>CM065489.1:29866239-31066239 GCA_004115045.4 Sinella curviseta
AAACAAGATGATCTCCTTCTCCCTCTTTCTTTGCATTCAGAGTCATAACTGTTTTGTCCGTAAAGGATAATGTGGTAGGTAATGCATGCTTCTTTTGGCAATTATCTTTGAAAATAACTGTTGAGTATACACACCTGCCTGCCTACATATTTTTTTGATGATGATGGGAATAGTCGCGGCAGCCGTTATTATCGTCAATCGTCATCCTCCTACTCTGTCTTCTTGCACCATGCATGAATATGAATGAATAAAGTCATTTAGTTAAGATGTAAGATGTTCAAAGCAGTTCATAGAACATATTGCTCGTGTTTTATATTTTGTACACAAGCTAGTTGTAGTTAGTACGAGTTAAGTGGAGGATATAAATTAATATGTTGGATGTTGAATTTGTTTTTCTCAATTTGTGTGTGTGTGGAGTACATATAAAAAAGTGCACAAGGCACAAGGACGGACTTGACCTATTTTACAATGATTCTTCGTTTACCAAATATTTTTATTCTCCTTCTTGGACGATCATCTCACATACTTGACTTGGCATTTATTTCTTTTCCTCTCTCAAAAGTTTCACTTTTCAAGCCTCCTCGTTTCTTTGTCACAGGCAGAAGCTCGAATAAAAAGTAACAAAGTCAAAAAATACAAGCAATAGGGAACGACGATACGTATTAACCAAATTGTAGGTTTCCATTGAAATAAAAAATCCTGTTAAATTTTTACATACACTTATTTTACATACCTACATAGATATTTCATCTGTGGGCTTCCATTATAAATAACAAATACAGTTATGTATCACTTTGAAATTCGTGTAGATTCTACTAAAAAGATTCATATCATTGATCCCAAATGATTACACTGCATACACACATTATTAATAGTTTGTTAGTGAAGCAAACGTTGGTGGGTTTATATATAGACTTGTTTCAGCTTCCACCTCCTCCACCTCAAACTTTGTTCAACAACAAACATGCATACATACATCTGCCATCCAGCTAGGATTTCTACTATGACCCACGCAAGTAGTTCAGCTCCAGCCAAATGCTTATTCGTATCATCATCGCATTAGAGTTGGATGGATCTTGGAACACTACATGGAACTCCATCATAACGTGTGATTGTGGTGTCGATGTATGTGGTCCATATTTTACACAAAAAATATATATGCATAATAGCATAATCGTCGTAGTGGCAATTTTGCAATCCAGTGAGCAAATGTTAGTCTTAGTGGTGGCCTATTCGTGTCTCTCTGGAAGTTGTTATAACAACGTGGATATAGCTGTGGTCGGTCGTCATGGACATGATGGAATAGGGGAACCCTCTCTGCACTCGTTATTCTCATCACCTTTTGCTCAGCTGGAGAAGACTGGGAAGGAGAAGCATTATTAGGAGCACACGACCATGTATGTCTTCTGATCTGATGCAATTCACTTTTGCAGATCTATGTATAATGTGGACTGATTGATTGAGGTTGTGTGTGGTGACCATCAGTGACCAGTACAAGTGAGCAATGTGAAAGGTGAAAGTGATAAAACGGTTACATTACACACACACAAATTGCAAGAATGTGCTCTGGATTTGTGGAGATGAAATTAAAGATACATAAAAAACTGATAAAAATTTATCCAGGAGAGAGAAAGCCTTTATCATTTTTATAGGCAAAATTTGACCTTGAGAGTGCTTTCGCATTTATTTTGAACAGGAAGCACACTACACACATATACATATAAGCTTGTGTGGCTTTTTTATGACAAAACTGACACCCTTTTCGTATCTATTTCAATTATACAATTCATTTTGCATATATGTACATATATAGGGAAGGGTGGAACTGCAGACCCAAAGACAATTCAAGTTAATCGGAGGTTATGGTGTAAGCATGATCACTATTCTTTGCGAATATAGAGCATTAATATTTGCACACAAAATTGCACCAGTGAATTCGTCTATCCAGCGATGTCATCTCACTCTGCTTGGCAAGCAAATAAGACTTTTTAATCCGTGCAAGTATAATTTCCCTACTACTGGAGCAGCATAAATGGTGGAGTAGGAGTAGCCACCCATTTTACGATTAAAGTGTGGTCGCTATACGTGCATAATATTTAAGTGCATAATATCGCGTGTGCGGTGCTTAGTCTATCAACAGGATGAACAATCCTATAAACAACTTTTATGATCGATAATTAAAATTATGTCAGCCAAATATGTGGCATTTCTTGGGTAGCAGTGCAGTTAACCCTATAACATGTACATAATATGTTGCTGCGTTGTGGACAGTGAATGAACTTTTGGTGTTGTTGTTCCCGTTTATATGTATATAAGCGTAATATAGAGACAAAAGAGAAAGCACATCAATAAACCATGTTTTTCTGGACCACAAAGAGACAATGGAACAGCGCACATTTTACTGATTTCTGTGAAACCAAAGTTGCCATGTACAGCTACAATGAATAAGAGTACTTGCTACACTTTACATTATAGTTTTATCATTTCAAGTGAGCACTTTTTGACAACGGTGAACCTTTCCCGGTGATTCTTTAAATTTGGTGGTGACTACGACATATAATTGCAATTGTAAGAGGTAATTTTGCAGTATCTTGAGTGGTTAGATTTTATGTTAGTATTAACTTGTAGTTTTGTGTGAACGACATTCTCTCAAGTAGCCATTCTGCGGTTTTTGTATTTTTGTGTGAATTTGAGATGTATTTTATAGATATTCGGGTTTCAATTTCATTTTAAAGGAATTTTACCATCTTACGTTACGTACATACATAGGTACATAATATGCATAAAGATATAAGATACATTGAACTGCGGTTTCTCTTTGCCGAAACGGTGATTCTTCTGTAAAGTTTGGAGCACGTGTAATCCTCAGTCTGCTTTTTATCTTATCTTTCTTATTTTGCTCACAGAGGGTTGGGTATTATTGACTAACGTAAAGGCTTAAAGTGTCAAGCAGACGTGTATACCATTAACTCGTCTACTATTTCACTTATATGAGTCATCATCAAGGATTGGACGAAAGTTGCTTCCTTTGCCGTATTTATTCTTAACAGTAAGAGACATGTCAGGATTGTCAGGACATACTGTCAGCAAACACCCTTACATACCTTACAAATAGTTTATTTTTAAATGATAAATATCCGTCATCTTAGAAACTACGTTGTAGGAAACTTTTCAATACTTTTTTTCATTTCAAAAGTTTAAAAACCCCTCGGAAAGTACAAAGTTCAAAGGAATTTTTAGCATATCACTTTCCAATTAATGTAGTTAATATCACTTTATACGGCGTACTTTTCTCGCCTTATCATCAGGATTATCCAATTTTCGTTATCGGTTAAAGCCATAAGCTTTGTCTCATCTCGCCCTTCAAAGCCTATTTCCTTTATCAAAACAACCATTTTTCGGCTTCTATCGTCTGGTTGCATGCCATATGCCAATCGTAAAACTTCATGTTCACTGATTTGCAAAATTGCAAATTTTAGGTACACAAACCAATTAAACTCTCAGACTATCTTGCAACAGTCATAAAATCTTATTGCCAGGTATATCGCAGACAACGTTTCTTCGCTACTTTTTAACTACACAGGATTATGTAATCACGTTCCATTCAACCATTCAAATTCGTTTACTGCATGTTTATCTAGCGTAATTAAACATTTTGCAATTGCCATTTTTTCGCATTTGTTTTTCATACTAATACGATTATTATGCATGCAATCTTTTATACCGATGAAATAATTTTGCTACCAATCTGCAATGCAAATTTGTCAGCTACTAACTTAACTGAAAAAAGAAAGTTAAGCACGTTTTCTTCATGTTGTAAGTAATTACTAATTAGGGGAATTAAATTTGTCTGTAAACTGTATATGATATCTTGAGCATGCGCATGCTTACGTTGGTCTCTTTTTTATTCTTTCATTTTCAGTAGAGTTATCAAGTGAACCTGCATGCATGCGGCTGCCATCCACCAAAATCGCGCGCAACAATTAACTCTCTTTCTCTCTCATTCATGTATCGGCGGACACATAATCACCTTCTGCTTTCTTTCTGATGCTGAAGAAAGGGAAGCAGTGCTGTACACAGTGAATTTCTAATAAAAGTGGTCCATCCAATCCAACGGCGTTTACGCAATTCTACATCTCTTTTATGCATGTGGCATGACAGTCTTCTCACCTTTGCTATTGTGGATCTATCTAACAAAGAGCGTCTGCCACAGCAGCAGCACCAAACGAAACGCATGCACGTGCACATATACACAATTACACTACATACTTTGCAGCATTTGTCAAAGTTCACACAAAAATCCGTTTTCTCCCTTACTTACCTGATCTACCACTGGTCAGTGGTCAGATCACGAGAGTCACAAACTACCTCCGTGCAACTGAATCTGTCCAAAGAGGAACAAATTTACAGTCGCCTTCTCTGTAATCATGATGCTTAGACACGTGGTCCTTATGCGCCCCACTCGCCTTGACTTGGAACATGTACGTAACCTTTATGATTCCACATCAATGCAAAAAAATAAGCACTAACACACGCACCACATTTAAACAACAATGTTTGGCGATAATTAACCCATATTATAGTAGTAGTCTTAAGAAAATGTAACTCAATGGGCCATTTGAGCAGCGAAATTACCTAGTCTAATGCTATTTTATATTAGCGCTTCACCATGTACCAGCAATTTAACCATAATATGCAATTCATAGGTAACAACATCACTAAAAGCTTAAGGTGAAGTGAAAATTAGGCATATACTTAAGCGAGTCGGATTGTTTTTTTTACAAGTAGCTGCTACTCTCATGATTCATGAATCATGATCCTAACCAAATGGATGGTAGCGTGAAATTTCTTCAGATCGTAAACCTTATATGAGCCATGCTTTAAACAGCTACTGTAATCCTTTTCCCCAATTGTATGCTCGTCTTTTTAATTGCTAGTTGCTAGTATTTTAGACAAACATTGCTAGAGAAAGTAATAGTAATTGCGTCTACGTAGCTTAATAATGAATATCAGACGTGAAAGCATTCGTATAACTATACCTCATTAATTTCTAATGGTGAATGCTATTCACATGCGATTTCAAAATGAAAGTATATTGAGCCTAAAGTCATTGCCTTTTTGATCTATTATTATTGTTTACTTGACTGACAATAAGAATAGTAAAACGCACATTGGAAACCACAACACTACTGTTGTAGGGAATATGCTAAATGCTATATTTAGAGCAAAATATTATCATGCAAAAGAAATGCACGCGAAAAGAAAACAAACATCACGCTCTAGTTGACATTCCTATTTAGGGTTATGAACGATTAGAGATCTGAGTACGTTCTTAAGATTTTCTCACGAGCAGAGAGCTGCCACCAAAGCAATACACATTTTACGTCGTAGTAGCTACTGTTATTTTTAAATGACTTTTTGCGACCAATTCTCTGTGTCTCTCTGGATACGATATTGATGCTGAATGAATGCAAACGCGATATTATGCATTTCAAGTGCAAAGTTATTGCATTCTACACTTTCTGTGGATGCTTAAATGTCTGGAAATATTTTTATGGCATTGCAAAGGGTGCAATGGTAGTTATTAAAGAGCTAAAGACCGTTGGCATTGGCACGACGGAAATTTTTATTGTATTTACTACGATAAGATATGATGATGAATAGGTGCATGCTGGGGCCGTCACAACAGAAATTATTTTTGTGCATCCTAATCTCAGTTTTTTACTATCTATCTGTACCGCACAGCAATTAGCATACTACATACATATATCGTACTTTTATTGTACGTTACCTTTTTGTACTGCAGTTGAAAAGAAAGCTGGATAATATTGGCATTTTACATGACTTCACATACCTCTATATGCATAATTTAGGCTATCTTTTAATTTTGCCACATTTGTTCCGCTTTCTCCGACTGAAATACACTCGTTGAGATGAAAGCTAACTCTGCAGAAAGTTGCAAATACGAATTTTTGTTGACGATTGTTGTTTTTCCATTGAATGCCATTTTCATACTGCATTCGCCTCGGTAAATGCAGTAAAACGTACAGTTAGATGCTTACTACAATTTTGAACAAAGATCATATAATATGATAGAAATTATAATGCAACTGATTTATTTAACTAAAAATGTGCTATGTAATTGTGGAGCATTTCCTTACTGCATGTTTTATGCATACGCAAAGAGTAATGATATGAGCGTACAAACTGTTTCTAAAAGGGTGAACTTGAATTAATATTTAATTACACATCGCAGTAAATATACTATGCTTAAGCGCTTAAAATGTCGGAAGTATTTAGAGTGTTCGGTGTTCGCTGACAAGAGAATTGCGGTAGTGGAACAGACGACAGGTCAGCGAAACAAGAAATATGACTCTTTTGCACTTACAACTTTTTTATCCATCTATGATTTAAAACGCTTTGTTTCTGCTCACCTGTCATTTTTTATTGTTGATGCTGTGATGATTATGTATGCATGCTGATGTGATGGTACTGATAAGATGACGATTCAGCACACACGAATTGATGGTGCAGCAGTAAAAAATAATCGGATGATTTTTTTTGCAGAGTGAATACATTGTAGTATACTTGCTCTTGGAATGATAGGATTTACGATTCATAATAATTACTTCCACACATATAGCTGCAACCATAAATTATGATTCACAATAATATGTATTATATAGCTGCATATAACTTAATTGTTGGATTCCAAATTATTATTATTGTATATAATAATTTGTTTCAAAGTATGAATATAAAAGACGAGATCAAAAATTATACCGATATTGAGCGTTGAGAGTTGAGTGGAGTGAAAGTGTCTATTCGCAGCATAAAGGTAACTGACGCTTAATGGAAAAAATAACTGTTATATAAATTGGGTTTCTGTTCATTAAAAGTTTACTGGCTTAATTTTGTGATAATTACGGACTTTCAAAAAATAATACATTCATACCAGGAGGATTGATTCACATGAGAGCTCCCATTCAATTTATTATTGGGCTACTTGAGAATGATTATTTTTTTAAAAGTATTTAAACAGTTTCTCGTTGTTCCATAATTTATTTCATTTTATTTTTGGCTGATATAGTCAATAGTGCTCTGATTGTTACCGATTATTTTTGTGTATTATATCTATACTCAGCAGTAATTAACTTTGCTGGAAGGAAGCATCAGTTTCCTCAAGAGAATCAACAAAGAATAATAGCTACCAACTTGGACGCGTTCTTGAAGCAAGGGAAGAAAAAAAATCTTTCAATCCGATCATCGTCAAATGATTGATGGAATAGTTACGTGACTGACACGAGGAAATATAAGGAGAACACGTGAACTGACCAGATAATATCATTTAATGTGTTCTAACCGTAATCACGAGCCAGTCAACAATTTTCGCGGTGGTGGAGGTGGAGAAGCTAAACGCAGTGAACGTCAAAGGATAAATCGGAAAAGGGTACCAGGTGGGATCAGAGAACGAATTCAGACAAGGACGACAGAAATTATCGGAACTACAAAGAAACGAAGGTGCTCTTCAGGCCTCAACCTGAAGGAAGATATTTTATATTGTACTGTGGAGCAAGGGCAAAATAACAGGCAAAATGTCTTACACCGAGCTGGAGGCAGGATACAAAGGGCTCCTAGGCATCTATGAGTTCCTCAACAACAACGAGCTATCCATGATGACCCAATATACGCAGCCAAGGGTACATCCTCATTATTTCAACCTTCCTCAAAGATTAGTATCAATTATCAATATCTCGTTTTCTGTATATACCTACTTACAAGTAACATTATGCAACCAATCTTTTTAAACACAGTCAAACTAACAAATCTAAAAGTATTGCTGCTTGACGCGTGCATGCGCATTCGTAAAACAATTTACAGAAATCTTATGACATTTTTATAGATATTTTTCGTATGACATTTTATTACCGACCGGAAGTGCGCCACTTAAAATAAGAGTATTTCATGTACTTTATACATGGTTAGAGTTTTAAATATTCCTTTATATATCTCCATATTTTACTTAATGCCAGTCTTACTTTACTCTCGTTTTGGATTTAAGTTGTGTAAAGTTACAGTTCTGGATATTACATAGATGTATATTTAAAAATCATTTTAGACTCGATATATGCAATGTGCATGAACGGTAACGAAGTAACAAGGATAACATGCGTCGTCAAATATGTAAGATTCAAGATGATAATCCAACTTACGTTGATCAGAATGAGAGATGGGTGCCAAGATTTTTTAATAGTGCATCGGTGGTAAACAGTAGATAGGGATGATAATGTGACGAGAGAGAATCCTCCTCCTCGCAGTATTTTTGCCTCCTTATACTCTAGTTCGTAGGAGATGATGATAACGTTGAAGATAATATATGCACCTACTATCTTGCTCTCATGATATCGAGACGAACTCGTTGACGCAAAAGCCTTTTTCCACTCTTTCGGGAAAGTCAACCTATTTACTACAGGATTTTCGGTTGATGAGTGAGGGGATATAATATGTGGTGTATGTGTCTTCCTCTTCAAGTCGTTTCAAAAAAAATCTCAAATGTTTGTATTAAAGAGGTGACGATGATGTTGACTGCGAGAGCATGCCATGAAAATGTGGCCGTTAATATATATAGTTATAGAGTGCGCTTAAGTAGTTTTATAGTTTTATAAAAAAAATCTTTTTTCGGCTTTAGCTTGCTTGATATTTTGGGAGGCTATATAGAATGCAGTTAGTAAAGTAGTACATGGATATATAGAATTGTAATGTGCTCTAGTGTCAGTAGTAGTATTAAAATAGACTGCATTCAGTGTCATGCATTTCATATAGTGGTCCAAATAAAATGTCCTGTTATCGTCATCAACACGTCATGTGCTTGATATACCATGGCACTAGAAAAAACGTTACAGATTATACAGCCATTTTTAACCTTTTTCATTTGTAAATGCCCACGAGGAAGTTCCTTCAGTTTTTACCGTATTTTCTTGGGTACGTGCTACCTAAGAAGCTTTTGTACATTTTTTATATAAGACATGAACATGCTTAATTGTCCAAACTCCTTCCTTACACGGCTTAAGTGCAAGTAAATTGAACGCAGTTTCTGTACTTTAATATAATATGTAGTTACACGTAGTAGTTCGTCATACATTATTAAAGCAAGTAATAGCAATAGTTTACCAACGACGTGTAACTCTGTTAAAACTGGACACGTTTCATGATAGCGAAATGCGGTTTATGCCACGTGTCATCACCTCCTCGGTCTCTTGATTGTTCATTCGGAACCAAACCCTGGTTTTCGTTGCACAAGTGCATAGGCTGGATATATTAAAATATTTCCTTCAATTTAATTTTTAACGACATTCAACCACATTTTCATACGTTTTTATATATATAGGTGATAACTGTAACTGTAATTTTTATATCCAGTTGTATACATAGCTGGAAAAATAAAAGAACAAAGTGCCTCTGTGTATTATTTGAATAGTGAGCTTGTAGTAAATGGCTCATTGTCTTCAGGTGACACTGCGTTTTCTACGTAATCTCGGTCTTAAAGTTACAGACTTCAAGGTAAACTTGTTTAAAACATTTGAAGTAGTTAGTACACTTGTATGGAAATGCACAGGAATCATGCTATCTAACCGCCTGTCACGACAAATGCTCCGAGTATTTGCTTATCTGTCCTTGTGTAGGTTACACTAGCAAACACTGATGCTCTCTTCACCACTAGACACTAAAAATCGCTTTCCATTCATAGTTTACTAATTTGCTTGAAAGTTGATTTGAACATGACGAAACGAAAATATTACTGGCAACCAAGTTATCCCTTCATACCCAAGCTCACGTACTATGATTACTGGTTTCAGCTTCCTCTGGGGGAGGCGGAGGATGATGGGGAGGATGGGGGATCTTGTAAGCAGGTCATTGTTGGCATTTGTGCCATGGCCAAAAAATCCGAGTCCAAACCGATGAAGGAGATTCTTACAAGACTCGACGATTTTGAGTACATCAAAACAATCGTTTTCCCTGAGGAGACCATACTCAAAGTAAGCAACTTCCCCCTTCCAAACTTAATTAGAAAAAGAACGAAGGTATGAATGTTGTAGTGGCTGTAATGCTCTGATTTTAATTGCTTTCGCAGTTACCAGTTGAGGAATGGCCGCTGTGCGACTGTCTTGTCTCATTCCACTCGAAAGGATTCCCTCTTGACAAGGCCATTACCTACGCCAAGCTGCGTAAACCCTATATAATTAACAACATCGAGATGCAGTATGAGCTCCAGGATAGGAGAAAAGTGTACGGAATTCTCGAAAGAGAAAGAATTCTTCTTCCACGTTACGCTGTCTTGGACAGGGACAGTCCTGACCCAAACTGTGAGTCGATAAAAACATCCTGGTAGTATTAATGAGAGCTGTAAATGTCCTTTTCGTTTTTCATTAACTCTTTTCCGTTGATTTATTAGTACACGAGCTAATTGAATCCGAGGATCATGTGGAGGTAAACGGAGTCACTTTCAACAAACCATTTGTGGAAAAACCGGTGTCCGCAGAGGATCACAATATTTACATATATTATCCCACCTCTGCTGGAGGTGGAAGCCAAAGACTTTTTCGCAAAATTGGCAGCAGAAGCAGTGTCTACTCTCCAGAATCTCGGGTCCGGAAAACGGGTTCTTTCATTTATGAGGATTTTATGCCCACGGATGGAACGGACGTGAAGGTAAATTATGGGGCGATGTGAGAAAACGTGCATGGCCAATTGATAACTAACGAACTTGTGTTCTAATGACATTCCAATGTGTAGGTGTACACTGTGGGACCAGACTATGCTCATGCTGAGGCAAGGAAGTCCCCAGCTTTGGATGGAAAAGTGGAAAGGGATTCAGAGGGCAAGGAAGTGAGATATCCTGTGATCTTGAGTGCTGTGGAGAAGCTCATTGCTCGAAAAGTGTGCCTTGCGTTCAAGCAGACTGTTTGTGGCTTCGATCTGCTGAGGGCGAATGGGAAGTCGTACGTGTGCGATGTGAATGGATTCAGTTTCGTTAAGAATTCAAACAAGTACTACGATGATTGTGCGCGCATCCTTGGGAACATGATACTTCGGGAGCTGGCTCCAACGCTTCATATCCCGTGGGCCATTCCCTTCCAATTAGACGATCCACCGATTGTGCCAACAACTTTTGGGAAAATGTAAGCTTTGAAACTAAAAATCCAAACATTATAGTTAAACTGTTCCCGGTACAGGTATACCATGGTTCACTTTATTTCTTTAGGATGGAGCTACGATGTGTAGTTGGAGTGATACGACACGGTGACAGGACTCCCAAGCAAAAAATGAAAATGGAAGTTCGCCATTCCAAGTAAGATTATATTCCAAGTACTTTGAATAGTGGGGAGTTGAAGAACACGTGAATGATTTTGAAATATATTTGTTCAAGGTTTTTCGAGCTCTTCCAAAAATACGGTGGCACACCAGAGATTAACGTTAAACTGAAACGGCCCAAGCAACTCCAGGAGGTTCTGGACATTGCTCGCTTCCTTCTCTCTGAGGGTCAGAATGCGGAGAACAAGGATGTTGAAATTGAAGAGAAACGTAGCAAACTGGACCAGCTGAAGAGTGTCCTTGAAATGTAAGTAGTGAATATGATGATAAAACTAGTTCGTTGGTAATGTAGAATCTGCATTAAATCACATGACAATATGCTCATGAATGTGATTGTTTTTGTATTTGAACAGGTATGGCTACTTCTCCGGCATTAATAGAAAGGTCCAACTAAAATATCAACCCAAGGGACGTCCTAGAGGGTCCAGCAGCGACGATGGTTATTAACTAACAATTAAGCATTATATGCTTCATTTTTACAACTTATTGTTATCATGCATATAACCTCAATAAATGTTCTTCTTGTCAGCAGACTCGCCGAAGGAGCCATCCCTGGTGCTCATTCTCAAGTGGGGAGGGGAACTGACACCCGCAGGGCGCGTGTCTGCAGAGGAGCTCGGTCGGATTTTTCGCTGTATGTATCCTGGGGGACAGGGTAGGCATGCTAACCACAACTCCTTTCGCCTTACTAACTTTACTCAAACAAACTTGCATTCTCAAACAACCCCTTTTCTTACATTGATTCTCTTCCGAATTCGTTCGTGTCTTTCTTGATTTTTTAGTATCGTGCCGTTTACAATTACTCTATAATTATTTCAATCTGACAGTGACACAGATTTTCGTATGTAACGTCATCCGACATTGCTTGTCAGGATTATCTAAACATGTTCATCTATTTTTTTATAATATATTTATATACAAAAAACAAAAATATTTAACTTGAAAATGTTTGGAATGCCAACATCCAGTACAATGGCGTTGCATGCGTAATCTTGTGCCATTGCAAATAATATACTCCAAAAAAGTGACACTGTCCTCCTGCGGTACACGTTCAAGTCGTCAGAAGATCAAAAAATCCCATTTTTTCTCGAAATTTCAATTTCCTTTTCAATTCATATATTCTCAATCTCCATGAATTTCTGACAGTCACGTTTCCATTGAAAATTTCATCATTTAGATTTGTTTCAAATGAACAGTCAGTCAGTCGTAGTAAAAAGTATTTCATTTCCGGTTACATTTGCCCCATGTCAAAAAGAACAACTCTGTCGTCGTCACTCGTGGCTGCATTTGTTTAGAAACCAAAAATATCATTTTAGCGAGTTGAATTTTAGCTGACTGTAAAAATTTAAAGGAAAATCAAATTGATTGTCTACAAAAAGACTACATGAGTCCATTTCTTTCTTTTTTTCTTTTCTCGAATGTCGTTCCTTGTTCCTTCGAATACTTCTCTTGTTTCACTACTACTCTGGTTTCTCAATCTATCTGAAAAAATATTTTCATGATGATGGTTGGTGGTGATGATGATGACATGATGGAAAAAATGAATTTTAAGTGAAAGATGATGAACTAGAGCTGAGTGATCATGATGATGGAGTAGATTGTGTCATCTGTGATGGGTAATGTATCCTCATTCCACAATTCTATGCATTGTTATTGGTTTTCTGTTTCATTTTTTAATTTCTCTAAATATACCCTCCATTCAGTCATTGCAAAACCTTTTGCTACTCACTCAGTAAAACAACCTATTAAACAAAACGTTACTAAAGTAAATTAATGAATATTAAATATCATAGCAATTAAACAATTTGTAGGCTGTCCCTTTTTATATATATTTCTCCTCCTCATTGTCGTCCAACAACTTAAAATACTTTTTTTTATTTCTTTGCCCTGTCAAGTCATCAAATTTTTAATCGATTTATATATAAAAAATATATTTCTTATTGTTAACCATTGTAAACGAGAAAAGCAGAGCGTAGAGACCAAAAAATACTCTATTAACAAAATAGTAAAAAAAATCCTATTTATTACCTATATCGCTTCATTTATGTTTGAGTGGAGTGCACAGCCTTTATATAATCATTAAAAATATATATATTGTATATTTGTATATATTAATAATAATTTTCTAGTTTGTTTTTTTTTGGTAGACTTTAAAAAAACTAACAAAAAAGGACCCTTTCTAATTCCGGCATGCGCTAATTTTCCCTTGTAGAAAAAAAACTATTAACCATCACGACAAAAAAATTATTATTATTTTAGCTGATTTGAGGACTATTTATTAGCAGCAAAAATTACGTTTTTAAAACAAGTACTGTATTGATAATATATATTTTGTAAGTATCAATTATTATTATTATACATACATCAAAAAAAATATATATATCGCTATTGAAAGCCTGAAGCAAACGCTATTACTCTATCTATTCTATTAAAATTCTTGGTAGAACTATGTGTACAAAATATCGTAGTGGTTGTGAAGAGATGGTTACGTCTGGTACATTTTTAATTAATGCAATGTGGGCTCTGTGATGTCGGTTTTTAACAAAAGTCCTGTCTCAACATGTAAAACTTGCGTCTTCGTATAATCTTGTCCCTGTGTACAAACTGTACTATTTATTTGTAAAGGAGTAAGGAGCTGTAGTTTTAAAAAAATGTATCATTTTTTTGTAATTGCATCGCATCCTTAGTCTATGTCGTTATAATAGTCGGTTTGTAATATGTAACACTGGTTAAGGGGTAGATCCGGGCGCTTAAATGTGGGTTATGGGTTGCGATAGACATTTTGAAACTGTTTTGGTAGAGTATGTACCTGTAGTAGTCAATTTTGAAACTATTGACGTTACTTGTACGAGAGACAAGTTTTACTATACAGGATATTATTTAACTGTAATAGCAAAAAAATAATGTTTTATGTGTAGAGCCCTTTTTATTAGTCTTTTTCTCCAAGAAAGAGAGAAATAGAGATGCTCTCTTTTGTGAAAGAAAAACCGAATTACAGCCGACATGATGCGCTTCTTAATTACACTATATTTTATTACTTTATATATATATTTCTATCGTACATATATATTTACAAAAGAAGTAACCGTTTAATTGTTAAAAAATAATTTTATTTCAAATTATTACTCACTTTCTTTTCTTTCTTTCATTTTTTCCGTTCTCTTCTGGTTTGTAATTTGGTTTTCTCTTCATTCATCAAATTTTTCAGTAACGTTTCTTCTTGTCATTCTCTGTTATTTTTTTACTCTTTACTGCAAAAAAAGTGTAAAAAATATATATATTATATAGTCTGTTGTGTTAACTGTCTTTTTTGTTGCTACGAGCTTTTTAAAGAGAGATAGAAGGAGAGAGAGAGCTAGATTTGTTAAAAATTTTGCTGCCAGCTTTTGCACGCTAACATGACTTTGCTAACCCAGGTGAATATGCTGGGACTCAAGGTTTAGGACTCCTGAGGCTCCATTCCACCTACCGCCACGACCTGAAGATATACGCCTCGGATGAAGGAAGGGTTCAGATGACGGCGGCGGCCTTTGCCAAGGGTCTCCTGGCACTGGAGGGAGAGCTTACTCCAATTCTTGTCCAAATGGTCAAGTCTGCCCATACTAATGGACTGCTCGACAATGACTGCGAGTCCAGCAAGTTTCAGCGGCAGTAAGTGACTATCCAATTTCAATAATTACCTATTCCATTAAATTACATAATAAAGTTTAACTGCTCACATAATTATGTTTATTGGATCTAATTGCAGTGTCAAGCAAAAGCTCCATGATCTTATGCAGCAGGACAAAGACCTCACCTCTGACGACATGGAGCGTATAAACCCATGCAATTCGCAGAGCATTAACGTGGCCCTTGAGTTTATCAAGAACCCGTACAAATTGTGCGAGCGCGTGCTTGGCATGATTCATAAATTGGTCCTCCTCATTCAAGCAAAGAGGGATGACACCACGACAAAGGACGCGGTGCTCTATCACGGCGAAACTTGGGACCTGATGGCCAGGCGCTGGACAAAGCTTGAAAAAGACTTTAAGACAAAAGGCCAATTCGACATATCCAAGATTCCTGACATTTACGACTGCATCAAGTATGACATTCAGCACAACTCCCATGCGATTGGATTCGACCAGGCAGAGGAGCTGTTCAATTGCGCCAAGTATTTAGCCGATGTTGTCATCCCACAAGAGTATGGATTGACTCAACTCGACAAGCTGGCAATTGCGCAGGGGATTTGTACTCCTCTTCTTAAAAAGATCCAGGCGGACCTGCAGCGCAATATTGGCGAGCCTGCGGATGAGTCGGTTAACCGGCTTAATCCAAGGTATTCGCATGGAGTGTCCAGTCCTGGAAGGCACGTTCGCACCCGACTCTACTTCACCAGTGAGAGTCATATTCATTCGCTCCTCACCATGATTCGGTTTGGAGGACTTGGCGATAGAAACATTGACGAGCAATGGAGTCGTGCCATGGAGTATATCAGTGCTGTGAGTGAGCTCAATTACCTCACACAGATCGTAATTATGCTTTACGAGGATCCGACCAAGGACCCTTGCTCCGAAGAGCGATTTCACGTTGAATTACATTTCAGCCCTGGGGCAAACTGTTGTGTCCATAAAACGATCCTTCCTGGACCTGGATTCCGTCCAAATAGTAGAAGCGATACCGCAAAAGCAATGGTTTGTTCCCAAAACGCATAGGTATTTTATTTTTTGATTGAATGTTGGTACTTATCATTAATATTTTGTGTATAGACGCAACAAACTGCAGCACTGGCCCAACACCAAGCTCAATGTCGACCACCAGCCGCAGTTGTAGCTGAAACGGATAAGCCGGAAGAAGAAGAAGAAGTCACGACTCCTACTCCCACTAATACTCCAACAACGGCAGTGCCTTGTGGTAGTGGAGCTGCTGTTTTAGTAAGGACAGAGAGCAAGCCAGTTGACATTCCCATGAGATCCGCTGCTAGCATCCAGCATCATCATCCTCACGATGACAGCTCTTTTAGGCTGATTCCAAAGGCCAGTAAGCAAATGTCGTTCAGTGAGTCTGAAATTGATAGGAGGAGGTCACTGTCAGAGTCTGAGGAAGTTAGTCCTCAATCTGACTATGACGATAACACATATCAGAAGGTGTTGGTATCAGCCAAACCCATTCCCATAAAGTGAGTTCGTCTTCCATACTCTTTCACATTTCACAATTTTATTAATATTGAAAACGGTGACTGAAATGCTGTGATTATGTTAACAGAGAGACTCCAGGACATAGGAGTACCAGAGCGAACTCTGTGGAAGCATCAATTGTTCCAACTGGACGATTTTCAAGTAAGACATACAATTTTTTACTCGGGTATCTAATTTGCTAAGTAGATGTTAACTGCGTTTTTTACATTTTTTAGCGAAATTTGACTTCCGACTGATGCACCGTAAGTTCAAAGGATATGCCCACTCTCCGTACTTGTTTTCGACCGCCGTGATTACAGGTCAAAGTCCTGCCGTCACTTGCGAAGACCTTAAACCTTTCATGCCAATTGAACCTACCACTGTTCTAGGTAAGTTTCATTTAATTCCGAGTCTTAAATAGCTTCCAGCGCCTTTAACTAACTATTCGAATCGGTTCAGTGGATGTAGGTACCGCTGCTCAATTACCCTCCGTGCGTTCTCTCGAAACGCTGCATAACGCGCTATCTCTCCGTCAACTGGATGAATTCCTGGAGCGCGTGGTCTCCACAAACTATCGTCCTGCTGCCTCCCTCACATCCTCTCTCCAGGCCATCTCTCAATCCAACAACAACGGAGGAGTTTCTTCCTCCAACGGTGGCATTCAAATGGGAGATGTGGGATGCGGGAATGGACGTCGAGCTGGGTCGGTTGACAGTTGTACTGGAGGAGGGCAGCGAGACTCTCCTAAGCGTAACGGAAGTATGCCAGCATATTCCCCGTCCTCGAGCAACTCATGTAGCAATTCTTGCTGCTTCATGGAAATGAAAGATGGACAGCTCAGTTTGTACACGGAACCCATTCTTGTGCACTCCCCCCATCTTCCACAAGCCATACATCTTCCTCATCCAATGGACAGCGGCACTGGTTGTTTGGGCTATAGCGGGCCGCCTTCATACGTGTCCAGTGCGCCGTCTTCTCCAGGTTTTGCGTCCTCCTCGGGTGGGGCAGGTGAATTTTCCATTACCCGGCCTCTCCTTCCAGGACAAATTGTTGGCTCTGTGACGAACCTGTACCAGGGACCAGCGGACCAAACCAGCAGCACAGCTCCTCCTTCTGGCGCCGCCGCTACGACGGCGTCAACTGGAGCGATGGACAAGGCTTACTCCTTCGGATGGGATGATTTGTAGATGTAGCAGTGGCATTAAACTCACATAAGAGATTCTCAAAACCACGCCCACGTACGTATCACTCGGAAATGTATTATTAGAATCGACTTTAAGAATTTCTATCACTTTTTTGTCTATGTATAACAGGCATGAGAATATTCTTGTATTTTCATTCAACAATGAAACTTTCAGGTTATCATGTTGTTTTTCTAACTGTACTTTTGCAACTTTGCAATTATATTGCTGATGGAGTAGTAGGTATACCTATGTATTTAACAAAGTATTAGCAATGTTATTTCCGTACCTACGTATTTAATTAGTACTTATTCAAGACAGATTAGCATGTCGTTTTTGAGTACTTAGTTTGACTTGGCGTTTTGTGATTTTATCAACAAAAACGTAACATGTATGTATTATCGTATTTATAACTGTTACTATATTGTTTCAATTTTTGACCATAACATTAAAATATTTATGTATGTATTTAAATTATTGTATTAAGACAATACTATGTCAAGTTCTATGTCAGGCTAGAATGGTGTTATAATTTGTGGTAACTTTTTGGCAGGAATGTAATAATGTGATGATGTATTCGCATGCATGCAGCACGTGCCTATACAATTACTAGTTTTTAGAGCTTTATGTACACATTTAGATTACTGTAGTTTTTTTTGTGACATGTAGTCTGATTGTTGAGAAGGATCTATGTGCAATGTTTTTTGTGCAATGCAATTAGACTGTGATATGGAACTAGCAGTCAGGTAGAGAAATGACAAGATTTATCAGTATATAATGTGTAACATAAGCAACGACATTTATTGGAATAGTAAAAACCAATCGCATTATCGACAAATCATTATTATTGTATATATCTTAGTAAAAACGACGTTTTAAACAAAAACTACATGCGTATTTCTTGTACTTTTAATTAACATATTGACTAGACGCTGATTACATGAAAAGGCACATTTTTCATCAAAATGATGCATCATGGCATAATTTGGTCACGAGCTCGTACTCTCATTCTTTTTATCAGCATGAACTACAGTAAAGTATGACGAGAGTATTTCATCCCCTTCATTAATTTCTTTCACCGCGACCAAGGGAACAATGCGAATGGGATGGCGATTATTGTCAGGATTTGCCCACACATTTGGTAAGTATTTGCACAGATGTACCGGAAAGTGAATGGCAGACGCCTTACTTTTTTCCGTATTTTGACCTTTCGCATTATCACAGTCAATGATGAGCTGAGACTCTTGGTACACCACATTGTTCTTCTGCGTTTTGCTCCTATTGTTGACATACTGGCCAATGTTGAGGGGATTTATGGGCGCTGACGTAAGCCATGATTCATCGCAACACGGCAAATCTATTCGGAATTTGTCACGGGCTGCGCAGGACTTGTAAATTGATCTGGAGATCCATTTGTCGTTCCCGTCAATGTGCACATTGTCGGAACATCGGAATATGAACGGGTTTCCTAGCGACTGGAAGAACAACGGTTCGGATGGCAGGTATATTGTTCCAGGATACAATGCTGGAAACCGAATATATAATTAAAATTAGGTTATAATTTATGCTTTGAGTTGCAGCTTGTTTACGACAAGTCATGTGAATAGTTTACTATTTTTATACCAATTAAGGCCCCTGGTTTGGCGTGTCCAGACGCCAAGAATACCCCAGTCCCTGCGTTTTCCCCAACATTACTTTTCCGCCGCTCCACAGAAAAGCCAAACAAGCTGTGCATCAACTCTTTGCGAACTTTTGAAATCAGTTCCACATTTTTCTGTATTCCAAGTAAAGTCTCCTCTTTCTCAAATTCCAACAGCTTTTCACACATGACCACAAGAATGTGTAGTAGCGCGTCATCCGACAACAGTTTGTCATCGCCTTGGCTCACATGATGGACAATCATGGAACCTTTTTTGGAAGCCACTCCAACACTTTCCTCCAACTGAATTTGCTGCCCATTATTGATCTCGGCGTTTTGTTGTTGGAGGGGAGCTGCAGCGGTTGACTTTTTGCTTTGTTTCAGATTTACAACAATCCATGGGACAAACCGGTACTTGTAGTTTTCCCAAAACGAGGACAGCCACTTTCGCATGATGCTAATGAACTCTAATATAATTAATTGCTGTAACTTTTTTGCAAGGGAGATTAATTATTAGTAAATTGCTTCATCTTTCAACGTTGTATATGTGAAATGTCTCTGATGCACTGTTTTATTTTATCAGCTGCTCATTCCACATGTTTTGTTGTGGTACCGTCCTTTGTTCAAATGACCAGCATGACCATCACATACACAGCTTGCGCGTCCCCTGCAGAAAATTGCAAGTTGCAACAAAGACTTGTCCAAATGCCTCTGGATTTAATGACACCTGTTGAATCCTTCCTTGTTGTTACATAAGCTTTTGATAACATTACATACAAATTACTCTTGCTTTTATGGCATGATTGGATAACCTACGTACTCCAGGTCCTGAAGTCCAGGATAAGCTATCCTGACCTAGATTATTTAATGCTTAAAGATATTTTGCATCACATTATAGGCTATAGATATACTATACAAGCTTCGTCTTGACATAACATTTTTAATCTGTAGCTATAACCTTTTTAATGTTGTAACAGTGTCAATCTTAAAGCCGAATTAACACTTGACTAAAAGTCTTATCTTACCTATCTAACCTAGAGCGAATGATATTTAATGACTACCCTAAACTTCACATTTTACAGGTTATGCAATTACTTCATTAATTTGCATTTATTTTTTATGTATGAATCATGAAAGCGGCGCAAACAGGAATAGGAAAGATACCACACGCGGCATGGAATACATAAGTTGGAAAAGGCTTATCTAAATTGTTGTATAATTGTACAAAAATGCACAAAGTTGCGGGCCCTTTGTTATCTGCAGTATATGTATGTGCATTGTAATTAAGATTTTTTTTTGCATAATTTCAGACTACAGTCATTATGACTCGTCATTTTTGCTATTGGTCATATTATTAATCAATGGATGATTGCAAGCGGCGATCTGGACCTTTAAATGAATATAGCCAACAAACTTAGATAATTATACTTGCCCTGCTGCTACTGAATGATGGAAAGAAGCAACCAACATAAGACAGTAATTTTAAAGACAATGTTAGAACCAAAAACATGAATATTTTAGGAAAGTGTTTAAAACTAGTTGCAGATCCAGAGGAAAGAATAAAATGCCGTGAGGTTTTACTGGGGTTATTAAATTTTTGCGAGGCAAAGCGAAAGTACTTCGTAATTACTATCTATAAAGACCGAATGCATACTAATATTTTTGTGTGCATTGTGTCAGGCCTGATCATCAGAGGTCTGGATTGAATTCAGTCGATAACTGTAGCCAGGAATCATGGAACTGCTCAAAATGCAGTCGGTCAGCAAGTCAGTATCCTTCATCTTCTATCCCAATCAAATTCCAGACATCAGACATTGTAATTTAATGAAAAGGATGAGCTGAGCCAGTTGAATTACTACCAGCGAATTGTCTGACGCAACCTGTTGTACAGATTTCTTGTACCACGTGAACGCGATGCAAATGAATTGGATACATAGGTCTACACAGGGGCTACGATAAAGATACAATTTGAGGTTCGCTTGATTGGTGACGCTTGCTTCCCAACTCTTGATCTTTCCGTTCTTCTGTCGAAGAACGCGATATTCCCTTCACTTTTTGCAGTTGTAGAGTGAAGGTTATGAATTTATTTCACAAAAAATTGATAAACCTCAAAACATGCATAGAGTATAAGATATAGGCACAATAATTGCAGTTCATTTGTTTTTGCGTTGTTCTTGCGCACTAAACATTTTCATTCATTTTTTGCACGGATTTGTTGATTTTGTTTGATTTAGTGCATTGTCATCACTTGCAAATTTCTGGATTGACAAAGGAAAGACCAAACCCAAAGCTGAGAATTATTTTTGCGTACACACGCGAAATTGCTTCTCAGAAATTCTGCGTTGCGTACCACCGCGCGTGTCGATAAATTGTTAACTGAAGCTTCGCACTTGATACCAATTTCTGTTGCTGACGCAATAATGCTGATCTTTAAAACATCCTCTAGGATTTACATGAAATTAACAATAACCAGTTTACTAATCCTTGGTTTTTACGGCGAAAAGTATGAGTATAGAAAATGCCCAACACATGTCAAAATTATATTTAACCCAAAATTCTCCCCTTATGCATTTGTCCAGCATGTTACTTTGGAATTCAGTAGGATATTGTATTTTATACAAGTGACTTATAACTCTATTCATCATATTACTCTACAACTGGTGCAACAAGGTTGAAGGTTAAGCAGATGAATTAAATATTATCAAAAATAAAATATTCTAGGTCGAACAATTGTAGGCAGACCAGTTTCGGGGTTCCCTTTCCTTTCTATTTCACTGACTCCTAAGGCAAGGACAACAGAACAGCCTCAATTATCCAGATATTAAGGTGTACCGAGTGAAGCATGGAAGGTGATGAACACCAGTACTCACTGGATTAATGGTTAAATTGGAGAAATGCCTAGCTGTCATCACTCATCATAACTATTTTCTTTCCAGAAACAAAGCAGTCATTGTATTCTTTGTTTGTTTTTTGGACTGCTATAAATGCATATAATTAGCTTGCATGATAAAAACCGTCCTTGTCTTGGCTTCATAACGTTGCTTTTCATTGCACGTTAGCAAACATCCAGCAAGTCAATCTGTATTGATGGATGATGGATTTGGTGAGCTTGCTTACAAGTCAATATTATGTTGCCCCATAATGAAGGAAATTATCAATGTCTCTAGCCAAGATGTTCTCCAGTAATAACCATAACTGTAAACTCTACATTTTGATTAAATGGGAAATCCAGTAAAACACTTTAGTATAATGAAGATGATAAAGAAAATCGTTGTCTTGTGCCAAAATACACACATATCCAGCTTCCAACTGTATTTACATTTAGTGCATTACACCTTGTTATTCGCCTATTTGAAATCACTATTTTTATAATTCAATAACCTTTAGTTTTCAAGAAAATATTACAAGTTTCTGACAGCATGCGATAGATTTGGTACGATGGAATTTTGAAGGGGTTTGAATGCGAGGCTGATGATTGGACTTCCGCAAACAGGCAAATTAGTTGTTAACGTCAATGGGGTTCAAAGAAAACTGCGGAAAATTTTGTGCACTGTGAAAACACCTAAAAAGTTTAATCAGAAGGATGACGTGTAGAAAGATTTCATGATTTATCAGAAAAACCTACCTTAATCAATTTAATGATAAAAAAGATGATGAGTCTTGACGAAGAGAGCGGAACGGGAATCTAGATTTCTTTGTCGGTTTTAATAAAATTGCAGCACATGACAATTACGCATGGTTATCAGTTAATTACGAATGTGATTAACATTAATAATGAAGTGACGGCAGTACAAGCAATAAAACCAATTTTTCAAAGTTTTTCTTCTATAGATTCTTACAATTAGTTGTTGTAGCTTAATGAAACATAACATCACAAACAACACCGTTCGATTGACAATGTGTCATTTAATTCATTTTTCACTTACCCAAATCTGTTAATTGGAAATACATCGTAATAATTTGAATTGATGTACGTGATCCCGAAGGCAAGATTTATGGCGATATGCGTCGTATCATATTTACAATCATTTAAATAAACATTATATGTAACTCGTCCGTCAGAAGATATCAAATCAAAGTAAAAGTCGATGGCAATGCATCTACACACACAAAACCATTATAATAACTATTACTATACGAGTAAAAGAGTTACATAAATTTAACACACGAGAGTGATCTTTTTTCCATTGAAAGAGATGATCTAGTCCTTCTCCTCCTCTGAAGAACCCTGTAATTATAATCGTGCTTAAATTACTAGAACAAGACACAAGAATTTAATGGTTCAATGGTGATGGTGATGATCATGATGATGATGATTACATTCTAGTTGGTAAAGTAGCTGAATTTACCAAGTTCGCAGTACTCGTATTATTCATTTCATTTCATATAATTGATTGGGCTACTGCTGCTGCAAGTAACTGGTCGCATTGCATGTTGTCATCGTACGACTCCTTTCCATAAGACAAACTTTGTTGTCTGCTCGGAATAAAAGGTAAGCTCCGCAGCGTGCTTCACTTCAGTTCTCATCTCACGCTCGTTTGGAAGAACACGCTGTTATAGCCAAATCATTCATTTTAAGACAGTCGCTGTCAATTCTTTTTTAAAGTATTTGGAATACTTACTACTCAAAGTTTCATACGAAAAGTCAAGTCCATTTAAATCTAATTTGGAGCAGTCTCTTTTTGGAGTGTGAAATTTAACTGTGAAATAAATATATTTGCTTCATTTTCAAAATCTTCATCGGTTCAGAAAATGGACACCGAAACGGTACTTATGGAAGCTTCTCTGGGCCAGAGCCCGCCTAAAGAAAATGGCCATGTGGGAACACCCCCTGACACTGTAAGGAAGAATCATTGCTGAAATGACGTTTTTTGAAGGTTTTAAGTTAATTAGTTTTCAATCTGTCTAATAATATCATTTACTATTCTTCCTTTTTATCTTCCTTATAGCCCGTTCTAATGAAAGGTGGCAATTACATCCGCACCGGAAAGGACTCGAGCAGAAGCACGTCAATCATTTTCTCTTTGAATGAAGAAGTGGGTGCGCTTGCCAAGACTCTTCAAATTTTTCAAAAGAATGGAGTGAACCTTCTCCACATCGAGTCTCGCTCCTCCCAACGCTCTCCGGGAGAATACGAATTTATTGTTGAATGCGACACAAACGCTGGGCATGTCGCAGACGCAATGGAAGATTTGAAGGATTCTTGCACTTACATGAAAATCATTTCCAGAAATTACAAAGATAATCTGGGTAAGAACAACCTTGTAATCTTATCGCGTTATATGTACATAAATATCTTCAATCTTGGCATCCATATCAACCTATCTGTCAAAAAATGATGAATGTAACGTGTTATATGAGTCAATGAGATGATCTTAAGATGACTTTGTTTTCATTGTAGATGTGACACCATGGTTTCCTCGCCGAATTCGAGATTTGGACAAGTTTGCCAATCAAATCCTGTCTTATGGTTCCGAGCTGGACTCGGACCATCCTGGCTTCACTGATCCAGTTTACAGAAAGCGAAGAGCGCAGCTCGCTGACATTGCCTACTTCTACAAACAGTAAGAAAAAAAGTTCTTTCCTTCCACTTATTTTTTTCCTACATCTTTTTGGTGGTCATCGTGACAAGTCAACAGACTTTAATTATCGTCAATCGTCATCGTCACGCCCACCAAATGAATTGCATACTGTTGTGGACATGAAAACATGTCAAATGACATTCAGGACATTCTGAACTCATTTTACTGGCTAGCTTTTTTGTTGTTATCACGCCACCCACCACACTTACATTTCTGCTGCGGCTCTGATTTAAAATGACGATTACAATAAATGCTGAAACAGTGAAATGAATGAGAACGATATTAATGATGTATTTTTTGTAAACAACAAACAGATTTTTTTTTTGGTTAGAAAGATCATGTTTTTGGTGGTGGCATGACCATGATGACGATGCTTATCATCTATTTTTATAAGATTTATTGAATTCACATAATAATGTGCTGATTAACTTTCCTTAATTATTGAGTAAACAATTTTTTTGTTTTTTTTTCTTGCTGTGTGCGACAGTGGTGAGCCCATTCCTCGCATCGACTACAGTCCTGAGGAGATTGACACTTGGGGAAAAGTGTTTCGGCAGCTTACCCAGTTATATCCCACCCACGCGTGCAAGGAGCACAATCACATCCTACCGCTTTTGATTGAAAACTGCGGATACCGAGAGGATAACATTCCTCAGCTCCAGGATGTCTCCGAATTTCTCAAAGGTGACTATTTCTGTCAATTACTCATACCTTATCTTAATGCTCCTACCATATCAAGCTAAATTCATTATTCATCATCACCACTGTATCTGGAAGTCGAAGATATTCATCTTCAGTCGGTACGGCATATCTTAAAAAATAGATAATGCATAATTGAGGAAAATTAAGATGTCAGGAAATTTGCAACGGGAAAGACGTAGAATAGAAGGAAATTTGCACATGTTCGTGTTTTTTTGACAAAAATATAGTATACCTACATATGTCCTAAACAAGCACAAGTAGACACCTCAAATGGTTTTTCGATACGATAAAAGAGAAACGGTGCCATAGGTCAAAGTAAAATGTTTCTCAATTTTATTCATAGATATACCTATATATACATACATTCACATTATAACTACAAGTTATGCAATGAGAGAGATACAAAAGACAACGTTCATTCGTCTTGAGGACAAACTTGATTGTGCATTTAATTTAATTTTTTGGTTATTTAAATGAATGGCACCGTGTGATGAGTTCCAGATTTCGAAAAGAAAACACACTTGGCGTCGCCAAGTCGAATGAATTGTATGTAGGTAGGCGTCTGGAACTGTTCGTTACGAACTGTTCAAATGTACATTTGATCAGTTTTTATTGAGTTTATGATTGAAATTATTGAAAATTATTTTTGCAGTTGATTCTACATCATGTCACTTGTCACTGCATATCATGCGCGTTCTATTTCCCTAAATTGTTTTGTGCTTACATACATAAACATTTAGTAAAGGTGGCTCATTCCAATAATTAGTTCATTAATTTAATGTTTCAGACTGTACGGGCTTCACTTTGCGACCAGTTGCTGGACTGCTGTCTTCTAGAGATTTCCTTGCCGGTCTCGCCTTTCGTGTATTCCATTCAACACAATACATTCGTCATCACAGCACGCCTTACTACACCCCAGAGCCGTAAGTTGTTTTGACATTTGCAATAAAAAAAGTAAAATTATAGCGATGACCCTAAACGTGGTTAAATTTATGAATTGCGTCGTAGGGTGCGGGTGGTTTTAGTTGCGACGCAAAATGATTTCTTTTTGCGTTCTTTCACTGGAACATACAATAAGCTTATCATTTTCCTTATGTTTCTAGTGATGTATGTCATGAGCTGCTCGGCCACGTGCCCCTTTTTGCCGACCCCGGCTTCGCACAGTTTTCCCAAGAGATCGGACTAGCATCTCTAGGAGCTCCTGACGAGGACATCAAGAAGCTTGCCACTGTATGCGAAACAATGAGCCTTTTTATTATTCAGCAATCTGCGCAATGTCAAATTTCTATTAGCATTGATAATATTTTGTATTTTTGCCCTCTGTCATAAAAAATAGTGTTACTGGTTCACTGTCGAATATGGACTTTGCCGCCAAGATGGACAGGTCAAGGCGTTTGGGGCAGGTCTTTTGAGTTCCTACGGAGAATTGGAGTACTGCCTGACGGAGCAACCAGAGCTGAGAAGCTTTGACCCTGAAAAGACTGGTGTCCAGGAGTACCCCATCACGGAATACCAACCCATCTACTATGTTGCAGAGAGCTTTGAGGATGCCAAAGAAAAGCTCATGTAAGTGTTCATTCTTCATGGCAGTCTTATCGAAGATTATGACATTGAAAGCTAATTGATATAGTTAACTAAATGGAATGATTATTTCGTGTACGTTTGTAGGAAGTACGCAGAGTCTATCGTTCGCCCATTTGCGGTTCGATACAACCCATACACCAGTTCAATCGAGATTCTCGACTCCAAGCCGCAACTGGACAACCTCCTCACGGATATCAAGCAGGATATTACCAGGCTACAGGAAGCCATGTCTCGGATTGCGTTTCAATCCCCAATTAATTGCGAACAATAGTTTTTAATTGTGATTGCTTATTACAAATTATATATTAACATTTTATTTTTCTTCGATTTTTCATTACCTATTTTGAAATTATGACAGCTAAAAATAGCATACACGTAATATAAGATAAGACGTATATTATAGCTATAGTTCAGTTGATTATCAAATTTTATACAGGACAACTAGGTACTACTTTTTGTAGCAGAAAAATTAGATTGGTAAATGAAAACCTTCAACTTTTCCCATATTACTTTGTATATGAATGAAAATACTAAGTTTACTTATAAATATTCAATATATAATTTATAAATATATACATGCTTCTACTATCATTATTTTTAATAAACAGAATACAATAACTACTACAATCGACTAATTCGAATTATTCTGCATCCACACAACATTAAAAGGGAAATGAATTACATATCAGTTAAATTATAACTAAGTGATCTGAAATGCAGTGAGCATTCGAGATTAGTGCAACTCATTATTGTAAAAATCATGGTAATATTGGAAAGCATTGGGCTACGCTACCTTGCTTTTACTACAACAATTGCCACCCTTTGAATGTATTTACATCAACAATGAAATAATAAAAAATAATATTGGCGTACCTCACCACAATTGCTCGGCCCTATTGCATTTTACCTACGTTCATACAAGTACAGCTCCAACTCGTTGCATATTTTTTAATGCAATATTTATGATTTTAGGTAGTTTTCGGTGAAGAAAACATTTAAGCTTTCACTTGGTTAGGTATCGTCATTCATGCATATAGGTGTCTTGGTTTAGAGAAGGAAAAGCAGCAATGCAATGCATGGTAGCAATTAAATTTGTTGCATTGTTTAGCTAACCAACAATTAACAAACCATAGAAATATATTACGATTTATGAACCAGGTACCTAGTTAATTGTCAATCAGTGCAATGGAGAAAGAAATTTAATTTGTCACACTACATACCTTTATGTATGGTGCACCCGAAAAGATATAATCCGATAATCCCTTTTCGCTCGATCCTACAATTCAACAAGCCTTTCTCCGCTCGCTCTCTGCTCTTGAATTTCTTAATCCTTAAAATCTTAATCCTCAGCAGCAGCAATATGCATTAGAGTCGGTGAAAATTTAAACAATAGCAATGTAGGTACTACCGAACATATTACTTGGTCAGAAATGTACTTATGCACTGCAGTTGCATTCATGGTAATTGCTGTCCCAGATTCAGGTACCTGATGAATACCTTCTTTATGATGTAGGTATATTAGCACATTATGACAGTATATGTCTCTTTCACTGCTTTCCTTTAAAATGCACAATGGAACGATAAGAACTATTTTCCACATGAAGAAAGCAGAGGAGGGATGGGGACGGA
Source organism: Sinella curviseta (assembly GCA_004115045.4). Lineage (NCBI taxonomy): Eukaryota > Metazoa > Arthropoda > Collembola > Entomobryomorpha > Entomobryidae > Sinella > Sinella curviseta. The sequence goes on from CM065489.1 coordinate 29,895,086, forward strand.
TGGGGTATAAAAGGGCCCTTCAAACTCAACAGAGTCATCCAGTCTTTCCCAGGATTTTGAAGGATCAACAACACCACTGCCACCAGGACCGAACTAGGACACCAAGGACCTCAACTCTACTCTGCCCTGCTTGTCAGGATTCCGGAGAGCAATAATTCCTGCCTGCCAACTCTATTGGACTCACTCAGCGACACAGAAGGACGCCCTGGAAAACACAACGCCGCAGTTCATCGCCAAGCCATCTTACCAAGGACCTTCCAAAATGGACCAACATCGTGGACGCCAACTACCTCTAATGGACAACCATCACGGGACCTCATCATCTTCAGCCACCAGCCCAGTATCCTCAGGATATGAAACGGAAGTCAGTACTCCAATGGTAATGGACACAACTACAGCCACTCATCAACAGCAGCCACAACTATTCTTTCCATCAACGCCATCATCGTCTGGGAACACCGACCGGAAGGAAGACAAAGAGAACCACTGCTGCAGCCTCACCAACCCTGTCTGCAGAAACTCGTCACAGGATCGTCATCAACTGGAAAACGCGCCTTCAAGGAGCAGCCCCTTAACTCATCGCCAACAAGAAGTCGCCACAACCGGACCATTGGGAGTTGTTTCCACTTCGAGGGACTATTCATCGCCGGTTGTAACGAGAGCCATCGTAACCGTCAACATACAGCAAATTGGACTGGAGGACGCAACATATCATCCCTTTGACTTGAATCTGCACAGGAATGTTCTGAGGAAGCCCTGGGGAGTTGCTACGAACTCACGCACCGAGGAGGTACGTACGCACCCGTACTCATTAGAAATCTGCACAAAGTACAAACTCCAACACATTTCCAAATGCTAAATGTAGCCCTTGTCTCGTTTTCTTCCAGATTTACATTGCTGACCGTCAATACCATGTTATCTTGGTATTTGGACCCGATGGAGAATATCAGCGGAAATTTGGAGGATTCGGATGGGAACTCGGATTCTTGCAGCGCCCCACTGGACTGGCCTATGACGCTACCAACAACAGGTTGTTCGTCGTGGATAAGGACAACCATCGGATCCAGAGCTTCTGCGCCACCACCGGACAATTCCTCTTCACATTTGGATCTTACGGACGCTGGCCTGGTCAATTTATCAACCCCTGGGGGATCGCCGTGTCACCGGATGGAAGTCTTATAGCAGTATCAGACCCCAGGAATAACCGTGTCCAAATGTTCACTTCGGACGGAGCCTACCTACGTCTCTTTAATATTCCTGGGAAACTCCGCCTCAAATGGGTTGCCGTAGCATCCCCTCGTGGAATTGTTTTCGACAAAACAGGTAAGCTGATCAATTTCTCCTCATCTCCTTTTCACGACAAAATTATGTTTTTTAATATTTCTAATCTTTTATATTACAGGGAACTTCCTTTACTTTTCGGACTTCAACATGCACCGGATTTGTCGACTGGACATAGCCTTTCACCAACTGGACATCATCGTTGACAAGGGACTCAGGCGACCCTCTGGAATTGACCTGGACCGTGACGGAAACTTACTCGTCTGCGACACACGCAATCACCTTATCAGGATCTTCCGGCCAAATGGACAATCACTTGGACGCGTGGAACGCATTGGACCTGACGGACTGGATCTGCCGTTGGACATCAGCGTCATGTCTGCTGGGAACATTGTTTTGCTGGATCTCAACGGGCGTATTCGTGTATTTTAGTGCATTTAAATCTGTTAATGTATTCTGAACGTAACGTTATTTCTGACCTGTTAATATTAGTTTTAATATTTTTTTTGTATTTTTGTGACTAGTCAACCCAGTTTTTTGACCTTGTATTTTAAAACCTGTGATAATATTTGTAACCTTCATTTTTTGTTTTTATTGGTAACAATTAGCTGCGATATATTTACATAAATATTATGCCTGCAAATACTACTAAAACATCATACTCCGCACTTCCTCTTTTATTTCTTATCACTCTAATCCATCCAACCAAACGAATTGCATATTACATGTCCAGCAAAACATTGCTCCTACTTACACTACAATTTCACAACAAATTTAAACTGCATTAAATTCTTCTTCAAAAAACTCAGTAAGGAACTGGAAACCTGGAAATAGGACAAATCAGAATTGTGGACATAGTGGGGAAATTGGTAACAACATTAATTTTACTACCTGTGCTTTGAGTATGTAGGTTTTCATGGTATGTAAAATGAAAAAGTCAATTATGCTTCCAGAGATACATGAATGTTCTGATTAATTAATTAAAATGTTTGCAACTTCTAGTGTATTTGATGATGCAACAAGAATATAATAACGAATTTATTTGAATCAAAAATATTTTCGTTTAAAGAAAAAAATTAAGTAATTGGAACTAAATAAATGACAACATTAAAATACTTTACATAAAAGTACGGAAAACAATTACCTATTTAGGTAATAATAGAGACAGAAAGAACTTAGCAGTGATTCATCCTCTGCATCGCTTTCTGTAAGTAGTTGAGAGTGTACTCCGCACTGAGGGCTTCAGTGGCAGTCCACCAGTTGTTGTTCTCGTCAGGTGGACACTTGGAAGCATTTTCGTACCCTGCAGCCCAATCAACCCAGTTAGTATACTGCTGCTGGGGAGGTGGCTGGAAATGGGCGTAGTTGGAGCCAACAACTGCAGTATGTTGAAGACTCCGATCCAAGTTCAAGTTGACAAAGTTGTCCTGGCGGGCAACCTCGTTTCGAGGATCCCAAGATTTAACCGGCCCGTGCACGTTGCAGGTTCCCAGTGTGTGGTAGATGGCAAAGAGGGAGTACCCTGGTTCCTTGAGCGGATCCTCTGGAGATTCCAGATGAACTAAAATGTCAGCTTCCGGGGGAATGACGTCTCCCTGGAATTTGATCCTTCCTTCCATTGCAGTAGCCTGATTCTCTGGCACTGCGGCAACAACTAGCTGGTTTCCATACGCCCAGAAGTTCTGTGATGTGAACTGCTGGCTCACATGTGCCAAACTTTCATGAAGGAATCTCTCCGGAATGCCCTGAGAAAAGTATAAAAATGCAAAAACATGAGAAATTAACATTAATATAATTTTGCAAGGTTATAAGATTAGTAAAAAATATAATCAGTTTTATAGTTACCGGAGGTGGAAACAAGTTGACACGACGAGGATCCACATAGTAAGCAGGAACAGCCAAGTCCTTTGGAACAAAGGCTGGGAGCCGGGGCCCATTGTTGAACTCTTTCAAGACAATGGAAACGGGCTGGTGAAGCTGCACGTACTTCCAAAACTTGCGCAGGTTGAACTCCTTCACATTGACGTCTTCAGTGCATGCCGCCCCAATGAATCGAAAAGACAGGCACTGAAATTCAAGAAATAATAACATTTTAAAATTTTTATCATTAGAAAAGTATATATTAAATATAATATGCAAACCCAAATTGAAAACGTGTGTATACTTACTTGAGGCGGAATCAAGCACAACATGGGATCGACAAGTCGAGCTTCAACAAGCCTATCTGCTAGAACATTTTCAGTCTCCCCGTAGTCCACGTAGAAGACTTTCAACGTCCCGTTAAAGTTTTGTGACAGCACACGAACACGAACAGATTTATCTCCGTTCAGGTTCAGATAAACGAAGATCTTCTCGGGGTCGCTCAGATAATGCTCCGCCCAGGCTGCGAGTGGAGGAGAATTCATTTTTGACAGATCTCGCAAATACCCATCCGTGTACAGGGCGAGTATAGCTTTGACGACTTCGAGCAAACTCATCTTGTCCCAGTGCTGGAACCAAACCTGTCCCTTGTCATCGCAATGGGTAATCTTTGCTCTGAACGGAACTCCAAACATTGGGTACTGGGTGCGCCCGATGATTGGAATGTACTGTTGGAGCATGTAACTCAGATCCTTTCCAGAAATCATGCACAATCGGACGGACGGAATCGGGTGGTTCCGGTCAAGCACCTGCACAGTGCATTGGTTACTGCCAGGCTTCCACTCTCCCTTCATGAACTCGTCATACAGAGACTTCAAGTGGGGATGACCGATGAAGCTCTCCATACCCGCTAGCTTGCACTTCAGCGCCTGGAAAATGAACAAAGAAAAACATTCCAGACTTAAATATTGTTTGATTATGGCATACTCATATATAAGTTACTTCAATAAATAAAAATCTTACAAATTTGGGGTAATCCATAACAGCAGCATTTGTGTGAAAAATCTGCGAACGATGAATCTCCACTTCAATAACATCATCAACGAGCTCGCATTTGATGTTTTCCGTTTCCGGGATCGACTGAATGGTTTTCCCACGGGCGTAGGCGCCACCTCGGCGACCAGGATACTCGACAATGCAATCCACGGCCGCGTTGATGGACAAGCGGTACGGCATGCAGCAACGGCGGTAGACGCACGCTCGGATTTTCTCCATCATTTCCTGATACAAGACCTGGAGAAAAAATATATTTAAATATAGAGCATGAATATAATGTTTCTTTTTTAAAAAATATGATAGAGTAAATGATATGTATGTATATATTTAAGTACTTACGTCAATCTTTGTATCAGAAAATGAGATGTGGAAATAGGATCCATCGTCAACTCCCAAAATCTCAGCTTGCACAATCTCCTCCTTAGGAATCTCAGCTCTGCGAAATGGAAACGAGAGATTCAGCAAACGCTCCATTCTCAACAACACTTTGTCTAGCGAACGGAATTCTGACAGAAAATCTTTTTTTTTGCGAGATGCGTCCTGGATTGAGAGAGAAGAGATACTGAGACTGTGCACAACTTTTCCGAAGAGGTAAGTGTTTAAGTTTTAGGTTGTACAGTGGGCCAAAGAAGAACGATATTCTCCAAAAGAGTAGAGGCTAAAGTTCAGGTTAGGCTTGTTTGTCAACCAAACTTCAAATAATGACCAGAGTGCTGGAGAAGTCGCCTTTTATAGGGGCCCAGCTATGGCCCGATCTGACATGATATGTAAAATTGATTTCTTTTGATTGCATGGAAAATTAGTAAACTATGAGGGGAACAATGAGATTAACCTTTGGACAGTTAACCATGAAATATTTTGCATGGTATGTAGAGCAAAAAGAGAATGAAACAGGAAATGTGGTTTGAAAAATGGACAATATGAATATTATAAGCTTTTTGATGCAACATGAACAAAGAAGTGATCTACAATTGTCTTGTTTGATTTCAAATGATTTGATTATTGCATAGTTTATATTTGAATAGTACAAATGGATAATTTCGAATACGAAGAAAAAACGAGCAGTTTCAATGCCTACCGGAAACCGGAAGTGGAAAGAAAAATTAAGTAAAGTGCTTATCAAACAGAGTTAATGAAATGTTTCGAAATGCGATTTGAAAATTTTAACTGACAAGCGGCACATTAACCTAATACCTAAATCTTTTCAGTTTGCTTAATTTCTGGAGACAATCAATTTTACATAATATATGCATTAATTAAATAGTGGTATCTTCTCTTGGAGAAAGGAAGATATTTACTGCGTTCCAGAAAATGAAATATCTTACATACATGCATGCATGATTATCTTCTGTGTCTGCGTCGTCATCAGCATGTCATTTTCCCACAGGGCGAGCGTAAAAGTCAATGCATAACTTACATTGCTTATGAATATGAATGCATTTGCAATACATGGAAAAAATCATATAGGTACATGCATACATGTCATCGAATCAACTATTTTAAATTAAGAAAATACAGAGACAACAGTGGTTAAAGAACATTATATGCTGATTTATTTGCACATTTCCAAATCCATTCCACAGCATTCCAAGCAGCAAACTTTTGTAAACGAACGGTTGACCGGATGCTATAATTACGCATTGTCATTTTTCCAGAAACAATTTTATTACTTTTATTTCGCATGTATTGGATTTTATGTCATTTCTCTACCGGGTGCAAGGTTCAACTTTCAACCACCACCGAGATATCCGCACATTCAACATCGAAGAAAATCTACCTATTTAAATTAAAACTTAAAAACTCAAGTATCCATAATATACTATGTACGTATTTACATGTCGTGAATACCTACAAAACATACAGCATAAGTGACTACATTACAACCACCCATTTACATTACATGTAATTAATTTCTGATATGTACATGTAACTGGGAAGTATTAAAAAATGTGTGTGATTCATAATTATACACGTCCATGGTACGTGGAGTTTACCCGTTAGTTACGCGAAGCCAGAAGCCAAAATCTTACGCTGCCCGAATCAGGTTTCATGTCTCCATAAAAATCGTCACCATCATTAACCATCCTGTAAAACTTTGCAAGTACCAAATAGACAAGAAGTACTGAGGAGAATATTTTTTCAATAACTTATGTATCGTATGTATTAATATGCTACTAAAACTACACAGCTAAAATAATGTAATGTATCATTTCTCTGCATTGATTAAAGCAACGGGATGAATAACAGCAAGAAATTATGTGTAGCGTAAGGAAGGGTAGGAGAAAAAAGTACATGGATTGTGCATACATCTTCCCTCGGTACAAGAATATTCAGTTCGCAATCACAGAAAATACTTTTTCCTTTCCATACCTAGTAAAAAGTAAACATATTGAAACTGGGAGAATAACACAACCACTCTTATGTATGCGAGTAGTAAAAAAGCTTGCAAATTCATATAACCATACATTTCATAGTACTTTAACTTGGATAAAGTCAAATGACAACGGTTTGTTTAACTTATAATAACTGGTATTATGACACTTTTTAATTCGTGTATGAATAATGCTATACATAATACTGGCGAAAGGCTACTGCAAGTTGCCATAAGAAATGAGTTGTTCCACAAGGCAAAGAAAGTGTAGTCCATTTAAAAAACGAAGTAGAAACCTTACTTTATAAAGACAGCTTCCCCTTTATGTATTCTTTTATGTTTAATGTATAATGCATTGTCTACCAAGGCCACGCCATTGTCTTTACAAATTTGCAGAGAAATTTTGACAGGCAAGTGTGGCCTACCAGAAACTGCCAACACGACGCTTGTCGATGACAGCCATTTTTAGTATTCCAAGCCATTTCACTCCTTCCACAACAGTTTCATCTCTCAGTCCTTCCACTCAAATAATCAATCAATTTATTTCGTTAAAGTAATAAATTTACTGCGGCTCCAAAGTTCCCAACAATGCATCCTGCTCAGAACAACAGGCTCAGGGGGGATTATCGGGGGCGGGGACGCGCTGAGTTTCCCAACGGAAACAGGGCGTCTGCTCGCAACTACGTTCGACAACAGTACATGGGGAACAATCCCTTTGCAAATACCGATCCGCAAGCTTTTCGACTACCGAATCCACGTAATCCAAGACAGGTTGCGGGTTTGCCTCCCACTACTTTCTCCACCAATCCCCAATTAACTAGTTTCAACGGCGGTCGATCGTATTACAATCTTCAGCCAAGTCCAAACATGACCCCCATGACGACTTTTCCCACCCCATTGCCATATTCGGTGGCTTCACTGGTTGGTCCAAGTATGGATTCTTCGCCTTCATCTTATCCTTTGCCTTCATCTTATCCTTCGATGCTTCCACCATCACAACAACAGCATCATCAACAGGATCGTCCTGGTACTCCAGCGGGACCACCTCTGAACATTCCGCCCTACAGCATTTACGGATATGGAGCTCCAGTGGAGCAAATGCACCAACAACAACAACCGTTGCTTATGCCAGCGGTTACTGTGAGTGCCACCACCACTCTGGCACCACCAGCATCAGCTCCTTCAGTTCCAAGTGCTTCAACCTCAGGAGGGATCAACAAAAGGGCTCCTCCTCAAGCAAACTACACTTATTGTTCTGACATCAGTGACAGTGATGATGACCTTCCACAGGACCTTCGGGTCAACAAGAAGCAGCCCCAAAGAAATGATATGCGTGGACAAGCACAGCAGCAGCAACGAGGAGCTGCTGCCACTGTTGCCGTTGCTACCCCTGAATCGGACCAAGTTAATAATCACAAAAAGTTCCAATACAAGGCCTGGACCACAGGCATGGAACCAGTCCCTGGTTCCTCTTCCGGATCAGGACCTCAGCATGAAATGAGTAAGAAAACGTTTAAATCTCTTAACTATGATTCATGATACAACACCTACTTAAAGTGTACATAAGATAGTCAAATCTACAGTAAAAAATCCACCTATTATATTTTCTTTCCCTTGAATTGTTTCAGGGTCATTGCCGATGGCGACTACAAGCCCATCCACTGGCCGTCTGGAAAGCATGGTTGATGAACTCAGGTTGAGTCCATACATTACTCGTGAGCAGGCCATACAACGGCTGTATGCTTTGGGCGTAAGTAAAAAAGATAATATCATTTTTTTAATCATTGCTGTAGCTCAATGTTTCTTGTCATCATTTTCCACACGTCTGAAAATTTTTGTTTATGCATTTATGTTCCAGAACAAAGAGGAAGTTCAGAGGGAGATTGATGCATTCGCTGCCATTATTCGCTGTGGAAGCATTAACTCTATGTTTGTCCAGCCGGTCGGTCAGGCTCCTGGACAAGTTCCTGAGGGTCACGGCAATGGCGGAGTCGCTGGCAATCGTGATGCTGTCATGGATCACGTTAGGAGTCGTCAAGCTGAGAATCAAAGGGAGTCGGTCATTAAGGGGCATACTAATACTAATGGTCAGCGGAATTAAAAGTAAGATTGAGAAGTTGAGGAGATTGAAGAGTTTTTGTTGTTGTAGCCTTTAGCCAAGGAGAAAAGATGCCTTTACTTTAAATACATATATAAATACATATTATCCATTCATATCTACAAAAATTATGATAAACTTTCATTCATGAAATGTCATTAGGTTACGTACTATTTATTTGTCCATGAAAATGATCAAGTTTAACATGCATGCAAACTTTATTTTTAAAAATCCTTTCTTTGTTAATATTTATGAATTTCTTATACTTTACTTTTACGTATTCATTACTTTACTATAAATACTATACATTCACTTTGTTTTTGTGGCGGATGATTACCTAGTAAGTATGATGATAATTTTCTTTATGTAGTGCAGTGCAATAAAGAGCCAAAGAAGCTTTATGCTTCAATTTTACGAGCACTGCTTGATTCTTTACTTTAATATATATCAATGTAATATGTTATATCATTTTACTTTCTTGTCTGTAAAAGGAAATTGAGAATCTTGTGACAATATTAAATAAATAAATAAATAAATAAAAATTTCAAAATGTTGCTTTGTGTACGATAATAATTAATAAATTTACTATTCTGCTAGTATTAAGTTTTGACATCCTGAACTTGCATGATTAACGAAATGCTACAGCTACGTGTTCCCCTAAAATCTTTATCATCATCTTTCCTGACTCAGGAATCCTGAGAGTATTTCTTGTAAGCCAAGATGAGGACCGTTAGGTTAAGTCATTTATTTATTTCTTGTTAGTGATTATAAACATATTCATTGCTTGTTGAAATCTGCTAAACTATGTTTTTAGATTCATAATGAATCATTCATTATTCCACCATAAATGGCAAAGTACCTCATCAAATAATCAAAGTGGTTTTTGACTATGTGTTAGAAAGACCGACGACGCCTCAGACATCATTACCGTCAGCAAATAACCATTATCAAATTACTCTTTACAAACTTGAGCTGGAGCTGTTTTGTCTGGGAACGATGAAATTAAAAATAAACATTCTTCACAGCAGAAACCACGGCAGTGTCATATCAAGATTTACGACCGAAAGGAAACAGAAGCTTATTTGATGTTTTCACTGCTGCTCTTTGTCATTTCATATTTTCTGTATATTTTACAATATATACAAATTATTGTTAGTAACATGTTGTGTTGACAGCAGCACAATACAAAAATGGACTAGGTACATTTTTTGGGCATCTTTCAGCTTGCGATATTTGAGCTGCCTTTATCTTTATAGATTTTTTTCATGTTAATGATTTTACTTATCATTCAACATCGGTATCATGTCTCATGTTAAACATTCAACTTTAATCCCTAAAGAAATTGCAATTTTTCCTACATACATATGGTTATGCATTATAAAAAGCAGGAAAGATCACTTTTTTCGAAACAAGCAAAAATGTAAGTAGGTTGTTTCATTTCATTATACTCAACCAAGCTTACAATCTATCAATATCACCAATACTAGCTGTTATAACGATAAGTATCCAAAATTAGCGTCACAGACTTAATATGTTTCAATATAATATCTACAGCGACAAGAATTTACAAAGACTTGTAATTGCATCATTGAGCATGCAAAATACAAATATACGTGTAAAGTCTTCATTGGCAGTTTATGTACATAATATGCCTTAAGACAAAGACTTTATTGTATATCCCTGGGTGTGACATAATATTTTATTCCATGCAACTAGGGCTTTTACTTGAGTTTGATTATGAATACAAAGAAGCATTTCATTAGCAGCTTAACTAAATTGGAGGGTAAATCCAGCTTCCCAACACAAAAAGATCCCAAAGTACATCTTGAATATTATATCTCAGCATTTTTCTTTGAACATTACAGCATTACAAAAAAAACATCAGTTAAAAATTACTTCCTAAACGCCATGACTACCTAGAAACCTTAGAAGCTAGAAACCTTAAATTCGAAAGGTATTACAACAAAGTAAAATGGCATGAAATGTTGGAAAATCATACTAACTAGAAGTTAACGCATTATCACTGGCCACGTCGGCTAAAGAATCGAAATGAAATTCGCGCATATTTTAGAGCATTGTAGAAATGATTCCTTAACAATAATTATACTTAAATATATAAAACGGCGTGTCCTGTGGTATATGTAGGTATGTCATCATTGTTCTTACGTACATATTCATTTGCCTTAATACATAACAGTATTTACTAACTGGGGATCGGACCATCGGACTAACAACGGATGAGAATTGAGAATCATGAGCATTATGAATCATGTACCATGCATTTTTTGCACGAACAAAAAAGCAAAAGGGAATAAGCTGGGCTGGATAATATGCGAGCAAGCCATATCTGTAGCATGATTATGAATGCTGCTTCTGTCACTTTGTCAACGTTATGTACTCCTTAACTCCGGTTCCTTCCATTCTTTCTTTATTCGTGGTGGTGTGAGACGCTAACTACTAACTATTCCGACACCGAGTAAAAAACCGCTACGTGTCAGTGAGTTGTTGCATGAGATTCCTTCCTGCACTCTGTCGCTAGGCTGAAGGATTCTGCTTTTTTTTCAATTCGCCAAAAAATTAACGATATAAAAGTTTCGTTACTTATCAAGAATTTTTTTTTTAATTTTGATTTATTTAAAACTATTTCATCAAAAAAGTTCTTGTTTGTTTGAGTATCTGGTTGTGGTGAAAAAAACAATTAAAGTTGGGAAAGATTGTGTTAATAAGACAGTAGATCAGTAAAGATCATTTTCATTGAAAGATAAGCGTTAATTATTAAATACTTTGTTATCTCTTTACATCTTTCTGAAAATTTAAATGGGTGGAGCATCCTCAGTTGTGAAACAGTTTTGGGCTCCTACTTCAGACGAGCATGAAGCAAGTGACTACTCCGGTGTAGGGGGTGAAAACGAGGAATTTATGGACTGGGGAGGAGTCGATCTGATGGAGAACGAGTTGGCAGCGATGAGTGATGTGGACATAAAGCTGCTAAAAGATGGAAGAGAGTTGTCAAAGAAGCAGCAGGAATGGGAGCGCAAAGTGAAATCTCGACGGTTTCAAATCGAAGAGAATGTTTCTGCCAATAATAGGGAATTGATCCGGCTAAAATCCGTGATGGAGGAAAGCGGTCAGAAAACGTCATCCGCTCAAGGCAAGCTGCGAAGCGTTCTGGAGTCGTACGCAGAGTACAGCAAGAACATGGCTGAGTTTAAGAGTGTGATCAATGCAGGAGCTGTGACCCTTAATGATGACGCCAACACGGACAGCTCTGAGGACGCATCATTTGACATGGCGGATTCAACTTCCTCCAGTATCAGCCCTTCGGATTCTGCCTCCAATGCTGGAAATCAGGAGAAAGCAGAAGTGCAAATTCCTGGACCCAGCACCGCCGGGTATTCTAAAGCATAAAATTTATAATTATTACCTACCTAATGATTTCTCTAATACCTATACACTGTGAACATAATGTACTTACTTACTTCTCATTATCATTATGATTTCCTTTCTCTATTTTATGTATGGTCAGTATATGAAATGTCAGCTAATTGAATAAAGACTTAATATTTCACTGACTTATAAAAAAACTTTGTGCTATAAAATTAAATCATTCGTGATTTGAGTCTTGATCACCACTGTATTGATGGCAGTAATTAGAAGTGTCATGTGTGTCATTAGCCGCAATACTTACATTGTTTTTTTTTGCATTATCGTTTATTAAGGGTTAAAGCAGAAAAGAAGGTGGCGGCCCGAGAGAAATCGTCATCAAATGTTCCCGATAAGTCTGGAAATGCAAAAAAGGGCACTTCGAAACGTACCAGGAAAACGGCTCCTAAGAGAGGGACAAAAAAGGGCAGCTCAAGTCGTCAAGCGGATACGGCAGTCAAATCCACGGCACGGCATGGTCTAGATTCCACTGCTACAAACAAGGAAACAAAGACTTTTGCATGCATTTGCGGAGTGATCTGTGGATCCATGAAATCGCACAGACGACATGTGGAGCATGCAATGTCGGATGGCAAATTCAAGTGCCGGCATTGTCAAAAGACGTTTATGTATAATGGACATCTCACACAGCACGAGAGACAAAAACATGGACTTAATGATGATGGTAAACAACGAGGAACTGGGGTTGGGTGCCGAAAATGTGGTCAGGTATTTTTGAATCGGTCCGACCTAAGCTTCCATCAGAGGAATACCAAGTAAGTCTCATGAACTTATCTACTCATTTATAGCTTAATGTACAAAAAAGATCATTGTCATGTCGACGTTATATGCATAAATAATCATTCGCCGCGTTTATAGACGCGTCCATTGGTAAATGTTCATTCAAAGTAAATGGTAATGACTGAGGTGGTCTTTGTTATTTTTATGTTTGTAGTTGCGCGAAAGCATCCTCCACGGTTCCGTTGGGAACAGACCGGGAAGGCAGCGGACTTCCTTCGAATGCCGAGCCACGGCGACCAGTTTCGTCCACCAAGGCAAACAAGCGGAAACTTTTGCGAAGTCGGGCTCAGAGATGTGCTGCCAAGGCTGAAAGAGACAGGCGAAATGACGACAACGAAAGGTAAATGGTTGAAATGATCATGCGCCTGGTGTTTTGCTATTACAAATTGGAGAACTTATTTTGCTAAACATGAAATTGTTATTGGTTGTTTTGCAGGCAGGATAACCTCCGAGATGACGAATTGCGGATGGACATGAGTACGGATGAGGACGTAAGTAACCCTGCAAGCGCCCTGGAGGATAAAAAGCCGTACTTCAGATGCGGTCGTTGCTCAATACATTTCACCCTCCATGCAGATTTTGAGAAGCATGTGTGCGCTTATGAGAAAGTGAAGGCTTGGATGGAATTATATGGGCATCACTTTCAAGAGCCACTGAAAAGCGAAACTGTTTTGGATTCTCAATAGACAACTTGGATCAATAATATGTTTCCTCTTATAATAACAAATTATAGTAGAACGTTAGTGTTTTCATCATTTTGTTTTCTGATACCATAGACTAAGAAGATCCTTTTATCTTAAAGATACTATGAAGTTGCTCGTAGAGTTTTTTTTACTAAAATTCTTTGAAATATTTACTATATACATATATAAACCTACATAATTAAAGTAATTTTCCATTCATCCCAGAGAGTGTTCTGGTTTACACTTTATGAGGGGCGAAACACAAGGAAATGATTTTTAGAATACATTCATAATTTTAATTCACACTATTATTATATTAAGTTGTGTTTACTATTAACTACTGTTACTGTAATGTAAACTTAATCTTGTTTTCCATTCAATAATATTGACGAAATCCTGTAATAAATAGTTTGTCAAAGTCTTAGCATTAGTCTTTGATTCTTCTGGTAATGAGTATCCAATTTCCTTTATGTAGAGGATGGAAAATGTTCACAAAAGTGGAATTTGATGCGAATTTTATTAAAGTGTATAAATATTTCTTTAATCTTATAATACATTTATACCTAAACATAAATAAAAAAATAATTTTAAACTTTCAAACAACTAGTCATGAGAAACATTTAATGACATATTTATTAGGTACATAAAATAGTTGTAATGATGCAAGTTGAAGTTCATTATGAATATGACAGCTCATGAGAAATCGCGCAACTACATAGGTAGATCATCTACACTTTGTCCCAGAACCAAGAGATCACTTATATTTTCGCCATAAATCCAACACGAAATCAGACATAGGCTTGATACTATACAATTGTGATTCTCTAGTGGTAAGGTGTTCATGGTATATCACATTTAGATATTACTCATTTCAATATGCTATTTATGAGAAACTCGTGAAATTTGGGTGTCCCAGAACCAAGAGATCACCTATTTTCTGAGATGTTTTTCGCGATTAAAAGATACAATACGATAGTGAAATACTGAGCATAGTGTTTTTTTTTTTGCTTAAATAACTTCATTCCAATCGATTTTGCATCATGCCACTCATTTCTGTAAAAGTTTGAAAAAAGTCATTTACACAGTAAATTTAGTCTGTAGATTCATCCGCCCCTCCACGACACAGAGGTCATCGCATCTTTGAAAATAATGGCTTATTGAAATCTACGAATCTTATTTGTTATACACATTCTTACTCTGTCTTCATACAAGTCTGAAATTGTACTAGTTTCCCACGTGTAAAAAGATTCAATGCAGTTTACATTTAAAATGCATTAGATTCCGACGACTAACGTTTTGAGCTTACACTAGCAAAAATGTGTATCAGCAAGTTGCACTAGATTAATGATTTTAGCACACCCCAACTCACTTCTTCTTAACAGGCTGCAACCTGTAAAGATTGGATGACCTGGGTGTCGTGGAGGGGCGGATGAATCAACAGATCAAATTTCATGTGTAAATGACTTTTTTCAAACTTTTACAGAAATGAGTGGTATGATGCAAAATCGATTGGAATGAAGTTATTTAAGCAAAAAAACACTATGCTCAGTATTTCACTATCGTATTGTATCTTTTAATCGCGAAAAACATCTCAGAAAATAGGTGATCTCTTGGTTCTGGGACACCCGAATTTCACGAGTTTCTCATAAATAGCATATTGAAATGAGTAATATCTAAATGTGATATACCATGAACACCTTACCACTAGAGAATCGCATTTGTGTAGTATCAAGCCTATATCTGATTTCGTGTTGGATTTATGGCGAAAAAATGAGTGATCTCTTGGTTCTGGGACAAAGTGTATTTAACAATTTTGATACAGACAATTCACTATCATATTTAATCATAATCGTAAAAATATAATTCTTTATTTAAACTTTGAGCTGTGAAAATGAAAAGAACAAAGTAGCAAGCGACCAACGCAAAATGCCCAAAAGTTGAGAAGAGAAGCGCTTGGGTGCGTCTAATGTCCGCATGGACTGCTGCACCAGTCGTGCTCAATGACCGGTGTTGCCATGGCTTTCTTCACTCTGGTGCATTTACACACACCTCTAGCGCGATGCAGGTTGCAACTTCTTGCAACGCGTTGCCAGTTGCTATATCATCAGCATCACCTTTTCTCTCATCATGAACGTGTTGGATGGTATGTAAACCACTTTGCTGCTTATAATTTTGGAGATGCTGTTTCATAAATATTGTTTCATGGTGACATTTCTCGAAACTTTAAATTAATTTTGATTATTGAAGTACATTTAAAATCATAAATTAGGAAGTACAGCTATGTTATTAATCAATCGTGCAGCATATATCTGCAACATTAATTTTTGGAACTTAAACTGTCGACTTCCTTCATATTTCCAATAAAACATCCTAACCCGTAAAATGCGCAATAAAAATGTGAGCAACAGCAAAAATGATTCCAATGCTAACCGAACGCAAGCAAACCATTTTCAAAGCAAAAATTAAATTTTCTAAATTATATGCTCTGCTATCACCAATATATGTACAAATTTCTCCATTTGATGTTACCAAACAACCTTCAAGACTACCTAGTACCGACCTATACCAATGTTGGCCGTTGCGTTGCTGTTGTGATATTATATTTAGGTATTTTGTCCTGTTGGCATCTCAACTTACGGTTACTACGGGAAAGAAAGAGAAGCATTTTGCAATGTCTTGTATCCGTCCACAAATCTGAAATATTCCTGGTTTGCAAAAAAATTTTGAACTCGCACGAGCCTCACCTCCTTGAGCCTCACACACAGTTTGAGTAACATTCTGCACTGAGCCTCACCTCGCCTAGTTTACACATCCACCACAGCACCGCAGCCCAGAAACCACAATTCCTCACACAACTTTCCATGCATTCATGCTACGTGCAAGATGCAAGCCCCAGGCTACTTGGTAAAGCACGCAATCAAATTCTTGGTAAAGAGATTTGAACTTTTAATTGCCAATTTTATTTAGCTATGTGTCCAATTAATGCACCGCACACAATCTCTTTTAGCTTATGCACACGTGCTCTAATTTCGGAATGCAAATCAAAATATGGATACCAGGTAGTCAGAAAAAATAGACGCTTACATGACATAATGCAAACGTATTTTGTATAGGATTAAAATTGTCATTTTATTATTGGAAATCATTTACAGAACATTGCAGCTGGGTATTAAGAATGTTTTTAATGACTGCAGGCAGACAGATGCACAGTTTATAGCTTTCACATCACAAATCATAACTATATACAGATATATGAAATATCGTGTACCATGGCATGCATTATGATATGATATTTATGACCTTTGACGCTAAATGTTGCATGGCAAACGATGATAAATAATCGGGAATCAGAAACTGGCCGCTAGTCTCTTTCCAGCGTTTCGTCTGCTCGTTTCCTCACCAAGACAGCTCCAGAAGAAGAGATTGGAGATATGAAGGCGTTTGCATTTACGGCAGTTTCATTACTGCTGTTGGCTAGTATTTCCATTTTGCCGTTGATAACTTGTGACGATGCACCAGTTATTGAATTGGTAAACGGGAAGGTGAAAGGTGAAGACAAAGAGTCTCGAGATGACCGAGACTTTTTCGCGTATCGAGGCATTCCGTATGCTAAGCCGCCTGTTGGTGGCCTCCGATTTGAACCTCCGCAAAAACCTGACAACTGGACTGGAGTTTTGGATGGTGAGGAGTACGGGAAAAAGTGTATGCAGTGGAGCACCTACGAAAGGGAGGTGGATGGCGATGAAAATTGTCTGACAATTAATGTGTTCACCCCAAAGGTAAATGACCCACAAATTATTTTATTGGAAACGAATTATTCCTCTTAATATACATAAATGGGATGATCATGAATTTGAACTTTTTAAATCTTTCAACAGATTGGCGATGGAATCAGCAAAAGACTTTTGCCAGTGCTTGTCTACATCCATGGGGGTGAATTTATGACTGGAACATCTGAAATTTACAGGGCGCATTACTTTATGGATAATGACGTTGTGGTTGCTACCTTCAACTACCGCTTGGGCGCTTTTGGTAAATTGCGTAAATGATAATTCATTTCTAGCTTTCATTTAACATATTATTGATATTATGATGAAATGTCACGTTATACCTTTTCTAGGATTTTTAAGCACTGATGACGGACAAGCTAATGGAAACGCTGGACTAAAGGATCAAGTAATGGCTCTGCAATGGGTCCAGGAAAACATTCGCAAATTCGGTGGCGATCCAAAGCGAGTGACAATATTTGGGCAAGGCAGTGGCGCTATCAGTGTACATCTCCTAATGATGTCACCAATGGCAAAGGGATTGTTCAAGAAGGCAATTTCTCAAAGTGGAACTGGAATGCAGTATGCATCCATTCAAACCCGCCCATTAGAAGCTGCCCGGCGTTTGGCAAGGAAACTGAAATGTGACGAGGTGTTGAACAAGCGAGAGAATTCTACAGGACCCGTTACCTTACAAGAAGTCTTAGCGAATACAACTATCCTAGTTGA
This sequence comes from Sinella curviseta, assembly GCA_004115045.4. NCBI lineage: Eukaryota > Metazoa > Arthropoda > Collembola > Entomobryomorpha > Entomobryidae > Sinella > Sinella curviseta. The sequence goes on from CM065489.1 coordinate 29,913,155, forward strand.
TTGCTTAAAAACGGTGAAAGCGAAGAAAATTGCAGAAGTTCATGAAGAGGCATTTGTAAGTGAAAGGGCCATAACATTTACCTTTACTCATGAATACTCACTCAATACCTTTGATAGTAATATTTTAATTGAAATGCTTTTATAGAAACCACTTCGTGATCCATTGTCCTTATTCATCCCAACAGTTGAGAAACCTCAAAAGTATTACAACGACACGAACGAGCTCCCTTTCTTAACAGAACATCCTTTCACCGTAATGCTTACCGGCCGACAAATCAATGTCCCATGGATAGTTGGGTTCAACATTCAAGAGGGATTGAGGACAACTGGAGGTTATTCAAACATTACTTGTTTTGACTAAAACACGAACCGATTTAATGAATAACGTCACCAGTTATACATACCAATTTATTTATTCAATGTAATTACAGTAATCCTTGAAGACAAATCTATGGTGAGCTTTTTAGAGGACAACTGGGACGAGCTCTCGTCCCAAATGCTGAGCTACCCAAGATCCAGAACAGACTTGACAAAGCGGATTAAAAAGTTTTACCTGTCTGGCAAAGATTACGAGTTTGATGATGGAAATCACACTGGATCCACACCAACTCATGCACCACCACCACCACAAGCCCCACCTGCCGCTTTGTCTCTTCCCACTCATATCAATCCAACTGCCAACAGAAACACGCCTCATCTGAGTCCAACAACGACCCCCTCCCCAACGACGACCTCCACCACAACTTCACGCTACGCAATTTATGAAGAAGACGAAGATCATACAATCAACTTTGAGGAGCAATTCAAAAGTTTCACTAATCTCTTTACAGACAGATTCTTTATCTGGCCGTTGTTTGAAACGATACGTCTCCAAGCGGCCTCCTCCCGCATATACGCTTACGAGAACATGTACGAAGGCCAGCACACAATGTTAGATGTCTACACCGGCAAGTCCAAGGAGCCAGCGCCAGCGATGAAGAAAGTCAAGAATTGGTTCAAGACCAACATTCTTGGAAGGAAGGTCCAAGCTCCCAAGCACTTGGGTATGTTATGTGTGTGTATGCATTCATTATGCATTCACTGCAAAGATGCATTACGTAGTGTTATCATGAATTATCTATCATAATCTTCATGTCCATAAATCCTACAGTTTAATTATGTAAGTGAATTAGTCAAGGTTGCCTTCATTATTCATTTCGAGCAGGTGTCTGTTTTGGGGACGAACTGCCGCTGTTGTTCAAGTATCCGGATTTGAAAATCAAGGAGAATACCAAGGACTATGCGGCTTCCAAGGAGCTGGTCAAGCTTTGGGTTCAGTTCGCCACGGACGAGTAAAAAAACATGCGAACGCAATATTAAATATTAATCCCATTTTAAAACCCCATTGTTGTTTTAAAAAAACTAAGTATGGCATTGGACTATATTTTTATCGTCCTGTATTTTTTTATCTCTGTTACACGAATTTAGAACAAAAATGACGTACAACAACCGCACTTGGACCCCAGTCAATGGACCATCTCCAGGAGTGTACAATCTTATGCGGTTCCACACCACTCCTGAGCTATCTGGCATGAAGGAGATGAGCGAGTCCCTGAAAAAGCGGTTAAAATTCTGGACCTCCCTTGAACATTTGGCCTCGTTCAATCAATAAAATCGCCTCATGGAAACCAACAACAACAACAACATGAACCTAAAAAACGCTCTGAAAATAATTCAATTATTTATTTTTTTCCTCCATAAGAAAACGAGCTATACAGTCTTGAATTTTTTTTGTTTCATTTATCCTTGAAGAATAAGAATACGAAAGAAAGGAGAAGAAAAAAAACAGGATTTTACAATATAATTGGTGTACACCATTTTGCTTCAAAAGAAAGTTTATTTTGGTTGTTTATGTAAGCTTATTATTAAATTGGCTACGTTTATCAAGCCAACAGAGAGATAAAAAAGGGAAAGGAAGGATAGTAAAAAAAGAAAAGAAAAATCCTTCATTTCATTTTTCCACTTTATACTTTGCATGCCATGCTTGCATGTTGTGTATCCCTGTTCCTTGCTCTCATTTTTACGCTCATGCTTTTTTCATGATGAAGCCACAAGATTGCATAAGTACATTATCTCAACCGAATAAAGAACGGAGAAGAAGAAGTAAAGAAAAAACAATGCATACACGCTGATTATCTCCTTCCATTTCATGTACCTACAGTGTACCTATACGGATACAAAAAGAAAACAAGACGCATATCATGTTTTACATTATACCCAGCATTTAGAATACATCTCTATAATTTGAACCTTTCTTCACAAGGTGGAGATGATGATGGGAATGCGAACAATATTATTATATGTTTTTCTGTGTGCTGTTGATATTATTATCCTATAATCATGGTGTTGCCATAATAAATCCAAGGCTACTACCCCCACCACCACCACCACGACCAAAATAAAGTAGTCCTCAAGCACTCCACTTTTTTTACTATCTCAATCTCCATCATTTCATTCATTCATACAAAAACCTGCTCCTGTGGCGTTTTCTCTCTCTCTCTCTCACTTGTACTTGTATAATATATCCTTGTGCTCCTCTCCAGATAAAAAAATCTCATTTATGGAACACGCTGTAAAATATAAGTTGCATGTGCCAAAGTCAAGCGAGCAGTTTTGTTGATTTGCACGAGGTACATGTGTATGTAAAGTACATTATCTCTGCATAATATATCACTTATATTATTATGGAGGCTGCAGAGGATATAAAATGTATGGAAAGGAGAAGAGATAGCAATAAAAGTGTACACGGAGGAAGAAAAAAGGAAAAGGACTGGTTGAAAGTAAAATGCTATTACTTTCACACTATTTATTCCCTGTTACATAAATAAATATAGGGCCAATTGGAGTCTTGGTCCGACAAGGTATGCGTTTTCTGGGGTAGTTGCGGATTTACAATCGAAATGAAAGCATTGACCATGTCTTCTGAGAATGTTGCAAGAAGATAAAACGGCTTAATGTCTCTGAAGCCTACTACTGGCATCTACTTGTTGAGGATTCCCAGATTCGAATTATTTCCATCTCGGTTAATTTTATCAATGAAGCACATTGCGAAAACCAGAAGCTAAATTGTAAACAAAATGCATCGATGAAAGGTTCAATGAGAAAAGGCTGAGATTTATAAGATCCCACAACTAAGCAGCCTTGTGTACACATCAGTAAAATGAAAGTGACATCAACCAACACACAAAACTCTATCCCAAGTGCTAACTACCTAGATACAGCTTCTCTCCTGCTCCTGCATCCATGCATACCCACATGTATCACTTTCTAAATACTTGTACACATTCTCCGTTGCGTTTTTTTGCTACATTTTTCCTTGTGTAACAATTTCTACTTTTAGGTATTCACCATGACCCGAGAATAAGAAAAAGGCAAAACCCAAGTTTTAGAGACGACGAGAGTCCTTGTACAACGGTTCTTTCCAGATTTTCTTTTCTTCTATCCCCAATCCCCATAGCTATCCCACTGCACAGTAGTGGCAGCAGCACATATATTTCTCGTATCAAGAAAAACCCAGCGCCAGTGGCACTGCTGGAGTGTCCGACCAACAATTCATCTAGCAAGTAGAGAAAGACCAGCAGCACTGGCACAGCGGAGGCTCAAGGAAACCACTGCTTCCATTCTGCTCCTCTTGTGTTCCAACGAAACTTTCTTGAAGCTCAAACCAAGAACAGTCTCAGACTTTTTCTTCTCTCTTTTTAAAACTATTATACTTTCCTTCTTCAGTTGTGAACTTACATAACTACTCGACTCCATACAAACCATAGCCTCTAAATAATGGTATACTTTCAATGCAATCACATTCCCAATCCCAAAGTCCGTGTATACCTATTTGCTATTCTGCCTCTATCCACTTGTGAATCTCATACACTCTGGCTTCTGCTCTAACTCATACATGCATGCATGCACACACGTTGGCTATATGGCTGGTGGAATTGTGGTGGTTGTGATGTTGATGATGAAGCTTTGTCATCCAGGCAATATACATATACCCAGCACACGACAATGCACAATAAACGAGAAGAGATTTTTCCCCCTTCTCGGCATTCCTCGTCGTCCTCGTCATCATCATCAACAACATGACCAGTGTGAGTAGTACGGAGCCGAAGGGGCATGCATGATGGCATGGCATGAAGAGACTCTGAAAGAGTGAAACGGAGGCAAGCCACACAATCCGCACAACACATACTCACACGCAACAAAGCACGCGAAGAGAAAAGAAGAAAAGCTGCAAGCTTTCTCCATTATTATTGTAGCATGCTCTCTTTCCCTCTTTCTACTTATAGAAGAATGCATGCATACATTCATAGTTGATGTACGTACCACCTTCATCATCTATCCAAACTTTACACTTACACTTGCACCTCCAAGCTTATCAGTATCTCTCTAGGTATCCATTTTCCTATTAAAATGTTTCCCCTTTTGTTCGCCTTTTGTACATTATTGTATGAGAATTACAATAATAGGCTCGCATGCATTCCATGTCATAGGTAATGTGTATGTACAAGAAAGTAGTCAAGAAAGAGGCAACAGCAGAAGAGTTATTCCGCTTGCTTGAGTAGGTATACGCGCTATGTGTGTTGATACAATTGCTTGATAGACTGCGTATATGTATATCGCTAATGTTTCCCCCACACATCCTTCAGATTACTCATCCCATGACGACAAGATTTTTATTGCCCATCGTCTTTCCCCATGTATGTCGCTCTGCGTCCCTATAAAACAAGGTAAAGTGTATATCATCCCGGATAAAATTTACGTATTTTTTATAGAATCATGCATTCATCGTTGTCACTCGTGAGCATCATTATGTCTTCCCTTTTTTTTCTCCCTCTCCCCCTCCTCCAAGAAGAAGAAAAAGAATGTTCTCTCATCCGATATCCCCGTGTTTAGTTTGGGGAACGAACAAACGCCATTCCAGAAAGTGTGTGATGCATGTGGGACCTAAAAAACGGCTGAAAATTTTAATACTCTTTTTGAAGTAAGTATAAAAAAATGTTGTTTGGAAGAGGGAAGAAAACTGATGGTGATAAAGATGATATTGGTTGCTGCTTCTTGTTGAAAACTCTTTCACCGAAAATCGTAGGAATTTTTTTTGGTTCTCTCTAGATTGCAGCAAGTCATGGCCGAGTTGGTCTAGGTAAAAGTAGAATAGTGCAGGGATGCAGGCGGGCATCTGCTAAATGCTAATGTAATGAAAATGTGTGTTGGAGTGGAGTATAAGTAGTTGATGTTGCGAGAAAAAAAGTAAAGTAAGTAACTTGCTAAAAACTTCATGGCTTTTGGTAATAATAATAGAGTAATGCGAGTAAAGTATCCACATGATGATGGAGGCAGGCATGCATGCCAAAGGAAAAAGGAAGCAGTGAGCTGTGAGCTTCCTTCTGTGCTAAATACTACTGGAATATAAAAAAACAGAGAAAAAGATACAAAGACCATGTACACGAGTGGCTGGCTTTCATCCGTCTTCTGAGAAGAGTTTTGTCCTGAACTAGTAGGAAAATTGGGAAGAATAAAGGCACTTCCGCTGAGAGAGAAATGCTCTCTCTCTATCTATCTATCTCTCAGAAGAAAAACCGAATGTATGAAAGTAGCCATCCCAAATCCCATTTCCCCGTATCAAGAACCTCATTGAAAGCTTTAATTTTCAAATACTTACAACTCTACAACTTTTTTATTAAATGTCTTTGACAAAACCATTTTCATAAATTTTGTAAGTTTAATCGAGAAACCAGGAAACGTACGTGTTTTGACAGACAAATTTACTGTAGGACATTAAAAGAGGGCTGGTAAAAATTAAGAAGATCCTCCGAGAAAGAGTGCTTGCCTGCCTGCCTGCTTGCTTCTCAAACTCCCAACCAACATGGAGAGAGCAAACAGTTTTTGTGATGCTTAGAACCACCCTTCCATGTATTCCTTTCCCAGTTACTTCCAAGACTTGCTTTCCCAAAAAAAGCTTCCCACTCGACAATGCAATACCTTGTCTTGTTGAAAGTGATGCGGTACGCGCGCGGTGTGTGTGCTGCTGGAATAGTACATGCATTCATGTCTGTATGCCTGCAGTCATCTCTCTCTCATTCCAGCCATGTACATACACTGTAGTAGTAGAAAAGAAACGCTCTGCTCTCTGGCTATACTACAAACAACTACAACCACTACTATTGCTGCTTCAACACAAGAAGACAAGGTCTTTCATTTCCTTTCCTCGCAACAGCATGAAAACGAGCTGCTGCTGATGTTGGGAAAAGCTTTATTTTTTACATTTTCTCTCTCTCTCCACTCTCTCTCTCTCTGTATTTATTACTACACCATGCCAACCAAGCACAGTATAATAGCCAGACTCATAGTAGTTCCAGCTTTCTCCCTGTCCAGTTTACACGTCTACACATGCACAAAACACGACACATCAAAAAACGGTTTCTCCGCTGCTATTGCCTCTACGCTACTCGCCAATGTTTCTCCGCTGAATACTCTCACCTGCACCTACAAAAAGCAGAGCATTATAAACGCATTGATGGATGTACTAGAAAAGAAGACAAGAAAGTAGCAGTGCTTCCATTCAAAATCAGTCAGTCAGTCTGTGTGGTGGTAAGCCGTTAGTTGTTGCCGTTGTTGTGAGAGATGAGAGAGAGGAGCAGTAGTAGTGCCAACAAGAAAGTGTACCTAAAATACCTTTGTACAGTTTTAGGTAAATAATATCATACGTTTTCTACTAAAAAAAAGAAGCGTATCTCTACACAAACACACACATACATACGTCTATATACACAATAATCCTTAACCAAATAAAAAGATTTCTCCTCCATTCAGCAAAGCAAGTCCTCTTGTACAAAACAAAACTTTTATATGCCTTTTGCCATCCACGCACTATTGCCATTCCTGTGCTTTCTCTCTAAATGAAAAAAGCACACTCAGTCAGAGCCAGTCAGACTGTTTTTTGTTGACGTTCGTTCTAGTTGTTGTATATATAGTACAACAGTTCATGTTTATTCTTTTCCAGACTGATGATCAGGTGAAAAAAAACACGGAGGAAAACAAATCCTCGAGAAAATGGGAAAAAGTGAAAGTGTGCAAGTGAATGAGTGAACGAGAGAGAAAGAGTGTGTGTGAGCTGTGCATGTGATGGAGGTTATCTGATGAGGCTGTGTACTCGCTGTGAATGAACGCTCTCTCTGCTTATATGAAAGTAATTGGACTCCTTGTTAACTTTAACGGGATTTTGCCCGATTTCGGGAGATAATCACTGAGAGAAGAGCGCAGGATGGCGTCATCAGCACAGTAGTGTTGTTTTTGAAATGCTGTGATCGTGACAAATGTGACAAGTCACATGCATTCATGCAGCTACAGATTTAAACTGAATAATAATGATAACTATGCATGATATTGTCATGATGAGCATGAGCACGAAACCGTGTCTGTGTCTGACTGTTGGGTGCAGAGCGGCGGAAAAATTGTGAAATTGGATCTGTTGACGATTTTGCATAATAACAGTAAAAAACTCTTCTTTTTGCAAATGTGGCAGCAGCGACATTGTTAGTTGTTTGTTGGTCTGCACACAAATAATAGTCAAGTCACGGAGCGCTTGTAATAAACAGGACGAAAAATATCCATACATTTTATTGCTTCGCTTCGCGCAACAACAAAATGCCTTTAAGAGTGAAAGGAGGAAGAGGATAAATAAGAAGAGAGAAAAAATCCTCTTATTTAAGTTATTATTATTACAGCAACAACTTTGTTTACTCCTCCTTTCCCCTTTCTGGTCTTCATTATCATCATCCGCAGCAGCAGCCTGCACACACAATTGTCATCGTTATCCTCATTTGGGAACCTTCACTTGCAGAAAACTATGAAAGCCCATATTCTTCTGTTAGTCACGAACATGTTGTGTGATAAAATGGAGGGAGCACAATGGGAAAAAGTTTGAGAAAGAATTAGCATTGCAAATGATCATGATCATCATCGCGACGAATACAATTTCCTATTTTTATTCAGAAGCCGGGATAGTGACTACTTCACCAAGCACCGAGGCTCATTTATTTCGGCCTCCTGCCAACTTGTTATTATTTTGCACGGATAAAAGGATGACACAAAGTTTAAAATAATTCAAGGAGGAAGAAGCACAAGAGAGAGAAGAAAGAAAGTTGTATTCTTCATGGGAGCACAAATTTTTAAAAGCGGAGAAAAAAATATACAATCCCAGACTCAAATTTGGCAAATTTTATTTTTCACTCTTCCAAATTGACAATAAAAAGTTTCTTAAAAATTTGATTTTCCCCTCTTTCATGTCAAATGGAAGAAAAGGGTAAAAATTTCTCTCCCAGGTCTCAAAGGAAGTGAGAGGAACGGACAAAAATATTTCATGAGACGGGAGGAGAAAGTGAACTGTGCAATAGAGCGGCGGAAGAGCACGTCATAATTTGATTACTCACTATATTTTACTCGATATATCCAGCAAAACCAGCTCAGGTTTTTGTCACACCACCTCTCCACCACGCGAAAGCGAGCACTTTCTCTCTGTGTGTGTTATATAGCAACCTGCGAATATAATGAAGACAGAAAAATGAAAAATTCATTCCGTGTTCAGCTGCCTTCTTGTTGTCATAACAATACTACAGCCATCCTGTGCGCTACCGTCGGTCAGTCCACCTGAGAGACAGGAGAAGGAGAGAGAAAAAAATGCCGAGTAGCTTCTCATGTACTTTTTCCCTTCTCTTCTACAACTGAAACGACAGTTTTCTCTACAGCAGCCTTTATTAAATAATCATCGTCAAAAAGAAAGAAGTCAAAATGTCAATGTCCAGTCCAGCAAACTAAATTATGAGCAGCACGGTAACATCATACATCAATTGCCTTTTCTGGTCATTTTCCCAAGCGCCATGAATCCCGTTGTTGTCCATCGTCGAAAAAAGTCATATCATCATCCAAGATAACACACAGACCGTTTAATACACACTCACACTGCACCTCGTGCACAATATATATATATATATAAATCCTTCACATCCACACACACAACCAACCAAAGCCAGGTTTATTTTTGTTTCCTCTTTTGCACCCAGCAAAAAAAAAATAACTTCCACACCATCATCATCATCATCACCATTCAACACCGGTCCATTCATTCCGATATAAATTACAAATCAACTCCTCATACTAGTAGCATAACCTTGGAATGATTCTGATAATACCTGCTTTCATCCTCATCAATTAACATCATCACTCACCGTCATTCCCTTGTCACTTTCTAATTGGAGATTTATAAACACGCAACGTAAAAAAACGCAGCAAACTTGGTCATAAGCAGCAGCAGCACGAAAAAAAAAATTATTATACTTTACTTTTCACCAGCCAACAAAAAAAAGCACATAACTATCCCAAAAGTAACACACAAGTCGGACCTCCAACAACCAACAGCAAAAGCAAGCAGCATGCCAAACTTGTCAGCTCACTCAAATGAATTGCTTGGGAAAAAAATCGTTTGACCTTGTTCATTTGAAACTTGAAACAACTGGCCACTTCTTGTACTAAACAAACAACACCAACGATAAATATACTATCCTATTTTGACTAATGTTATTTTCCATTCGTTCCATGTAACAAATTTTCTCCGGGGAAAGCAGCAAGAATCTCTACAGAATTTCCAGGCCAACTACACGTCAATAAGTACCATGTCTCTGGACGATCCATTCATCGTCGTCAAAGAGTAAGTCTATAAAAATATATATATACGCTATATGGGTACTAACTTAATGTCCATCCCTTTCTTTTCATCATCCCATCTCCTCACATCCATCCTTCCCATTCATATCCATAATGGTAAATATTCATTAGCTAGCTTTGGCATAATGGCATACCGAATTATAGAACAACAACAAGAGGCATTCATTACGGCACACTTTCTCTCCTCGACATTTACATTCAAGCAATCTGCTTTGATTAGTATTGGCCATTGCACGCGAGACAACACTAAAATTATATCCATGTTCTGTGTATATATTTTTCTGGGTACTTACTCACTGATAGCTCTCTCTACACGCGGAGCTGTTGTTGTAAACATAAATCATGTTAAATTTATTCATACAAAAATGTAGTGGAGTAGAACATTCAATAGCTAACTACGTACATTGCTAACTAACATAAATCGAGTACAAGTGTGTTTCATTAGGAAGCAGCACGGCTAAGCAATCAGTAATCATCCTTTCTTCTTCTTCTTCGTTTCACTTCCCCAACAACAACAACCCCCACCACCACCACCACTACTAGCATATTTATACATATTTTATGGTTATGTCAGTAGTAGCTTTTTCTCTCGTGGATGTAATGGTATTCAATACATCACGTCGTCACTAATGAAAAGTAACTCGTGCCTTTTTATCATCATCGTATCCTGCGATACATTCCCACTTTTTTTCCATCTTTGTTTAAGCGGAAAGCCAGTCACAGCAAAAAAAAGTTTCGTTTTTTTTTCTCTCTCTCTCTTCTCGTATGTGACTCACTTTCCACTGGATTTTCTTTACTTGAAAACTCAAGGGAATGGAGAAATATGGAAGAAAGTTGGTTGGTGTGTGCATTAGACAAGTGATCACACGCCAGGCGAGAAAAAAAAAGTTTCTCACGGTTGAAAAAAAATGACGACTGGTGCGACTTTGAACAGGTTCTACAAGAGTAGCTACAGTGGTGCTTTAGTATTGGTTCCACACAGGACTATTATTAGTTCTTTCCAGTAATCTAATTCAGCTGCTTCTGGAGAAACGGTGCGCGCTGGTCATGCCATCACGCCATGACTCTGGTACAAGTAGCAGCGGCGGTGGAAGAGGAGGAGGTGGTGGCGGCGGCGGTGGTGGTGTGTGTAAGGCGTCAGAGTAAATTATGATGACTAAGCTTTGATGCTTGAAACTTGGTGGAGGAACTGGAGTATGTTCGTCGTTGTAGAAGGAATGGCAGGAGGACTCACGGCCAGCCCCACCGTCGCTGCTAACTGACAAAAACACACGTTATTTTTGTCCTATTGGAAAAAGGAAAGGAGAGAGAGAGAGCGAGAGTCATTTATTTATATTATTATTATATCGGGGAAAAAAGGGGAAAAAGGCAATTTTGTATGCTGGACGGCATCCCACCGTCATCATCGTCAGCATCATCAGTATTCAGGGAACCGTGGACCCGCTATAGTGGTCCGATTAAGTGTAAACAACGACATGGTTGAGGTTGGAGCATGTTTTGGCAGGCAGACGCAATTTTATATAACATCAACTTCGTTTCAGGGATTTCCATCTTTTCCCCTCTCTCTCTTGTCTACTGACTGGGTTAATAGAAGGAGAAAGCATTTATGTAATGTGGCTTGTGGCGGCGACGGCGGCGGCATAAGAGAAACTCTCATGTGCACACAGAGCTTCTCTCTGCCATCATGATGGCATTCCGTCCGTCGTCTGCAATTCTTGCTCCTGTCCTGGCCTAAACGTGAACCAAAGAGCGACCCTCATTGATTGTAATATAAAATATATTGGATTTGACGAGTGAAACGCTTTTTTCTCAATTGCATTTCACTTCTACACAACTACTACTACTCTGACTTACTCTTGTCCGGACTGCCTATCAGTGGATTTAATTTTTCTCTCTTTCTTTCTCTGTCCAAAATGTGTACTACTCTATAAAGCAAGTCTTCTTTTTTATTTATATATCTTGCGTACAATTTGTTTTAAACATAACATGCGATCCAAGCAGTTTGTTTGAACAGCTGCGCAAGTATTTGCATGAGAGCAATAAGAGAGCACTTCATTTCATGAAATTAAATCTCACTGTCAAGCTCCTCTGTCAAAGGAGAGGAATCAGCACAAGTTTCTTTCTTCTTCCATTGCAAAAAAATCACTCCGCAGCGTTGTACGTGGCTGTAACCCGCCTTTGACTTTCTCCTACTTTATAACCATCTCTTTCTCTTTGTAGCTCTTCTATAGCCATCACCATGCCTTTGTAGTTAAAAGCCTCAATAGTGTGGAATATCTCTCTAGTGTTCTGCTAAGCAAGTAGCAGCTGCACACACAGGACATTTATATATTAAAAGAATTTTTACTCTGAAGCATTTTTTTGTTTCGTATTCTGTTTTTTTCTTTCTTTCTCTCTCTCTACTTTTTTTCTTCCTCTGATCGTAAGATGAGAGTGACTCTTTGATCGATGGCTTGGCTGGCGGTGGTGGTGGTGGTGCTCGTGGGGAAGTTAAAGGAATTGGTAAAAGTAGTAAATAGCTCATGCATGGCTTTCTCTCTCTCTCATCCAGCGATTTACTTACAGCAGCTCGCCTTGAACGAACGTCACTGAAAATCACGCTGACGATGATGGCGATGGAAAAGCGTGCAGGGCTCATTCGGCATGGATGTAGCAGCTAAAGCTGTTGTACATGAAATCGATTTAGCGTCAGTGATGGTGATCATCATTTTGTGTTGCTAAGATGGAATGGCATATACATTCATGGCATCGCTTACGATCATCATCATCGTCATCATCGTATCGGGATCGTGAATCGTGATCATGGGAACATGAAATGATAAACATTTGCACTTTGGGAGATGTGCGGTATTTATATCCAGACTGGCTTCGTGATAGGTGATGATGATGATGGAGATTGTTTTGATGTGTCTTCACTGCGTCAATATGCTAGATGATTGGAGGCAGTGTGGTGTCTAACAAACAAAACCCTTACATAATGGGTTACCTCACACAAGCAAACAGAGAAAATGAGAAGGTGACATGTTGAACGGAATATAAAAGGCAGCCGCTGATCGAGGTCGGTCGGTGGGACCTTTTTACCTGCTCTGCATTATTTGTTATATAGTTAGGTATAATGAAACTGCTCTCTGACGTTGTAATAGATGCAACTTACATTTCCGTGCATTTGTCATAATATCATGTTGCCTTACCATTTTTATTAGAGGTTTTAATGGGGCTTCTCTGGTTTCATGGTGTGGTCCTGCGGTTCTTAGAAATGGTCAAGTTAAAAGTAACGGAAGCACGCTAAAGGGAAAGGAAAAAAAGTGGTGGAGCGTGAACAAGGCACTGTTGAAAACTCCTTCCTTCTACCTTCGTTCCGTTTTTTTACCAAACGCACGAGCAGCTCAAGATGAGATGAAAAACAAAGCAATTTTTTAGATGTCACCGTTAAAAAATGTGCTCTGTTTGAGCCAAGTTGCAGCTGGTCCCGGATGTAATTCACTGCGTTCAATTCGATAGTCTAGTGAATAGGACGGCTTACTTTTACTATCGCTCTTTTTATTGAATTTGGCGATTCGTTTCTAAAACGGTAGGCTTTAGAGTATGGGGAATGTTCATAAGTTTTGTTGTCACTATTTTATTCCTGGGTAGCGTCTCTTTTCCGTGAGATCAGGTTTATTCAATCACACAGTTTATGCTTGCACTTATATGGTACACCTTTTTCGGCCACATGAACTAGACGACTTTGGTCCGCTTAATTTTCAGTTGGCAGGAGATGAATGGAGATAATTTCAGGGAATGGTTAGCGATAAAATGGTTTAAGTTTCCACGTGCCTGCTCACGATGCTTTTTCAATCAGGAACGAAATATTTACTGCCATTGATAATTTTGATGAAGCACTACTGCGACAATGGTAAACGTACTTGGTTTGGTGAAAATGGAAAATAAATTGAATCTTTCTCTTTCTTTCTTGTTCCTGCAGTGAAGTGTGTAAGGCACTGGGGCGGACGCGGGAGTTGTTCCAGCACTGGTCCGAGAATTGCCAAGGGTCAAACGAAGTTTCCGAGTGGGTGGCCTCCCAACTCCGAAATGGGCTTCGAAGTTTGGAGTGGGACCTGGACGATCTCGAGGCCACTCTTGCCATTGCCAAAAGACAGGGGCTGAGAGACAACAAAGAAATCTCTTCCAGACTCAACTTTATTATCAAGACTCGTCAAGAGATTCAAGTAAGTGTTATCGTTAAAATATATTTGCAGTCATAATAATATAAACCCCCAAATTCCCCAACCCGTCACGTGGCACACAGGCAACTGTCAAGTTTGCCTCGTACACAGACACACAAACTTTCCAGTTTCAAACACACAATCCATTTCAATAATTAAATTGAAAGGGTCTAGCAGCAATCATGGTAAAAGCTTGTGCTTTTTACTCATAGTTTATAATGCATGAATCTTGCTACACAGAAATCTTATTTCGCAATTATGTTATTGCGCCATCATCACCACTACTTCTACTCAGCACCACACCAAAAAGCATGTAAACATCGCTCGTCTGCTTTCTCTCTCCTCTCTCTCTTCATCATCATCGATGTTCCAGTTGTTTCACATGAAACTTGCCCATTCCCATAATAAAGTTCATCTGCTTTCTCCCAAAACACAATTTAAATCTTTTAAAAGGGAAAGATTACGGGAAACTAGTGAATATTATAAATGGGAAGGGAAGTATATAGAACGGCAGTGGTTTTTTATATTTCTTTCTCTTGCTCACTCACTCTCTTCTCTTCTCTCTGGCTCTCAAGAAGATTACTGAAAATGCGAGAGAAAACTGTAGGATGTCGGATGGGAAGGAGAAAGGGAAAGAAGTGTTTTAAAAGGCTCATTAAGCTCTAGCTTCGTCTTTTTCTGCCACTTTCTCCGTAATCTCCTCGCTCCTATAGCTCTTCTTTTCCCCACTCGCGATGATGATGAAGACGGCGGTGGCGGCAGCGGCAGCAGCGACGACGACGATTCACCATCTTCCTCAGAGATTTAAACAAGCCTTTTAGTTTCTGGAATCATTACCGTCAACAATCTTACTTACTTAGGCGGCGTCATATATATCAATGTGTGGAAAATACAATGAAGTGAGTTTCCTCTCGTATTCATCATTACCCCAACAGCAATCCCTTTGCTCGCTCGCAACGCAATCACTTTTCCCGGCTTCCTTCTTCCCAAGCTCCAAAAGTGCTCTTTTGGTGAAGAAAAAAACAATATAAGATTCTGGTGGCAGCTTCATGAGAAGTGGTTCTGGTGCTTGGTTTCGCAAGATACATATACATCGTTATTATTACTTATATAAAGATTATTATGAATAATACACCAAAAAACCATTTTTTCCGCTTTTTAATTCATGTCTCTGGCAAATACGTGACCATGTGTACACCACTGACACCACACCAACTACTTCTACCGTAGTCCACTATTTTTGTGGACCATCGACCCAAAAGTACCAAAAAAATATATTGCCAACTTGTGTGCTCTACTGTTTCTCACCGACGAGTTCACTTTAGTTTCATGTTTCATTGTTCCTACGTTACATGTCTTTGTCTATGAGGACGTTGGTGGTGGTGGTGGGAGCAAACTTTTACTACAAATCAGCATGCCGTCCTTCCCCGTCGTGGAAATCCTCTTGTAGTATGAAAAGGATGTCGTGATATTTTCACCTATCATTCCTTTCAAAGCACTGCGTACGTGTTTCAAGTAGAAAAGTGACTAGAATGACGGATGACAGATACGCTAGTTGTTATTCCAAGAATATTTTATCTTCTTTGATCCATTCTCAGTATCTTGTGTCTACAAAACTCAATTTACGTCAGATTAGTTTTCTCCCATGCTCCATATTTTTTTTATTCCTTCATACTCATTTCTACTTTGTATAAATTTGCTAAATATACTCCAATATGTAACATGCTGCATATTTTACCATTCATTCATAATGCTACAGCGCTTAATCCCAGCCAGCCAGCCAGTATATAAAAAAAATCAGGCCAAGTCAAGGTTGCGACAACGCTTGCCTCTCTCTCTCTCTCTCTCTCGCTCACGTTAATATAGTCAATTAAATGTATTATAAATAAATAAATGGATGGAGAGTGCCACAAAAGACTGCCGCCATACATGCTGCTGCGTGTCAGGCCACATACTGCTTTCCCCTTTCTATCCATTTTTTTCCATCTTACAATTTTTACTACCCCTATTATTATGCATTTCATATGCAAAGAAGCATAACATTAAAAAACAAGCAGAGGCCGTGTATTAACTTTCAGCACAAAAAAAAAGAAAATCTCAGCTAAAGTGAGTATGTGTATGTGTGTGCATGCTGCTAGCTTTTACATTTTGCGACGAGTTCGACCTACTTACATAAAAATATAATGTATACGAGGCCGTCAGCCGTAAAGAAAAGTGTACGTAAAGTGCTACATAAGCAGATGTGGAGAGAAAGCTGTACAAACGACCAGCATACCATCATCAGCCTATTTATGATAATATGAAAGAGAGAGAGAGAGAGAGTCGGTTTTTCCTGCTGACTTGCTAAAAAATATATATATTATGTTATTTCGGCTCATACAATATGTAAGTAGCTCCAACCATTTCCCGTTCAAAAAGGCTGAATAAATTGATTTCTACCACTACAACCACTGTCTCTCTCTCTCTCTCTGTACCTTTCTCCCTTTTCTCCCTTCTCCCGGGAAAGGAGTAATCGTATTAATAAAAAAAATTAAATAGAATGGAAGAATAATATTTGAATAAAATATTAGATATACTTTGGGCGCTTTTCCCGTACACCCGGTTAGTATACTGCTCCTCTCTGTTTTCCTTTCATTTTCCTTGCAGATGCTTCGCAAAAACGCTCGCTTGGATTTTTATCCGTCTTCTCTTTCCAGTACACATGTTGCCTTCACATGCCAAAAACATGGATACTTTTTTTGATGAGTTGAATGAACCAACATCATAATCGTCATCATTCCTGTGGCCTTACTGCCATTGTTATTATTCTTATTATTATAATATGTAATAATGATATGAGTCTGGTATTGTTGGTGATGTGATGGGAAGCCAATATTACTATATATATGTGATATCATCTGTCGGTGGTGGATACAATTTCCACCATTGACGAGTGAACGTCATTTTTAGCACACTGGCTGTAATAAAAAAATGGCTGGGAACTGTGTAGAGACGACAACACCTTCAAATGCGTATAGTCATCTTTTTTTAATTAATTCATCTAGTCAGCCATTCACTAGTTTCCCGAGAGGATTACACTGCTCCTGCTGCCACACACCCGTCACAACGGTATTACCAATCCAATTACTGTTGACATGCACGTATTCATTATACCATACGGAATCAGTAGAAGAATGCAAAAAAGTAAGAATGATGATCGAAATGAATGGAGAATGGAACAAGGTATAAAAATATGAGTACTTGAATGAAACGGGGAACATTATCGACTCCATATATTTTTTATTGCTGTGAATAAGTGATTCGCCTAAAGTGATCCTGACATTATGGTGTACAAGGAGGGAGCATTTTTTAGAGAGGATTCATGAGAAGGTACCCTTCTAGCATTCCTTTAGTTTCGTTCGTACATCAAATCTACATTTTTATAGATGTCGGATGTCGACGGTCGTCTTGTTCTGTTGAGTAAGCTGTTTCATGTGGAAGGAGGAGAGTGGAGCAGAAGGGAAGTGGAACGTTCCATCAGTTTCACTCGTCTTCCCACACTTCCACCAAAAAATGCTCCATCCTCCAACCAATCCAAGTCAAAGACGTAAAATATATCGAGGGAAAGTAGAGAGAGAGAGAGAGAGAGAGAGAGAAAGAAAAAAAAAAGTTTTTTTTCCTCGAAAAGATGGAACAGAGTCATGTAACTTTTGTGTAATAAAACGTCAAAAAATATGGATGGACCCGTCAAGTGAATGTTCAAAAGTACTCCTTGGCGGATTAAATAAAATCAAAGGCGATGATGCGATGCATGCGTCGAAAACATTTTCAATGCATAGTAAGTAATATATTATAGGTGGTAGGAACAGGCTTCGTACTTTCATTACATAAAATATTATGGGAACTCGCTCCTTCTCTCTGATATGGTCAAAATCTTCCTCCTACAACTTTTAGAGGAGGAGGAGGAGGAAATATTACGATTTATGAATTATGAGGCGGTTGGATAATGATGATGGCGGCGCTTTTTGGCAAGTATTTACGGGAAGCCAGTAAGATTTTACGGTGAGTGATGTAAAGCTGGGCGTACCGATTAGTAATAATAATAATAATAAGATTGATAACGCGGAACGTGGGGAATGAGGAAATTTTCACTTGGGGCGTTGTGAGGAAATACCAAATCAGCATTCTTGGTATTCGCGTAGGTATATGCTCTCTTTCTCTCTCTGTTCCGTTCACTTTGTACACAGGGAAGTTTTGC
Source organism: Sinella curviseta (assembly GCA_004115045.4). Classification (NCBI taxonomy): domain Eukaryota; kingdom Metazoa; phylum Arthropoda; class Collembola; order Entomobryomorpha; family Entomobryidae; genus Sinella; species Sinella curviseta. The sequence goes on from CM065489.1 coordinate 29,931,356, forward strand.
AAAAACTCGTTCTGGAAGTGATGCAACGTCTAGTCCACTCCACACACTCACTTTTCAACTCAATAACAATAAAACGGGAATAGGATCCGGAACCAAGTGGAAATTGAAAGATGTACATTTCATTTGAAAAGGCTGAACGGCTAAGTAAAATATGTATGGATTGTTCATTTTATTATGCAAAGCTGAGTAAAAATAGGGCAAGATAGCTACATAGATCGGAACTGCAAAGAAATCGGGGATGAAAATTCTTTCCTCGCTCCCAAAAAATGCTTTTCAAATTACACCCAAAGAAATATGTTACGAAATGGATTGATTATTGCGATGAAAGTCGTATAAAGCACGGGGAGAAAAAGGGAAAAAAGAGATGGATTGGAACGAGGGAAGAGGTGAAAAAGGAAAGTAAGACATGTGTAAATTTTCGGATAATAAATTTGACGAAGGATCTTAGTGGAGGCTTTACAACATCTTAACAATATATACTCTACCACACAGAAGAAAAAAAACTGGTCAGCTAGCTTTTAGATATGTTTTCTTGGCGTGAACAGAAAAAGGCAAGGTCGGTCGGCCGGATGGGGTGAGGTTCGGTGTGGTTTTGTGTAGCCGTCCAGCTAAAATTCACAGCAGGAAAACGCAACAAAATAACCAATGAAATGGAAAAGGGGAAGGTGATAGAAAGTCGATTTATTATTATTACTGTTGTACCAGTTTTCTCCTGTTTTTTTTCGTCTTATTCTGCGTCTTGTTCCCTCTCACCAAACAAACTTTCCTTTCTCTTCAGTGAGACGGAAAAGAAGAGGAAATAAAAAGTAAGGGAGTAATGAAAAGTGAAAAGGAAGTGAACTTTTTTATTTCTCTTTTCAAGTTAAAAGATACCTTGGTCTATTTTATTAGTGTGTCTGTTTTGGGTCTTGTTGCTGTGTGCAGAGATGGTGGGAAGACGAGAAAAGGGCGGATTTTTATGGCATTTTCATCACCTGGCTTGAGAGTGTTGAGTTGATGAGAAGGACTATCATCATCATCGCCTTCGCCACCATCACCCCTACCGTCAAACTTGGTTAACGTGATAATAGGGTAGCATGCTCTCTGCTCCCTGGGAGGTTACTTTCTCTCTCTCTCTCTCTCACCAGCTCAACTAAATGGACAGTCATAATAATAATGGACGTAAATAAGTGACTGAGAAAGTAAAACAAGTTTACTTTCTACTTTCTAACCTTTCTCTCGAGTTTGCCACGCACGTGGTCATTCCATACAAACATTGTATTTATTTAGTCATTTTGGCATTTCGATACCACTTACCAGCTTTTGTTGTGACTGGTATTCAGTCACCTATAATAACAGACTATAGTGGTCGTCGTCGTCGTCTTTTCGCCGTTGCTGGGGCAAACTAAAACAATTTTTCATGCGACAGTTCGTGAGAGTCCTGTATCTTCCGAACACTCGTTCGTTCGCCAGTTTTAGTTTCACGGTGACTTTTTCCTACCTTTCATCTTTTTCATGCGTCATCATCTATTGACCATGATCGCTATTTGTCGAGCTGTTTATACTGAATTTCTGGAAAATTCATGCAGAATGGTTCCAGCCGTTTATAAAAAAACAACCTAATAAAGTGTGCCTAGCTTTGTTCAATTTTACAGCGGAAATTGCATAGAAGCGAACCGTCACCACAAACGGATCCTATAAATAAATGAATAAAACTATACAGACCTTTCTTCATACATACCTCTCTGTTATTTCCAGTTAAAAGATAAATATTATTATTATGTTCTCCTATTCTGATGAATAATTGCATGACTTCCTGACTTTAATTAAAATGAGCTTAGTCACTGACAATACGGTTAGACAATATGTATCCATATAAGTAAGTCGAAATGGTGGAATGAAAGACCCCATCCCAGTAACATAATATATCTCCGCCATTCTACAAGTCCAACCACCACCGACCCTTACTCAATTTCTTCTCAGCACTCACTCTGCCTTTTCGCTCTTTGCCTCCAGGTTAACTCATTTATCTCATTCACTCGTGCAAAATAACTCACCGACAGAACAAAAACTATGTAGAGGAACAGGCAGGCGTGAGTGAAAGTTCAACAAGAGAACAAGAGAAAGAAAATAATGCAAATCATCATCATCGTCATCATCATCACTTGGTATGTTTCCCCCTTAGTAATCAAAATCAAGTAATCGACCGATTTCCATCCGTATTACTCGCATACCAACAAACCGGCATACCTTCGTAACGGTGACTGATGACTTCATACGGCCACTCATTCCAAGCAGGTATTTGCTTGTCGTACGACGATGGCATGCTCCACTCCTTTCAATTTCACTGAACTTGCACTTTTCTTCTCTCTTTCCCTTCTTTCTACTTTTTTTTGCACAACCAGCAAATATTTCCCAGTGTATTACATTTTTTTCGACGAGACTCCTTCCACGACTACCAAGCATGCATAATACATCATGGAGTGCCATGCATGCCAGCCAGGTCACATTTCTGGGAACGGGCATAATGTATAATATCGCGATAGTATAGGTATGTAACTTCAAGCAATTTCAACTCCCTCTCCGTGAACGCTCGCAATCCTCTCTAATTTGTCCAGCCACTTTATTTTTCATTTCAAATACAATGGTAATTACACATCTTGCAAAAGTACATTTCGTAGAATGAAAACGATAATAAAAATGCGAACGAATTCAACAAGACAAGAAGGAAAGAAGGAGCGAAGATGGTTCACTGGGTATTCGCCAGCCTCCATCCCGCCCACTCTGAATTACACACATGCGAAACTTCTCTGGACTCTTAGACAATGACAAATGAAATGAGATTCTCCGGAATCGTCATCGTAAAACTAGAACTGACGTTAGTATTATTATTAATTTGTGCGAGCGAGGAATGTGGACATATGTAACGTAAAAATGATGATGCATGCAGGATGAGTGTACGTACAATCACTCCGACGAAGCCAGTGATGTTATATTCGTATATATTTGCATACCTAAATTATTATTACAAAATATATATATGTAACTCTCCTCATCTTTCTCCTTTAAATTTTCTTTCCCATTGTTCTTTCTTCATTTGCTTTGTCGGCCGACAGCGACGACGATGACGACTGCTGTTCTTTTTCCCTTGCTTTCTGTGACACGCAAATGGACGATCAATGAAAATTGTGAAAAGAGAGAAAAGAAATGTACATGCATACATTTAGATAAAGGCATATTATATTGTTTTGTGTGTTCAGTTATATTGCTGGATCTACATACCTTTAATGCTATTATTTCAGTATTAATAATATATTATCTGTAATACTAGCACTATCGCCATTGTAGCAAACATGAAAGCCTAAAATAAAAAAGCATACCTAACAACATTGATGGCGGATAGGAATAGGCACATGTTTTCCAGACTCGAAGCACGGGAAAATATTTCATTACATTAACAAGCATAATTTTATGTAAGTTGCATTCCCATTCCGATAACCCATGTGCACAGCAGCACGCCTATCAAATTTTTATATCTTTTGGGGAATTCCGTTATCCTGCCATTGCACCAAAAAACACTGACATACGTAATAATCATGGAAAAGTGATGATGATGATGATTGCAACGTGATGAAATGGTGAAACTAAAAAAGCATATTTATTTTGTATTTTGCTCGGAACAAAAAAAAGAAATTGATTGGTTGGCGTCATCGTCATTGATTTGCATGTTTATCGGAGAAAAAGCTGCTCTAGGTTGTTTGGTGAAAGAAAAAAAATGCCTGAAACGATCCATTTTTTTGTTCTTTAAAAACAGCAAAAGAATTTTTACGTGCAAACAAATACTGCAAAAGTAGTACTGATCTTTGGGTACGGAGTGCTTGTCTGGTTAACTGGAGCATGATGCATTTGGTACTTTGGCAGCAGTGGAAATGCATAGCTTAAAATAATAATAATAATAGCGAATATAGGAAAAATTTGCTCTTAAGTGCGCAGACATGCATGCATGCGTGTCGCTTCTAGTGGTACCATTCATAAGGAAAATAAATAAAATGAAAAATTGCACACTGGTATGGTACGGCCAGGGAAAAAAAAGTTGGCATACATTTTATGCCACCCGAGGTGGTTCGTTTTCGAGGGATGACAGGTATATTGGCAGGAAATGAAATTGAATATCTCCAACTGCCTATACCTGCTTCCTTTTTCCGTGCAACACCTCCCTTCTCTTCACTCCACTCCTATAATTTCCATCATGTAGCATCTGCTTCTAGTATGTAATGGGATTCATTTACATATCGATATTGTGTAAAGCCATGTGTCACGTGACCCAATTTTTTTTCGAAATCAGTATAGGCAAGCATTTACTCTCTGCGCCTGTATACATTATTGTTACTTTCCTGGTGTGAATAGTAATGCTCGTTTAACAAAATATATTTCCATGGAAAAGCAGAAGAGCTAAATTAAATTTGTTCTTATGATGATGGTGTTGTCGTTGTGTTTATTGCAGAACATAAAAGATGAGCTGAACCTGAAACGGGAAGACTGGGACACAAGTGCGAGACAGGTAAGGATATTAATACTTTTTGAACGGATAAAAATTGCTCTTGCAGAGAGAAGTAAAAAAACAGATAGGAAAAGGGTTTGAGAGCTCCTTTTATGAGCTTCCTATGCAAATCTCTTTTTATGGCGTTGAAAGAAAATGAACTTACGTTTTAGTTGGACTGTATTTTTTTACTATATCTCTGGTGGTATCATCGCCGCGCGCTATCTTGCTTCTGAGTCATTTTCAGTTAATCAAAAATAACTTTTAAATGTGTAACCCAACATATTCCAGCGAACTCATGACTGCCACCGCCGCACCACTAACGCCACCATGAATACATGCATATCTCAAGTGAAATTGAATGAATAAAGGAATAGCAGCAACAATTTATAAAAAATATGCAAACCTTCTCTCGGTTCGTTACAATCGATTTTATTTTTTATAGCTATACTACTGGGGTTGTTTTTTGCATCGGGTAATAAACTCGACATTTAAATATAAATTTCACCGTACTTACTAGAATTTTTTTTTGTGTGTGTGATAAGCGGGAAATGATTTAAGCCCACCGTCGTCAGACAGTTTAAGTAGGAGACACGAGAAACTGTGAAAGGAAAAGGTATACATGTACATTGGACTATAAACGAAGGCTACATTACACAGAGATTATAGAGACCAAAAGTGGTGAAGTTTTTCTAGAAAGGGAGAGAAGCTCATTACTTTCTAGAGACATAAAAAATGCCACTTTTAGCAGACCCCATGGATGTAAGTGGGAAAGCGTAATAAACATTTATGCATTGACTAGGACTGCACGGAAGGTGCTGTTACAACTGTTGGTCGTTGGTCCCTTTATTGATCTTCTTTGTGGCTGTTTTGAGAGACTTTTAATTACAAGTCTGCGGGCATTACCGTTATATGCACATAATCTGTTTGTACATAACGTTGACAGACAGTTGGGTTGATGAGGGTCTTGTGCCCTGTCGTAATTAAAGTCACACAACATCATTCTGCGAGGAAACAAACTGGATTTTCGGATTTCTATTTTCTTCGTCTCCGACTTTCCCTCTCGTTTCCTTGTGTGTGTGCTGAGTTGTAGATCACCCAGCAGTGCAGAAAAATGTATTTATAAAAAAATAACAAAATGCGAGAGAACCTCATGTTCATATTATTCACGTACAACATGGTATTAATGGCTGGTGTCAACTGTCGTTTGCTGTGACAAAGACAGACAGAGAAAAGATCGCCGTTGTTTGTTATTACGACTGCTGTTCTCGTTAAATGGGCACCAACACTGGAATGAAATAGTGTCCCACTGTGATTTCATTCCAAGCAGGATGTATAACTGCTACGGAATCCACCATGCACCAATTAACGGGGAAACAGCGAGGATTTAATACGAACAACGACTAGTATAGTAGGTTCATACCTCACATAGTCGTACATTATATTATTTATTTATTTATTTAATATTACCCTTAGGTATATCTTCTTGCATCGCATGCATGCCCTTACTTCTCTCAGTTTCGTGGAAAAAGAATAATGGGCCTTTTGCTCTTTGATTGCTGTTGGGATATTGTGTGACGCTTATAAATTTGCGTTTACAGAGAGAACAGAGCTACCATTTGCTGCTCGCAGGACATTTTAGTAATGACAAATAGGATCAAATATACATTGTAACTGAAACGAACAACAAAATCGTACAAAAACTTTAATCCAGCATTAATAATAAGATTATAACCTGATCCGTTTGTATAACCATAATTGCAACTGTAATCGATATTCTGTGGTAAAAAGGGTATTGCTAAGAAAACCCTACTGCAAATTTGCATGAGAGCAACGAAAATCTCGATAGGTATGCAGCAGTTGTCAAGTTTTATACTGCTGCGGTTTGGTTGCATGTATTCCTTCCTTCAGCAGCAGAATAACGACGACAAGGCATGTGTTGAAACCACTCTAAATGATCTGGTTGAAAATTTCTTTTCATTATTATTGCAAACACAAGTATAATGACAATTTAATAGAAAGATTGCACTACATACCGTTTATATGCATTTGTTTGTGTGCACATGTACGCAAATTATTTACTGGAGGTAGTTTCCTTTTTCCACTAATGGCTGGAACAGGGAAATATTCATAAGCTTTTGTCATCGTTTTGTTTGTTTGCCCTCTTTTTTTCTACCCTTTCATCAAGAAATAATATATGCTGCATGCTAACGTACCATTAACTATACAAATCCAGGCCAGAAACAATAATAATTTATAATATGATGATGACGATGATAATTCATAAGCAAAGGACACCGATGCTCTAAAATTTTAGTAAGGATCATCCAAACGTGGTGTACGAAGGTCTTGTTTGTTTGTTCCTCCACGCTCCATAGAGCACAGGATGCTGATGATAATGCTGCGATGATAATGATGCCGTTCCAGCAGGATATATTCTAAGCTTTTCCATACAATAAATAGGATTCCAATCCATTCCCCAATTTCTGCAGCTGCTCTTGGCACTCGCTAACACACCAACAAAACAACTGAACCAACCAGCAAACCGACTGTGCGAATATGTGAAACGACAAACTACTATTCTTCTCTGTAGTTAAAAGCAAATTGTCGGTAGTAGTTGTAAGTGAAGCGCAATAAGCTTTTATATGCAGAGAATAAAAGCGACAGCAAATGAAAATGGGTTTGCGGTCTGCTCTCATTTTTAAGTATTCACACCATAAACAACTGCATTAATAGAAAATATTATTATTTTCATCATCATCATCATTATCAGAATTCATGGGAGCAAACAAAGGTTGTGTTCTTCGCGTTTGGGAGGATGGTGGAGGATGGAATCAAAATCAATTGTTTTTGTCGTTTTGTGTGGTCTATTCGCGATGATGGTTGTATAGAAGGAGCTCTTACTCTATACTAAACTATAATATGGTCTCCTCGATGCCGATAATGTCGTTGGCTTGGCCGTTGTTGTTGTTGATGCTGGCATGCCTCCTCACATAACACAAAAAGTTAAGCCTCTCTGGATAAAAAAAATGTTTATGGAAACTGGAAAGCGGTTTAACAAATATTCTACACGAACAATGTGGTATATGACAAGGATGATTACATAGACGTAATTCAGTCATTAAATAATAATAATATTATGCAGGAAGCAAAGAAAGAAAAAGAGGTAGATAGATAGAGGGAGGGAATATAAATGCAAAACTACATGTGGATTGGCTTAAATCTATGAAAAGTTTTTGTCTATAATTCAATGGACAGTAGTACGTATACCTTCACCAAAAACATACTCATGCAAAAAACAACAACTTTTGCTAGGTTACGTTTCTCGTATTATGAAAATAATAATAATAATAATGCATTAGAGACGAGGGGAGAGAGAGAGAAAGAAAGAGTTGCTCCTGTAACAACGCAAATGCGCCATTACTTTTTATCAGTCTACTTAATAAAAATAATAGTACTGGGAACGGTCATTATGATTAGGATGACTATTGGAGAAAGAGAAAATGTTTTAATGGTCGGCAGACTTTTTGTGTTTTTTTGCGGCTTGATATCCTGGAAAAGAAGGGGAACAAACGGAGGAGATGATTGCTGTGTCAAATTCCAGTTGTACTTACCATTCATTCAGCCCTGCTGAAAACTGTGCAGTTGCAGAAAAACCAACTGCGAAGCCAAACCATAAGTTTGTTTGGTGGACATATGTATGGTTATGATTATGATGATGAGCATCATAATTCCTCTATAGATGATCAAACTGGTTTATTTTCATTCCCATGTTGTTGTGTGCTGCTTTTGCGAATCGAGGTGAATATCCAAGAGACGTAAATAATATTTGGGTTTGTGTAATTAACTTGCTGCGTGGTGGCTCGTACTCGTACGTTTGACGGTGGTGGTGAGTGCTGCGGCTAATAACAGAAAGAAATACTGTATAAATTTTTTTTTTTCGTTTCTCTCGCTGCGAATGAGTGCATTGACTGGAATTGAAATGAAATCAATGACTGAAGCGGCGAAAATAATAACAATAAAGATTTTTGGTGTTGGACTAGTGCTTCCTCGTTTTCTCTCAAGTTGAGTGTGCATGAAAAAGCAAAGACGAAGAAAATACTAATAATAATCATGGTTGTTGCCTTCCAATTGTTACAGCCGGAGAGCCCTCGCTGTGGGAACAAAAAAGCCAAATACAGCAAGCTGGAGAATGAGAGTCCGGAAAAAGTGGTGGTTGTATCGTCGCCAAACACCCTGTGCGTCGAATGTGATGAGAATGCTCTGTAAGTAAACAACAAGCCAAATTACTAACAAGAAATGCATAAAAATAAATCATATATACCTATATATACAGTTGATGATGACACGACAGAAGAAAGTAAGATAACATGTAACAACACATTGTTAGGTAAACAAAAAAAAGTCCTCCAGTCTAAGTCCTGTGATATGATTACCAGAAAGAAAATATATTATGATTGTTAGCATTGTTGCGTTGAGACTTGAGATTGCGGTATGGTGAATGTATCCTTCTGATAAGTGTGGAGATAGAGTGAAAAAAGCAGGAAATCAGATAAGAGGATGATGATGATGATGGAGGATGCAGTTGCAAAAAAAGATTACTCACTCCGCGGTATTATCGTGACAGTAGACTATAGGCCAGGATATCAGCACCATGACATGATGACGATGATATGTAATGCCCCAAGTGGGATCCGGCTAAAAAAATCAGATAAAAATGATGATATAGCTGATAAATTGCTATTTTGTCTGATGTTGTTGGTGTTGGTATTCCCGTGAAACCTGATCTCATTTTCGGAGAAAGTAAGAGAGAGAGAGAGAGAGAAGAGAGAGCAGGAACAAGACAGAGAAAAAGGATATCAAATAGTTCAGAGGGGGAAAAATATCCGATTTCTCCGCTTTTTCCTACTCACAGGGTACTGCCTCCTCCATAGAATCCTAGAAAAGTAGATTATTGCCTTGTGTTTGAAAGCAAACACTCAGCTTTTTGTTGTCGTCGTTTTTCTGGTACTACTTGTTCAAGAAACAACAACAACGACTACTACTACTACAACTACTGCTGGCATGATGAGCGCTGGTCTTTGATGATACCGTAGCAATCTAACTGCGCGTTGGAATAATAAGGAAAGGAGAGAAAGGATGGAAAAGAAGAAGAAAAAACGGAAACGGTTTTTTCCCTGCGCTTTCACCTTACTCCGTGTTTTGAATAAGCTACAGGCATACATCGTGGTTTCGATATGGCGACGATGATGATGATGATGACGACGATTCTATTCCGTTCTTAAGTTCCGTGCGTGTCATTGAGTAGTGATTATGGTGGTGAGTCAGAGAAGAAGTGCAGTCAAGTGAAATGGCTTGTTGTTCAGCCAAAATGAAGGCTTTGAGGAGAGAGGAAAAGGAAGGAGAGAGAAGGAAAGAGAGGAGAGCAAGAAAGTAAAAATGAATGAATAAATAAGTAAATAGTTTGAAAGTATGTTTCTATTTTCTCATTCTCCTTCTTGTTTCGGTGATGGTGGTCCGAGGGGAAATCCCCTACTTGTTTGTTGTCGTTCAAGGAGAGAGTGTGAAAATAATGGGATGGATGATGGTCGTGCTACTGGTATCATCGCCAAAAGACCTTGACAAACTTTGACTACTTTCTTTTTAGCAGCCAAAATAAAAATAAAAGTAGTGGCTATATAGGTAGGCACACACGGGCATGTAACGAAAACATGTAACAAAGTTAGTGGAATTCCAAGAAAGACTAAGACGATGACGATGATGATAACGATGAAAAAGGGATAAAGCATGTTTTCTTTTCTCTCTCTCTCTCTTGGCTCCTGTCTACCACTTGCGTTTTCGTTTGCAATTATTTCAGAATGCTAGAAGACTTTGGCCAGGAGGTGGATCTGATAGGTGGTGAGGATGGCTCCTCACACTCCTTATTCTGGACCAGATTTAAATACGTCCCGATGGGTAAGTGCCGTTTTTATTTTGTTGCCCCACTTTTACAACAACACTTTCTCCTTCCCTTAAACCAACTTCCCTTTTTTTATAATCTTTTTCATGTGAAAGACATTAACATTAAGGTACACAGTGCCCTTGCCATTTAAACCGAAAACAAGAAACGGTTATGAGTACAACTCTTTATTATTATTATCATCATCTTTCTTTCTCTTGTTGCTTTTTCTTTGCAGGGAAGAGAGTATGGATTCTGGTGATGGTTCTGGTGATCGCGTTCATCTGTTCTCTGACAAGCCTTGTTCTTGTGTTTGTCTACGGAAAATGATTGTATACAATTTAGGTTTAACAAAAAAAATATATAAAAAACTATATTATTACAGACTACCTACCTATTAATTTTTTTCTTACATACGAATATATATATACAATCAATCAATTACTATCAACGCAACTCCATCATTTACTTATGGTAATTTTTGTTTGTTATGCATCAACCTTTATAAAAACTGAGAAATGATGCTTACAAAATGAAAACGCAAAACCGAAAGGAAAAAAAACGATTTCAAAACACACACAAAAAAAACGTTAAAAAATAATTTGCTGCACGATACATCATCATTATCATCATAGTCCGATCCGGTCCTGAAAAAAAAATTATTATGGAAAAAAATGGAACGCCAGAGAAGATAAGACAAAGTATGCAATTATATGCGATTCACATAGCCAATAACAATACTGAATTATCTGTTTCCTTTACAGCTATAAGGCTAGAAGAAGAAGAAAGGTGTAAAGAAAATATAAAAAGAAAAAAACTGTAGCTTTAAACGAGTTTCCCTTCTGAACCTGAGCATCATCATTAAAAATATATAAAAATAATAATAATTAATAAATACATAGTAATTAGCACAGATATTTGTAAAGTTAATTATTTTAGATAACAAAATTATATGCAGAAAGAAAAACTAGTTAATATTGTAATGTTACGTGGTTTTAATATATAAAAAATCATCCTTAATTGATAGTGCAACTAGATTTTAATAATTCATATAAACATATAATTATAGTGAGTCGCCAATTTTAGATAAGGTAACCTAGCAGATAACTTGAGAGTAGACAGGAGACCACGATACGTAAAAACAGTTTATACAGTCAAAGAACAGCTATGATAACAGCGATATAAATTATATTTACTTATTATGTAACACGAGCAAACGAGGATGCCAAGCTTCCATTTAAAAAAAATTCAGCATTTACTCAGTCGTCAGTAATAATCCAACAACAATAATGAAAAAAATAAAAAATGATTTGGACTACTAAAAACTAACCACATATTATTATTATGAAAACATCGTTATTATTAACATTTACAACAATAATTGATATTTTTGCTGTTACATAATAACTATTAATAACAATGTATTTACTTATTTTGCAACAAAATATACTATTTTACTATTTACAATATAATCATAAAAAATACTAATAACGTAAAAAAGTAATCATGATTAATACTATTAATTATGTAATGGTAACAAACAACAGTGATAAAATACTGATTTTTAAACGATAGAGAAAATATGTACGTCGTTACTTCTTTGTCCAAAATAAAATCCCAATACATCCATCGAGCGAGAGATGCCAAAGAAAAAAAATTAATAAAACAAAGAGAGGTGAGGTGGTGGCGTAGTTACCTAAGTGCGTAAAGTTAACTAAATTAAAAAAAGGAAATCAGCGGCTTGTCGAGATTTTACGAGTAGAAAACGAAATCAAAGATGAAGTTTTGGAATTTTATTCTTCTTTTATGATTGTGAGGGAGGATGTAGGTATATAAAAAAGATGATCTCATGACTCCTCTAATAGCAGCAGCAAAAGCCGTAATTCGTTAGAATGCGTCATTTTCCACCACTCTGTCTTTGTTGCTGTTATTATATTTCTGCTAGCTAACTAGCGAGTAAAACTCGCCGTAGGTTGGTGGGTAATAACAACAAAAACAACAATACCTGTTAACTAAAAGGAGAAGGCAGTAAAAACGCAGTAAGCGGCAGATAAAATGTCGTCGTGCTGTTTTTGTTTGTTGCGTCTTTTTTAGAGAGCGAGCCAAGCTGCGGCGTTGGCGAAATGGCAAATAGAATATTTTTGTGGGGGTAACCACTTTTAATGTTGTTTGCAGAAGTATCACCGTCAAAAGACGTCTTTTGCTTTTTTATGAGATGAATTAAGTAAATAATAACTGGGTTGATTGTTGAATAAAAAGAATATAAAAGATTTTTTTACAAAGAAAGATGTTCCTTCAACATAATAAATTATGTTTCTAAAGCTCGTTTTTTTCTCTTCTGCTTTTTTCAGTTAATTTCCATTCAAACATTTTTTGTGTTCTGCTTTTATAATCCGTTTACAAAACCAAAATCGTAAAAAAATGATTAATATACTTTATTAAGTAGGTAAATGATTTATGTAACCGCATGCTAATTTTGTACAGAGTTTGGTTGAAATTTATTTTTGTTCCTCATTGATGCGAAATTCAGATTTTTTTTATAGAATAGACTGAATAATGTTGTTATCTAACATATTCTGCCGTTGAGAATACTTACCTCATGAAGATTTGGGAATGATGATATAGTTGATAGATGTGAGAAATACTTAGGCATATGAACTAGAAGAGTGAAAGCGGAGTAGGGACAAAAATAATCGTTGTTATTATTATTACTATTAAATATGATACTACTGTTGATAGTAGACGGAACTGTACTCGCATTATCAATTACGGTTAGTAATGTAGCAGTAAAAAATATGTGTGAAATTTTCGTGTTGTGACTCTGATAACTAAAAAGATTGAGGAATGGCTAAAAACTGGAGAGCAACTGTGTCTGATAAAGTCGGAGGAACGGGACAAGAGATAACGAATAGAGGATTTGGTCAAAGATTATAATTCATTCCAACAATGAAGATAAGTTTACAAGAAGAGGTAGTGATCTGTTTGAATATACTTGAACGAATCCTTGAACTGCTTTATCTAGAGCACGCCTCTAAATACATGAAACAAGCATGACTATTAGTTAGAATAGTGTTTATCGTTAAATACTTTTAGATATGTAAATATAAAGATTAGTTAAGTAAATGATTAAATTAGGGAGGTAAATACAATTTCGTTCCGTAAAAACTAACAAAAAGTTACTCTACTTGCTAAGCTAGGCTAGCACTGATAACTCTGTGTCCTTCCCTGTGGTAGATAAGCGCTATAAATAGATTAATGAATTAGAATATATGTAATTAATTGATAAGTAGAGACAACAAGTACTTGAGTAAGGAAGAAAGGAACCAGTCCATCGTCGCAAAAACATAACAAATTTTTTATATATGAATGATGGTAACCATGTAAATTGAAATTTCTAGCTATATTTTAAAAAACGTGGAAAACAGTTCACATCAAATGTTTTTTTCTTCCTTTTCTGCTGCTGTCAGCTTAAAAGCATTGTCGCCATTACGAATATTAAATCCAATTTTTGGATGATTTTGAACATTAAAAAGCCATGCACACATCCACTCTAACTTATCATGAATCTTTAAAGAAAAACTAATATTTTTCACAGTTGAACCTTGACTCCATCGAATTTGTTGTGTCCGTTGCCAATACTAAAATTATATGCAAATCATGAAAATAAACCGAATTTCTTGCCCTCCTCCGTCACATTTTTTCTGTATAATTTTCAAACTGCTTTTTATTACGAATATACAATGTCAAAAAATGTTATATCCTTATCATCAGCACTTACTACCTATTATATACAACCATGTTTTCTATTAATGACTCCTCTGACTGTTTTTAAGAAATACGGATTTTTTAAAAATCATTCTCGTCGCATTTTTTACTTTGATATATTAACTCAAGTTTTATCAATAATTGATTACATTTAGCGGATATATGGGAATACTCTAACATTTAATTATTACTCTTTATATTACATAGCATCACTTTTTATTAAATCACGATATTTTGTTGTTGAAAAAAATTTTTGCTGTTGCGAAGGCGAAAATAAATAAATAAACCAAGTGGAAAAAAATATATAATAAATACGATGAATGTGTGAGTGATTTCTAAAAGGAAGAAAAATGGTAGACTACAATTTTCGAATTACTACGTTTAGAATGTGTTGTGTGAGAAAAAAATAAAAGCAACATACATACATATATATAAACAATTATATATATATACAAACTGGTGAAGTGACGTGATGGTGATAATAGAAAATAGCGTAATAATAATAACAATAATGTTAAAATATTATAGAATAAGAGATAGAACTAAAAAACGAAATAAATATACAACTACAATATATCCATTAGTCATAAGTCTACATAATATGTAACATGTTAAAAAGAAGAAGAAAAAAACTAATGAATAAAAAAAGATTGTCCATGACGGTTATAATGAGAAGAAGAAAAACTCAATAATCCATGCATTCTTATTTCATCACACATAACGCATTATTATGAAAGAGATCGTTCAATTAATCAATAAATTATACCTAATTTAGTGCATTTTTGTCAATGAAAAATTGTACCTTGTGAGGCCAAAAAACATACTCCACACAACAACGGACTGCCATGCCACACATTTTCCAAAACCTTTCTGGTCTTGCAAAAAACATGATAATGATGAACAACCGTTCGTTGTCAACGTGATGATAGTCACCTCCGCTTATCTTCCATCTTCATTTCCATTGTTGTCACCCATCAATGCCAGGCTTTCAATCACTGCATTCATTGTACTCCGTCCGTTGTCGTCGACGTCGGCATCTCTGCCCTTCTCCTCCTCAAACCAAAAATTCTCTTCTCTCCCCAGTGCAGTTAGTGCGTATGTCCCAACAACTGGTTTTGCATATTTCATACTGTTCCTGTTATTATAGAAATGTGCTTCAACTTGAACCAAACTGCTCAGTTTAGTTGCATTTCTTCTTGCATTTAGCGAAATGGTAAAACGCTCACGCTCTGCGTTTCTCTCTGGTCACTGATGATAAAATGATAAAAAATGAGGATGATGATGAGCTGCCATAGGTTACACGAGCAAGCTAGAGCGCTCCTCTCACTCCGTTCACCTCATCGCCACTCGTCGTCGCAGCTCCTGGCCTGGCTCACCACAACAAACTCACTCCACTCTCTCGTTCTCCTCACAAGACAAGTTAAGATTTCCATATTTGGAAGCTCCAAAGTTGGATTGATGTTTTGTAGCTGTCATCTTGCAATATTACTCATTCTTGGTATTCATTTTCATTTCACATGATACGATATTCATGCATATAGGACGACGGTGCAGTAGTAAGTAGTCGAAGAAGCTGTTGTGTTGGTTAGTAGTATGTGCAGCGTGAGGAAAAAGGCTCCTAAACTTTCATGAATTTTCTTACCATATAAAAAATATATTATCCTTCCTTACTCACTACTACACACAACAATATCATTATACATTGTTCATTCTGGTACATCATCATCAATGATCATTGTACAATTTAATGAATTTACCAAATGAAATCCTAAAATGCAGGGTTGCCCATCATGGTACTTGTATGTACATACTTGCATTGGACTGCTGATGACGAAGAAGAAGAGAGATGTACGCCACGACGACATTTACTTTGGGTATCACAATACAAGTGGTAAATTATGATGCCGAAGAGCATCAAGATGATCCCTCCACTCCACCTCCTCCTCTCACACAAATTTCTTTGGCGTATCTACGATGATGATAGTTTATAGTGTGTATAGCCAATCTGATGATCATATAATCATGTTGCAAACGCGGATACATGAGCATAAAACAAAGTAAGAAGGAGCTTCATAGTAGTACAAGGCTCGACGATCTTCATGGAATGTGGTTAGTTGTGAATGGGTCACCTTTCGACGATCATCATCATTGTCAATTGTTGTATCATAATCCCCACTATATCTGTCGTGTTTCTTGATCTATTCAGAGTGAGTTATCGTCACTTTAGTGTGTTATCGTCATCAGCAAGTTCAAAAGTATAACATTTCCATTTCAGCCTATAAAGCTATATATTGCCGTAAAACAAATCAAAGTGCTCATATTAAACAAAACTGGCAGCCTTTCTCTAGAGAAATTTGAGTGAGTTTATTTTTGTGGTCTGTGTGAATTTGGTGTATTGATTTCTCTGAAATGTCGGCCAAGTCGGGAAGAAGAAGTGGTGAAATCACCAAGCTCATGGAAACCATCAACATAGCAGCCCAACCCCGTCGCGGAAGTGATGTGGGTTTGGTGGGTTCCAAGGGATTTTACATTGCTCCGCACAGCAGCGACATTTGTCCCACCAGCACGACCATTGTCACCGGGACCACCATCCACTCCCCGAATTGTACGAGGGACGGTGGGAAACGGAACAGTTGTCAGCTACACGTGCCACCAACCTCTGTCATCACGGAGAGGAGAGGTTCCACGGGAAACATTCTTTGGAGGAAAGGATCAGTCCCGCATGCTCATCATCTTCATCCCCACAACCAGCTTCTTGTTAATGAGCAGTCTTATCAGAGACGCGGTTCCACTCCTGGGGACGTGCTCCTCTTTCCAAGACGGGACTCTCGAAAGTTTTCTACGGATTCTATCGACTTGAATGCGGATATTGCATTGTTGAATGGAAACAAATCTTGGAGATCTAGCCAACGGACCATTGTTGAAGAAGAGGTAAGACTTGTCTATACACTTCCCCCATTTATTATTGATCCAAGGTCGTCTGATTAGTTAAATCTTAAGCACATTAATTACTTTTATTATCAACGATATTTAATGTCAGGGGAGTAGCTCTCTGTCATTCCAGTTGTGTGTGGCATTTTAGGTAATAGTCCTAATGACACCACCATGACTGAATATATTTGACTAATTTGTCAAAACGCATTTCTATCTCCGTCGTTATCTCGAATTCTCATCTTTTCATCATTGACCATCGTCATCTTTGTAACCACCACACATGAAATATTTTCCATTACAACAGTCATTATCGTTTTTTTCTCTCCTCTCTGGAGATCAACCTTCAAGATAACACGGAAATTTTCATTTTTTTGGAGTGGGCGTGCGCATTCCTAGAACAATCAGGTAAAACATCAAAACTTTATATGATTGTGCGTAAATACACACGTCCTCACTGTACCACGGCGCCTGTGTCGTATTTATGATTATTATTTATTATTACTATGATTCCACTAATATAAACATATCACTCCGTTTGTCTACAAACTTGACAATATAGAGTGACGATAATAAGGTAAACTGCGTCACCATCCCTATCATCATCAAAAACAAGAAAGATGGACTAGTGTGCAACTTCACACGAAGAACATTTTTAAACGATTTTAGTTTTTTTTAACCTTATTTTGCTCATTGTCAATATCACGTGTAAGAAATACTCCCACGCGTTAAAAAACAGCATCCTATCATCATCATCGTCATATAAGTCAAGATTTTGAAAGAAGGCAATAGAAGCTAGCAGGCATTTTTTCTTTCAAAAAGGATGACAAAATGTTACCCGAAATGTTACGGTATATTTCTATTTTCAAGCAAGAAAACATCCGTGATAGATTCACCAACAGTTTGGGTGATATTTGGTTCACGATCATGATGATGTTGTTGTTGTTGTTCCGAGAAAAGGTGTAACAATGTATCCCAATTCCCATTATTGGGTGATAATGAAAATAATGATAGAGTAGAACGGTGGTGAGCAAAAAAGCATGTAAATAGGCAACATTGCCTTTTATCTCTCCGTTCAGGCCCCAATAATATATTTCTTGTACTTTGTACTCCACACATTGTCAGCGCGCATGCCTCACATTACCAGGCTCATCTACATAAGCAACCAAAATTTTTCATACGACCAATCCAAGCAATTTGCAAGTAGAGAGAAGCAGCCACAAATTCCCATTTTTGTCCGCAGTGGATCATCTTGGTTCATGCGGGTTGACCAAATAAGGTAATCCTCGGATAAAACCTCCTATTACATCACACAGGCTCATTTACTTGTTTCATCGTCGTTGCCGCTGCCAACAATCTCTCTGCTCCTTAATATTAATCATCTTGTTGCTCGTCGCCGTTACAACAACCACCACGAGAAAATTGTGTATATCTGCATAATATGATCATAATTCGTCACCCTTCGCATTCGGCCCCTTGCACAGGCACCAATGTGACTAACAAGGGAATAATATGCACACAGCAACAACCCTCGCAGACTTTTCCTGGCTTTTGCTTTGAAAATTGTGTTTCTTGAAATTGGAATTTTAATAGTAATCAAATTCCGCCTATATTTGCATGACGCTGGCTACTCCCCCATTGTATTTTTAATGATGAGACCAATGCAGCGAAATTATTTTATTTTGGCATTATTAGATGTGACGTCTGTCCGTATAATATTTGCCCGAGTTTTCTATCAAATTTTTTTCCAAGATTTAGAATCGACAAAGTTTGGGATATCGCTTTCAGCTCCGTCAGTTTACCAACAGGGGAGGTGGAGGTGGAAAGAGGATTTTCTCATTTGACTTTTGTCTGTTTTTGTTTTGTTTAAAGTTTTGCTCTTTTTAGTATTCCTATACGAAATTGGG
The DNA here is from genome assembly GCA_004115045.4 of Sinella curviseta. Lineage (NCBI taxonomy): Eukaryota > Metazoa > Arthropoda > Collembola > Entomobryomorpha > Entomobryidae > Sinella > Sinella curviseta. The sequence continues at coordinate 29,950,416 of CM065489.1, forward strand.
TAATCAAGTCTCTTTCGCATATTTTTTACTTGTTATTCTTCCTTCTATTTCAATCATTCATCCACAAACACAATGAAACTTTTTTTCCTTGAGAAATTAATTCAGCCAGTTATATACAAACTGCAGATTGCCACAATGGCCTATACAACTGATTGCCGTCATTCCAAATCTGTCTGCTAGTATATTTATGAGTGAGGTACTTTGGACTACATTCATTCTCTTGAGAGGTTTCTCAAGTGGGACGTTTTAATACCGTCTTCACAAAAAAATGTTATGATGAGTTCCAGAAAAGAAGTTTAAATCATTATCGACTCCCTGTCCCATTAAAAATGAGTGTAAATAAGCAAGTAGAACCAAACTTTCTTCCTTTTATGTACCTTCTCACTTGTTCACGCGCGTGTATTGTGTCCTCCTATTCCAAATTCCAAGCGCACCCCATTCGACTGGGAGTCGTCTCAGTTGTCTGTTTGTGTGTGCAGAATTTTGAGTATCTGTCTGTTTTTACTCAGATTATATTATAACTGTTGCAAAAAATGTTTTAGCAACTTTGTAATACTTGTATATTATGCATCAATCGTCGTAAAATATGTCATGTAAACATGCATATATTATAATGTTCCAGTAAAAATACGTATGTAAAAATATCGAATCACATAATGTAGTCGTTTTTACTATACGATCATTGTTATTTCTCTCTGACATTTTATTATGTCAGTAGAACCTCATCATCATGACAAGAAACATGATCATTTCTCACGAACCTCCTTTTTCTTTTCTTTTCTTTTGCAAATTTCTCGATTATGTCACCTTCGCTCTCTGCTCTTTTGTGTATTACTTCCATTTTTGCTCAATTCCTTTGACCTCCAAGATCCAAGCTCATTATTGGTCATCAATCATTTTTATGCAATAATAATATAATACTGCCCTTGTAAAAAAGGTTTCCAATTTGTCCATGTCACTGTGTGTGATATAATGTCTTTGTTGTCATTGCATGCACATCGCATCGTCATCGCCGTCGTCGCCGTCTTCGTGTGAGGTGGTAGGTGGATTTGGCTGGCTGGGGCGGTGTGGGGTTGCGATTTGTTTTGTTGTGTCACTCACACAGGTCAACTTTGCAAGAAAATGCAAATAATTCAACAAGCGCCACAACACCGCCACCACCACCAACAGTCGCATGCATGTAGGTGGCGGTGACTTGGATGGAGCCAGCACATTTATTCGCATAAATGCCAGCCCCATGTGTCATCGTTAAAATACTTAATGCTAATGTTAATAATGATGAATGATTTTTAGGCATTAAAACGCTGAAGCACAAAAACATAACTATTTTAAATGCTGGATCCTGTCGAAAATATGCAAAAGTCACAACAAAAACGGTAGAAAAAATAATTCTGACATCATATCAGGACAATCATCGTGTGTCGTCTGTGTAATAAAAGCACGTACTTATAATATCAAATTATTAAATTAAATAAATAATAAAAAGTGAGTAGGTAAATATAAAATCAGATAAGAAGAGTAATAATACATCTACAACTTCAAATATGGTCTGGGCAGTCATTACAAAAGTATATTATTGTGTACTGTCATAACATTTATATATATAAAACATTATCGCATTTCTTTTTAAAGCAGTTTTGCGAAATCACTTTTTTCACTTTGTAAAATAATCAGACGAAAAAAAAACAAAAATATTATTTCATTCAATGTTTAGAATACTAATTATTTGGGAGCTTAAAATCTGATAAGAGTAGTAAATTGTATACACACCAGTTTTACTTTTATGCAAACGAATAATAAAAAAAGGCTTTTTTATGCTCCAGAAAACCAAAAATGAAGAAGGTGGCATTTGCGCTGCTGCTGATGATCGAGAGCATTCTAGTTTCAAGTGGTTAGCAAGGGCATAAAATGTTTTGACGTACACTGAAAGTCGGTTCTTTACGATGATGAAAGATTTTCGAAATAAAAATTTGTGATAAAATGCAGGATTACGATGGCGATGAAGATGATTAGGATGTAAATAGGCAGTTTACTCGCTCACTCAGTGGATATAACGAGGAGAGGGCACGTCATTACCCATTATCGTCTTGGTCGTTCGCTGCTTGCCTTGCAACTGACTGCGCTGCTGCTGCCTTTAGGCCCTCTCCACCGTCCTGACAGCTTTAAGATAAGGTATTTAAGTATGGGCGTGCACCCCAGAAACATCGACAGTAATTTGTAATTGCTGTTGTTGCGATGACGAAGAAAGGCAGCAGCAGCAGCAAGTGTAATAATATTTTTATGCGGAGGTTTATTATTTTTGGAGTGCACGGCCCAGTCATCATGATGAAACAATAAAAAGGGGAAATCATGAAAACGCATGCAGAATACAAAAGGATGATGCGTATGGAAAAAAAAACTTTATTATTTAACCATTCGACAGATTATCGCTTTCAATAAACAACAAACATAATTGTTTTTTTTTTGTTCTTGCTGTTAATTCTATAATTTCGAACCAAATCTTTTCCGACAATTAACTTTCTCCTTAACATTGTCAAATTAAAATGCGATAAAAAAAGTGCTCACGTGGGTGGCAATGCTGTCGGGGAACAGGTTGCAAGCCTAATTTGTTCGTCTGAGGATGATTAGTTAACTGATTTGATTAAGGTGTGCGGAAAGGAGTAGTAGTAAAGCATATTATAGTCATACTAACTAGCGAGATTGTTGGAGATATTAATTTAGTATTGGTGGGACAAGATCTTAAATGGCACCTGAGGGATATCTTGCGAGAGGTTGCTCAAAGTGTTAATCATTAAAGAGTTCAAGAAGCGTAAATCAAATCGACAATGCGACAATGGCGGCGTTTCCATAAAAAAATCTTGCTTCTGGTGTTATTCGATAATGAACGATTAATAAATTTGAGCAACTAGAGGGAATATTGATGAGATGTTGTGTTGGCGCCTTAATGATGAAGTGTAAATTACAAGTTATAGATGCATCCAAAAAGTGATAAAAATCTCTGCCAATTTTAATAAGATCATGCATATACTTTAACAAACAACAATGGCTGCATAGGTGATTTTGGGGAGGAGGTGAAGATCATAAATTTTTATTGGAAAAGAGAATCATTTGCCATTGTTACAGCAGCAGCCCAATTGTAAATCATCATCAACTTCAAACGAGATTGTCTTTAACCATTTCTAACTTCCTTTTACTTTTTCATGTTTTTGGATTAAAATGTTAATTGTGTAACGGAACTTTTAGTTTGTAAACAAATGAACCTATTTTAAGTTGTAGTCTAATTTGACGATGATAGCTTTACCTTACTTATTATGAACTGATAAATTGGATTTTTAAAATGAAAGTCTTGCCCGATGCATTAAGCACGACAAAATAAGTCGTTGCCATGATTCCTGTTTACATCCCATCAAGTCAATATATTCAACTGACCCTCAAAGTAATAGGAAGAAATTAGCAATCATTTCAATCCATAAATATCATTCTTTCCATTTTTATACGAAGAAAAAAATCATTTGGTAATCTCTTACACGAGTGCCGCAAAATTGAAACATTTTTTGCCCTTATTTACGTATGCAGATTATTATATTATTTCCTCAAAGCAGTGAAGCAGTTAACCTGTAACAATGTTCTCTTTTCGTTATTATGGGATTACGCTATCAGTTTTGCAACCATATGAATTGAACTACGCAGGAACCTGAGGCCAGAAGGGTGGCGACTTGTAATAACAGTAATAATGATAATAGCAAAAAAAGCGCACATGCCAAAAACAGACGAGCAAAAATAAATAAATTAAGCAGTTTCACTAGTTGGAACAACACCGCTCATTTCTTTATCTGGTTTCCTTCCACTCCAAAAATGAGTTTTTAAGTGTATTTAGTATTTAGTTACCTTGGAAAAGATTTAAGAAGTTGAATACTGTATAGTAACAAAAGGAACAAATTGTATAGAAGAGACTCATTGCAAGATTACATGTACGCGCTACAATGTCTATACATACAATAATAATCATCCATCACAATTTATATTTTCAAATGAATATTAACCGACAGTTAACAGCTTTAAAATGTTATTATTAGACGACAAGCCATAAAAGGGTGCGCTTATCAGAAGAGTCAATGTTAATGTGAACAAAGACTTAATACAGCGAACACGAACAAACAAGAAACGAAAGGCGATTGATAATGGACTATATGGTCACCACACACCACAGTACATTCAACATTCACGTCATTGACAACGTCACATTATATATACATGAATGTATCTTTTCCCAATGCTCAAAAATTTTAGATTTTTTTCAGAGGTCACTTCTCTGCTATCAAAATTATCTTGGTCTATCTGCTCATCTTACAGCCTCCTTTTTTGAGCTTTCCTTGTTTTCTTATCCTTCCTAACTTTAAATTTACATTTACTATAAGCTATCAAGCACACTACCTATATTTTTCTTTTGTGGTTTGGTTTATCACAGTAGTTTTCACTACACACCACCACGAGAGTCTTCTCCTTAGCCAGACCATAATTCTTCATACTTAATTATTTGTGAAAATTTTGATTAGGTTATTTGTTCACACACAGGGGTAGGGTAGGTATAGGTAGGTTAGTAATAAGACAATAAAGGGCTGTGCATTGTGTGAGAATGTGTTTTCTTAATGCCCCATAAATATTTCAATTTTCTACCTTTTTACTGTTGCGGTCAGTCAGTTCCTTTTTGATTGCTTCAGGAATGCCATACAAATTTACATTACAACTTGGCTATATAATGTGTTATATTTTTTCAGAAGGAGTTGAGCATTTCTTGTTTTACTTTACACACTTGATCGTCATCATTCGCACATCAGACATATCGAAAACAATAATTTTCACCAAAATGGATGCAAAGCGTATGATAATGATAATAAAAACGACAAGAGGAGAGATAATGACTGCCAAACCAGTGACCACGTTCATTCATACCAAAAGTTAATCTGTCTTTGCAAAACGCAAGGCAGATACATACATACATAAATACAGTTGCAGTGAGTCCAACCGAAAATCTTCGTGTCTTGGTGGTTTCTTCCGTTTACTTTATTGATGTTCACTTGTCATCAGTCATCATGTGTGAAGTTGGTTAAGCTAAAGTGGAAGTAAGTAGGCCGTATTCTACTACCATTAAAAAATGAGCTGTCCATAAGGATAATGATAGGTGGTGGTGGTGAGTCGGTGAGTAATATCATTTGCTGTGCCATGCCACTTGGTTAAGAGTTGTTGTTGTCGTTCATCTGAATGGCTAAAAAAAGAAAATAATTTACGGTCAACTGATCTCAAAAAAATGTAGCACTGTTACAGCTTCCAAAGTGATAAATATAGGTATAGAGGGAATTTGTATCACGTCACATTTCATTGTTGACCACAACATCACGACGACCAGAGCCGAATATGCACTGCTTTCATTTCAGCAAACTAAAATTAATAACGATGATAACGCGGATATGCAGTCCATACGCAACTTAAACACCACAACAATCATCATAATAAATATCTCAACTCCTGTTGGACTTTTATTGCCATAAGTACATAAACTGCTGATCGCTTTTCCTGCTAGTTGTGCATGCATGTGCTTAATGATAAACCGTATAATAGTTGTTAATCATTTTTTAATTTTTATCTGTATTGTTAATTACTACCTACCTATATGGATACAGTATTTATGACATATTCGATAAATGTGATATAAATAAATGACAATAGTACGTCATTTCCACGTAAAAAGTGGCAGCAAAGCCAAATCATTTGTACTATCTCAATAAATTCCCAAGACTCTAAAAAACTGTTGATTCTACATCGATAACAGCGTACAGCCACGCCCATCCATAGTAGACGCATTATAGGAGGCCGCAACAATCTGAATACAATATTCAATTTCGCCATTATTATTACTTCTTGCGCTGCTATTGTTGTAGATAAAATTGATTTATGACAGTAAGCGAGAAAAAAGAGTAAAGAAAGCTGCGTTATTGACGACGGGATTTTTTGGGGGAGATTTAGAAGATATTAAATTTCTTGAAAATGAGCAATGAGCATATTATTCATCATGCAAATCATTTCACGCGAGAATGATTTTTGTTCGTCTGCTCACGTCTCTCTCTTCTCTTCTCTCTAGACTGCACGTTATGCATTCAGCGACAATGAATGAATGAACTATTTTAAAGGCAGAGAGCCACGTAAAAATTTCGTACTCTCTTTTCGCAACGAAACAAGACAATGGCTGCATTTTTGTAACGTTCCTCTTTTTGCAACGAGCTGAGGTAAAGATTCAGTTGCAACGCTTTGAAGCGTTTCGGGAGTGTAATTCTTGTCAGTGGAGCGAGTTTCTTGTCACTTGAGGAATTTGTGTGTGAGATGAAGTCTAAAAGTAATCAGTGAATTACGGTTAATCGTTTTTTGATAGAGAACACGCGACGCCACTAACGGGGAGCGGGAACGACAATGACAAAATGCTGTCCTGACCACACTTACTTCTGCACTGCTTGTTTCATTCCTCTTATTCGAGACGCTGATTCTAATAGACCAAATAAACGCTGAAAATATGGAAGTAATTTAAACTCTAATGTTTAACTTTGACTAAAATTATTAATGCACGTGTGCAGTTTGAGTTATATCATTAAATGCAAATGTTCCATGGCAAGCAAAGCAAATCTCAAACTCAATAATGATTAAAGGAGTGCGCAACTTCCGTCGCCAAACTTTAAAAAAAATGAAATTCAAAAGCGCTCCAATTATTTGCGTTCACAGTTTATTAGATCTTTAGGTCGCATAGAAATTCTTGAAAAGGTTTAAAATGAAAGTGAAGGAAAATACCTAATGTGATCAAGCTGTGCAGTGCTCTTTCAGTTTGCATTAAAGATATTTTACTATAAAAATGGAGGAGAGAAACACACATTCAGAGGGGAATTTTTTATGAGCTATTTAAATCTTAATGATAGGGTAGTAGTATTTACTAGAGCACACGCTTCCCATTAAACAAATCAGCATTTTGCATGCAATCTTCTCCTCTAACCATTTGTCACTCTGAGGTAATTTTACAGCAATTCATTTTTTCAATAAATTACACCTTTCCTTTAATATCTGTGTAATAACATATTATATCAATTGTTGCTACTATCCATCTATTCTCGTCTTTGTAAAGTGTTAAATCTGTCATTTTAGTTTTCATTTTTTTATCTTCTGTTTGCCTACAGAAACCATTTTTTATTCTGTTCACTATCGTTTTAATAGTTTCATTTGATAACAATATTTCATACACAGAATGCACATATATCGTGCAACGGTGCAACTATATTTTTAGAAAACGCTGATAGCAAGCGTACCTGAAGTGAATATGAGTTCAGTAGTAAGTGTCATTTCGCATGCGACACTGATTTTTTTAAACGACTATTACATCAACGATAAAAAACCACCATCAAACAAATGCTTTCGGTTTCAGTAGCTACAGCGCACTTCCCTTCAAACACATTAAAAAACAAAAGTCCATTTATTATCCTCTTCTTCTTCTCTCACTAAACTCAATTCACGCTCCAACAACGACAAAAAAATAGATAACTCAAGTAATTGGAAAATTTAAAGCTTCATTAATTTTTTTTGCTAGGGAAATTTTCTAAAATGAAAAATAAAAAGTTGTTACAAAATTCCATCCGTGTATACTTAAAACCTTGCCATATAATCCAATTTACGCCTTTTAGTAGAAACGTACCTTCTAATAACGTGGATGTGTACCCACACCAAGTTTTGCTGCATCAAGTCAATCTCCAAGATGAAAATTGCATTTTTTAAAGCGTGGCGTGGCGATGATTTAGAGTACCTGCCTGCCTACCTACTTATCTTCTTCTACGTATCATCATCATCATCATCATTATTGTTATCATCTGCCATATAGGCATCCATTTAGGTAGATATGCAGTTTGCTTTTTTTGTCTCTTTAACACCTACTCACAAAAGTTTTCGCAGCTTTAGTTTGTTTTGACAACAACAAAAATGAAATGAAGTCAGAGAAAAAAAAACAAGACATTTAGTAGTTTACTAAGCTAATAGACTCCAAAGAGCAAGCATGGTTGTAAGTAAGATTAAATGTTGCAAAACTAGAAAACGAAGGAAACTAGATCGGTGTTGGTGCATAATAGTCAAGTATATTGCGGTGATGGTCGGATCATGATAATGATGATATCTAACAGACACATAGCAGATTTGCCATTATAGTTTGTCATCATAATATCATTCATGGCCAATTATCGAGAGAGTTTTTGTGTTCTTCGTCTTCTAGCTAGAGCTAAAGCCAACACAAAAGTTATCATAATCATCCTCCCTGTCGTTATATACGTTACTACACAGTTTACAACAACTGTATTAACAAAAGAATATCATGATTATGATTACCATTCACAATTACTATCACCACCGCACCACCGTCCTCTAGCCACCACCTTTACTATCATCGCCAGCCACATTTACTTATCTGCGTATATGCATTTTTCTAGATTATTTATTTATTTAGGTAGCTTTTTTATTGTGGATCATCATAATGCAGCCAAATAGTAACGTTTACTACGGCGAAAGAGTGAGGGATGCCCAAACTCAAATAACGAAACGATAATGATGACAAGGACTGTTGTGTGGTGGCTGAGGTGACTTGTATGTGAGGAGGATGATACTTGCCATGCACACTGTAACTTAAAAATTGCATTCTCTTCTGATGGGCTATGTTGGCTGACTGACATGAAAGCATTTCTCCTACGAATTTTTTTTCGCAGTACACAATATATGTACTTTGTGCACTGCAAAAAGGGTTAGATGATCAGAAGTATATTTCATCGTCCTTTAAATTGCATTCACATGGCTTTGGCTATTGTTGTTTTGCTGTTATCATTACTCTTTTTTTGTTTGTTCCTCTCCTCCTGCAAGAAAAAAAAAACATTGTTGTTGTTGGTAGTAACAAACGTCTCCTTTTTCTCGCCAAATTTACTTTGACAGGTGAACAATGCATCCCACAAAAACCATCCCCATCACAGTCATCATCACTCTAACAAAAATGGAATGATAGATCACCGACATCATCATCCTCGTTTTCATCAAATCCTCACCTTATGCATTCCCATTCATGAGGAGGATGATCATGGCGATCAGTATTGTGTTGCTGCTGCATATAAAAATCTTTTGCAAAAATGTTCGCACATTTCTTGTTTTTACTTTCCTTTGCTGAAAAGCCATGTTTTTATATATGCGTGTTGGTCGATGCTGATATTTACGATCAATTAAAAATAAATGCGTTCAAACATGTGTAGCAACGACAACAAGAAAAAAGACAAATGTGGGTTTTGATCAAATCTTAATAACCCACAGTTATAGTCAGCTTCCGCTCTCTCATTTCGTTCGATTTCTTCTCTCTCTGTCTGGATGTGATTCAGGAAAAAAAAGTTGCAGCTCAATATGTGCAAAATGTTTCAAAACATTTATGAGCAATGTAGGATTTTGACCAAAATTAGTCATAATTATTTTTTTGGCAGCCGGATTACAAAAAAGTCAGATCAAAGACAAGATAAAATGAAATATGTGGGAGTGTAACATGTTTTATTTATATTTTGTGCACGTGACAAATCAATCATTTTTTTACAGATTTCAATTGCTTTTCGATATATTTTTCTGCATTGGAATTGAAAGATATTATTATTATGATAGAAATTTTTGTGAAGAGTAGAAAAGTATCGTTAAAATATGTAAGTGAAACGAGAAATCGTGCATTTTTTGCATACCGACCACGCTGATTGCTCTGCTACTACATAATAAACCTGTAATATTGGTCTGCGACGTGATATTTAGAATGATCAGTTTACTTCCTACATTATTTTTTTCTTCGCTGCAACAGAGACTAAAAATGTGTGAGCGAGTAAAATGTTTTAGGGAAAAAATGTAAAGCTCTAATTCAATTACAACTCTGCTTCTCTCTCTCTGTCTACGTCCCTTTCTTATTCAATTTTCAATCACGCTCATTCATCACGCTCGCTACTCGTGAATGAGTTGTGTGAGAACTTTTGCTGTCATTTTGCTGCGTTAGCAGTATAGTCGCAGCTAATATCGTCATTTTAAAATATCGTAAGTAAAAAATATACACCTTGAAGCAAGAGGGGAAGCTAGGGAACAACGTTGGATGATTAACGATACATGATTTTAAAATGACGCCTAAAGTCATCATTTTCCCCTTCATCTTAAAAAAGTACTCGTAATTCGTACTAGCGAACCAAGCGCAGTAGCTGTAATGGCAGGTCATTTGGACCAAGTTTATTTCTTTATTATCAAAGTAAAAATTGCAGCAGTTGGGAAGAGTTAGTTAAAGGAAATATGCAGCCTAGCCTAGCCTTTCTTTTGTCAGGTTGTAAATTGCGTTATTGGTAATTGCACATGTTTCCTATGAAAAAAATCATCCGCGGCCCAACAAGTGATCATTAGAGACAGTTACGTATTCTTAAAACTTATCAATCATATAATATTTGCGTATTGATGTAGCCAAAATATTATGCTTAATCAAAGGGGAATATATTATTATTATTATTTTTACTGCATCACGACGAATGACAGCATTGTCAACCCAAACTGACATTGGCTTTAATGTAATATTCAAAAATATGCACTCACAATGAATTTATCTACGGTATAGAAAATTCGTCATATTTAAGCACCGTAATCAAGACCAGATTTCAAGTTCGAATTTGTACCACTACCTTAAAAATTATCAGTTGTAAAGAATTCTCGAAATGCTATTTACTATCCGTAACATTGTACAGGGAGATGCGCAGCTACTATTCTAAATCTGTTTCTAACTTAATTATGAAAAAATTCAACCAAATCATCTTATCTCATAAATTCTCAAAAAAGACCAAAACCACTTAAAGGAAACCAAAAATAGGTGCAAAAACTAATTTCATTGTATCTCCGTTCAACGAATCTAATAGGCTAATCCCTTCCTTCCGGTCTAGAGAATAAATTACATTTTTGTCGCCAAAAAATTAACCCCACCGTTGATCATCTAGCGTCATGTTTCCTTTCTGCCATAATGCCTTTTTATCTTTATTGCTCCATTCTTTCATCTTTGACATTGCATTTTAGCTAAAGTGCATACTCCTTCCGCAATCTTCATTCACACACGACTCTTTTATGTCTGTGCAAATATGAACTAGCGTTATCTTCTTGAATTACTTAAAAGATAATGATGCATAAGTCTGAAAATAGGGTGTCAATGGTGTCAATTGTATTTTATTCTTCATCCTCTCTTGCTCCTCATTTGTCTACCAAGAATAAAAATTGTGAGCTACCTGTTCTGCTCACCTCACGCGTATTATAGATTGTTATCATCTCTTCCAAATGTTCATCATCACCACATCATAAACCTGTAACAACTCTTTACTCCCCCATGCACACAGGTTAACAAATCATAAAATTAAATTTTATATGCTGGCACAATGAGGAACAACACCCACCCTCCTCTCTGCAAATTTGCACTGCTACTTAATACAAAAAAACTGCTACTGAGCTTCCCAATCCTATGAAAACCATTTTGTCACACTGAACCAGATTAGCACACATAACGTTCCATTTCCTCTGTCTGCGTTTAGTCACCCATTTTCATCTCAAGATCACCGTTAATTCGTTTCTGAGTACTTTTAAGATGGGGGCTCAAGCCAATTGCAACAGATATCAGGAAAGAAATAATAATGCATGGTGAATATGAGGAGCAAAAGGAGAGGAGGAAAGGGAAGTTGTAAAAAGATCACAAAAGATATTCATTTACTCACTAAATAGTCCATTTAAAAAATCCTTTATACTTTTAACGGATTCATTTTTCACCTCATAAATTCTTTTTCTGACACACGATCAAGATTTAATGACTTGATATTGCAATTACATAGCTTCATGTGTAAACGTAACAACCACCCATGAGAGAGGAAGCATGGCTTATAGACTCGTCTTTTATTTATTTATTTTTACAAGAGATACTGGAAACTGGACTTTTTGATAAAGAAACCACTGCAAAAACGGTATATTTGTATTTTCACATTGTATAACCACGAAGCTGTCGAAACCACGTTTTGCATAAGCCGCAAAGAATGTATTATGAACTATTTATATGCATTCTAAATCATTACATCAATTACGCAACTCTATTACCATTATTATAATAAAACGAGTAGACTAAGAAAGAATGAAGAGGATAATGGACTATTTAAAAAATAACTGTGGTGAACAATTGACTGTTTTCTTTATTCAAAGAAAATATTTAAATGACGACAACAATGCTCTATCTATCTCTCTTTGAAATTTTAATTTGAAAACTCTTAATTACCTTTCATTGAAATGTTTAAAGAGACAGCGAGCACACATGTGTGCGCGCGCATGTTTGTGAAGCATTTTTCATTTTTTGATGGATAGGTACGATAATTATCTAAAAACATCATAATCATCATCGTCATCATCACTCTCCTTTTTTATCACACACACACAACATCATCCTCTGTTTCTACTCTCCCACTAACAATAATCCCTTCCTAAACATATTAAATAATACTTTAAGATAATGATTATTATCACTTCGTTTTGCCATATAACAGCTATTCTTAATCATAATTTTAATTCGAAACACATTCATTTAATAAAAAATAAGCCTAAGCACTTGCTTGCCGCCGACCGCGACCCCGCCTTCACCCTCTTCTTATACTGTTAGAAATTACACCCTCGAAAAATATTTAAATGAAATGGCAGCAGATACGGTTAGTTATGTTATCATCATCAGCACAGTGGACGTTTATCATAATGCAGTTAACCTGCAGAGATAACTTGAATTAATTTAGCAAGACCTCAACCCAAAAATAGCTTATCTTAGCTTGTTTAGCATTTAATCAGGAAAATGAATTTTTTGAAAGGAATTTTTAGTAGAAACAAAAGACTTTGACTTATTTAAACAAATTTACCCCCTCCACCTCTTTGGCCTGTTGTTGCATTGTAATGTAAGTAACCATCACATCTCAATTCTCGAAATAAGTGTTCTTCACCATGACACACTTTAAAAACTTTTGCATTGCATTACTTTGTTGTTTTCTGTTATCAAAGTAAATCTGTGTGCAGTTTTGTTCTTTCATTTCATTTGCATTATTATGCATCTTTTTAAGTTGTTTTTGTTGAGACTGCAATTTTCATTTTTTAAGAGTAAGTAATGTAGTAGTAGGACATGCGCTTTTTCAAATCTAGTTAATCAAATTTGTTTCATTAAAACAATAAACATTGAAATTGAATATGCGAATTGTTCTTGCTCTCTCGCGTTTTTGCATTCGTTGTTCACTTCTTCTTGGCTCGCTTTTTTTGCTATTGCACATTCTCACGGAAAGGATGAATAGTACATTTTAAATACCTAACAACTTGTAACTACATTTTAATGAAATGCATAATAAGCATTTTTAATCGTGCGTGCACCGGTGTCTCAAAGTAACAGTCAATCAGCCTTACCGGTTTAATGCAAATTTCCCACACGCTTTGTACAGATGCTACAAATGATAATTAGTGCATTATTGTCGACTACCTCAGTCTCATTTTTCTCGAAATTAAAACAAAAAAGGTCTAAACTAGATTCTCAGTTGGAAGTTGGAGTGGAGGAAAAAAACCAGGTAGCTGCATATCTGCAGCACAAAACGTGTTTAAGCCGTATAAAAGTTTTGAAGTGTAACAATAAACGATACGTGCAATGCAACAAACGCAATAAGCCAACAATGCAAACAACTAGTATAAATGATAATACTTAATTAAAATCTTAAATGAGCATAGTGTGATGGTGGCATGGCACAAGCTTTAAAAATAAATCTTTACAGCCGCATTCCTGGTAAAAAGCAAAACCCGATCATCATCGTCCCCACTCCACCACGCGCGTTCTCTCTCTCTTTCTGTCAGTTTTACACTCTTAAACGTTGTTGTGCTCCATTGACAGGAACAACAATGATGGCAAGTAACAATCTCCTCCAACACAAGAAACTACATGCCAAACAATTCCTTTTAAAAAGCCAACCAAGTAAAGAGCAACAACGTGTTCAAAATTGCATTCTTCCCAAATCCCCTTTGTGAGCATTGGCATTTTTTGATATGAATGAAAGCGTATACTATGAATAATCTGCTATCTGACTACATATACATATATATAAATTCTTGGTCGTAGTAGTCGTAGTCGTCGGCACATGATGGGATTTAAATACTCTCACAATTATCTTTTTTTTTTACTTTGATGAAAGAAGAAGAAGGGGAAAAGACCACATGCCGTTGCAATAACAGTAGAGCAAAGAGACGATGATGGTGGTGGTGGTATTGGTTTGGGAGTGAGAATGCCTATAATAGATTCTTTTGACTACCTACCTATGTCACTACCACAAAAACGCCATCATCCTCAGCACAAAACCGTCGCCGTAGTCATCATGACACACATTTTTTTATTAATTTGAAAAATGCCATGAGCACACACACAACAACAAGTGCATTCAATCTGAATCTCTCTCTCTCTGTCTTCTTAAGACACTTATTAGCATTAGCATGCCAGGAGGAGGATGATGATTACCCTCTCGTCACCATCGTTACCGTGCGTGGTAATGTAGCGAATTTGTGCGTTGCATTTGCACTACTGCATATTATATTGCGCTTTGCATTGCGCCATATATATTTGCGAAAAAAAAAATCTTTTTTTGACGCTGCTGCCGTTGTTACATGCAGAAAGAAGAAGTCTTATGGCTTGTGACTAAAGAAAAAGCGTGTACAGTAGCCTTGTTCAGTGCTGCTCACTGTTCAGTCACAGAAAATTCAAAATCTGAGACGAGTAGAGAGACGACAAAGTGATTTTTGAAGCCATTGCTCTATCCTCCTCCTCCCTCACAAGAGGTTCATTTTCGTAGTCAGTCAGTCATAGTGAGTAGTAAATGTATATGCAGTTTAGTCACTCACTTACAAACTGAATATTTAGAAGAAGAATAAAAATATGTATTTTGTGAAAGTTTTTTCCTTCTTCGTTTGTTGTTGGGGGTAAGCGAAGCAAAACAGCCAAGAAGCCGAAGAGTGTCTCTGGTTTTTTTTTCTTAATAAAAATTATTTTGACAAAGGGTTTCTGCAAAAAAAGTAGTGACAGTGTGAAGCTGTGTTAGTTGTGTGTGTTGTTGTGTGAGGATTAAAGTAGGGAGAATTATATGTATATATAATATTTTGAAAGGGATGAAAATGAATGGTTTTTGACGGCTCTATATATATGACGCGGTGCAGAGGCAGCAGGAGTGAATGCGTAAAAAAGTAAATGTACATGATGATGATTTGTTAATATGGCAGTAAGTGAAATTGAGAAGGAGACGACGACTGGTGTAGAGAATAAAAGTGAAGATTGTTAGAGGAAATCTCGACAAATTATTATGTTGTTGACAACGCGGCCCGTGACGTCAACGAAACTTGTGCAGGGCTCGCATGCTCATCACCACCCTCAGCAGCACCATCACCATCATCACCCGCAACAGCAGAATCCGGGGAAAAAGGGAAAGAGTAATTTGAGCAGGAAGGGGAGCAAGTTGACAGTGATGGGAGCTCATCCTGGAGGAGTTGGGAGGGGAGGAACTGTGGTGTGGGCGGGAAGAATGGGACATCCCCCAGCAACTTTGTTGCTTACGGCGGCTACAAACCGTGGAGGAGGAAATATTCCTCCACCGCCTCCGCCACCACCACCTCCCCCGCCACCGGGTCATCCTCATCATCCCCCTGGGATACGAGTGACTGCAAGAAAGATTGTGAATCCAGTGACTGTGAATGCGTTGAAGGCGCTAAGTGTTCGAGTGCAAGGGCCTCCACCACCCCCGCCGCCTCCTCCGTCATCACATCCTCCCCTTCAACAGATTTCGTATAATACGGGAGCGTCTTCAGGCTCCTGTTGCTCATGTTGTTACTACTGCTGTTGTGATGGACTTCCGGGAAATAACAAAATCATGAATGGAGGAGGTGGGGGAGGGGGAGTAGGAAGGAAAGGGAGTAAAAATTTTGGCGGAAGCAATGGAGGGATAGCGGGTTGTCCCGGATGCAGTTGCACGTGTCCGACAGGGGGTGGCGGTGGAATGGGTGCAAAATCTAAAAACGCTAAACTGAGCAGTAACAAGCAATTTCGGAGTAACAATAACAACAACGCCAACAATCTTTTGAACGCGCATCGGACGCCTGTGAGCCACAACAACAACCAGAGTCATCATCGACGCCGTCGCTCCAGATCACGGTCTCGGGAAACTTTGCTCAGTAGCACAACCACAACTGCCACTGCCGCCAGTTGTCGGCATAGTCATTCTGTGATCGACCTCAGTAGACTAATTATATCGGAACAAGTACGCTCATTAAACATCTACATACATATATTAATTTCCTTCCTTTAAAAAATCCATTGTCGCTGCCCAGCAAGTTTTGTTGGTTAATGACTCAAATCTGAACAACATTTAACACGCCATTTCGTACTATGCCTTTATGTGCTCACAGAATACATTTTGATTGCTGTAATTTGCATTTGCAAATGTACAGACGCAAAAAATCAGGATTTTCCTCTAAATTCAGGATTGACTTGAGTTGTCAATTAAGGAACATAGGTGCGGCAAAAGGTGCCTTTCTAGGTGCTTTATACGCATGTATTAAATTATCCCAGCTAATTGTCTATAGTCCTGTGTTGATTGTGTTTTACATAATTTACATTGTATCAGTCCATATATAAGAGTCCGAAATGGCCAATTATCATGGTCAAGTCGTCACAAGAACGAGCGTTTTATTTCCCTTTTTGCCGTTCCGTGTTTTCTTCACTCAATAATAATCATCATCCTCGCTACTCGCTATACACATCCATTACACACATTTCCATATACGGCATATCCATTCCCTTTCTCGCTTTTTGAAAGGCACAAAAAAGATGATTTACTTCTATTCTCGCAATTAATATATCTAGCAGCAATCATCATGGACTTTTCTGCAACAGACATTTCTATAAACTTCTTACTGATTGTTGTTCGTAAAGAGTGAGTAAACGAACATGCATATAACAACAAATGACACAAATTTCAATGCAAATTTGTCGACGTTTGATGATCGTTAAAGGAAGACAGTCAAAATGAAAAGTTAATTAGTAACAAAAAGAAGTAAATGAGAAACAGTTGAGCAGTCACAGTTTCGACGGCAGCTGGCATTCCTCAATTAAAAGTAAAATAGGCTACGCATATATAAAATGTAAAACGGATCCCTCTCTCTATCTCTCTTTCTTTACAACGAAATTGTTGTTGCCATTATATATATTTTTTCTATTCTCGCATGATCGCGTTTTCATTGAAGCGAACACTGAGAAAAAAGCCTCCCATTATCATCATCATCATCGTCACCGTCATCAAAGTCATGATCTATTCCATTCAAAAAACAATAGTGTTCATTTGACCGACTCCAAAAAAACCAAGCGACAACGACGATGATGACGACGGAACGTAACTGAAAATGAGAACGTGGTACAAAGTACCAATATAACGGCCAGGCCAAACCGCCACGCCACGGCTTCAAAACTGCTAATACTCCTGAATCACAAAAATGTTGAGGCACGCACGCAGCCAAAAAACGCCGTGGCATTTTTGACGCCGAGTTTGTTCGTTGACGCTGTCATTATTATTACTCGTTCCGTTGCTCTCTCGCGTTCGCTATCGCGCTTGACCATGAATTTCAAATGAACTTTGAGTCGACTACTTACTTACGTAGTCATCGTACTTAAAAATCATAGTTAAAAAAATATATATGCATAATTTTTTATAAAAAATCATTCCGCGTGGACCACAGAAGGTATCACGAGTTTACGCTGCGCTGTTTATATTTCATTTGTGTCAATTTGCTGTTGATGCTGTCAAATTCCCGTCTTCATCTCTCTCTTAAGTAAGTAAGTAGGTAGATTTTATAAAGCATGCATTTAGGTATGTATCTGGTGCATATCGAAGATAAAAAAATATAGAATGGAGTCAAGCCAACAATACATAACAATGACAAATAGTAGTGGCATGCATGTAACAATGAATGGCTAAGCAACAAAAAAAACAGCAAATTAGTAGCAGTGGTGATGGTGGTAGCAATCAAAATACACTAGGTATGTTCATATTGTGTTTTAAACTCACTTTAGTTACTTTAAATAGTACGAGAAAAAAATTAAGAAATAATAGATTTCAAAATGACATCTGGTCTGGTGTGCAGGCAATATGCAAATTCAAAAGGTTTGGGGTTTCCTTCATATTTTCCTTGGTTTTTAATTTATTTTCAAATGCGGAAAGTAAAAAATAGCATATTTCATCATCACATCTGCAGTAAGGGCCTGTGTGGCCCTTACAGCCTTACCTACTGCTTCTGTTTGTTAAGCAATTGAAAAGGAACGAGGATTTTTTGAAAAAAAAAAACCAAGCCAGGAGACTTTGATGTAAAAAAATGGCACATTTTATGCAAAAGATCGGGATCACGCTTCTTTCATTTACTGAAGCCAGCAGCATAGACAATGAATGAATGGAAATGAGATGACTCTTCATTCTTGTGCATGGTGACATTGATGCAGTGATTGGTGTTATATTTTACGTTTGAAATGGTTAAGGTCACCTTTGTCTGCGCGTCTACTACCAACCAACTGCTTTAAAAAATTGTATTCATGGATGGATGGAATATTATATGGATTTGTTGTCTTTTTAAAATGGATATGGTGAATGCTCTGTGAGCTCTGATTCTCAGGTTGATAATAAAAACTCGGTGTGCTCATTATCAGCGTAGTTAGCATATTTTACTCATTAGCATTTCCTTATTGGGCGCATCCTTGTCAGAAATGTCACCATGATGCTAGAAGCGGTTTTCATGGTGTTAGTTCATTGCTGTTTTTGTCGAGTTGCTCGTAACAGCCTACCTACTTACTACCGCTCTTATTTATATGTTTAGGGGAGCTCTAACAGTTTAACTAAACTAATTTATTGTTTCATTTTCGCACAACCTTTTGGAATGGTACTACTTACGTTACTACTACAAGATCAACTGCTTAAAGATGAAAGAGATACTTATCCCAATTCCCCTAACTGAATCCGCGTACCTACTTACATAGTTTATATATTGATCTGAATGAACATTATGGTGTCGGTTACAGAGATGGAGGAGAAACACAATTTGACACCATCAGTCTTGTATTTTTTTACTGTGCATACCTATATCGGTGTCGTTTGTACATCTTGTCCAAAATCAAATGGAAATGAGAACCAAATGACCTGTGGTGACTAGCCAAAACTGTTATGACTGTTTCACTTCGTATTAGTGGAAAAGAAATAGAGACAACAGCGCGACATGAGACGGAACAAGATAAAAATTGTCAGTAACGGTTTGTTTGTACTGTTAACTTTATGCCTGCGAAAATGAACTCGAAAAGTCAATCGGTGCATTATTCACAACGGTGCATTATGGATCCGGTATTTGAATAAAAATAAAAGTCTAGATACAGATGCGTTGCTAAAAGATTGCTAAAAAGTGATTTTTAAAAAACTTGAATGTCCAATTGCAACCGACAATTATGAATGTAAGTAGCAGGCAATTGTGACTTAATTCATGTAGACAAACCACTAAATATCCCTGAGCGCTTGCTTTACTATTAATAGCAACATGTCAAGTTATAGGGAGCTAAATAGGAGAGGTAGTCTTGTGAAGGTAGATGATGATAAGATAAAAGATAACATAGAAGAGGATGCAAGAATATTTGCATAATGTTATGCAAAGTGAGCGTGTGACTGGCTTGTTGGATGTGGACTGTTGTGGACAATTTGACAAGATTAGCTTATGAGAAATTAGCTTCATGTCAAGGAAACACACAATGAACATCTAACTAATGAACATAATTTCATGTGTGTGTAGGTAGGCATACACGAAGCGCAATTGTGGGGCCATGAGCACTTGCCAAATTGATAATAATACAACGCTTTTTTTTATACCAACGGTTGCAATTAATTTAGCATGTCGTAATAATTAGATGATGTAGAATTACAAGATGCAAATAATGTGATGTGTGTCAACGATGACCATTTGAAATGACACATTTTTTTTGTTCCGTTTTCTCCCATCGTGGTAATTAAGGAACTGCCACTGAACTGTCACCGTGTCACATCAAGTCATCACGGCAACACACAAAAAAACGCCACTGCACTCTTGTCAAAAATAATAAAACATTGTTGACTGCACACTTTTGACATCCACTTTGGAAGCAGTGGCTGTGAATGGGAAAAAGATGAATGCACTTCTTGCCTTTGGTAGCATCAATCTGAACAATGGTCAGTTTAATAAATGGCAAAGTGTGCAAGCAAATATTTGAAAGTTATGTCACTAATGTCACCAACAATGAATCTATTAATACATACATTCCATTTTTAATGCATACACAATTATGCTTTTGTGTGTATCTCTGTTTTCTATTTTTAATGGAGGCATTCTTTATTATTTCTGTGTAGTCACCTATATTTTTTTAAGAATCATCTTCCAACACGCTCGCTGTTGCAATAATATAACAACGTTTTTTATTGTTGGTTTAAAAGGAATCCATTGTTTTTTCTAGATGCCTTTAGGTGTCAATGTGGCAAGAAAAAAAATTATAAGAGTCTATTCTCAATTTGTTTAAAATATTGACATGTATTCATCCCAATGATGCCTTTCCAATTACCAGTTCATTAGCTTTTACATTCCAACTACACCTTCAATCAAATGTCGACTGCGGCCCCGTCATCATCACTAACCGACTATAGAAATCGGTCAACCGTTCACAACTAAATTTCGTTTTCGGGCGTGTGTGCGTAATGAAATGAGCTCAAACTGAACGAAACTATGAGTCATGTTATTGGCCATGCTGTAAAATAGGTATGCAGTCTCCTTATCCAAGGAAGGATGAAAATAAATGTAAAATTATATGAAAAGTGACTGTATAGTTTAAAGGATGGTGAGGCGAGGTTCGGAAGCAAGTGAAATTCCGTAACATTGTGCAAATTGCAAATAAAAGATTTTTCTTTTCGTGTACCGTAAAAAGTGGCACCGGTCGGTTGACAGTAGCAACGGAGGTAGCTACTGCCGAGCTTCTTTACGTTCACTTTTTTTCGCACGATGATGACAAATTTGCAAGAACACTGGTACATACGGTTGTAGTTATAACTTGAAAATTAGAAAGTGTCTTTCTGGTATTGTGGTTACTCTGGTGATCATGAAAATTCAATAAAAGTTGTTATGATGCACAGTGTTGAAGATTTAATTCGTCACCATGCATAGTTTATAAATAAAATGGATGTTATGAATGGATATTTAGCAATAATGCAAAAAATAATCTTTTATTTTCTAGATTCAAAATGAAGGGCTTGTGGGCTTGGGGAAGCCCAAATTCGTGCCAATAACGACCCTGGATGACATTCAGGCAGTGCGATGCGCCGAGTTTCACCCCCGCGGACACGTGTACGCAGTGGGATCAAATTCCAAGACATTGCGCATTTGCTCGTATCCGGATGTGAGCATGGTTTCTGAGAACCAGACGCCAAGGGAACCACACGTGCTTTTCAAGCGGAACAAATATCACAGGGTAAATTGCCTTATCTGCCTTATAACAAGAAATTAATGCTTCCTATTTAAACTAATGATATCTCTTCCAGGGCTCGATCTACTGTCTTGGGTGGTCCCCTGACGGGAATCTCCTTGCCACTGGAAGTAATGATAAGAGCGTGAAGCTGGTTCGCTTTGATGACCTCAACCGTCATAATGAGAACAAACTGAGCTCCTCTTCCGAGGTGGAGCTTACCATGCATGATGGAACGGTCAGAGATATTTGCTTCATTGAGGATTTGAGCAACAAGTCCAGCCTTCTTGTCAGCGGAGGGGCTGGTGACTGCAAGATTTACGTGACGGATTGTGTAACTGCCACTCCATTCCAATCACTTGCTGGTCACTCTGCACCAGTGCTGTCCCTGTACAACTGGGGAGGTGTCATGTTTGCAAGTGGATCCCAAGACAAATCAGTGCGCCTGTGGGATTTGCGCACAAGGGGCTGTGTCAACGTGATACATCCACTGACCAATCCTAATTCGTCAACAAGCAAATCCCCTGTGGGTTCTGTGTGCGTTGATCCCACCGGACGCCTGCTTATCTCTGGGCATGAGGACTCGGCCATCTCACTTTACGACATTCGCGGATCCAGACAAATTCAAGTAATTAACCCACATGAGGGGGAGGTTCGCTCTGTGAGGTTCTCACCAAATGCATATTATCTCCTATCGACCGGGTATGACATGCAAAAACTAGCAACTGTTTTTTTACAATTGCTTTAAAAAGCATTTGAAAGAAAAGAAAGAAATTTTTAAATTCATTTTGCCATTTCAGGTATGACCAACGCATCATTCTCACCGATCTGCAAGGTGATCTTACGCAAACCATCAATTCAGTGACAGTTGCTTCTCACGACGATAAGGTTATCAGTGGGCGGTGGCATCCAAAGGACTTCACATTCCTGTCGACAAGTGCTGATAAAACGGCGACACTTTGGGCGCTGCCAAAGTCCTCGTCACAGTAGTTTAACTATATGCTATGGTTCTACATTTCTATAATAATTAAATAATGTATCATATTTGACTTCATTTTTGAAACCAGACTTATACTAACCTATAAACTTAAATGTCGTATAATGCTAAGCCATAAGATGCATTTTAGCGGAGCAATTCAAATGCAGTAATTAGATGTCGATACGAAAAAATCATCAAAATCACCTTTAGCTATTAATGAGGTGTGTAATCAATTTGGTTTTTGTGCAAAAATAAAAACCTGTACTGTAAATAGGTATATAACCTTTCAATAGAAGCATTGATCAACTGATCTTGTACTAGATTTACTTTTCGGATAATCAACAAAAATAAAGATTAACTCAAGGAACCCAGTTTGTAACTACTTCGAAGTTAAATGAATTCTGATATGCAGTAGATGTGTAAAAAATTGTATTCCAAGTACCATGATGTGTCATTTTGCTGCAAAATGAATGAATGCGTGGAAATAGGTAATATTCCTTATAATTATGTATGGATGTATGTATATCATAGAATATGTGTGAATAGTGCAGATAACTGTAATTATGACTGGTTCTTAATATATGTTAATAAAAAATACTGATTTATAATATGAATGTAGCGCCAATTGTATTTTTATTATTATTGCAATTATATTTAAAGCATTGTAGAGTTAAACTAAAGGTTCATTTGTCATATATATTAATTAATGCATATATAAAAAGTAAAGTACATCATATTTCAATTATGTCTTATTCAAGACGTACACATCGATACAGCCTTACAGTGAATGATTTATTCTGCAGAATGTAATGAATATGAATTGATGATCTATAATACACTTCGAAACAAGAGCAAATTTCATACTGTAAACAATGATTCAAATTTCATACTGTAAACAATGATTCAAATTTCATACTGTAAACAATGATTCAAATTTCATACTGTAAACAATGATTCAAATTTCATACTGTAAACAATGATTCAAATTTCATACTGTAAACAATGATTCAAATTTCAAAGCGAAAAAATTGGATTTTTCATGAAAAAACAAACTAAAAGTAATATACAAGAACTATTTGAATTCATAAAGAAACATACGTCACTTAAAGGCAGATTTTAGGAAATTCATAAAATATATAAAAAAAGTCACTCTCCCACTTCATACATATATATAGTCTTAGTTGACAAAGTTAATGTCTGATTTGGTCTCATATTATCTTTTCTGAAGAGTCTACCTTCTAGCAATAGAAGCGACCGGTGGGCGTCTACCGGCTTGGCTGATAGTAGGGGCCACTGGCGGGGAAGCCGAAGCCGAACGCAAAACCATCCTAGTTTTCTTGCCAGAGGAAAGCACCTCTGCAGCCCGTTGTTGTTGCGCTTTTGTGACGCTACGCGTCTGAGGTCGTGGCGGAGGACCTATGGGGGGTGCTCCAAGAACGTTCTTTGTAACTGCTGCCTGCTTCATCCTCTTGTTCTCTATCGGGACCGCATCCGAAGGACTTTTTGGCTTCCTCTTTGGCGAAGCTACTGGTTTTGGCATTGTGAGGACTACAATGGCCGCCGCCTGTTTACGGTTAAGCTCCTTGGATTCGGCTAGTTGTTGCTTGGCTTCAGCCAATTCTTTTTCCAGAGCGGTGACATGAGCCTTGGTGGCGTTAATTTCCTGATCATCCAAGTTCAGGTAAATCTTTGTACAATTCTTCAGCAATTGCAGTTTGAAGCAGACGGGGCAGGTACCCATTAGCCTTAGTTAAAAAAAAAAGATTAAAGAGATTAGATCGAATAATTCTCACAATCCAATTAACAATCATCCCAGCAGATCTATTTAAAATCATGCATCCATTAATAATAACGTCAATGTTTTTTCTCGTTAGCGTTCTAAAGTCATTATTATTACGATATATTACATAGGTACACTTACAAGATGTCAAACTCATCCCTCCAGGCTGCATGCGGCATTCCTTCAAAATTGGACCTCTTTCGGAACCACGTTGACAAGCAAGTCGTATGGAACAAATGTCCACAGAGTGTACTCGTAAATCCACGAACCTCCTGTTCACCTCCGCAACCCAACGGATCGTGGCAAATTGTACAAATAATCTGGGGTGACAAATCCATTTTTGAGCAAGCGGTTAAATGTCGTCTTCTCTCTCCCGAATTACCGAGCACAGCTACATATGATAACCCGTGATCCGCCGCACCTCAGGTTCTCAGATTTTCCCCAAACACGAGTCTCTATTTAGAAAAATAACAGCAACGTAAATCAATTAAGAAACCGTTGTTTCCACAAAACCAAACACACTCCAAAAAAAATATTTAAAACTGCTCATTAAACCTAAACACACAACAAGTACTTACCCAGATAGCTTCTCAACGGTCAACGGAACCTTCTCTTGGCAACAATATCAGAACACTGACCAAACAGGAGGAGGCGAATGGAGAATTTCCTGAAGGATAAAAAGCGGTGCGAGCAAAGTACCCTTAAACTCCAATTAGTTTTCCTGCATTAAATGAAAAATACAAAAAGTATTACTTTTTACTACTGCCTCTAACATTTACTACTTTCCTTCCGTCACCAACACCAACACGATTCGTTGCTGCAAAAATGCTGCTCTGCCTCTCGATTGTAAATAAACTTGTCTGAAATTCAAAGCCAAAGCAGCAGGCACGGCACAACCCGCGGGTAAAAATGTGGGCTTTACTGAGTAGTTGGGTTTAAATGGACGATGCGTATTTACATTAACATGGACAGTCATTAAAAGTGGGTCTATCCATAACAACAACAACAATGGATGTATTTTTTACTCAGCCCACAACATATTGCCCACCACACTGCCAAGAAGCCAAGCTTGCAAAACGTGAAAAGCCTCTTTCGAATGCAAATGAGCTGTTATCCTGCCTCTCCTTCCATTTTTACCTCTAGGTTTACGCGCTGTTCACATCCAGCCAGAAAAAGAGTCTAAAAATTAATGAAATCCAGCCAGAGAGAGAGATAACAGAAGAGAATAGAACGGTCAACATCAACAACAAGCGTAATTTCTACTAGAGCTAGTGTATCCGTTCATTGCATTACGGAAAGCAGCAGTGCTGACAACAAACAAAGCTATACACTTCTTACAATTAGGTATGCACTTATTTTATTGTTAACAGTTAGTAAATGTCATTTACAATTTATGTTGGCCGTCGGTTCTCTACCCGCGCGCAGCAGTTAAAGGTTAGCTTGTATGCATGACGACGATAAGAAAAAGTTAAGGGGATTTGAAGTGGCGCGTACCCAACCACTTTGTTCCTTAAGCTCTTGGGTCTCTATTGGTCTGATTTCTCATAACATTTTACTCTGCATTTGCATACTCTCCACTTTTTTGTGATTAATCTTTTGATTGTCATGCAAACAAGTTACAATAGGAAAGAAAGATAACAAAAATCGTAACTGTTAGGTATGCCGTTTTGGTTGGATATGTTGGTGGTAGACTTTAAAGAGGCGTCCCTGACTGAAATTTAGGGTCCAAACTGTTTTCAGTGGTTTTGAGATTTGAGATGTTGTTTATGGCAGTTTATCTGTTTGTTAGTCTTTAAATATGCAAATTTTACTGAGCATTTGTTATTGTTATGTACATGGACAAACTTCGCTTTCGAAACTCATGTTTCTTTCGTTTGTATTTACCTGTGTTGAAAAAAGAAAGAAACATGATCGCGCAGTTTTGCTTATCAATGATTTTTTTTCTGAATGAATGGACACATTGAAACTAGATATAAGTGAAAGTATTTAACAGAGAGTAAAATCATTCCGAGCTTTAAGTTAAAAATGGTGTGAAGAATTAGTTACCTATTTCTTTCCTTCTAATTATGTGATTTGTGTTTTTGTTGTAGCTTAAACTGGAGGAGTATCATTGTTTCGGTGAATCAGCCCACAGTTCGTGAACAACAAGTCTATACACGGATCACTATACTCTGCTTTGATATTTGAAAAATCTGGAAAATATCAATTATATTGATACCCTAAAGGAGTCGGTATGTAAAAATTTATCATGGTTAAAATAAAACATTCAGTGTAACCTATATACTAGCAATAATGTTGGCAATTTTTTAATTGAAATTAAAGTAATATGCAATTGTTTTATTTCAGTGCCCCTTTTCGGTGAAAACAACTAGGCAGCATGGCGAAGAATAGAGCTCGACGCAACCGAAAGGACTTAGGACAGCTGCGTGCTGACCCTTCATCGGTGGACACTGATGACATCATGATTATCCCTTCCCAGCCCGTAGGTATTCCCTCCTTGCCAACACCGGCGGCTATGGAACAGAAAGGTGGAACTTCGCCCTACTTTGCTAGTAATGCGGCAAGCCAAGTAATGAGAACCCAAGGGAGTCAACCTCTAACGCAGAATATCACTCCAGAAACACCAGGTCCCGGATATGCCACCTTCTCTCAAGAGGTAACGGATGCAGATGCCATCACAAGTACACCGGTGAACAGGAACGGTAACCACCTTCACCCTGCGTTTGGATCATCCCGGCGACTGCTGGAATTTGGAGTGAATCAAGCATTGGAAAGCCCTGCGCGTCCACCTGTCAGCCAAAGAATGGAGAGTCCTGCTTCCGACCTTCGAATCAGACCGGGCGAGTCTAGCTTGTTGGCTCAGAATGTTCTTCGCCTTCCGCTCCCACCTGGTACTTCCATAACACAGCGACGGACCCCTCGAAAGCAACGTCCTGAAATGCGGTATTCTCAACCTTCAAATTATGTCTATGCCGGTGAACCTCAAAGTCAGCCAATGCCTTCATCACAGCAATATGAAAACCGTTTACTTTCTTCTCTCGCTCACCCTGTAACAGAGGAAGTTATTATTGAACCCCCTCCACGAGCCGGTGGTCCAGGCAAAAAGCAAATCATGCTTAAAGACAACTTTACCACCGCCGAGTTTGTCGATTTACTGCTTAATGAGAAAACGGTTCAATGGGATATTCTGAAGGACCCCATTACAGGCAGATCGCGAGCAGTATTTAATCAGAACTTTGAGTGATCCCTATGTCGTGTGTCATGATTTGAGTGAGATTTGGTTTGGTACCAAAACATGTCAGAAGAGTATTAAGTAATATGGTACTATTAATGATAAACACTTTGTATATTAGTGTGGTGATTTCCATTTCACCTGTCGCCTTTAATTAAACTCATAATCTTTAAAATTGATTCAAGTAGTACCCACGTAATACCTACTTATCTATTAAATTAATGTAAAATGTAGTCAATACATGTCCACGTTGTTAACGGGTAAACGTCGTCAGTTGATAGAAGTAATAGGCTGTAGCAGTAATTAAATTGATAAGCAGTAGTGGCGAAAGAAAGTAATGACTGTAATTAAAACGTATTACCTTCAAAAGGCTGGCAAGCATCTGTTTGTGAGATAAAGATTTTTGAATTTTTTCAAAGAAAATTGTAAAGTATTTGTACTTAGTTATAACTATCTATACGGATATTTTAATTAATGAACTAGACGGTAATCTAACCACTAACTAAATATTAAATTAAATTTTTTGTATTCAGTCCAAACTCGTATACTGCTGTAATATTGAATCGATATGATACTTTTTACATTCAATAATTTTTATAGTCAATGATTTCGTAAGCGAATTCCTAATATATTAATAAAGTCATTAATATAAATGTAAAATCATATAAACCGTGTATTAAGTTTAGCAACTTTCTTGCAAAATTTATTGTGGTCATTTCATCAGAGCAATTAAGAAGTCCGAAAACGGCGTAATCTCAGCAATTAGTTAAAACTCATGATCATTTGTCATCATTAGCATACATTTTATTGATTTCTTTAAAAAACTGAAAAGCTACATCCAAATGCCTGCTGCATCAGAACCAATCAATTTCGTATTTCTTGGAAGCTAAAAACAATGGCCACTTAATAATTTATGGCTGTCATTCTTTGTCATTGTCATAAAACTATTCTCCGAATTAATTTTTTTGGCAACTATTCACGGCACTAAATATTAGATTTCGCAACACCTATAAAATGGCGTGATTTCTACCCCGGAGCTCCTCAAACCCTTTCAAGTCGTTCATTGTTAAACATCAAAATAACTTACCAGAGCCCCTGCATGAAAGTTTCATAATGAAACTAACATGCCAATTTGCGCGAGTGAGACACAACCTAATTATATGATATTTAACTTGTCATTTACCAATAATGTCTTTAGTTGACGATACATTACGAACCTCGATGGATATTCAAAACTTATGCATTGAACGTCACATTTAAAACAAATAATTAAAAAATGTTAATAAAAAAGTATATATATATATAAATGATATGAACATTATAAAATAGATTCAGGTTAAAGTTGATATTCCTGAATCCCAAAACTGTTGGAACAATAATTATTCTTATACTCTTCAAGAAAGAAGCGCGTGACTTAGTAAAACGGTGCTAATCAGCGTACTCCTCTAATACTAAATGCATCTATTCTTTTCTGGAGCGCAGTTTAGTAAAGGTGCTAATTGGATATTTTTCTCTCTCTTGGTCTTCCCAACCAAAGAGTAGAGCCTAAAATGGTCAGTTTGTGGCAGGAGATCGACATGGGAGGACAGAAATGGAGACGATATAGATACTCTAGAGTGGTTAAATAGTGGCGCAATTACTATTTTGCAGAAAAGTAGTCAGGAATAGAAAGAAAGAAAAATTGTTTGGAAACTTAGAACAAGAATTCCCTGACAGAAAACTTTGATTTGATTTGATTGAAACATTTGATTTCATTTGGTAACCATGGTTTTCTGTATGAAATGTGGATCTGGCTCGTACTACCGGGCGGCGATTACTGTTGCCATTATCGATATTGTAAGCAGCAAAATATTTTTATTCCTTTTTGGATTTCGGAATAATATGTTTTATAAGGACATCCTATTCACGACCGTTTGTTTTCTAGATTTACACAACGATCATTCTGATTCTCTTTGTTCTCGGCACGAGCTTGATGGTCAGCTTTGAGTTTAGAGGAGGGGCCCGAAACGCGACACGCGTGTTGGACGAAGTGACCGACGACGTGTTCGGAACGAGGGAGAATCAGTATGGCACGCGAAGTGAGTGTTGCTTATCAAAATATTTCTTATCTTTAATTTTGAAAAATTACAGTATAATAACCACTTTTATTGATTTTAATGATGAAAATCAGATCCCAAGGACGTCGCGGAAGACATGGGGGTCTTTCTCATTATCATGTTCCTTTCCATCGTCGACTTTATCATTTCGTGCATTTTCCTCGATGGCGTCAAATCAGTAAAGCAACTAACAACTTACTTTATACTTAGGTACATATTAGCGTACAATTAGATATTTAACTTGCGTGCATTTTTTTCGCAGAGAAATATCATGAAATGCCAAGCCTGGTTCAACATTCGCCTAGTCATCCTTGTGATATTCGACATTGTTGTCTTCATCAACGTCATGTACGGCTCGTCGTGGTACCGCTGCATTCCGGACGCCATCCTAACCGTTTACCGTCTCGCGGGGATACTTATCGGCTACGCGTATTTGCAAGAGCTGCAGGGACCACCCACGTGCCACTATTGCCAGGGAAACCAGTGCATGCAGCGCGACTCGGTTATCAACTTGAGTGGACGTCGCAAGGAAGTTGAACAGGCCCTGAAAGACATGCCGATAGTGACCGTGACAGGACCCGAAGATGCGGAAAAAATACCTTCATCACCTTCGCCATCACGACGTACGTCACCGAATGCGTCGCCTCACGTAACCATCACTGGTCAAGCTAGTAAAACATGCGGCGGTGGACCCCATAAAATGAAGACAACCACACTCTTTCCCGAAAAATCCAAGGACAAATTGTAGACGAGATGAGCCCGATGATGCTTCAATTGAAAGGAAATTTTAAAGTCAATTTTTTTGTGTGATTTTAAAAACAATATTAGCAATGGTTTATTTTTAAACACAGAATTCTTTAATCAACAAGTTACAAAAGGATTCATAATTAATTATATACCTACCTGTACATATGCATGAATATTTATTGTGTACAAACTTCAAGTAAAAATTATAAAGTGATAATTACAACGTCATTTTAATGAGCTATGAATGAATGAATGTACCTACATGGTTTGTTGTTATTCATCTGGCTGATTTGAGGCGACCCCACCAAAAAAGAGTAGAGCAGCCCAGTAAAGGAAACAGAAAATGAAAAATACGACTGGGAACACAACTTTGGAGACCATATCCACTTGACGCCACAGCATCATTTTATGGCATTCGACTTCATCGCTAATGGCAAGACTAATTTTTCCAGAATTTCGTGTGGAGGTTGTCCATATAAGTGGTACTCTAATTGTACCGAATATAATGCTGCATTCCACCCGGGAGGGCAAATAACTGGTGGCTGTACTCCGCCCCGATAAAACCACAGATCCCAAACGCTTTTTAAGGTAGCCAGGATAAAGTACTTTGTTCAGGTCCTCATATGAATCCCTATTGTTGTAGCGAATGTCAGCATTTGGAACTAACCGTCCTTCCGATATGAATGACATTGTGGTCAAATCTTGAACACGGTTTTCCTTCCGAATTTCCTCTGTGATGGCGTACAAGGATTTGACCAGTGCAAACTCGGCCACCGCTGCAAAAATGGCTATCGTGCACCCCAACATCCAAATATCCACGGCCATTACGTAGGCAACGGGAGGAAGCGAGGCGTGGAGGCTCCAAAACTGAGTGACCAGTGTGAGCATGGAAATGGACAGCAACGAAGCTCGTGCGGAAGTTACATCCAGTTCCAGCCAAAAACTGAACCAACTCAGAATGACGATGAGGGTGCTTGGGATGAACGTTTGGATTAAATGATTGCTCCCAATTCGAGTAAATCTGAAATAGGCTGTGAGGCGTGTAAAATTTCTATCTGAAAAGTACAAATGAAAGGATACAAGAAAATAGGAATGTTATCTTTCATGTTTGCATTTAAGAAATATTTCATCAGTATCACCACCTATTTGTTTCTTGTAGCTGAGGGACTTTGCGTATACTATAACTGGCTCCACGTCAAACTGAATGAGTCTTCTAGGAATAATTAGAAAGGGCTTATCCAGTATCCAGTTGTACTCCACAAAGAATGTGTCATACAAAACTAATTCAAGAAAAGAAAAATGCATATTATAGACAGTTGTGTGCCTGCGTCGCCATTTTTTCATTCTTTTTATGAATCTTCCTTACAGCTTTCTATATGCATTGGACAGAGTTGGGAGTCCATGGGGTACCACTGGAAATCCATTGCGCAGTCAACTGTGGCATTAACAACCATTGATAAAGTAACAGTGCCACTCTTTGTCAGTTTCACACTGGCTAGTCTCCGCGTCAGCTTTTTAACTTCTGCAAAAAGGAAACGAATGGAACGATAAGCTGTAAGACGACAATGAAAGTCAAACCTAAAACATTACCTTCGTATTTGGCGTTGACAATATATGGGGTTGGCAGCCATATCAATTTCGCTACGTCTTCCGGTAACATTACTGAATCCTCCAAATCTGTCATGTTACACAGGTGCTCCGTACTCAACCGACTATCTTGCCAGTTTAGAACGAATTTCATGTTCACTCTGCAAAAACCCTTTCGTTAGAAACTCATCAACTCGACTTTTCTTTAATTAGTAATATTTAATGCTTTTCCAGTTTATTCCAACCTAAATTCCGACTCTGAGGCAATGATTGGAGAAACTGTTTGAACGACACCGCTCACAGATATTTTCACGGGTTCTGCCACACCGTTGTTCGTTATTGGCAAGCTTCTTGGAAGGTGCTCCCTGTTATAGCCCCCCGATGACAAGATCAAGGGCCACGGAAAGTCCAGCGAAATGCAACCTTTATCCTTATCGTCCCTTTTCTTTCCATCTTGCGTTAAATTGAATACGAAATGTGGCAATGATAACCACACAACTAAAAGAAGTGATTTTCCAATTCGAAAATTTCTCATGTTGCCCCTGTGGAAATGATGTTGGAACGAAACTAGTTCTCGCCCATATCTAGATGAATGCAGTTTCATGAATGCTCCATGGAAACAAGTTGGTCAATGTCAAATGGTTACGAAGATTGTGTAGCCAGTGTTGCTTTCGGGTATGCGTTATTGTCAATGGTCATGCAATGGACAATTCAATTAAGAAAATGAGAATGACATACATAGGTAGTGCATTACGACTAACGGCCAACTTTTTTCAGTTACACAATAAAAACGCTTTATTATAATTTCTCTAGATTCATCCTCTCCCCCTTTCATTTTATTTTTATTTAAATATAATAATGATTTTTTTGATAGTTTTACGATATTGATTCTTCTCGTTCCGTATTATGTTAATACATTTAATGATGACAATAATAATAATACACTAAAATATTCTGCAGAGTTATAAGTTCTCCATATAAAATAATAATATATACGTTTCGCTCTTTCTCTTTCTCCTCGCAATATACAACATATATTATATATCCTGTGATTGCGCTTTCACCTTGAACTCTTAAAATAAACGACAAGAAGTTAAACTTACAAAGGATTCTTGTACAACGTGTTTAATGATTTCTGGTTGTTTTGTGTGACAAAGTCTGCTTGTATTGAAAAGTTTCATTCCATTAATCTAAATCATAAGTGTCTTGCTCGTTTGTATATCGGTAGGCAGTCTGCTTGGTAGAAACGCGCCGCCTTAAGAGATAGTAGTACAATAAGTTTATCTGTAGTATATAAATATTTTATATATTACCTATGTAGGTGAATTAATAGTACGAATATGTTACCCTTTCAATTTCCTTGTTTTGTGTCTTCTAAATAACATTTTTTTATTATCTCTTGTTTGTTTAGTTTGTATGTTTGTAGATACTTAGCGAGTTTACATCTAGTAATACCAGTCCTCCAAAACTCCAACACAGTTTTTATGACTTTTGTGTCCTTCGAGAATGGAGGAAATAATGAAGAGGAGCCATTATGCATCGACTTATTATGTATTATCGTACCTTATAATAAGCTTCACTTACAAAATCAATCACATTTACCCATGTCAAGAAGGAGGCCATTCTCGTTTGGACTTCTTCTCCTTATCGCTCATAAATATCTCTGACGAAGAACACTAACGATTGTTAAATAAATCAACTTCTTGCTGTCTTCGCCCTCACAAAAATGTAATCAAAATATATAGTACTCTAGAAAATATACTTTTTTTTTACTAAACTCCACACATATTTCAGTATTGTTCTTATTATCTACTTACATTTGTAAACCAATTGCATGTTGGGTGAATTTGCAATTGTATGAAAAAAATGAATTTGTTTTGACGACTATTTTTTAGCGATATGGCCCATTGTTAGGCTTCGTATAACTTTGAAACATGATATCCTCATATTTTTTCGTGATTTTATTCCAGCAAGATTAACAATTTAATCAGTCAATCGGGATCGTTGAACGCTAAGTGTCTTCATATTAAAAAGATTATTTGAAATGACAAAATACATAATATGACAATTAGTAATAAAAACAGACATAAAAGTTTGTCACTTTGTGAAGTGAATGAAATACCTTAACCTAACTGTGGATAAATGATGTTGATAAAACATTGATTAACAATTACTTATAAATAGATTTTACATACTTAAGCTACATATATTATCATTATATGGCATAAAAAGAATGTTTGACTTTGCCGTAGTAATCAGCTTAATCAACCTTAATAAAAAGTAAGGACAGAATTGCATAGAAGATCACAATATATTAAAATCATAATCGTATCAAATTATAACAAGGTTTACTTTCGCACTCGCTCCCTTCATTAATCGCTTCTCGTTACTTTGTATTTGTCTGTTCAAAACAATTCACTCGAAACTTTAAAAACACACGCTTCAATCGGACCAAAAGACGGAATACATTCGCGAAAGAATGAGAGACGGAAATGTGATTGTGTCATTTATAATATTAGTTTAAAACTGTAAAATGGTTTGTTATCCACTCAAGTAACAAAATACTTAAACGTACGTACGGGATTACAAAATGTAGTTAACATGATTCAATGCCAAATGTAAAAGTATAATAATAATAATATTGAATAAAGTTGAGTAGGTAGGTTAAAAATAATTGCTGTTGTTGTTTAGAGTTGCAATGTTCTTTGTTGAGACATACGTTCTCTTTCTGGGAGTGAGCTACGCAGATGAGAGTAGTGACAGCGTCACGTAGCCACTGTGGGAATGGAAGGCGGAGCTGTTGAATTTTCTCCCGTTTCTAATTCCACCGAAGAGGACTGCGCCCGACGACCATGATCCATTTTCCGACAGCAGAAAAAGGATATTTTGCCACTAGGAAATATAATGATATAAAATGAAGTATTGGCTTAAGTGGGTTTGCTTTTTTGAAACTTGAATTGTTTTGAGGATTTACTTGAACACTGACGATGAGGATGACGAACGAGACCAAGAACCAAAGAGCTCTTCCTCGTTGTTGGATGGCTTCCCTTGTCGTCCTGCTCTGATAAGTAGCGCCTTGGTCACGTCTGACGGATATACTGACGTTAGGAAACAACGGACTGACATTCTGTTGGCAAATAACGGAGTGAATTAAATTTCTTGCCTAGAATGAGAATCAGAATAGATTGAGGTTAGTTGCAAAGATTAGCAGTAAATACCTGGGAATCACTGCCAAAACCGTGCTGATAAGAACAGTAAGCCAATGGACTGGTGATGTGATGATCTCGTGTATCACCCAGAAAGGATTCTCAAAACCGAGGCAATTAATACAAAAGGTATTGTACACAAATGCAAACGCGTAAAACCCTAATACTGACACTAGGATGGATAGGACGTGAATCATTGTCTGGGGAACGGTCAAAATAAAAAGGCATTAATTAGATCAACACACTCAATCAACAGTCAAGAAATATTTTATATGATGTATATTTGTTGTTTTATTTTACCCAAGATTTTGCCTCGATTGCCATGTGACTAAGCATGGCAAACATGCAAGATACTGTTATCGTCGTTCCGAATTCAAACATTCCTACGTCAGATCCATTGTATGCCTGAAAATTTCATTAAAAGTGCAACGTAAGTATTAAGGCTTAAAGTTTAGATAGTAATTGGGGCACGTAGTAAGTATAAATAGAACGGTGCATACCCCATAAGCGACAAAGAAAATGACAATGCTTTGATACAAGGCGTCCAACATATTTAACCAGAACGTGTGCGGCTGATGAATTAATTGAAGTCGTCCCTGTTTGTACAGTTTTGGCGTGGACAGCAACAGCTCAGCTGAAGCATCCTGATCATAAATTCCTGAAAATGACATGCACATTATTATAAGGTAGTTGCATTTCCTTTCCCTGATAATGGAAAACTTTCACCTAAATTATTAAAGTCACCCACCTATGGCCATTGGAGGCAGCGCAGTGAAAAACAAATTAAATACCATCAGGTACATTTGGTCTATCATCACAGATCCCGACCAGCCATTCAACAGCTGGTACCAAAATATTACAAACACAAACGCCTGGAAATCAGATAACAAATTCATACTGTAGTGCTCATCTTTTTTACATAAATAATCACAAATAAGCTCCAGAGTAAATGACAACATAACGTACGGCATTTTTGTAAAAGAAGTAGAGTATCATCCTTGCGAGACGATCATAGCACCAATGGCCATGCACCAAGAGAAGTTTCTCCAGAAATTTAAATTTGGATATTGCAAAATCCGACGCCATCACAGCTTGCATGCCCTCCTTGCCAGAGATACCAATTCCAACGTCGGCCCGTTGAATCATGGATACATCATTAGCACCGTCCCCTATAAATCATGAATCAAAAAGAGTTAACAAATTGCATAGGCCTAAGCCTGGAACAGGTTCCTAGTCATCCGTATTTAAACTCACCAATGGCCAGTGTGATCATCCCCAACTGATCCTTAACGCTGCTGACAATGCACGCCTTCTGAAGGGGAGTTGCCCGACAACACAAGACAGAGGAGCAGTGCTTGGTCAGTCTTAAAAATTTTGTGATGAGACCCGCTTTTACGTCCAGGATGTACGTTAGCGTTCTGCCATCCACCACAAGAGCCCTTTCATTTGTACTCAACTCGAAAAGAGCGTCTGACTCGCGGTGTTGCTGCGATGACTGATGGTTGTCACTATTGTAATTGTTTCTCTGAAGCTCCAACGGATCTTGTGAAGATGGATTGTTTGCACTTTGAAGATTATGTCCACCCTTGCCCTCATTATGAAAATACTTGATTTTATCCATTTGATCGAGGTAGTATGAGATCGATTTATCGGCAGTGTCTTTGCTCCTGGCGTTCAGCTTGATGATATCCATGTTGGCAGTGAACAACCGGCATGAATACGCAATGTTCACGGCAGTTTCCTGCTTATCTCCAGTAAGTACCCAAACAACAATTCCAGCATTGCGAAGGGCTTCTATGGTTTCTGGAACGCGATCTTGAAGACGATCTTCTACTCCCGTGGCACCAACCAGTTCCATGTTGCTCTCCAGAGAGCACCACGCGTCGTACATGAGGTTGTCACGGTTGTCCATGTCAAGCTCAGCCTGCTGAAACTTGACAAGCCACGTAGCGTACTCAGCCTCGGAGAGACGACGTTTCGACATGACAAGTACTCGTAAACCTTCTCGTGCGTAGTTGTTGATGCATGTTTGGGTTCGCGACACTAGCTCCGCGTTGAAACGGTCGGCTAAGAAGAAATGATAGTTTTAATCACCTACACAATGCACTCTATGAATAAATAATACAAATCAATGCTCTACTAAAATATTATCCGCGTTACCTTTTAGCCTTGGGAATATGGAACCATCCGCCCCTTTGCAGTACAAGATGATTTCCTTGGTAACTGAATGCCTCAGAACAATGGACATTCGCTTCCTCACAGAGTCGAAAGGAAACGTTTGAAGAATTTCATATTCCACAGCCCCTTCACCCGGCATGGTGACTTTTATTCCCTGAGGTGTTCTCTTGGCTAGCCGACATTGGTAAGCGTAGGCTGCCTGGACTAATGCAAGCTCATCCGGGCTCTCCGCCTCATAAATTGGTTTAATTTCTGCGGGAGATGGGGTAAGTGTTTGCGCCGTCTGTGACGACGGACTGTTTACTTGGAATGTCTTGTTGAACCTGGCTAGAATGGGAATGGGTGGAATTTGGAGAAAGCGAGGTCGTTGTGCTGGGGATTCTGTGGGTGTAGTCTCATTGGAAGACGAGATCGGGGATAGTGGACGTCCTCCCCTGAAATCCAATATTTTCGGTCTTCTCATACCCCCACCAGAACTGGGAGTATTTATCACCACAGCACCCCCTGCTGGCTTCACAATGGTTGGCGCGGGATGCCCCGCCTCATCTGAAGATTTGTGGCCACCAACCGTGGAACTACTACAACTGCTACTTTCTGGCTCATTCTGATGGTATTCCACCAGCAAATTGCTTTGATCTTGGGTTGTCGAGTAGATGGAACTCGTGAGAGACTGATCTGCTGACTCTCGGATAGGACTCAGTCTTGCGTACTGACCAAGGTCGTGCTCAGCTTCACTACCGTTACCTCCTCCGCCCCCGGAACCACTCCCTTCGATCACCCCACTAGCATTCATATTATCATGATGTGGGTGTTTTGCTACTACGACAGTGTTGCATGACGCCAATATCATGAAAAAGTCGTACACTCTCTGGAGATCCCTCTTGTGCTCTTCAGAAACATCCTCTGCCTCCAAGCTCAATCTCGCCGTTGCTTGGTTGAGCCTTTCACCCAGGCTCGGATTGACTTTCAAAGGCGGACAACTGCTAGATTTTTTGTATTTATTTTCCTCTGCCTGTGTTGGTTGCCCGTGATTAAAGTCCACTCCGCCAATACAGCATCTACGAAACATCATCTTATTTTCCGTGAGCGTACCCGTCTTATCCGAAAAGATGTATTGAATCTGACCAAGATCCTCCGTAATGTTCATAGCACGACATTGGATTCTCTTGTTGGTGTCCGGGTCATATAGATCGACATCATTGTGTATGTGGTAGATCTGAAGTAACTTTGTAAGCTCAATGGTTACGTACAAGCTTAGCGGTATCATAACTTGTAGGAGAATAAT
The DNA here is from genome assembly GCA_004115045.4 of Sinella curviseta. Taxonomy (NCBI): domain Eukaryota; kingdom Metazoa; phylum Arthropoda; class Collembola; order Entomobryomorpha; family Entomobryidae; genus Sinella; species Sinella curviseta. The sequence goes on from CM065489.1 coordinate 29,989,161, forward strand.
ATAAGTTAGAAAACTGAAGAACGCTTTGGCAATTGGATGATCTTCAGAATCTTCGCCAGGAAGGAAAGGCACGTTCTTATAGTCATCTGACCACAGTGTAGCCCCGGTCGCTCCAATGATGCACAACACTGCCAGGATCACAACACACCAGACCACCTCGATGTTCATCAGTCGCTCCAATCCAGTTCGCTTATGACGTGGTCCGCCATTGTTTAACATGGCCTTAGTATCCTGACCAGCGTACACAACAATCCCCTCGACAAAGTCTGTGTTTTTCAGGTAGCAGTCCCGAAGGAGCAAATTCTCCTTCGTCAGAGGCACTTGTTTCTGGTCGCTCTTGTGAATCAGCTTTCCTGAGAAGTGGTATACTTTCGTGGTAGGATTTTCCACTTCGATCGTCCCATCGAACTTGCTTACAGAAAAGGAATCCTGTTTCTGCACAAATCCCCGAACAACTTCCCGTTGCTTCAGATTGCTTTCCCCATCCAAATTCATCGTTTCTATGTAGCAGAGTCCAGCAGGATCACTGGTTCTCAGAAGCAGGATATCCGCAGGGATGGGTTCGTTGCAGCTTAAATGGACAATGTCTCCCACGCGCATCTCCTTCCATTTTACCTTTACGTAACGTTCCAGATTCCTAAAGCAACAGCAACAAAAAAAAATCATCTCTTATTTTTATTTATTCTACTTCCTTCCTCTTTCAACAATGCCACACATACAACAAAAGGAGGAAACAAATCAATTGTCAACCCTTCAGTGCCATTATCAGTCTCAGCCAAAAAACTACAATTTAACCAAATTGTATAATTTCCTACTTTTTTTCATGACATGTATGCAAACTCAAGGCTTCCCCCATTCTCCTTCCACACACAACATTTTTTGCACAGCCAAAACGCATATATTTCACTTTTCCAAGGAAAGTGTTTCCAGTTAACCTACTGCAGTGGCTTCCGTTCCACCTCCTTCTGTCAGTCAAGCTCATTTAACGAAGCGACATATGTCACGATGTGGACGACAGGTCAACTCAACCATAAAATACATTTTTATTCTAACCAACCATGCCGAAAATTCTAGCAGTATCATCCACTTTCTTCGTCAAAATACATACCAAAAAACCTAACCACGTTCCATTCATTTTTTTTCTTATTGTTTATCAGTAAAAGATTCCGTTGGCCTATGACTGGGTCTGTACCCACAAATGACAAAGTCCACACAACTTTCTTGCTTGCTACATAACATGTCATCCATGCTTCCCATTTCTTCTGCATTATAAATGAATACATCATGATACTGACGATGACCATAACAGAAGCGCTTTGCCTGCAACATAGAGACTCCGAGAGAGTCTACGGCAGATTATGTTACCAAGAGTTGGTAATGGAATATTTGAGAGGATTTTCCACTTCAGACCAAACTACGTACCTAAAAATTTATGAGTTCATTTGCTTCCTTTAATTAAATTACCTAATTAATTAAATGATAATACTCAGTGAGCACCAATTCAAACAGAATTGAATGGTAAATGTTGCATAAACTACGTATGATGAATATAATGCTAGCTCCCAAACACTCTCTCTTTCATTGCCATAATATCATTTTATCCAGAGCGTCTCAGGTCGCCCCTTCCCTTTCCACACACTCCAGTTACCAACCCACATACAGTTGTGACAATCAGCGATAGTGATAAATGGTGTGATAAAATGATAAAAAAAAACAGTCTTTAATTTATTTTGATGTAACATAATAACTGAAGAACTAGAAGGAAAAGGACAATCTAAGCACAAGGTAAATAAATACAATTGGTAAAGATAACAACAATGACTAATTGTGTGTTAAACTAACGTGTAACAGACGATAAATCAGATGTCAACCTGCCACAACGAATGAGTGCAAAAAAATATGAGATCGGATGATATTTATCATTCATTACTTTAATTGCAACCATTTAAGTCCAAAAAATTTTCATTATCATCTTGTGCACGCCACGCACGATTCGTTTGCAAATTTCCTTATTCTGCATATAATGCGGAAATTACTACTGACCATGTATGTTCAGGAAATTCTATAAAAAATAATGTGGCATGACAGCTACATACATAAGCCGATATTATGTGATGTGGGTGGTGGAGGAGGTGGTTACTTTACTAGGTAAATATAACAATACTTGGAATGATAAGTCACTGTATGGGTACTGCTTTCTACCTTTTATTATTACAATAATCGCTCATGTATTTTTGGAGCAAAATATTAGTAAATCAGTTAATAGAGCATCACGTTTGCAGCAATGTGTCGCGTTTGTCCGTGAATGCACTGTCACCTACATCTGCTATATCTGCTTGCACAGGAAGTTGATAAACTGCCTTGTTGACAAATATCCTTGACGATAACGACTGTCATCAACATCATTACGACTATAATTATGATTTTGTGATTACAGACGGCATGACTAGCTATACATGAGTTTGGTCAAGCTTTAGACTAATGCACTTTTTCTCTGTTTCCATTTCTTTCTCGCATTAATTTTAAATACTGTTGATATCACGATGACTACGGAGTTTTAGCAAAGATGATGGTGGTGTGATAAACGACGATTATGCGAAACATAGTGGCACTAATCTGGCTGCTAGTAAATATGTGTCATTCAGTCATTATTACAGCGTTCTCGAGCACTGTGCATTGCCATCATTTGAGATGATGTATAAAACATGTAGTAGTAATAACTTGAGAAAGGCACTAGAATGTGAATGGCTGTACGTGTACGTGTGTGCCTGTGTGTCTTATCATCGCATTGTTCTATTATCGTTAATGTTATGTAAACAGCTTTTAGTTGTAATTTAAATATTTGCGATGACAATGGTTGTGACGCCACTTAGCTCGCATGGCTTTGCTCGAGGATAGCCATTCTCGTTTCAGATAATATCAAAGAAACAACTTAAGGCTAAGAGCCAAGAAAGAGAGACTCAAGTGTTTAGTTTCCTTATACGTCTGCACCATGTGCTATTATTTTTTAGGATGACTATTATGCAATTTTGAAAAATGTGTGGATTTGCACAATACAGCCCATTTGAAGCAAAGACAATGTACAAGAGACGACGTTGTACAGAACGATGATGGTAAGAGTGTTCAACTGGCTGGATCACAATACTAAAAAGAAGCCATTTGGCCATGGAATCTCCAGACACAGACGAGCAGCCCACAAGCTCCATAATAATAATCATCTGCCAAAGTCGCACATGCATGTAATCGTGTTAACGATCAATTAAACACTTTGTTTGGATGGGGATGAGAAGCAAGTTGTGATGATGATGATGTGAGCACTGAAGCTATGGAAATAAGTAGAGAGTAAATAAATGGCGTCACTTGACTTTGAAGGTCTTACCTATCCCATACTCGGCAAGTAGCGTTGTTAATCCTCTTATCACTGTTGTACCTCCTCCTGTCCTCAAATAAGTCTTTGATGGCGGTAACGCCCAATACAAACATGACGGGGAGCATGGCGATTTCCTTGCCAAATGCGGAAATCTTCGGGATCCAGTTGAGGAGCACGATGGAAATGAAGTAGAGATTAGCAAAACGATGAAACTGTTCGAATAAGTTTTTTGGCAGGAAGGATATGGCGGTGTACTTGGTGGTGCAGATGCGATTGCTACAGTACTTTCCGTTGGGGTGCTGGTCCGTCTTGGTGTTTAGGGGCACACTGTGGTTCGGCACAATTGTTCGAATTCGAGAGTTTTCAGTCTTTGGTTTTTTCCAGAAAAGCAATTTATTCCGGGCGGAGGTGGGATGTTGTCTGAGTGTGTAGATGGATTCTGTGCGAGAGGCTTGTCGAGAGTGACCTTTGCCAGGAAAATTATTATGCTGATGATGAGGACGTATATCCCCGGGGCCCCCTTCACCACCTATGACGCTACCAGGACCAAGGGCACCGCCCCTGAGCATGGCATTGGAACCCGACCGCTCCCGTTCCTTCTCCTTTTCCAAATGGCCCGGTGGAAGGATAAAGTCAGTCTTGGACGGGGCTCTGCTATGGCTTTTTAGCATTGATTGATTAGGATCCTCTACAATCTGCCCATGAGAGGCAGCTCGGGTATGACCCCGTTTCATGGCGGATGGCTTGCCTATTCCTGTGGAGTTGGGGTCCCCTCCAGTGGTTGCAGCGGATCCTACATCAATTGTTCGACTGGGAGCTATAACTCCACCATGACTAGCACTTCGGTAATGGCCCGACTTGAGAGCAGACTTTTGAGGCATTTTCATAGTCGTGGGAAGGGAAGGAACCACTCCAACACCACCAGACGAACTACTCCCTTGAGCGGCCACCGTGCCACCAACACCACAACTGCTTGACGCTGTAAGTGGCTGATGATGAGAAGCACCGTGATGTTGTTGATGATGATGATGGTGATGTAAGTGATGTGGCTGAGGAGGTACTCGTGACTGGCTACCGCTGTCAACTTGTTGTTGACTGCCAACTTTGTTGATGTTTGACAGGCTGGCGGGTAGCGGAGCATGCCGACCAACTGCATGGAGAACACCACCACCACCTTTTGCCTGAGTTTTTTGCCGTTCCTCCTCACTTCCAAAAGCGGAAATCCCCGGACCTAAGGAAGCAGTCTTTAGAAGTGGTGGCTTGCCTCGTATCACCCCCGGAGGTCCCGGTATCCCTTTAAGTGTTACTGTTGGTGCCGCACTCTGTTGAGCTACCTCCTGTGCCTGAACGCGCGTTGTGAATGCCGCCCCTATTGTCGCCGAGGTGAAACCTCCTCCTGTGGGCTCCTCCATTTTATGATGTTGCGATTGCCTTGTCGTCAGTCTTGTTGGATCGCTCGTACCATGTGATGATGATGCTCCTACTGAGGTAATCTCCCCTACACCTTGACTCCCTGCACCCTCCGCTGACGAGCTTCCCGACAACTCCGAAGACACTGGGAAAATATAAGTCGTACTTTTCGCAGGTAATCCACTGGCATTCTCTGCTGAGCCCTTGATCGTCGTCGTCGTGGCTTTGCTGGCTGATGCAGCCGCTGATAAGCTGCTTCCACCTCCTCCTTCGCCTCCTCCTCCTGGCTGCTCCACGACTTTCGCTGTTTGATCTTTCTTTGAGGACATACTCAATACTCATCTGTACAAAAAAATAGAGAGCAACAAATTCATTACTTTCAATTTCCATTTTATGTTCATTCAGTTATTTGTTTTCTCCGTTTTTCTACACACATAATAATGACTACTCGACTCTGTCTGACGTATTGGCTTTGAGGTTAGAGGAACCATTTTTCGCAACATCACGTCAGAGAGAGCTTCAACATGTATCCACTTTGTTTGTTTATTTGCACTCAACCTGTTTATACTTTTGCGATTCATTCTCTGAAGCATTCATTATTTATCATATTTGCCATTTCCCATTCCATTCACCTTTGCAATGAATGCAATTTGCGCCTCATTTTGGCATAACACACAAAACAACGCCTGTAATGTTTAGTCTGAGCGCAACCTCAAACTGAACAATATTCTTGTTTACATTCCTCCTCCCACCTACATGACATCATCATCATCACTTCATTCACGGTACGGCTCAAAAACACATTTTATAACAATAAGCGGAAAATACAGCACACTCCTATATGCATAATGACACTGATGAGAAGATGATGATGACTGACTGCGTGATGATGGTGATGATGACGATTAGTGCAAGTGTACTACTGAACAGATAAGGAAAATGGCTTACATTCTACCTGTTCAAATAATACGTGTGAGTAATGCTCCAATTCAGCCACCCATTCTGTATCATCATACCGCAATCTTTCTGCAAAATACCTAGAAAACCTGACAATTTCGCGTTTTTCGCTTCACACACAAATAAACAAGTTTTACGAAGAAATGAAAAAATGTTTCCTAGTAACGCGCATCAAGTAAGTGTGCATGCAACGATACGATTGTCGATTATTGCAACGACGCAGAAGAATAGGAGAAGAAAATGCTAAAAAACCTGGCATGTCGATCTAAAAGACATCTCAACTTTTCTCACGTTTCAACTACATAATGCATGAGAAGTGTCATGAGAAACAACAACTTATAAGAATATGTGGCTCCTTTTCACGAATCACTTTTTAAACGTGTTTTAATGTTGATGTGCAAAATGCACGAAACAACGAAACAGTAGCGTAAACATGGAATTTTACATTTTATTATTATTTTTCCGCATATTTCTTGACCAACCTTAACCACAACATAACAATTCAAAAGATTGCAAACAGAAACGTCAGCACGAATACAACATATTTAAGTATATTAGTAATTCTTGCTTTCTTTGTTGGGTGGGGACTCGGAAAGAAAAGGAAAAGTTTTATACTTTTATGAATCATCTCTGTGGAATTTGCAAATTGGGAATGTCTTCTTTTTACGAGACGAAAGAGATATGGTCATTATAATTAATTACGTATAATCATGAATGGACAATGACGCTCCTTCTCACTTACTCATCACCATTCATCACGGTCGCCACAACACAAGACGCTCTCCAATGAGTAAAATAGCTACCTAATTACAAATGAATGCAAGTTTGTCTCGCTCACGTATAACAATAATTAGAGACAGGGAACGCGTCATCAAAAAACTGGCGCTAGTGCCAAGGAATGGCCCACCCAAGTATAAATGCGTTAAATGTGCTGTGGGGATGCATTAGTGGTCATCATAATATTATCACAAGCCCTATCCCATATCAAGTATCAAACAATAGAAACAAAGAAGTCTACAAAAGTGAAATTTTTAGGCGACACAACTTGAGAGAGAGAGAGAAAAGAAAAAACCCTGAGGCTTGTCCGCTTTCCGGCCTTTTTCATTCACACATCAAAATATTTTTGCATCTTGCACGTTCAACTATAAAAAAAACATATCCTGTTGTCCTATTCTTTCACCAAACCTATAATATGAAATTCACAAACCAGTAACAATGATTTTCAAAAAAAAAATGGACTGCTATTTTCTAATTTCTAAACATCTGTTAATTGAGTGTTATGACACGTTATGAGCCGCATGTATAGACGCACAATAGACAAAAAACTGCTGCAACAACGTATGTTACCCGGATTTAAAAGAGACAGATTGGGTAAATGGAGATAAATGAGACCTTCAGAGTTTTTATCACCGTCATAACAGTTTCCACCGTAATCGCTGTTGTCGCGTACGTCCCTCATCCCATCACCATCATCATTCAACTCAACAAATCACTACCAACTACGGAACACGAGCACTGCCTGTACTTAAATGAATCATTGTAAAACCCAGAGGCATTAGAATAATAGAATGAAATACAGCCATAGTGAACGGATTAAGCCATACATTCTACATCGTAACATAAAAAAGTGTAGCAAAGATTTGCTGCCACTTCATTGCCATATTATTATTGCTGGTGAAAAAACTAATGATGTAACATTATTATTTAGTCCAGCAACAACAGAAATGACTGCTCACACAAAAGACACACTAACTGGCTTAGTCACACAAAGACGAGAGTGAACAGAATCAAAAAATAACCGAATCAATCCAACAGGCAAAAGTAGCGGAAGGGACCATACTTTGAAATTGATCAGCTATTGATTCATGGTTCTATAATAAAAGTATCAACTTATCAAAATCTACAATGTAAATCATTTTACAGTTTTTTCCCCGTTTTGCCGCTTTACTTACAGTTTTGACCAAATTTGCTCGCATTCACTGGTGAAATGAAAAGTTTCGCCTGCCGACAGACGCTAAGTACGGCAGACCAAAATAGATTTCGCTACTTAAACGGTCTGAACAGTGCTGGACTTCGGCTGGATGGTTGTGCCTGCTTCGCGATCATTTTCGTTATTGTAGTCAATATGCACCACGGTTACATCAGTGTTCAGTTGACTACGTGCCCGAGATGAATATGTAACCAATTCCATCATCCTCCAACACACATGCCAACACGCTTACATATATCAACTGACTGACTGCTAATATGACTGCGCCTAACGAGGCCGTTAAATTATTCTAATAAATTAATGTATCATATCAATTTTTCATTCTAGTTAACTAGCTGCTCATTAGTGAGATTATTCCCATCATCATTATATCAGATCAGATCATATTACCGTCATTCTATTATCATCATCACCATCAGCGTCATCCTTGTCAATTTTCAACCTTGTTGTAACTTTATCCGCTCTCGAGGAGCAGCAGTCATAGCAGAGCCTATTTTTGCTTCACTGCCTTGCGCTTACAAATTCGCCAAGCGTGGCTTTATTTACGTAAGCTCACTCACAATTCACAATCAATGATGGGCTGGTGCTTACGGCAACAGTGTGAAAACTAATATGCAACAGCAAATAAGCTTTCGCCAGTAAAAACACTGATTTTTGTATATATATTTCTTTTTTGCAAAATACGGAATAATGAGCAAATTCTATCTCCCAATTAGCTTGCCAGCTAGAAACTAATCTTTATTTATCCTTTTAACAAAAGTGATTTGCTGAAGCTTCTCAACCGAAAACAATCAATGCGTTAGTTACACAAAAAAAGCTCATATAATAAAACTTTTTGCAAACGCACGCAGTGACAACGGCAATGATGAATTTTGGAGGACATTTCGTCAAATCATAATGGTCGTTAGTTAGCGAAAATACAATGACATACTTTAAAAATCCTCCGAGACGGCACCCTGCCTATCACCACCATTTATTTTTACGTTTCTCCTAGAATATTTTGAATTGGCTATAGATACACGTATATAACGTATGCTTTCATAATTACCGTCATGCATCAACAAAACCATGAATTATTACAAGTTGAGTAGAGATTTTACGACATGCCCATAAGGAAATAGCCACTGTGTCAATGGTTGCATATATACACGAGAGAAGTCCACACACACGTACGATAAAAAGCATTCCTGATTTTTTCGTTAACGGTGAATGGAAAACTGCCATTGTGCCACCGTAACGACCACATCGACGCAAAAAATGCCTATACAAGCCATCTAAATGGCAATTGGTAATGGGGTGAGTGCGAATTGAAAAAGATGCACATTTTAAATATAGTACATTGGATGGATATACACCACCACCGGGAGCAGTTGCGTCTGTCTTCTTAATCTCTCAAGTTACTTGAAGCTACACAAATATTTATGTTCTTTTTGCCTGCATTTTTTATTTTTTGAAAAGGGACTGTTAGTCTCTTTCTAGCGTCTATCATAATTGTGCACAAACTGAAGAGGTAGTTTTTATAGCACATTACGTAGAGCAGTTTACGGTAAATCTGTGCAATAATGGGAGGCAGAGCACAGAGGCAGCTTATGCCGTCGCTCGTTCGTCAGCAATAGACAAAAGCATGTTGTTCATTTGGTCTGGTTTATGGTGACCACTACAAAAAATAGCAACAAAAATCTTATGCGACCGTATGTTGTTTTTGGCCACTAGTAAAAATTCAAAGTTAGAAATTAAAATTTTTACCCCTTCTACCAAAAGACATAAAAAATGTACGGTTGTAGGGCAAAGAAGAAGGGACTCGTAAAACAAAGAAATTCGATTTGCGTAGAAGTGTTAATGTAAATCTACTACAAATCTCAATAATAGTTAAAGTGCAACCATTGCTAATATTGAATATGTAATCCTAAAACTAAAAATTACACAATCGCTGCAAGCAAAACGCGCAGGGCTAAATATAGAGTTGGTCGTCTGAGATAAGTTGTAAATTTATGATACATTGCGTACGTACAGGTACCTCATTTATAATAATAATAATAATAATATTGTTAATAAATGTAAGATCATAGATTTATAATCAACAGTCTCATCACAAACACAGGTTGTAATGATATTCTAAATCATAAAATGAAAATGAAAGAACTACTACTTCTTCTACTCTTGGTACTACTTACCGTTATCTTGAGAATATCTCAATGAAAAACGTGAGCTTGAAAGTTACGGACTCTCGTGTGCATGTGTGTATGTGCTACTACGTAACAACACGTAGCAAAAAAATATGTGTATTATGTAGGATGAATAACTACAAAAATAGTAAATAGGAAAAATAGTGCGTTTAGAGTTATAAGTTATTATGACGGAGGGATGATAAGTAGGTAAGACGCAAGATTGCTTGTTTTCAGGAGGAGTAGTTTGCGCGAGAGAACGCACAGATACGCTTCTTTCATTACAAGTTTGCGGAGAGTGAAGATGATGTTGGATAATCATAGTTTGTCTGAGAATGGATGGCGATGGGTGAAGTAAAATGAAGATGATGCAGTCAAATTGTGAAAAATTCATCATCTCATCATGATCATCTCCTAAAGCAAAAGGGAGCCAACTCCACACGTAACGAAAATATTGTTGTAAGTACATATACGTATACATAGGTATACAGTGTACACAGAACACTAAATTCTTGTTATTATTCCTTCAGAAATCACAGATTTTTCCATTGCATCTCTCCCTACAAAAAAAATTGCTTTACTTATAACTTATTTATTCACTCACATTTTTTTCATGGCTGCTGAGCACGATCACAACACACCTCTCATTTTTGGCCCACACTCACTTCTTTTTCCTCTTTATCATCTCAAGCAGCAGCCTCATCTCATCTTCATCGACTTTATCTTTTACGATGAGGACTTTTATTGGAGAATGTTACGCACTCCTGCCAAATTTAGACCTTTTTAAGGAAAAAAATAATAATTCGATGCGGTTCACACAAATTGAAGGTACGAAGCAAGTATGAACGCGGTAAGTGTGTAACCTTACATAATGTACACAACAGATAGAATTACCAAAATTCATACCAACAGACAGCTATAGATTCGCTGATAGTCCAGCCAACTTAATATAAAGAGAGAGAGAGAGAGGCGAAAGAAGCGTTAGAGTGAAGAGATTTCTGTACAGATATATACGTGCATTATGTACCTAGTTGGATCTCAAATTACAACAACTCACGGTAATAGAGGTGAAAATAGGATTGTCTTCATTCGGAGATTAAGTATTCCCATGTTATTAGTTTGGGGCCGACGGACGGCAAAAAGTGAAAATAACGTTAGGGGATTATAAAAGAGTAAAGAGGCTATATAAATTTAGCCTTCTCTGCAGGTATACCAAGATTAGCCAGATACATTTGATGATGAAGACGAAGAAGAAGGCGGAAGTAAATGGTCAAACCAGACCTACTACTACTACCACCACCACTACGACTAACACATCAAATATCTCAACTTTTGTTGCCTAAGAGAAAAAAGAGAGAAACTTGGGTAGTTACCATTTACGCGTCTTTACCATTTCCCTGTTACCAGAGTTAATTTAATTCTGAGGTTTTCCACTTCCAGAATTTCATCACACTACAGACAATATGGCGATGATAAAGATGTCGTTGGCTTTGGCTAGTATCTACCAATTTTCCACACTACTCGTACGAAATTACGGTCGAGAAGACAACTGGCATATTAAATTATTGCAAAAGAGCTAACAGGAGTGTGTACGAAATAACGGTAAAATGGAGTTTATCTGCGTCCCTAATAAAAGTCATTGCTTGCGGCAGATTCGTTTTTGCGAATCAAAAATCCTTCCGTATTTCAAAAAGAGAGCGATGATGTTTTTCGTTTTACATTCAATACATTATGCATACATTTTCAAGAATAATGCCTCCAAGAAAAAATAATAATAAATAATGCATTTTTTTCGGAACTACTTGACGTTCTCTCTTTCAAAAAAAAATATTCCGTTGCAACATGAAAAATACTTTTAACCGTTTATCCAAAATAAATTTACGACCCTGGCTCAAATGAAGCAGCCAGTTAATAGGCAAGTCATCAAAAAAGTAAATAAAAATGTTGCTGGTTTGTTTCTCTTTTTTTCCACGGAGCGGAGTAATGTTTGAAATTGTCTACATAATACTTATTTCATCTGCATCATCATCCAGTCGCTACACCAAGCAGTTTGTTTATTTATTTGTTCGTTGTTACATTACTTTCCCATCAGCATTCAACAGACAGTATTTCAAATTTCGCCAGTCAGGGTCTCCCGTGCCGACGTCATCATTTTCATCATTATCGTTAACAAAACTCTACACCAGAACACCACCGAAACATTTTTTTTTTGCTTTCCATTAGCGGGTAAAAACCTGACATATTTAACGGAATGGATACGGATTATTACACGAAAATGCGGAAAAATATGGAACTCTTGTGAACCGATTGACTGATTAGAGCCAACTTGAACTAGTTTGGACGCGCTCCATTTATTTAGTTCATTTTCTCGACAATTTCAACCATTTAAATAACTTTATGGATTATTTGCATGCATGTTTGTACAAGCATTTGGCCATTGCGGATCTACATACATGTCCATGTACATATTTCATGTAATAATATTTTCACATTGGCAATAATTTTACTTTTTGTACTTTTTATAACAATGCCCTCCAACACACTATTCGTGCCGTGCCACGTATCGGAGAGGTAATTCAATACGCGACTGAAATACTAAACTTAAATTGAAAGCATGAGAAGAAGAAGGAACAAAAAATGGAAAGTTTTGTTGGCCAGATTTACGTCAAATATCATGCTGCTAGGTTTTATTGTTACAATATGGCTACATGTGTACAACGGACAGTCATGATGATCATGATGATGTCAAAAAATAAGTATTGTAGGTGCACTTGCATGGCGGATTTGCTGTTCTACAGCGATCGTTAGCTGTAATCACTAATCACACGCTGAACTCTGGTTTGAAATACGAAACATAATACATGCATAATGTACACAGTACTGTCAGAGTCACCCTGCTTTTATATAGCAGTCATAATAATAAAAAGTAATAATATAATACAGTGACGGTCTCTTTTCTTCTCTCTAAACAATAATTGATTCATGACGCACGACGAGGAAAGCGGAGGAGACCTAATCTAAAGAGGGCAAAGGTGGAAGACCTTCTGCGACAGGGATATAAATGCATCTAGTCAAAAGCAATATGGAATTTATGTAACACAAAAGCACACATAAAAAATATCAAAAAAATATGTTATGATTGGCTTGAAACACATTGAGTTGCTACATGGCTATTTAGAAATAGCTGGATGAAAGTGGAATGGATTCATTTTTCTTGGAAGTGGTTATGAGTTGTGAAAACCGAAAATGAGGGATGGAGAGAGAGTGCGACAGCGACCTAGATAAAAACATTTACCCCTTTTCAGAGAAGGATTAGCCGGTAATACTCTGACTTACAGTGACTGACTGACTACATGACAAGTAGCGTAGAGACCAATAACAAAAGGAAATAGGAATTACCAAAGTAAAGTGAGAGTGGATTGGAGTCGAGACGTTAATCCATTCATAGAAATCTCAACAAAACAAGAGCATATAGAAAGGGAAATCAATGGGCTATGAATTGATCATGACACCCGGAAAAGTCGTAAAATTGGACACGTATAACCTTACATGCATAGTTGATTGTAGCAGCGATAATAAAGTCATGCAATATCCATAAAAAAAGATTTCTATTTATGTTACACATACACAAACGGGTAAAATGTTATTGCACAAAATCATTCTTTCTGGCTCGTTTTACTGCAGTTTATTTACATAATAGCACATTGTATATGTTTATGTATCCTTTTACATCCATCCGCGTGTGTACAAACAAATTGACGAATGCCTAGTACAAAAAAAATTGCTGTATAAATGGCGCTAACTAACCATGGCTCTGGCCATCATGCACAAAATTATGCCATCACACAGACAAAAGCCTTCACGAGATGGTGATGGAACCCAATAAATAATTCCATATTAAAGCTAATGTCAATAATAGTCATAGTTAGATAAATGGAGATTGGATTGCATATGACTAAATTAGGTAATCCCTGCAATTACTATTATTAGAATTTTCACGTATTACCTGCATGACAATTAGAGGCCTAACATGTCGTGTTTCTACCTAGGTTATTTACGCACGGCAGATGTGGATGTACTTGTCAGAGAGTACGTACATATGTATGCATGTGTAATAGCATTGTAGCCGTGGCCACACGGTGACAAACAGCGCAACATGTCATTCATTATTCCATTAGGAAATTGAGCTGAGCGACGATGGATGATTGAGGAATGATGTGCTGCCTCTCCAAAACTAGTAAAACGTTGGATAACTCATAGGAAACCACGTAACTACAAACATGCGTTAACCTTCGTCATAGATTAAAGTCAATGTAAAGTAGATGCAATGCAATCCATCTCCTGTCTGACACTGACAACGAAATATCAATCTTATTGTTTTTACATAGAATAATGGAGTGAAATTAAGAATGTTTTTAACTCGCACGTAAATTCATCATCAATATCAAGGTCCCATGCGTTACGTACGTTGTCAATTGTACATGCAGGCGTTTACATAACATGAGTTTGTGATGAAGTCACTCATTCTAAACTTCACATTTCAATTCTTCAGACATCTCCTTTGCTTCAAATCTGAACACCTTGAGAGTTTGCCCTAAAATACGCTAGAAATATTCCAAATGGTGTGTACAAAAATAATGAAGAAACCCCACCATCATTCCTTGCAAACATATTGATGAAGAATGAGCCATTTTTCTAGAGAAGAAATGAACTCATGCTACGTTACAGGCATCAATTTGAAACTACTACTGTGGCAATATTAGACACTAAACAGTAAAAAAGTGAGCCAAATATTATGTCGATAATAATAACAGCTATTCTCCTCCTTTCCACCTTTTTACTTATTTTATACCTCATTATCGTTGTTATTGATTTTGGCTCAATTTCAAAGAAGAGAACTTGTTACAAAAACGAAAGTAGCTGAGCTAAGAGAGCTGCCTTTGGTGTATTATAACAACAACTGTTAATTTTTCTCCCATGTACTCAAAATTTAATGATAATATTGCCGTAAGTGTGTTCACTGAGAAGATAATAGCAGCCCCGCATAAATAATAAAAGTACCGTACTAACTACTGAAACTGAACCACCAAAGTTTTGATTCTGGTTATTATCATCACCGAGTCACGGAAGGATATGCGCCGCCTTGAAAATGATTTCCTTACGACGAGGCTTACCAAGCTGGAAAGAAAAAGGATTAAGCACAACAATGCCGCTAGCATGAAAGCCTCCAAATTTTTAATTTCCACAGTCTTATACAACGTGTTCTAGAATTTCATGGCATTCTCATCGTTCCTCCTTTCAGCAATTCTGAAAATTGGGACGAAACGGGGAAACAAAGAGCGCTCTTGGTGCTCGTTCCACTTTCCTTTCATCGTTAAATAATGCATAGATACATGCACACTGCATTGTCGGATCTAAATTAAAAATCATGATTGGGTGACACACTGGACAACTTTATACAAAATCAATACCAAGCCGAACTCGACTTGAGCTTGTACTAAAAACACGGTCAAAAGTGGTGGAAGAGAGCATTTTTGCCATTTATGTATTTATACTGCTTCTCCATTATACAACATGCACAGATTATGCCAATGACGACAGACGACAACACTTTTATACTTCATCATCATAGAGCAGCCTGTTTCAAATTTTATAACTGCGTCGCAAATCGTAACAACCGGACTTTGTACTGGAGTGGTGGACCGTGATATAAATGGAGAGACAACGACAAAAGAAAGGAGACGTCGTGAAGGAGAGAAAGAATCATATTTTTACTTGGAAAAAGTACAACGCAAAAGCGTAATAACGTTGTCGCCATATAATGCATCACATCAAATTGTGTGCATTATCCAGTTTGATAGTTTATTTTTTATGATGGTTTGCTGACGTGATCTAATATGTACTACGTGGTGTTGTTGCAAAAATCGAAATAATGTACAATGTTTCAACAACAACAACGTTTTCTCATAATTTCATCCGATCCAGCAACCCCAAACTAAACCAGACGATACCACTTACATTAATAATGTAAAAAAGTATAAAAAAGCATGACATTCTCAATTCAGGTACATATTTCTTGTCCCTATCAATATTCCATCACCATCATCATTATCATCCAGACACGATGAAAATATCAAATGCTGGCATTCAAAGGCAAAAGGAGCCAAGTAGCCAGCGAGAGAGAGAGAGAGAGAGAGAGAAAGAGAAGAAGAAAAAAGTAAATGAATGAGTAGTAGGGGGAGTGAAGAGTGCAAGAGAAAATCGCAAGCAGTTTTAATGAATTTGGAACTTGGCCTACTTAAATGCTGCTTGGAGGAGAGAAGTCTCCTCGTTTCGGTTTTTCGGTTTTGCTCTTGCCCATCATTATGCCATATGGCACCATACACAACCGCCCTCAATGGACGCTTACGTACGTAGGCCGTCGTCCGTCGTCTTTTTATGTTCCATTCAAACTGCCAAGCCATATAACAGGCTTTTGTTCTGTTTACCGAGCATCACTTTTCCACTTTCTCCTTTCTCTGAGCATTGCGTGAAATGAGGAGGAGGACGACAAGTCAAAGAAAACAAGGACAAAAGGAGGAAATCCTGATTTAAGCCGAGAGTAAATGGTAGATATACTTATTGGAGCAAAAGTGGGACTGACTGGCGTCAAAGGCTGCATATGATACACTAATACTCCTAACAAAGTCGTACACATACAGTTAATAATCCATAAATGCATTTCATTTTTTTGCAACTACGCATCTGGAAAGGCAGAGATGGGGAATTGTGAGAATCTGTGTGTTTGATGTGCAGTTTGAGTGTGTGGAAAAGCGGACACAGTAATTGCCTTCGTTTAATTTCTTCCAAGACTCACTAAGAACATAAATAAGTGCGCACAAATGGTGGGTAATTCTTTCTTCCAACGCTGTCATTAAATGAGATACTTATCCTCTTTTGAAAATTCAAAAGATTGCAAAAAAACGAGCGTAGTAAATACTGTCATTATGCTGTACTGTTATTTCGTTTCAAGAGATCGTTTTCTTACTCGAGCAGTGAGGAAGAGGTAACGTCAGAATGGTCTCGTTCGTTTCTCTCCAGAATAGAATTGCTTCTGCTGCTGCTGCTATAATATAAGCTCCTTATTTTCCAATTACATTTTCCAACAGTTTTGTAATGCGAAATATTGCTTCAATCGCTTGGAATTCCACGTAGGTATGTTATGGTTTTTATGTGCCATCCAGCCCACTTCACTGTATCTACAACTTTCACTGGCACGAACAAGAAAAAGAGGCGATCTGAGGAATAGAAATCACTTTGTGAAAAACTGATGAGTATTGATTCCGTTTTGCACAGCAATTGGATACTACTTTACACTTTTTTTTACTTGTACCGTAGTACTTCTATTTTATTATTAATATTTGCCATGTTTTTATGATTCCATCCTAGCGCAAAAAAACATAAAATCGCTACTAGTTATTCGCTAAAGCAAAAGTCGAGATCATGTGCTAAACCCTGTTTTCACTACCACCAGAACTGCGCGTTTTACTGGAACAAAGGCACGAATATGCGAAGTTGCGAACACGAAACAGAAGAGAAAAAAAAACAAAGAATCTGCTGCTACTGCTGCTGCAAACTAAAAATGAGAATTCGCTTTGGTCTATCCCAACTTCCTTTTGATATCCTATCCTCACTTCATCAACATTATAAAACGTTGATCCGCACGCCTTTTCGGTAATAGTAATAATGACTTTTCTCACTCTAGAAACAAATCACTGTTGGCAGGAGCAGCACAAAGGGTGGAAACACTTTTTTTCAGCGTGGCGCTATGAACATTTGACATTTACTATTCCTTAGGAATAATAAAAAGTATAGACTGACGACTGATGAGCACACTTGGGGTACATTTTCACTTTTCGCGTATAGCACGTATATGTTTTTTCCACTACTGCTCCCCACTAACGCTCTATTATCGACTGACAGTAAAATCACCTTTCTTGCCTGGGAGAATAATTACCTATTATGCATATTTTAATGAAGAGCAGTAGAGAACTGAAAGATCGCCGCTTGGCATTTGGCAAAGTATTCGAAAGGCCAATCAACTGTGTAGAGACAGATGGTAAAAAACCATGTCCAAGTGAGCCAGTACGAAAATATCAACTTTTACAATTTTTTTTTTGCAAATCATATTATCATCATTCATGATGGTAGAGTAGGTGAATAAAAAAAATCGAGGATGAATGAGTTACATGCATAGATAGGATGACACATTATATGGATCAGTGACTAAATACTTTGAATATCAGCTACAAATTGTGTAGCTTGAGGTGCACTATGGCTATCTACGCTAAACACTATCATCATCTCATCGCTGAACATTTTCACTTTATTATTATCTTTATTTTTTGTATACATAGGTCCATGGTCCACCAATGTACCACCATCCTTCATTCTACCTATCGTATTTTTTTCCTGATTATCTTTTATTTATTTAGTGCTTATGTAATACGCTGTTCCACGTAAAACGCTGCTGCTCTCTGTACAGGTCTGTTGCTGATTGGTAGCTCGTGGAAAACGCTAATGACGACATTGGATAGATAGCATTATCAATCAGCAGCATTCTCGTCAGTTCATTAAATATACAAATAAATCATTTCATAATTTTTGTCAAGATAAGCAATCCGCAAGCTTCCCATAGGTACTTCTAGAAATTCCATGGATTTCCCTGTATCCGTCAATGTTGCTGTAATCATGGCTTTTGTGACCCGAAAATGTATTTTCATAATAATAATATGATAGACAGATATGGGCTTCTTTTTTTTCTTCAGAACTAACAACTCCTCATTCTTTTCTACCGAATTAGCGTATAGCTTTTTTAAATACAGAATTTAGGTGAGTACTAGGAGGAGAAAGGCCCCATCAAACCATAAAAACGGTTACATGGTTTATAATAGAAACCGCGTCAGCAGCCGCTTCGCTCGTTTGCTGACGCTGACTACGCAATACATAATAAGGAAAAACGGAAAGTTCGCGATAACTATCTTTTTTTACACAAGTCGAAACTTACGTTGCACTGTTTACATTACAGCAATATAAATGATCTGTTCATATTTACATATAGTTTATTTCGAGCACGGCAATTTCCCACTATAATGCTGCTAATAATCATTACATGAACGACCCCTACTTGCTAGCAAGGTGTTCGTTTCTTCATCTCCCTCTCTCTCTTACTCAACTCCGCAAACTGCACCATTCGCCATTGTTAACACTAAATAAAAAGGGTAGTCGTCATGCCATGCATTACTCACTGACTGACTGACTTACTGAAAAGTGAGCATAATTGCTAGTCTTGAAAACGCATGCCGAGACGAGCACATATTCCATTTCAGTTTTCAATCAAACACTTCACCCTCACCTAAACCGCAAACTAAATCAACAATGAACCATGAATTAATCGACAATACGCTGCACTACTCCTGCTCATGCTGCAGAAACGGCCTTACACAGCTACAATAATCGACAACAATGTATCATTTTCATGCATTAATTGCAGGCGGAGGTAGACGTTGCAGGAGATGTACAGCAAAAGTGCATACTGCAACAATGGTATAAAATAATGCACTATGCTGCCATGAATCTTACAAGGTTCAATGAAGATGAAAAAAATGAGCTTTCGCAGAATTTTTTTTATTTACAAGCTGCGAATATTCTGCTCGAGAATGACTGAGCAAGAACAAAGCATATCGACAGGATTCCTCCTCCCTCACCTCTCATCATCATCATAACCACAAGTAATACGTGATCAGTGATCATCCATACAGTAGGATAATCTTCTTTTTGCGTTGATTTTGATATTGGGTGTCAATACAATATGAATGAGCAGTTGTAATGGAATTACATACAACCACATGCTTAATGAACAGCCCCAAATCAATAATACGCAACGAAGCAGCACAACGCGGATGCGAAAAATAGAAACGAGTTGAGGATGGTGAAGAAGAGAGAGAAAAAACGAACATAATAAAATTCTCTGAAGATACTCTACGAATATATAGCGCGTTGGATAGAAACATGCAAAAGTAAATTATTTTTGCGTGTTGTCTGCGCGTTCTATCTTTATCAGTCTCAGCATCCTTCTTCTCTTTTCTTGGTTAAGTGCACAGTTCAAAGTACACACAAGATGTAATATTGCTACACAGACTAATTAGCTAATAATACTCATTAAACATATTAGCAAGAGCAGAGTTGTGTGTGTGTGTGGAGTATAGTAAAGTAAGACGATGACGGGAGTGGAGGAGAACAAATGCAAAGGCAAGCAAGCGAGCGCAGTGTACACGTAATAAATAATCACAGAGGCCATGCATGCAAGTGAAGTTAATCTCATCGTTAAATAATATTTTCTTCTCGAGAGACGAGCAAAAAAATCTTCATCCATCAAACCACACAGAACAATTCTGAGACCATACACGAGACTAAACGAAATTGTTCATTGTACTGAATTAATTCTTACATGAAAGCTCAAGTGGAGAAGAAAAAAATTAAATGGAAAGAGTTAAAAAGTGAATTCAAACAGTGAATCATCATAATATTTTTTTTATCATTTCTTCGTTATATCATGGCGAATTTACATATCATTCAAACTTAAAATTGATGAAGTCATCCATCAGTCATTTCATCGTTTAATTCAGTTAGGCTAGGCCTACATCCAACATATTATTTGCATCATTTGTTGTAGCAATTTCCTACGTAGAAAATGTGAACAAGGTATGCTTCATGTCCCATGCTGATTAACATCACAATTATTGCGGATCTCTGTTAAAAATCTGTACTTAATTTTTTGGTTTTATTAGCCATAATCATAAAATAATCATAATATCAGTCAGAGGCGGACAATAAATATGACGGCAAGTGGACTTGCCTCAGACTTAACATGAAAATAGGCGATACTTATGATTATTAGCATCAGCCGTTGGATTATTGCATAGGAAACGGATGTACTTAACTCCTTACTCACCACTGCTTTTGTGCTATTTTGGAATAACTACTGCTTCACTTAATAATACGCTTGAGGTTTCAAGTTACTACCTAGTCGAGTCATCAAAAAACTGAAAAGTAAACGATGCTACTAAAAACATAAAATACGTATCCATATACATACTACAATCTATAAAGTGGTCAAAAATCTTCGTAAAGGATGACAAACGGAAGGAGGAAAAATTTGTTATTCACTGATGGCAGATTGTGTACGGTTACAATATAATACAAGTATGTCAAGAGTCGAGAGGAGTAAGCCTAATAAATATGTATGCACATACAAATAAACGTAAGTGTTTTGGGATTTCATTTCTCTTTGCTCCTTTTATGCACAATTTTACCATAAATATGGATATTAAATATTAAAAATTGGACATACAAAGAAGAAGTAACATGAGAGTGGTATTAACTCTTTCTTTTTGCCTCGTGTTCGGTATGTAGGATGCTTATATGCGACGTAAATTTACTGCTCCCTACTCACTCTGATAGAGATAAAAAAATGATATGATATAATGCATACATGTACATACATTGTTACTGTCGCCAGGTCTGCCGAGAGATGAACGGCAGAGGAGGATAATAAAAAAAGTGAAGGTGTAGGAGGACAAACATAGGAAAAGTTTAAAACTACATACATACATATACTTGCGCGGATCAGTTGAGTGAGATGTGACATGAGATTCAAGCATTACACACCACACACAAGAGAGAGAACTGATTAGAAATTTACCTTTAACCTCTCTGCATTGTGACAATTTTCATTTCATGAACCACACCGCAACGCTCGTATGACGCTACCAACAAAAGAATTAATGGGATAAGAGTTTTTACACTCTTTTGAGTACTGAAGTGACTCAACATCTTGTTGGATGAAAAGAAATAATCAATATCATAATCATAATAAAAAATAATAATAGGTAGAAATGTCTACTGTAATTACTTTTGTGGCAAGGAGATGACGAATACCTAAAAATTATTGTGCAGCAAACAGTGCATAAGAAGGCGTCTCCATATTCCAAATTACTTATTGACGCGTTCACTGATCCAATCATCGCTCTATTGTGCGCTTTCGCATTTCGTCCGCAAAGCAACAATAGTAACGTGACGATGAGACGAATAGCAATAATAGGCAATCAAGTTGGAACTTTAAGCTGAATTTTTACTTTACGACGACGACAATGACAAAAAAACGACGGGTAACCCAAATCATGAGCTCAGCACATGATTTAATGCATTCAAAATGGCAGCAGTCAATTTGTTCAGTCATCGTGATTATTACAGTAGCCCTCTCTGCTTGTTCACAGTTTATCAGTTGCTAGTCACTGTCAACAGAACAAACATAAAAGCAAAAGTTTCCCAATTCATAATAATCATTTTCTTCTATCAATAGGCAATATAATAATAGATGCCTCTAGCTCTGCCAATAATGCCAGATTGTTAAAATTATGCGACGAATTTATGTACGAGCGGGAGCCGACAATAATCAAGAACAGTGTGAGCAGCAGTGTTGTTGGATTTGTACCAGAACAATTTGTTAACACAGTTCTTTTTGTTTTGTTCCATGAAAAATTGTTTTGTTCTGTTTTTGTTCCAAGGTGGAACAAAACAGAACTAACAAAATGATTTCCCGAAGAACAATTGGAACAATATTGTTCCAAATTGTTCCAAATGAGAGAAAAATTGACCACATTTTGATGTTTTATGCCATAGAATGTCATTTTTCGGGGTTAAAATGGTTAAATATTGACTATTTTGAGTGCTTTTAAGATTAATTAGCTGAATATGAAGTCGCATTTTGCTTTAAAAGTGCATTATTTTACGTGGAACAAATTAGAACATTTTGTTCTGTAGGAACAGAACAAACAATATGATTTTTGTGATGGAACAAATGGAACTAGGAACAATATTGTTCTGCCATGGAACAGAACAGAACTAACAATATGATTTTCTAAAAAATATTTTGGAACAAGAACAGAACAAAAGAACAATTCCAACAACACTGGTGAGCAGAGCTCATTCAATTCCCAAGAAGATTTTACATTTCTATCTCCGACTAGCCAAAAGTATTCAAATAATTTATCAAATTTTGCGGTTGCATTGGATGAAACGAGATGCCATATTGCATTAGTGTACAATGCCATATTGTACGAAAACCCACAGATTTTCTTTCATTTGGCAGCAGCACCAACTCATTTTGACATTCAAAATGCAATTTAAACAAAGAACCACACCACATGAATTTTCCGTTCAATCTCATGAATCTGTCTACACGCAAAAGTCTCTCTTTTCTGGCGTCCTCCTCTTTCTCCCCTGTTGCCGATTGCCACGCCAAGAATGAACAAAATGCCCTGACGTGACGGCAACGAATTTACTCAAGATGTTGGAACGAAAACGAAGCTTGGGCACAGCAGCCTGCCGTCGCTCCCAATATTCCACATCAACCCTACCACTAACTATACAAGACCTTCTGGTGATAACGTTTATCGAAAACGGAAGCGTTTACCATAAATGCACCAGTACAATGTCATATACGTCACCAAATAATGAAGTCATCCTTCGATAAGCATGGTGAAGAACGAAAATGCTAACTTGCCCATGAGGCCATTTATGCAAATCCATTTAATTATTTGCATTTGAGGAAACTTTTTAAAATTCTTAGCCTCTCAGCATCGTAATCTCCCTCTGAAGGTTGAGAATACAGTGAACACGTGGTGACGTGTCAATGGACAATCCCATAAGAGCAAACATTTGTACCTAATCACATTAAAAAACTATACGCATACGCGGTTCCAACAGTACAGTAATATTTTTTTCTTCAGAGAACACCATCGAAAAGTATTGTAGCTTGTTAATCCACTCCAACTCAACCAAACCCAAAAGCTCTCCAAAACACCTTTCCTCCATGACAATAATAATCACACACCGCAGTATTTACTCATCGAATAGGTACTCATCATTTTTGTATCCACCTGAGAGTTTAAGCTCCATCAACCACATTTGCCCAACGATTGTTCATGCTAAAAAATTAATCATACTTGCAAATGCATATATGCCAGTAGCAAAACTATTTAACAACAACAGGTTATCTTATTTTGCAGACACTTACCTACCATCATCATCAGCAAGTCATCATCTCCACTCCACTACCCATATATCCAATCAAGCCCAACAACGAAACCACATTTTTCATGTTCTTTGCTATCATGGCATGATAAGCCAGTGCAATTTGGAACAGAGGCAAGGAAAATGCAAAAACCAGAGAAGGAAGCACCAAAATATATCCAGCAGCAGTACATTTTATTCTGACAATAAGTCTATGACTATGAGAGAAGCAAATACACAGAACATGGGTTTACATTTGGTTCGTGTAAGTAACAGCAGTCGTGTCCGTGTCATACTTTTAAGCTGTTGTGGTATGGTTTACCGACTTTGCAGATATGAAAAATGTCGATCCTGATATTTAGTATTGTTGATTTAACACTTTTTTACCTCAATATCAAATAGGTACGTGCATAATAACAAATAATAATATTTTTTGCAGCGTTGTGTATAATTCAAGGTTCTGCCAATTCCTCAATTGTACGCTAAGTACAGTTATACATTTTGCAGTTAGTACATACGTACAAATAAAGCATACACGAAGCAGCTAAAAGCAAAGTCGTTTCAGGAGAGAGCCGTGTGATCAAATCGAGTTAAACTTACAATTAGTGAGAAAAAAAACGTCTCTAGGCAGCAAATTGATACGGCCATGATGCCTACATATTATGCAGCTGAAAAATCCACCATGTAGTTAGACAGGGAGTACAAATCACGGTAATAAAAGCAATAAATAATATAAATATGATGCCACCAACGCAGCAGCGTTTTTTTTTTGTTGTAGCACGAAGAACAGGGACCACGCAGTTAAGCCTTTATTGTACAATGATCCATCTCTTTTTACGTAAGTGCATATATATAACTTGGTATCGTTTATCGACGTAGTAGTCGTATGTAATGAAAGAGATAAAAGTCCAATATCAGAACGCTGCCTGCGCTGATGTACGCAGTAAGTAGCAAATTCAATCAACTACTAAAACGTACTATATAATAACATTATAACAATTTATTATTATGAAATGGCATAATAAAGAACACTACACACAATATTTGCAGTGTGTAAACGATGAAAATTGCCATGCAATTTGATCCATGGATATGGTTATATAAAATATGATGTAAAATGTTTAGGACAAAAGGGATGATCATGATTACAGAATGGGATCGCTATTGTAGGAACGGCAAATTAAACCGTTGTTTTTGCTCTCTCTCGTTACCATGTTTCAGGCTTTCAGGGTTCGGGTTGTTTTTCATTTTCCTTTCAAATGGAATGAGCTGGCCGTTAAAGGAAACTACGCAAATTCAACAATCTGCGTCTCTTTGAATTGAAAGAGGCCAAGTTAAATAAAACCATTTAGCGTTCTTTGCCATTATTATTGGCAGCAGGATGAAATATATGACTGCTGGGAGAGTAAAAATCATATTTATTATAGCAGTCATAGCGCACAATATGATGACGACTACAAAAGTCCCCTTGTTTCACTGTAAATGTCATTGTGCCTGTGCTATGACTTTGGCTGGCAAGCACCATCGCCATCACCATCAGTCTAGTCAACCGAGCCGAGTCTTAAAATTATTGTAATAAAAAGAACGACGTTCGACTAGATACTTACGTACATCAACTTACTATGCATGTGCATGATGATTATATTAAATGTAATGCATAAAACAGAAAAAAAAGAGAGACAGATCGTTGCAATATTTTTATGCAGTTTTTTGCTCGTCTCTCTTGTTGCTTTTAACTTGGTTTACTTTTATGGTGGTGGTGTGTACGGCGTAAGTATTTTTGTACTCCATTTTTTATGGGATGGCGATGATGACGACGACGCATGCATGGCGAGCAGTACGACGGTTACATACCAGAATTAGATCCACAATCCACACACAGCACACTTGTCATTTGTAACGAGAACGAGGTTTTATGATGAGATGTGATGTGCAAGAAAAACAGAAATCAAGGCAAGAAACAAGAAGTGCACACAGACAAACTTCTTGCAGAGGAAAAAAATAATCTATTATGAGTTTGCTGAAACATAATGTGTGTGGAGGACTTCTCTGCTGTCTGCATCATTGTGCTGTGCTGGCTGATAATTGAAGATGCCAAAGATAGATACATTGTGACAGCCAAATTGATTGAAAAGGTCCGCGCGTATGGAGCGTAGCCATTGCACGAGGATAATTTTATGTGAGATGTGAGTGAGAGAGAGAGAGGAGAAAAAAGTTGCTTCATGGAACCGTTTTCTTCTCTTTAAGCGATGTTGTTTCAAGATGAAAAAGATTTTTGCGCCCACCACACGCCATGGCAATACCACCATCATCATCGCCACCGACAACAACCACCACAGCCAAAACTACAAAAAACCATCAGCCATAATAATCATCAGAATAACCCACCCTGGCTGCTTTCTTCTGCTGAGGAGGGAGTGACTGTGACTACTATAGCTTACCAGCGAGAGCGAACACAAGTGTGAGATTGAATGACTATTTTGGAACGGACTCAACAAGATATTATAGCAACTTCCCAGCAGTAGCCCAAACCAGTAGACAAGAGAGGGAAAGGAAGACATGACATGAGGAATATACCAGCGCACCAGAAGAGATGAGCACACTAGCACGAAATAGCAAGTAGCAGTAAAGTAATAACTTGAAAACGCAAGTGCATACCAAAAAATCATCATCATTAATCTTTTTCTTCCTTCTCATTTCCTTTCAAAAATTGGGATCCAACAATCCAGTTATGCATGCCATCACCACGTGTCTTCTTGCTTTTCCAAACTCAGACTTGAATATATCAGCCAGCATTATTGTTTTCACCTCCACGTCCAACGTCAATACAACGCAACAAAACAACGAGACTGGTTAGACTAGACAAGACATTCCTTTTCGCATAAAAACAATTTTTTTTGCTTCCTAAACGTCCAAGTTGATATAGCACATTTATTTTATGGTTAAATCGTGGCTTGGTTTTTGGCTCGTCTTAAGGCTTAAAGGGTGGGTGGAGGCAACATTTTACTAACAACAACGGAAAGACAAGGTGGTGGTTCCCTACCTTTTGGTGGTTTGGTTTATTCCATTTAGACGAGCACATATAAAATACATTAATATATATGGCCACCATCCTGCAACCACTTTATATCCACTATCTACCACCACCCATTTCATTTTCGCCTTTTTTATTATTAATTGCTCATCATATCGCACCATCAACCGGCCAATAAATATATCACCGTTTTATCATGTGGCCCAAGCATGTGAGTAGCAAATAAACCGGATGAATGCTAAACCAAACCCATCCAAAGTTCTACGATATGCTGCACGTACATTTCATGTACACATGGATGTAGGAACACAACAATAAAAACCTATAAGATCAATAGTAGAATTTTATATAAATGTTCAGTTAGTAATGTCGACCAACAAACAACTGAACATTTTTGTAGACGCCTTCTAAATACTATCAGCTTCACAGATAGCCAGAGAGAAGAACTGCTATCCGTATGAAGGCAACGACGATATCGACATAACAAAAGAAAACACCTTGGAAGCAATAAAGAATAATCAATACCATGTATCATTTCATATCGTGTCATCATCATCACACACGCATAAAATATGTTATGAATACGCTCATTTGATATTTACACTTGATTTTGTTTGTCCGATTCACGCAACTTTTGCCAACACGGTGCTATTGCAGCCGTCCGTTCTCCTGCAGAGTTCACACACTTGACAAACCAATATGTGTGCTTCTTGTGTAACAACGCAACACAAACTGCCCTTTTCCTCAGTCTAACCGTCAACATTGTCAAATGATTTGCATACTATTGACCATTACTTTACTTATCGTCAACATCATGTTTGCTACTTTATACAAAAAGCGATTATCATTAGCGTGTCTTGCGCAAAAAGTTCCCTGCTTGTGCAAGTGGCTGTTAAGGGAATACACATGGAATCCACAAAGATTGTACATGTATTTTTGTGGTGGGTTAAGTGCTAATCTTAATGAATGGATGTATGTCACAAACGACAAAATGCCATTACATGGATTCATTTCATTTAGCACCATGATTATCATCAGAAAATCTATTTAAATGCTTGCCTACGCACATTCATTCATTCCTTGTGTGTGTGTGCCCATAGGCACATTGTTTGCTGCGTACGTGAAGAAAACTTGTCCTTTTCCTCTGTTTTTACTGCTTTGGCATATTCTTCAATGTCCACATTGTTGGTTGTTGTTTTGTTGCTGACCATTAATAATACACTATTGCACTGTAAATTGTAGAGCAATGAGGTTATACTCAACATTCTAACATGTCCCAACTCTGTTAATTGCGAATAACGCAATATAAAAAGTAAGCAAACTTTTGAATATTGATCTGTTGTATGTAAAGAATGAAATGGACTTTTAACTTGTAAGTGGATCAATCAAAAATCAATGCATTGAAAAAGAAGGGGAAGACAAATGCTCAAAGTGTATCCCTATCGCTCCTCAAATCATCTTCTCGCCTAAAACATTTCACATACTTTTCACAAACTGTTTAGTCCCAAACAAGCCAATGAACGAGAAATATATCTTGAACAATGTACTAATATAGACGTATCAAATTAAGGGTGCGTTTGGCAAGGGTCACAGTCATTGTCCATCTATTGTCATTGATATTGTGATGTCCATATTTGGATTCACCTGCTTGATTCTCTTGATAACATTTATAATCTCTGTTGTTCACTCTCGCAAGGCAAGGGGATGCGCATTGTCAAAAACAACTGTCTTTTATCACCTTCACATAGGTAAATATATTGTACGTGTTGTATGTGCATGTCAGTGTAACTTCGCATTATTACCTGGCTTTGTAATATTGCATTGTATTATGCAAAGAAGGCAAGTGATAACATTTTTTACCAAAAAGAAAAGCAAAAGCAGACATGCTCTAAGTAAGAACAGACCGGATAGTCCTGGTTCTGGTTACATAATGTTTATTATTGTGTACCATGCCTTTGACGTTTTTTTTACATTTTGCAACAATGATTTTTTTGGTAAACGAGGCATGAACATCAAAAGGCACGACAGGGCAACGCTCACATTTCCTTTATAGCTTTTGGCGTTTTCAGCATCTTTTCAACACGATATTTTCCTTTCAGTAAAAATTGTTGAAAAAGAAACGAGGATATTTAAATTACACGTGCATGTGCATACTCTGAACAGGCAGGTTCCAAGTTCCAACGGAGCGTCACAGATCCAATGAAATGGCAATGAAAGCTGTGCGCGGTATCATCACGAACCAAGCAAAACTAGCATAATATACATACTAAACATCTTCCAATGTAAAGGTCATTTATTTATTGTGACTATTATTGCTGCTATAACTATTACTATCATCAGCATAACTCCTGTTATTACAACATTTTATAGCTTGCAGAGTATAGGCCAGTGTATTTAAGTTTCATTTCAATTTCCTTCCCAGCATGCATGTTGTATACATTACACTCTCTCACCAACCAGCCAGCCAAAATTTTTGCAAGGAATACTTGTAAATAAATCCACTTACTGCAAAATGGTTCAGCACCTTCTTAAATACTTTAGTAGCTACTGCAAACCGTTACTCTCTCTATACAGTAACTCCGTAATAATCCCGATGACATTGCACTGCACACAAAAACATGGCGCTTACTATTATAATCAGGTAGTAATAGCTAACTATATCATACAATAGGTGCGTAAACGGTTTTATAATGCCTAATAAGTACACCTATTACGAACCTGCTACTTATTATTTTTTTTCAAAGAAAACAAGACATAATATACAACCTACATAACAACAATAAAACGAACCACAGTAGCAAATAAGCAATCAGAATGCAATTGAAATGGCCGTTTAGTTGGTACTTTTTTTATTCTTAACCTTTAACTTGACTGTTGCGGCCTTTTGAACTTTAAATAGTATTATCATTATCGTTGTCATCATCGTCAAGAAAAATAACAGCAAGAAGCAACATCTTCATCATGATTATTATTATTATTGTTATTATGATTACTGTCATTTTTAAGAATTAGCAAGTTTTACATTACAATACAACAAACTCCTTCTACCGCTACTTAATTTTTTTGTGAGAAAATTTTCATGTACGGGGTCACCTGCCAAAAAAATAATGCTCCTTTTAGCAGAAAGAAAGAATGAAGATGAAACAACGGGAGTTGAAAATGCTGAAACGTAACAGTGGCACAAAACACTGAACAAAGGCATTTTTATCTTTATCGTTAAAAACTGTTTCTGTTGTGATGCGCTGTGTGTTTAAGTTGGGCCCAACTACTGCTACGACTGCGACGAACAAAAATAAGTACACGGGACATTGCCATTAGTCAACCATCAGACAGTGAAGAGCAGACATAAGCCGAACGGCCATTGGTTTGGCATGGTCTCCCTGTAAGCATGTTTATTTAATCCCCTCTTCTCTGAAACACGTCGTAAAAGTAGAAGAAGTAGAAAAAAAAGAAATGCCATTTTTCCTCGTGTAAGTAGCCAAATGAACTTGCAAAAATGTGAAGGAAAACTTCACGGTCCTTTACCACCATAACCAGCCTCCCATTATCATTATTATTATGAATATGATTATTATTTGCGAGCGAGGAGCAAAATTAATACAATTAAGGGCATTTTCCGAGAAAAGTTTAGAGCGACGATGACAAGGAGCCAGAATAAACTTTACTTGGTTAGCTCAAGCCGTCATCAACATAATGCAAGGCTACTAATATTTAATAGCCAGAAAGAGAGAGGGTGGGCAGGGAAGGTACTAACTTTTCTTGGTAAACTAGGACTCGACTTCAGGGAGCTCATCTGCGTCTCTTCTTGACAGGGGATGAACTATAGCCTTAACTTAGGTACATATAGCTTTGCACAACATGCATATCCACACAAAAAATGAGTCTCATTAGCAGATAGTCATCTCATCTCATCCTACCAAGTAAGATCCAACCATTATTACATTGTACACAACATGGTAAATATTATTTCGAAACTACATTTGAAAACAGTTGAATACAGTCACGGCATGCTTCCTGTTGTGCTGATCCACTGACAATGAGTGAATCTGGTTGATTGAATCAACGAGACATACCACCAAAAACGGTAGCAGCTCAAGTTACATGTGTGTACTCTAATACCAAGTTGTAAAAGGCCAAGACGACCACGATCAGCTTTTGTTTTTATATAGTAACCCCCCACGTAATAAAACCAAAGGGTTCAACACATAAAGACCCACATTTGCACTCACTTGATTCATATATCAGCGTCTTTCAGTATCATGAACTAATATGTATAAACAATGAATACATTCATAACACGACAGAGCATCATGCGACTCATGAAATGAATCATGAGTCATTTTAATTTACACACAAGTTTTTCATTCTTCTTTCAAATCTCACCCTGCTCGCCGTTATTTGACTACCTATTAGTATAAAAAAACGCTCAAGATGTTGTGCTCAACTCATTCACAAGTTTGTCTTATCCACAAACAACGAGTATTGAATTATTATCAGTCAATGGTGGTGTCTGTCACAAAACTCACTTGCAACAAAAAGGGAATGCAGATGAATGAGAAGCCCACATGCCCGTGCATCATCGCATGCATGCAAACGATTTTTAAAAAAAACGCTGCGTTTTGTTTCCTTCGCCGTGGTACTTACTGCTGCAGTTTCCCAGATGACGACGAGCAGGTAATTCATCCATTGTTGTGTTATGATAGGTAAGTGGAATGCATCCACACACACAGCGCAAACAAACGACGACGACGAAAAGAGGAAAAAATATGTATTATCTTTTATAAAAAATACTTTCTGCCGACATGTTGCTTCGTCGTGTGACTGTGTGACTCGTGACCCCAATTTCTTCTTCATCGCCGCTAGTGCTTATAATGCGATTTATAATCATCATGATTATACCATAACACACTTTGGATCGCATGCTTATGCCTGCATTACAGAACAGCTTGAAAAACAGCAGAAGTGATGATAAACACGCGAAACCTACACGAATATATACATGCATGCAAGTATGCAGTAAACTAGAAGTACTAGCTGTCGGCATGGTTACATTTTTCAACGCTTTACTTCCATGAGCGTTCTTCGCGACTGCAAAGTAAATTTATATAAATTACTTCTTGTCATCATTCAACTGATGCTGGATTAAAAGATTATCTACAAAAAATGCATATTATTGCTTTCCTTTAGAAAAAGTATGACATCATGCTGATCCGCACAAAGCCTTTAAGCTTCGCTTTCCACTTATTTTGCAAGCACATGTCGCACGGAACAAAGATCAAAGTGTGTGTGCAAAAGTGGTGGTGTGTGGTGACTATGGCGATGAGCCCGTTTCTATTGATTTCATGAGGAAATTATTTTTTTTAAAATATGAATACGATGATGATTACGATGATGATGATGAAATATAGCCAATCAACTTATCAATAATGTGGGGTGGTTGGCATATGCGGTAATGATTATAAATTTGCGGTACAAGTCAAGCCAAGAAAACTGAAGAATGGCTCCTTCAAGAGTAATCATAATTATGATAAAATTATATAGGAATTGCTGTCAGTGGAAAAATTCGTTGAATTTTACTCCTATTAAATCATTCTGTCTTGACTAGGACGAATGGTCTACGTGGCCTTATCATCATGAATGAAGCTGATGATGACTAACTGCGCTCATGTGGTAGAAGCATGAAAAATGAAAATTATGATGGTAAATAATGCTGGGTGATGACGAAGCGAAGGTTTGTTGGTATCCTATTTACTATTTGTATTTGCATTTTTCACGGAATGCATCAATTTTTTAATAAAAATTATTAGCAAATTTATTAGGGTATAACAAACAAATGTGTAGAACTAAATAATAATAATATGGCCCACCTCCGCGTATGGAGATTATGGAATTTATCTCTACTTCCATTTCCTTCCATTTATCTGTATTTTTACACGTACCTAACCAAAAACAGTTCGTGTTTGTACGCGTGTCTAAATACGAGTAAATAGTGAATTTCATACTATCTATTTTTTATAGATGCACATTTACATACATAGCAGACATACTATCACCTTCAACAAAGTTGAAATGCTATGATAATATAAATCACAATTTTTAAAGCCAGCACATAAAATCACATAAAAGGTCCATAAATATATTCGTAGTTTAGTAAAGCAGTACAAGTACAAACATTGGAAGAATATAAAAAAACAATTTTAGAGTGTACATCAAATTGTCGAAACGTAATAATAACAATAACAATATGCGAAGGGAATAACTAGAGCTTGTAAGCAAGATTTGCGCAAAAGTGCAGTGTAATGTGAGTAAGTCGTCGTTACATTTTGATTTGAAAAGATGCATAGGCACCACTTCTCAAGGTATTTCCTTTGAATTTCTTATCGTCACCCTTCTAACTAACAAACTCTATCCTTATGTATTTCTCTCGCGGGAGCTTATGGTCAAGGGACAAATCATCGCAAGCCATCATCAAATATTGGCAGCCGTATTAAATCAATCGTGCATTAATGCTTCGAAGGAATGGACACACGGCAGAGCAAACAATCAGAAGGAGAAAAAAATTGCTGCCGTTACTTACATAACAGTGACCAATGCGAGATATTAACTTCATTCACAGCTCGAAAAGGTCTTGGACTTTTTACAACAACTCTGTATCATTTTCACAGTCCGTTCTCCTTCACACATCATGAACGCCAGATTTCTTCTATTTTTTTTGTTTGATTGAATTTTTGCAGTATAGCATTTGTCTTTGGCTTGACATCAAACGAGCAGTTGAATGAAATACAGCATCCTGAAGGTGGTTGTATTAAGAGCATAAAAAATCTATCGAGGATAAAAGATAGTGTTTGTTTTTATACTGCAGTTCTCTAATAATAGGTGGTAGGATATCATTACTACTGTTTACTGAAATTTATCTAAGGAGCACGCCCTCGCGATTGGAGCTTAAATGCATGTTTATACAATTTTGAATTGAATTTGCGTGTAGAATTTTTTATTACTAACTAGTTTGTATCCCCGTCGAAATATATCCTTAAGAGCCGATGTGCAATGATATGCCATGTTTCACAAGAGAATGAATGCTGATTGTTTGTGAATCAAAAAGTCTTTACAGACACCATTTTGCTCTTATTTTCCTGACAAGACAGCCATTTCCAGGATAACAATCACGATCAGAATCGTATTATAGCTGCTTTTAAGCCAGCCATCCCAATGGAGTAGAGGATGCCTTTTCCAAACTCAACTCAACTGGAAACTTAACCATTCTCAACACCTCGAGTGGACAGATTTAATTTAAATTCAATATCGATCATCATCGACCATTGCTCCTTTCCACATGAAGAAAAACGGTCAAGGTAAATAATCTCGCAAGTGGGATTTCATTATTTTTGAACTGTTGATACAAAAACGCCGCATGGAGGTGCTAGGGTTCATGATAATATGATAATGCTACACCAACGGTGAACTGTTTGTGTGCCCTTTTCAAACATTTAGTTGATGAGTTTTCAAAAGTTTACATTGCAATTGACATTTGATATTATTAAACCTCACATTTAAGATGACGTGTATAGTTTTTTACGGGACAATGAAAAGTTGAACTTTTAACGAGAACCTTAAATTCTTTGACATCAGTTTTATGAAACATTTCAAGAATGCATTATACATGAATGTAAAAATGTAATGATGATGGCTGTATGGTGTTGGTGTTCACACATTATGAGACCGTATAATGCCTACTTACATACTTAGAGCACCTAGTATAATGTGTCAATCGTCACTACATTCGTCATCATAACCATCATCATCAAAGGAAAATGGATGTACTTGAAACTGGCACGCTGCTACCATAACTTTTTGCCGTTAAATTGTGACTAAATAATATGTTAAATGTGGCACTTTGCTATAATTCACGAACACGATACTTTTATGCTGCTACCACACATACCCAAAATACACCTCGATAAAAATCCTGTGCTTAGTCGATCGCTCATCATGAAAAAAGAAAGAAAATACACAATAGTTTAAGTGCTTGTTTGCCTGTCGTCGTCGCTTAGTCTGTCTAGTGACAAGTAAAACATGCTAGCTTGCTAACTCGGCAGAGCACTAAACTAAACGTTTAAGAGCTTGTTTTTTTTATTTATATGGCAGCTGTGCAAGGACATTATACAACTCAATATTGCAAGTTAAACTTTAATAGTCGTGGTTTTACCCGAATTTGCAAGCAGGCATGTATACATACATCACTTTTATTGTTATAAAAAGTATTGTATCCAGGAATCCAGAAAGAATACTGTCTGCGAATATGTATGTACATGCATGCCATTCTCATATACTAATACATACAGACTTAATATATATTTTTTTTACTTCTGATAATGACATTGTCTGATTGTTTGTTTTCCACTCTTTCCTTCTCTTCCATCCTCCACTCCTTCCCTTCCTTCTGTTTGCAAAAAAATACGTATATTATGTCGTAGAAGCAGCGACGGAAAATCCAATTTACCGTCTATCACATCGTTTGTCCCTAGCGAAACCCTCCCCAACCAAATCAATTATTTATCAATTCACTGAGGATCCTCCACACGTTCATTTACACTACCAGCTCTCTTTCTTTCTCTCAATTGATATTCCCTATGGAGGTATGCCAGCTTATATGGCAACTAACGGCAACTAGCAACTGTCACAAAAAGTGCTACGTTTACTACACCCAAATGCAAACAAACACAGTAAAATGGTGCCGCTACCGCCGCGTGGCTACGAGACAAACAAGTAAAGGTACAGATTTTCAACCCGACAAAAAAATATCCATAAAAATGCATTTTTCAGGAAAAAAAGAAAAAGTTGTTTCGTCAAACGTCAAAAAACATGAACATGTTTCATAAATATGTTTACAGTCAAGCCAATAAAATATTCATAGGAATTTTTATCCTCCTTCTTACACCTTACCCAAATTTTGCATGAAGCTGCCTTTATTTCACCATAACCGACACATGGAAAATAAATTTATTTTTCATTTCATCATCATCATCCTCTTCATCGTCAGTAGTAGTAAAGTAGCACGCTATTTATTGTTGGTTCATTGCCCAATTGTCCTTCAAGAGGAAGTTGCTACAGAAAAACCGTTCTTGTTACATTATATTATGCTCTCTAGTACACATAATCATATCGATACGTACTCAACTCTCGCTCATGATGGTCCGTATTATGCGCATGTTACATTTCAATGGTGATGATGATGATGTCAGTTTTGAAACGAGCATTATGATTTCATATATTTTTCTTATGGGTTCCACGTTAAAATTTACTTTGGAAGAATGCACAGATGTTCTGTTATGTGATGGTGGTTGGCTGGTTGGTTGCCATTATTACATATGGCCCACTTGCTTGCATTGTGGTTGTTCCAGTTTCCAGTTTATTCCACCATCACCATTGCCATATAAGAGCTGGCACAACCACCACCACACCAGCCATTCATCATTCAATTCATGACGAGTGAATGAGGCAGAAAAAGGCACACTGACACTGACAGTGACAAAGGAAGTCCATGCGGCTTTTTGCCATTGAACCTATTATTCCCCCCTCTTTACTTTTACAGACTATAATATCCATGAAGCTAAACATTGCATGACACACAGGAGCGTGTGTGTGTGAGGATGATTCATTATTATACAGGCACGAAAGAAAAAACTTCCTTCCCCCAGCAACATATTATGCATACAGCCAACCAATTTCTATTTAGCAACCAGCAGCAGGCAGAGAGGAGCAATAAAAGTTTCAAGTTGGATTTGCAGCTGGTGACTTGATTCCTCCACTCCAGCCGTGGAAACTGGGAAGTGGGAACTTGACAACTTTCCAACGAGCTTATAGGCTAGGCTTCGTGGAACTAAAAAGGACCGCTGGGAACTGGCCTGGATCTGGATACTCTCTCACACACACATGAGTCGAGGAGAGGGCCTGCCTGCTAAAATACTAATTGGTTCAAAGCAAAATAGTGGCTACGCCAACCTGACTTACTTTTTTTACAGGGAATCCTTCAACATTCAGCAAACATCATTAAAAATTCATTTAAATTACTCACCAATAATGAAAATGATGCAATAGAATCAATGTAAAGCACACAGCTCTCATTGTTTGTCTTGTGTGTGTGTGCGGTGGTGAGGTTTCAAATATTCACAACCTTTTTTTGGCTCATCAGCGTACCTCACGCGTGTAGAAAAAAAGTAAACTGAAAAAATGTGTTCTAGCAGCAGCCTTTTGAATTTCGGCTCAACAGAAGAACAGGCAGCATGTAGAAAAAATAAGAATTTCAAGCGCAAACATTAGCAGCAGCACAGCAAACAATGTTCAAAAGCTTAGACCTTAGCTTTAATTACGATGATGTTATAATCATAATATTTTTATAGAACAATTTTTCCACCCAACCACGCCACATGATGATGATTATGATGATAATGTAAAATGTACTTGAGCAAAAACTACTCTGTAGGCTGAACTATTTAAATTTTGTAGCGTTTCTTTGCTCATAAGTTATAAGCACCAAGTAGTAGAAATAAAAATGTTAAACGCTTCACATCAGCATCGTCGTCATCATCATCAACCATTCTCTGCACTTTTTCGATAAATCAGTAGTAACTCAAGTATGATAGCATGTTGTTGTAACAGTAACAAAAGAGACTGAAACTTTCTACAAAAGATTATTATTACTAATAAATGATATCATCATCGCCATTAACTTAACGGCAAAATGAAATCAGTCTGAGGCACAACAATGAATATATACATAATATGAAAATACGTAGCGATTAGGATTATGGCATTAAAAATAATATCAATTGTTACAGCTACTAAAAAAACTATTTTTTGCAGTGTCAAGAAACGACCTTCACAAAAAAACGAAATTGGGCTCTTCTCATGGTGAATGGTTTACTCTGATGAGCACTTTTGGTGGTGCGTTTTTGAAATGGCCAAGTACCTACGTAAGTGCTACTATGCCTTAACTTTCAAAAATGATTGCAAAAATAACCGACTCCGCTAATTACTATAATTATTTATTTTTTATGCTAGCTTAATTTTCGTAAATAAAGCTAATTTAGATAACACATACATATATGCATAATATAATATGATGGTATGAAAGATAAAAAAGAATGGAAGCAAAAATAAATCATGAGAGACTTACGTCAGCACCTATGGGTGATTAAGTCACAGGTCATCCCATTGAATTAGCTGGTGTCGCTCCGATTTCCACGCAATAAATTGAAAGTAAACGGCAACCACTTCAAAATACACACACCAGCGTAGCGTGATGATTGATTATCGTACCGGTAGCAAATAATAAGGCAACGCGCTGATTGAATCTTGTATGAATAAAAAAAGCTGGACAGTTTTTTAACACAAAAATGGAGTTGCAGTCAATGTTCGTAAAAAAAGTATTTTAATCAGTTTTTCTTTCATGTGTTTTTAGCAGCAAAGCATGTTTTAAAATATAAAAGAAAGTTGTAGCTTGTTTTTCTTTAATTATTTTTTTTGTGGTTGACGACGAATGCCTCAATATGTAGTAGCATGAATATATCACAAGAAGAAACGAATTAAAGTTTTCACAGGTCGTAACATTTAAATATTTTTTCTCTTGTTGGCCTTCTTGTACTCTGTAGTTATCGGCAAGGCTTGGCAATGCATCAAAATAACTGAAATTCCGAACATGCAATAAAAACTAATTCGTTTCGAGGTCTAAAGGCAAAAACGGCTTCACAAGTTAATCGTAACGTAATAAATAACCTGGCACCTAAAGACCTGGAATGTTTTCATGTCTGCTTTGCATTTAAAAAAAAATTCTTTAACGTCACTCTTACTATTATATACAGTGGTATTGTTTTTGACTATTTGTACTAGCACATCATATATTTTACGTCGACATATTAATATTTAAAAATCATTCGGAAAACAATGTGATCCTAAATTGTCTTCACGGTAGTATTTAGTAAAACTCTTAATCTCTACGATGAATTTCACCTGAATGTTCAACAATCGCCGATCATTTATAATCAGTAGACAAATTAGTAGTACAAAGTAGACCGTCAAATGTCTCTCCAGCGATGATGTCAAGTGTCAAGTGACAAACGCTCAAGTTTGTATAAACATGTTATCTTTAAACTGATTTGCAACACTTTGCGGTAACCCTTTGGATGATTGTCATTAGGAATATCAAATTGATTTGATGAGATGTTTTTTTAAACCGACTATGGATTTATTAGCAAGCACAAGTGATAATGGATAACTAACAGAGCTACATACACAGTAATGGAGACAGGATAGAAAAACCCATGGAAACTAATGTGGTGTAGTATATATTATCATTCTATATTAAAATCTGGTTTAAAACTTTTTTTGTGGGAAGGCAATTAAAAGGCGACCATTATTTCTTCACATGTATGTTTCTATGACAAACATTTAAGATGTACTCATATAAACAACGGACACATTTAAGCACAAAAATTTCTTTACACGGACCGAGTTTCCACAGGAAGTTAAATAAATCTCAAAACTACAGCCGTCGTCGTCGTGCCACGTGCACTTGCTTCGTTTCCACAGAAGACCGTTCCAATATAATAAAATCTTAACAATAATTTCATGTCTCTCTCCGTCATCCCTCCATCATATTAATTACATTTCATACTATTTCCCATTGAGCTCCTTGGAAACCGTTCCTTCCACACACCGAAAATATCCAATGGAAGGAGAGTATAATAAACAAAAAAAAGTACTAAAAGTCAACGGAAACCCGTACTAAGACGACCACTTTTTGGACATCTGGCCCAAACAACAACAACAAACGTCTTCCACCAACTTCCAAAACTTGTTCCATAAAAATACCGTTTCTACTCGTCACGCTGGTCAACTTTCTTGCAATTTGCAATTAAGATGTGATGTCAATTTAGCGACCAAGACAACAACAAACGTGACAGCAAGTCCGTCAATTTCACTTGTTTCACATCACTCATTAGTTTTCTCTCCGAATTTCTTTACAATAATTTGAGGGGAAAGCAAATTTTTTAACTAAACAAAAATCCTTTAAAAAACTACTATGAACAATTTGTTAACTAAAAAACTGAAGAGGAGAGAGAGAGAGAGGAGGAACAAAATTTGATGTTAAAGTCCGACTGTTTTGTTTACACTGACTGACTGACTGTGTGAGAGCTACACACAAACGGAAAGCCTCAAAACAAAATAAAAAAATCCACCAGCAACCAGCCTAGCACCACTTACTTCACTTGCTTTTCTTTTTTCAGGGATTCTCTCACTCTGCCTGTCTCTAATATTTTTTTTTCGCTATGTTGACGTGTGTGAGTGTTTCGTTTCGGCTGCTTTCTGCCGTTTCGTTTTTCAAGTAGAAAAAGCAGCCGTTTTTGTGTGTGGACGACTACTGACTTGTTGTTCAGTTCAGTGTTCTCTGTTGTTGATGTAAGCTGCACAAGAGCAGTCAAAAGACTAGCTACTTCTCTATGAGAAGCTCACTTGCAAACCAACCATATAGATCACAACACACACATCTCATGATCATCATCAACATCATCCGGTTTCTTCGGTTTTTTGTCTATAAGGGAGACTTATAATATATTTTTTTTACTTTTTGCTTTACTAACTAACCATTGTACAGAAAATAAAACAGTAAACCACCACCATCACACACCGTGTGTGTGTCGTGGCTGAAATAAAAAACAAGAGTAAACAGAGAAGATCAGCAGCAGCAGCGGCAGCGAACTTGATACATGAAGAACACACGCACAAAATACTACTAAAAGCCATGCATGCTCCGCTTCGCCTCTACTATTACCTTGTTTTCATATGAGGACTGAGGAGGATTGAGGATGATCTTCATCATAAACGAGAGGAGATGCTCTCGTCTCGTGTAAAATGTAATCATATAACTTTGCTTTTTGTTATTTTGCCGTTTTTCTTCTGTTCTGTGTGCATTGCAATGCATGCTTGTTTTTGGCTTATCGCTTTTGTGTGTAATGTGGTGCGGTGCGGTGGTGGTGGCTGGGCTCTCTCATGGGCTGCTGAGCTGACTTGTTACATATTATTTTTCTAGCTACAATAAGTTAAAAGGCAAGTGGAGGAGGAGGAGGAAACTAATCATAAAAAAGAATGATGGAATAAAGCTCACAGAAAAGAGAGATGCATTATGTGTTATGGCAGAGCAGCGCTACTACAACCACTTCTTTACTTTGTTGAGCAGTCTGGTGAACGGTGCGAGTGAATATTTCAAAGGTAAGTCATGTCATCATGAGCAAGTATGCAGCGCAGAGATGTATTTGTGGTATGTTTTGTAGTTTGTAGGAGGAATAGTCATCAAGTTAATCATCGTAAGAATCCTAAGCATGGTAAGAATCGCAAAAAAAAGTGAAATGTTTTAAAGTGTGTGCATATTCTTCTTGTTCTTCTTTGAGTCAAGTTGCCAATATTATTATATGCACTTGTGTAAAAGACTACACAGAGAGCAGAGACAAAGCGAAAGAAGAGTGGATTTTAAGAGAGGAGAATAATAGCAGCGTTGTTGCTTGGTTTGGTGTGATATGATGCTAATCTTATGATGTGATGTTCTTCCATAAGTGCACAAAGTGCAGGAATGCATACAACAAGACATTATTATATTGCTGAGCAGTTTTTCTGAATGAAATTGATATCTTCCTAAAACTAACGAGCTATGATATGATGGTGATGATCGCATAAGGCCGATAACATGGCAAAGTTGGCAAGACAGAAGAAGTCTTGTCATCATCATCATGCGAATGCAATGCAAATGGAGTAGATTAGTTTAAGTAGCAAAAGATCAGTTAACACGGCACGACGCTTCTCTCTGCGCACAAGATCACATAAAGCATATATTATTATTATTTTGTTCTTTTTCCCCATCATCATCGTCGTAATAGTTCCGTTTGTCGTAGTAGTAAGTAATGGTTAAAAGATTGCTGTTAAGCATTATTTCATTATTGCACTCTACACACAGCAAGCATTCTACCGCTTGCATCAGACTAATGGAGGCAAATATTATGAATAAAATATGATGCTTCATCTTTTCATGAGGAATGAATGGACTTCTTCCTCTGGCATTCTGCATAGAACTCTAACCGTCGTGTATGGGGAAGGTCTCCAAAATGTCCATGTTCCATTTATGTTTGTTGAGAGCGAAATCTACCTGGCTGGATCATTTTCTTGTGATCATTGCATGCAAATTGTATAATGTTATTAAATTGTGCATATATGCATGCTGGAATGAGATCCGCTTGATAAACATGAAAGATTGCCTCTACATGTGCATTTCCAGAGAGATGCAGATTTTGTGTTGTGGAATGATGAAAGAGTGAATGTGGTGGTAATGGAGTCAGTTTAGTGGCCAGCGTTGCATGTTATTTCAAACATAGAAGTTCCTTTTGATCCTATTTTGAGAGAGACAAAGTACATGAAATACTACGACACATGCTACATGCCACGTCTTTTTAGTAAAGGTGTACCTTATTGCATTGTTGTATGGCACATGAATGTGAATGTCACTGTATATGGAATTTTATACAGCGTTTATAAATGTACATTTCTAAATTACATTGTTTAAGAAGAAGGATATAGCGTGTAGGTGAAGAACGAATATCATTTGAGTATATGTACTTGAAATGACCCATTAGTGTGTTTTGCGAGCTACTAATAAAAGGAGAAGTGTATTTTGTGTGCAGTGACTTGCTGGCAAAAGGTATAATGGTACTCCATGCTAATGTGAATAGTACAATTTTGTATGCGTTTTGTCGGCACGATGGCAGGTAGGTTTTCTGGTTCATTCATACAATGCATTTGAGAGTTTTATGCAGGTAGAAGTGAGTGGCAAGGCAAAAGTTAGCCAGTGACAACCACACTGGCTTTGATTTTTATGTTGGGTTGGGTTTTTTTTTCCTTTTCTGCGTTCTCCAATTCCTTTGTTTCGTCGAAAGAAGGAAAACACGGATTGGAAATTGGAAGGTGATACACGCATGCATAGAATGGAAATGGTGTGCTTATTTGAGGAGTTCCACACACGAGGAGTAAGTACACAAAGTATGAGGAACAAGGCTAGATTTTTTTTCTGGTGGTGCGAAGGTAGCTGTCGGTCTCTTGAGAACGGCGTTGCATGTTATTGCATTTACTAAAGTGTCAATTAGAATGCGAATGACAAGTCGGAAACCTGCAGCTGCTGCTCTGGTTGGCAATATTGTAAAACGAAAAGGTCTGCAGAAGAAGCAGCAGCATGCATGAAAATTTTGGTTTTTGGAAGAGGGTCGAGCGATACATAAAGTGAGTCGACAGATCTTTGGCTAGACAAACGGCACGTAGTACCAGGCTTTAGGCTTGCAAAATATTAAAAAAATGTAAAGCTATCATTCTGTTTTTCATAATGCATAATAATGAATTCCAAATTCCATATAAATGTTGTTGGGGTTGGACCTTGTGGCTCATTTGGTGGTGTTGTTTACGAAGCGCACTGCAACGGATACTATTTCTCTGCCACATTTGCTCCATATGTTGCCATTCATAATGTATCTGTACCGTGGTGGAAGCAGAGGATAGGATTATGGAACAAGGGGGATGCGAAATATGACGCAGGAAGTGAGACTTGAAATGAACTGGTGACTCAACCGCATATTCCTCAATGAACGAATGTGAATGTTCCATTCCAACGCCTCCCCAACTCGGCTTCATTTTTTCATAATGCATATATTACGCAACGGTTATGCAATGCAAGTTTTGGTTCGTTTCGTACTCCGACACGACCATGATACGACAATGAAACCGCTGATATTTCATGGAAATTCTTACGTGACTTGATTAAATAAATAGGCCATGTGACAATATCTACTAGATGTAAAATGCCTTCAATACGTTTCACGTTTTATTCACCGATACTAAGTATCTAAAATAATCTATTTCTGAACATTTTTTTTCATTTAAAAGAGAGAAACGATAGTTCATTTACTAATCTAAGAATGCGTTGTTACGTTACTTATTTAAACACCTTCAGTAT
Source organism: Sinella curviseta (assembly GCA_004115045.4). Taxonomy (NCBI): domain Eukaryota; kingdom Metazoa; phylum Arthropoda; class Collembola; order Entomobryomorpha; family Entomobryidae; genus Sinella; species Sinella curviseta. Next base: position 30,033,249 of record CM065489.1, read on the forward strand.
TTGCGATAAAATCTCTTCTGGACAGAAAATAAATTGAATGATCATTTAGCTCGTAACATTATCAATTATGCTTATTTATCTGACTCTGAGATTCCGCATGTTGTTCCTCCGACTCCTTTACCTACGCAATATTACAATCTATCTGACCATCCTTTGGTAAACAATGAAGGGTTTGAGCTACAGCTCGGACTAGGTATGTCATTGTACCGTAACAACCGGAAGGCGCACTGTCGTAAAAATGTTGGCAGATATGGGCAGCTCCGCCGCAAAGGAGACCAGCTCCTTCGTTTCCACTTCCACTCGCACCTGTCGTGTCGCCTCCATCACTACTACCCTGACCAGCAGCACTGCCAACTGCTCCAGCTTCTATCTTGTCTTTGGCACAGCAGAGAGTTGCGTCTCCGTTCACTTTCACTTGATCCAGGAGGAATATTTTATTGGCCGTATGAGCAAGTTGTTCTACGTAAAGAATGTCACCCAAATAATTGGTCAGGTTATGTTCCACTACTAGCGTGAGCACCATTAGAGCCTCGACAACAAGCTGGCGATATTCTGGTTGTGATATAGTGTTCAACACGGCCTCCACTCGGAGTGCAAACTTTAATTCCCCAGAAGTCATCTAAAAAATAAGACAATAAGGATTGCATAGTCATAGGAATTTCCTTTAGGGCTAATACTGCACAAAATATTACAGTCATTCCATCACATTTATCTATACCTCTTGGGTCAAATTTGTAGATAGCACCTTCCCATTTATTGCTAGTCCTTGGCACTATAAAAGCAGTAATGACAATATGAGTCTCTTCATAGCTATTTGGCTACGCAAAAGTGTACCATGTTCCACACAGGTATGTATACTCACCCGCTCTAGGATTGCCCACACCCTGGGATAAAATCCCCTAGGTACCCTATTCAGTGCACCATCCAGCCTCCTTCGTCTCAGCCACTGTCCTTGTTGTTTCTCTACCTCGATTTGCTCAATGTCGCGACAAAAAAGTGTGTCAATGTGTGCCTACACATGCAAGGAAACGTGAATATAATTCATATTTTTCCTAAGCATGAAAACCTGAGAAAAAATATTGCATTGTTTCATTTCCACTTCACCTTGCTAACTTTTGTAGATGCCGTGGTGATAACAGAATGACTGTAGCCGCTGAATCCACTTCTCGTTGCTACAATAAAAATTCCTTTAAATACATTTCCATAAACTTCACCATTTGTAAGTAGATTTGGGACAAGTTTAGGACTTACACATTGACGTGCTAACTGCAAACTCTTTCCCACTCATAATGTGATATAGCAAGTTTTTCATCTCAAACGGGCTCAAGTTGAGAAGATAATCTGATGCCTCGTCACCTCCGCACTTGAGCGTTCTTGCCAGTTCCGTTGCCATCACTTGAATAATAAGACCCACCCGGAGCCTCAACATTTCCATGAATAAATGTGGTTCTGTTCGAATGAACATGGCAAGGTAGACTAGCAGTTCCTGTGTCAGCATCGCTGTACTCTCATCATCTCCATATGCTGTATGAATCAACTGTCTCAACTCTATTTCTGGAAGAGGTCCGGTGATTGTCTTTTCGTGATGCGGAGGCATTCCAACCGTAACCTGTTTCTGCCGCACGAGTAAGTCTGTCACGGCTTTGGCAAGGTCCTCTACTCGTTTGCCTAGCATTCCAGCGGTGTGTCTGACCAGACCCCAAAGCTTTTGTTGGCACGCTTTGTCATATAGCCCTTTCAGCAAGTCCTTCACTTTCACTTCCACGTTGTTGTCATCCACTCCAGTTATATAGTCGAGGCCATGAGACGTCACCAAATAATGAAGGATGTCGCCCTGTTCCTCCAACGAGTCAGTGTCTCGCAACATGGTGATTAACTCATCAATCTCTGTGTTTTCGAACTGGGAGTCAGACGTTAGGCGTTGTCGAGTGGATGCTTGAAGTATTGGTGCCCAAGAGGGCTGGGCCATGATTGGTTTATGTTCCACGGGGGATGGGGCACGTTGATTGGGTGATTCAGCAGGAGGCGATAATGAGTTCATAGCGGTACTTGGTGGTGTCACTCGACGAGATTCTCGCCACGTGGATGGTTGATCTTCAACGACAAAGCTTTCTAGAATTTAGACAAACGCGTTAGCGATGACGGCTACTTACTATGCAATCCAAATAATCTGAGAATCTTCACCGTGTAATATTTAACTAACCTCGGTATATTGATCTAGTTCGTTTAATGGTTCCTTTTAAAGAGAGTCGCCGTCCAGGATTGGGTTTCTTTGTGTACCGTCCGCCACCTATCTTGTTTCTCGGAGCTAGTGGATTTTTTAACTTGTACGAAAATGACTTTTGCAGTTGCTCTTCTAGGTACTCCTGAACCTCTGGGTGTAGTTCTATGTCACACGTCAAAAATAAGAAGTTAGTATGTAAAGGGAATATTTCGTTACGAAAAATTGGGCAATACTACTCCAACTTACTTTCAGGAATACCATCCTCCACACTCCCCAAAAAGCTTAAATTCGTAATGCAGGATGTGCTCAAAAAGTCCTGCAAGAATCCCAGTGTAACTCTGGTCCCAACAGTGTATCCACTCCTTAACTTTTTTATCGTTGTAATAATGGACATGGGCACTTTCCCATCCTCTACATAAACGCATAGACACAGAATAGCGATAAGATACAGAGCAATGCTTGTCATCGAAGCATCTATTCTTAAATCGACAACTTTTCATATTTCTTTGAGAAGCCGATTCCCCAGTTATTATTGCGAATTGCTGGAGTTTTCAATCGGATTAGCAACTAATAATTGTAATCGAAACAGTATAAGCATGCAACAGGTAGGTTGGCATTGGGACGCCCATTTGAAACTGCGTCAGTTGTTCTGCGTATTATTATTGTACATACACATAAACATATATCCCAATATAATTACTTATCGGACAACACAATAGGAAGACGGAGAAAGTTCGCATAAACATATATTTGATCATATCAAAAGAGGGAAGCTACAATAACGAAGACTAAATAGTTGCATATCTGCAAAAGTTGTATTTTTTCGTTGTTCTAAAAGTAAGATGTATTACGTTTACCTCGTATTAAAGTGGAGTCAAATGAAACCACCACCGTAGGTCTGCCCAGAAAAGTGCTCCAGTTATTAGTAAGAAAAGCCAAGTCATTGATGAAATTATGGGCCAACACACCACTGTCATACATCATGTAATTTTCCTCCAAGTCAAAACTCTGTCCAATGAAAATCACAAGGAAACAAAATGTTGGGAAAATGTGGTGTATATAGCATTTGGGTCTGGGAGTTCATAAAATAGTACATATAACTGTCGTTAGTTCAATTGCTACTTGATATCCAATTGGTAATGATGGCCTCATTTTCCAGTAAGACAAGACACACTTAATCTAATTAACCCTGAGCAAACGAGTCCTTTAAATAAATTCCTACTTCTACTGTCAACTGTCGGAACAGTCCTCTAATTGGGGGTTACATTTGAGACATAAGAAGACATCCAATTAATTGCGCGTGCATACCGCTATTATCTAAATCATGCAATGTACAGTGTAGTTATGGATTATTTCCCAGTATTTTAGTCTTGCAAATAAAGACAGAGCTCCATAGATAACATAAAATAGCCATGCGAATGCTAACCTAAAAATAATTCTAAGTATTGCATTAAGAGCTAAACAAATAGTAATCAAAAAGCAAGCAGCTAATTTTCCAGCAGCTTGACAACTCCAACAATATTGCAATAATAATGTCAATTAAACTGCTTTCCAAATAAATGAGTGAAAGAAAAATATAATAAATCAGCATAATATATTGTATATCACGTGAATAAATAATAATTTGAAAGAAAAATAATAATAAGTAGCGTGTTTCCAACCTAGATGCACGTGTCTGAAAGTAAAGACAACCAAAGGTCGGCCTAGCACATTCTGCCAGGAAGATTTTAGAAAGTTCAGCTCGTTTTTGAAGTTGTCGATCATGAGCTCATAGTCTGACGCAATGTAAAACCGTTGAGGATCCATAAGCTGTGGGTGTGCAATCATAATAAGATGTACCATTCCAATTGAAGTTAAAATTGATCAAAAATATAAACAAATATCTAAAGATGAATTATAGCTTAACAAAATGCCATATTGTGACAATGGTGTACGAGTACGTTAGTAATTACGTGAACGTTACATCACAGGATGGATAATTTAGAAAGTACAAGTGGATAGATATACACAGAAAAGAGTCAATTTTCAACTATTACTACTGTGAAGTATACATGTGGACAAAGCAAAATATGTGACAAAAGTAAATTTAATATATTTCTACAAAAAAACGTTGACAAAAACTATTTTTCTACGAAAAAAATGATATTCTCTACATTGCGGTCTTGATCGGAAAATGGAGCTTATCTGACACATCTGACTATTATTCCACAATAATATAATTGTATGGTGTTATGATTGATTACCTGAGGTGTAAAGGCTAAAATCTTATCCTGTAGAGAGTACAGCTTACTTGTGCAAAGAATACCTACATCTCGGGATTGTCGACCGGAAAGACTCAGTTTGCTATTCCTCCCTAAGAAATTGCACATATACATTCCTTGTCATTTCAAGCGGAACAAACTGTGAATTGATGTCCTGACAATTGTAAAGTTAGTTTCTTACCTAGATAAGCATATAAATGACTAAGAACTCTAGCAGGCTGCACCTCGATAGGTGCTACTTCTGCAATCGTTTGCACATGGATATCAAAATTCCTGAGCTTTTCCTGGATCTCGGCATCCTCTGCCAAAATAACGACCTGAACAACAACGTCTGGTTTTTTCTCTGCGCACAGCCTTCTATTCAGCGGGTCTAGTTCCCCTGGGGCTAGAAATCCTTCTTCGAGTAGTTTACCGATAATATACAAGCTCTGGGCCCACATGAAAGGACATCGTCCGACCGGCTCGCGTTTCTGACTTCCAGGACAGCGGTATTCATCATTTACTCGATTGGCTGGGACGGAATACAACTCTGGCACGAGGCGGAGACCATCTTCAGTTTTAAGTAGAATCTTTACGACAAAAATAAATATTCATCTTAGTGGACAAACTAACCTTGGAGAAAATACATGAGTTTATGCGATTTTGGCATATAAAATGTACCTCATCTAAAGCTTCGCTATATTGCATGACAGCCTCCCTATCATTCCGAAAGCATGCGTCTATAATTGTGTAGCAGTAAAACAGTGGCCATTCACACTCGATATTGTCAAACATTCTAAGTTCCCAAGGTTCGTAGTAGAGCCTCGTAGGATCCTCTTTTGGAGTTTTGTAGCCATCCCGTAAGAAACGCTTAAACCCGTATGCACCTTGCAGTTTTGAGACTATGGTTTTCCTCGTCAATCTAATGAGATCCGGATCGTCAACGGCAAAAGCTGGGAAACTGATTACAGACAAAAGACTACTGTCCACTTCCTTCGAGTTGGATTCCCGGGGAAGCATAGATTGGAGAACTGCTTGGCACTTTTGCGCTTCGTCAGCTAAAACGTGTATAACGGAAGCAGGACCTCCTCTAGCACCGAATAAGTCCAATTCATTCATCGCTTCCAGCGCAGCCTTGGCCATACCAATAGAGCTGGCGTTAAGCTCTGGAAGACCGTGATTACTTTTGTCTCCCCTTTCCCATATTCCATAGTCCGGAACACAATACGCAGACTCAATGTAGAACACCAAATTTTGAATAAAGGCCACCTCGTCCAGACTAAAGACAATTTGAAGACCAGATGCAGTCATTTGGGCCAGAGTAAGCAGGTACAATGAAACGGCGTCGATCTGAAGATGTCCCCATTCGCTATCCCCTACAACTACCTGACCAGTCTCTGAGCTGTACTTGGCATGCAGAGCGTCTAATGGAGATTGCGTTGTTTTAAATTTTTCCAGCTTGTCCTTTTGCCTCATCATGGCCATGAGTAGACCACGCATGAGTTTTACACAACTCTGTAAATGTTTAAAAATGTACCATTTACTTATTTCCATATAAACAACATTACAATTTATTCGGGTCTTGACTGTGTATATTATACCTGTTCCAATTCATAGGTTTTCGCTCTATCTTCGTCCATGTCTGCATTTTTCTTGTAGGCCATGGACAGTCCCCAGACCGACATAATGCTATATATGTTATCACGGATCCACGCATGCTTATCTGTTGGGCTGGCCGGAAGTAACCCAGTAACCGGATCCTTTGATAATCCAAAATTCCAAAAATCAGAACATGGAAATGAACAAATGTATTTAAAAAGGGAGAAATGATATATCCTTTATTATCTATACCTGATAGCACAGGATAGTTCTGTATAGCAGCCGTTGGTAGTAGTCCAAACGGACGCCCGAGTTGGTTCTACTCCTCATCCCTCCACCAAGGGGCTTTCCTCTAGGAGGATCTCTGTAAAAAGCGTTGGACTCGATTAGAACATGGTCAGTACTGCTATAAGCGTGCAAAATGGACGATGGAGTGGAAGATGATGAACTCAACATAATTGACTAAAAATATGCGTAGAACATATTTTAATGGGAATTTAATATGTAATGAGAGAATACTATTTATTTGCACCAAACAATAAACTTTTGTCTGTTTGTATTCTGTCACCATTCCTTTCTAAAATCTGAAATGATGCAATCACAAGAGTAATGGCCAGACACGGCGCAACAATTTTTTTTTAGCATTTCTATTTATTAGAAAGATCATAATAGGTATATCGTCTCTCCTCCTCCGCGTGTATTTGTTTACCTTGCATATATTATATTCCTCACAACCCACACACAAAAATTTTATTAATGGCACTCGCAATAATAAATATAATATTTATAATATGTAATAAAAAACTCAAATTAAATGTATCTGTGTAAAGGAGCCAATCAAAATATTATATATCAATCTCAGGGTACAAGCGCGTTAACTCTGTTCCAACATTAACATCATGCCCACTTTCACAGTAGCAGGAAAATTAATGAAAATCAGCTAAACCAATAAAAGAAGTGTGTGTTCAATGTGCAAACTACAAACTCCACTATTAACTAACTATGCTCCTCATCGCAATCCAAATCCCAAAAGATCATCAAAGAAAAAGAATAGTTTAATACAACGCAACGTATAACTATGTTGCAATGTGCGGGTCAAAGGTCACTCGCAACAGGCCATAAATAACACGACACAACAAAGTGCATCTTTGATTTAACATGATGGCTTTAGACACATATAACCAGAAGCAATCTTCATTCATGTACGCAATGAAAAACGCCGCCCGCACATATCACTTTTTTTATTGAACTTTAAAAACCATAGACATTATTTTGTCAAGCCTTAATTACTATTGTCGTCAGCATTGCCTTGATCACAGCAACATAAACTATACATGATTACAAGGTCCACTTTCATTTAATTGGGATTAAGTGCTAAATCAATGGCTTACCTGTTTTCTATAACGTGCTCAATCTCTGCAACTGTTTATTTAGCTGTGCCTGTGAAATTGCACTCCTTCAACGTACTTTAAAGCAACTTTATCGAACAAAGCCACTTTACTCCAAAGAAAGTAAAGATGGAACCATGCACCTCATTTTGTATACACGTTCACTGTAAAACTAATTGCGACGACTTTACTGGACACGAGACTATTAACAGTTTTAAAAAGAGTGTTTTGTGTGTGGACTCCATGATAATTGTTGCTACTTGAGGGTGATTGAGGCCGTCTGTGATGTGGTGATGGTATCCTGCTTGTTTGCCCTTTACATATTAATATATAGATATAATATATGCAGCAGGTCTAGTGCAGGAACACCATCATCATCGTCGATTCATCGTTAATGTTGGCAGCATGCGAATGCCATAGCATCTTCATTTATCGGACTTCATTTCAAGGCAAGCCATCTCGCACACATTCCACATTGCAGTCATCTTTCTTTCTTTACACAACATCAGCTGCTTTTTTGCAGAGATCCAGCCAGACTAGACCACCCAAAAGACATCTTAAGATGTATTACCGATATAATCATAACTAGAAAAGTTAAGCATCTTAAAAGACAAGACGCATAAAGATGAAAGATTCATAACCAGGTATACAGCTTCTATGAAGCGATTGCGTGTCTGTCCGTCTTGTCCAGTTTTTTCGTTCCAGGAGGCCGTTCATATAGCTTTATATCCAGTCCAGTTTAATGATTCATTTATGTCCAGTTTGTAATATTATGCAGACCCACGAGTGGAGTAAAAAAATGTGTCCAGTCCATTGTCTATATTATTGTGTAGGTATGTATGTACCTATATACAATTTTGTGGTGTTATGCAATGCAACCCAAACTAGTTAATGCTGCTTGCTTTATTAAGTTGGTAATAAGCATGCATTCTATAAGGTTGGTGGATGCGGCGGAATAAAAGTGGAACGCGGTGGCGGTGGCTACAGGATTTTTGCATATGATGATTTTTATGATGTTTATTTTTGTAATTATGACATGATCTGTACTTTGCACATTCCATGCTGTTACGGCAATATATCACCAGTATTTTATTATCACTAGTCCATCACGTGCTTGTCGCATTTTGCCTCCTGTTGCGTTGGCTACTTGCCGATATTTGGCATAGTAGCTCATTGCTGCTGGAAAAGAATGAAGAATGCCGGTGATGTCGACTTCTCTTCTCCAGCAGAAGTTGGCTGGAGTCTCCAGCGAAGACGTATGAAGTAGAGACTCATAGGTGATAGGATATATTTTGGCAAATACTCGAATTCCATGGAGCATGAATAAAACTATAGACACAATTTTCAAAAAACATAATTGAAGCATTTTAAAAGGCATATTTGTCATTTGTTAGTGATCTGTGTATAATTAACGAAAACCGGCAAACTTTCAGTGATTGTTGGCATACTCTGTTGTTCAACTCCATTGGACTTGTATGGCTATGATGGAATAAGTTATTAGTAGTCCAATCAGCTAAAATGAAAAAAAATACCATAATTTTTATGCATTAATTGTCGTGCTCTCACATTGGGAAATAAGTACAAAACATGTAGGTATGAATTGCATTTTTGTGTGATATGGTTATATGTCATGTACCGAGCTGATTAGCTGATAGTTAACTGTAAAATAGCGACAAGAGACGCCCACAGGATCATGTTCAGTCTCCACGGCAAGAATATTCAATTTGCCAATTTCCACAGCCGTGAGCCCAGATTCATACTTTTTCTCACTGATCCAACGGCGGAGTTCCACCTGAATCATCCGGTGGAATTCGCTGGTGCAAATCCAAATAAGACTGTGCATGACAATGTACACCAATTTGTACCAATATTGGTAAATGAAAGTGAGACTCTCTCTGCTTGAGAGATACGCAGGCGTAGAGGCGTAGTAAGATAGGGTGGACACGAAGAGGAGAAAGTAATTGTTCCCCACCGCCGAGTTAACTTGCTCGTTAAGCACTCTCAATTTTCGCAGTTTGTGCATGAGCTGTTGTGATGATAACAAATAAAAATATTTACTAGATAGCTTTAACTAATTTGTCAGGTATCGGAAAATAATCGCAGGATATTACCTCATCAATTGTTTTCGCTGTACGTATTATCTTAACAAATTGAACGCCTACCATGTAAATCGTGTAAGCTACCACGATTGTGAAGTATTCATTCATGCTCCCAGCCCGATGTGACCAAAATGACCATGAAATGGCCAAAGTGTAAAGAAAATTGCACGAATTTTCTGTAACATTTTCGTTACATGACAAGTATCCAAGTATATTCGCTGTTTTATTGACTATAATTGTCGCTACCCCTCTTGTATCTGCCCTTTGGTGTGGGGATGCAATACCCATGATCAAATTAATGATGATCAAGAAAGTGACGGCAAAGGAAATCTAAAAGAGGGATAATTATACGAAAATTAAATGAGCGTGTTTGTAAAGCTTCACGGGTCACCTATGGGTGGATATAGTACCTTTAATTTCCAATTTTTCGTCTGATTTGTTTCATATTGCCCCAATGAGTTAAGAAGACTGGCAAATACTTCCGGTCTCACCCAAAACAGTCTCCAAGTCAATGTTAGAATGGCAAGCTGGCAGAAGTCAGCAAGAACAGTTAAGATAAACGCGGCCCCTCCCGTCGCTGTATTTTGGAAAATATCGATAAATAGGTAAACGCTATACCATGAATTAATTACTACTCCAATATACACAAAAATGTGAACGGCTATGAACATTCGATGCGGCTTCCTTAATTCATAATTGTTATTGTCGATAGCTGAAGGATTTTGAATTGTTTCCTTGCGATTGTCTATCCATTGCACTCTTAATGGTAGCCAAAGGACAGTAGCAAAAAGATTTACCAGAGATTTTAGATAGGTTGCACAGGTAGCCCTCTCATCTTGTTCAATCCCGAAAATTTTGTAAAAAATTATCATTGTGTGGAATAATTCAGTAGATTCATGCGTGAATGCAATTGATGGTATCTAGGAATCAGCTTAAAGGTTAGTGTATTAAAAACGTTAGCGTTGCAGGCAACTTTAATTTTTCAAAGTGATTTCGTTTATTGACAATATTATGTGCAAATAAAAAGTAAATAAGTACATACCTACATACATGTATGTATATGTAACTGAATGCCTTAGATAACTGTATTCTTCACTGAATGTAGGTTAGCGACATACTATTCGCAGCTAATTTATAAGTATGCCTTATTGGAAAATTGTTATGGTTATAATGCATCAGACTTACGGCAAAATGTGTATATTTAATAGTAAATAAATAATAACATAACTTAATATTGTACAATTTTCATTCCTGTTACGCTACAAAATTTCTTCAATTGAAGGCAGGGCGTAATTTACAATAATTGAGTGTCAATGGAAATAATATTTAAAAATGTTAAGCAATCAGCATTAGAACTTGTATGATAGTGGGCGTGGTGTCATGTACTTGTCAACCAGCTCATCCGTAACTTTGGCTCGACGCTCCTGAATTTCAGCGACCATCTTTTGGAGATGCTCAATAAGTATTTGCTTCAACTCTCCAGTTAGAATTTTGCCACTCGAATAGTCCTACCAAGCCAAACAGAAATTATTTTAAAATATATAATATCTAATATAGTCTCAAATTATAATTTAGCAAAGAGATATGCTAGGTACTACCTCACGTAACTGCTCCAGTTTCTCTTCATCTGGATAGAAGAAGCGGAGATACTGATAGGTCACATCAATGTCACAATTGGCTCCTTTCTCTCTTTGTTCCTTGGCAGTGTTTTGGCCACCGGAAAACGCATACTTGCTTATCTAAATTGTTATCAAGGCCAAATGCGTTAATTGTAGACTTGGACAGGTAAAATTACTTAAATCATGCATTTGAAAAAATGATAACATACTTTATTTTTAATTTGCTCTGGCGTGTCAGTAAGGAAGATGGCAGAGTTTTCATCAGAAGCAGACATTTTGCTTTGGGCCCCCTGCAGAGCTGGAAAGAAGCACGAGTGGATCAGTGACGGTTTGTGTAGACCTACTCGTGGAGCCACGTCGCGAGTAACTCGGAAAAATGGGTCCTATAAATAGAATTGCACGTTGCACAATGAGCATTGGTAGAAAATTCTATAGTTCAATGGTACAGAATAGGTATGTTGAATTCACTATTGCCAACCTGATCAATAGCACATGGAATCAAAACTGGAATATCGCTTCGCCCATTGAAAATAAACGGAAAGCTACTGGAAAAGCTTGGAGCTGCCTCGATTGAGGGGAAATGAATCTTTCCAATGGAATCTGGAATATGAAGAAACCATAATAATAACCGCATACCGATCTAATGAATGTTCCAGGTGGAACATTTTATTAAGTTGATACATTACCGCTGTCAGTAAAGCCAAAGCAGCCTTTAGCCTGGTTGAAGGTTACATTTTTAGCGACAAGTTGGATGTTCTGGTAAAATTCAGGACATTGCCTACGATTGAAAATGAAAACGAAAATGAAAGTAGCTTTGATAGGTATTTAAATGATTTATGTATATACATATGTGTATATCTTACCCAATGTATCGGAAGTTTGAAAAAATAAAAGTCTTGTCAATGTCAAAGCCGCATGCAATGATGTCCTTGGAATTTTCCTTAGCAAGCTGTATAAAATATGCACAAGACCAACAATTCCAATAAGAACTTCAATTCAACGTTTAAAATATGTAATTATGAAGAATGCATATATATAGGGTTCTGCATACCTTCATAGACTCCTCAATAGTCAGGTTTTTCCATAAAAACTTTTCATCGTCCGTCAACTGAACGACAAGTGGAACATCAAATGCATCTTGCAACCACTTGGTAAACACAAACGGAATCAAATGTCCCAAATGCATCGACTCAGAACTGGGACCACGTCCGGTGTACAAGTAGAATGGCTTCCCAGACTCCTTCACACTCAAAATAAATTCCAAATCCCGATGACTGAAAAAGATACCTCGCTTCAACAGCGGATGCGCCGGCTTTCCAGTCACTTTCTCAATCCTCTCAATCAACTCTGGGCTGATCCTTTCACATCCAAACCGTTCTAAACAAATTCAGAAAAAACCTTTAAAATTTTCAAAATCCCATACAAAAATTAGTACTGATTTTCCAATTTTGCCTTATACGCACTTATCAGCTTTTCGTAGTCGATTCCAGTGTTGGATTTGCTCTGCACATTCCATGGATCCACTTGATCCTGATCCTCCTCCCCCTCATGTCCCCCCTCCACAACAGTTTCCTCCTTCACCTCACCGTTCCCGTTTTCAGCCATCGTTAAAGTTTCCACAAACCTCAAAACTTGGAAACACTTGGAAATACTGACAGTTAAAAAATAGTTTGTTCTTGTTCCAACGCCTCACCGGTTCACTCTGACTGAAAGACCAGAAATGTGATGACGTTTTATCAGGAGGAGCACCTCGTCTCCTTTCCCGTCAATGCAACGCAGCTCTAGAAACGTTTCTCTTCGTTTTCGCCAACTCTCGGTACTATCACCGTTTATGATGCAACTGCACTTAGGCACTCTTTTATGGAGCTGATCCCATTTCTCGGAAAATTGCCGACGTGACTGACTAACCAAAAAATGCGCACTGCAGCCGCCGCAAAGAAAAATACACGCTATCTTCACTCCGTACCACGCTTTCAGTAAAAAAAATATGCTATTTTTACGTGTGAATTCACACTTTTTTCGTTTTGTTTGCAGAAGAGGGTCACAGAGTAGAGGACGCGAAAAAACGGAGATAACGTTGTTGCGTTACGCAACGCTTTTTTCTGCATGCACCTACTCGCCACGATGCTGGTTGATGAGTAGTTTATTGCACAACAATGATAATCAAACATCCGGCCGAACATTGAACATATAAATGGAAAATATTATAAAGAGGCTTTATTGGGTAGCTATAAACAATAATACATTAATACTCTAATTAAGCATTTTCATATGAGTTTAAAGTGGAAACCCCACAAAAGTCTATATTTATTCTTTGTTTGTTTATCTGTACCACTTCACCTCCAAACATGAATGATCAACACACTTACGCTTAATCCTGAACGCTGCTGCGTTCTATTATCCCATTCATTCTTTTTGCGTATTATAGCCGCTGCCATTGTCTGCGAGATATCGGTGACGAGCAGAGGAGCAGCGCAACGAATTTGGGAACAAGAAAACGAAACAGCGCAGCGCAGCAACCAGTTAGTCATATTGCATCATATGCATCTTGCGTATGTGTGCGTGATAGTCACTAGTCACTATTGAGAAACATGCATTGCAACAGACCTTGGAATATTTCGAACACTCAACGTTTCTTATCGTTTACTGAGAATAGACAACTTTTTTCATACACCAGGAAATAATACTGCATGTTGTTGAAATTACCATGAACTTTGAGTTCTCTCGGGGAAAAAAAATGAAGAAAAAAATATGCATTCGGAAATTGTCAAATAAAAATGTCAAGATAATGTGTTATGTTTACACAATTTGTTAACGGGCTTTTTCCAAGAAGAGTAAAAATACATCCATATGAATACCTATTCCAGCAGCAGCATTCCGGTTTTTGAGCGATTTTTTTGCAGGAGGATTATTCGGCATGAGTTTTTGGTTAAAACTTTTTGCATGTCCGTTTGTCTGTTTCATGAGTTGCATGTCATGTGCGCATTTCTCTGCTTAAAGTTTCTTACGGATTTGCATTTTGCATAGGTATCCTCCTTTGGATAAAAATGATAGAGAAACAAGTGGTTTTTGTTTTATCATAATGATGATGTAACAACGAGAGGAGATTGGGTAATTGGGTGTATGCAAAGATGAACGGTGATGGCGATATGGGATGGGGTTGATGATTTTTTGAGAAGATAAGTTATTATTAGTATGTCAATTAGGTGTGAATTAATGATGATGATAAGTGGACGTGAAATATTATGCACTTATTTACATCAAAAAGTAAATAAAAACTTTCTTTCTGAAATAAATGCGCAAAAAACGCTCTTTAGCTAATTAATCCCCGAGGGCCAATGACTTTTTTTTACATTTTTAATGATGATTTAGTTAACACTGGTTGCCTCATCATCACGTAGTCAATTAATAGTACTCTCTTCTTGTCAGCTGGAGAATTGTAGTCGAGACGAAGGTCTGCTAAAAATAAAAGTTAGCCCAGTGCGTAAAAAAATATTTTCATTCCAGATCATTAAATATGAAGAGACGTCATCTAAAATAATAGCGATGATAATTATCACGCCTGTCACTCGTGCCTGGTCGTGTGTCATCTCATTCACTCACACGCGCAACTTTATTAAATCTTCTCGCAGCCAAACTGACCCGCAATCGTGAGGCCGCCACAGTTTCAAATAAATTCGTTGTACACAATTATATGAAATGAGTGCAGTGTTTAAATGACGCCATGGTTGTCTTCTTAAGCTTTATCAGATACCATATTTACGTTTACAAGTAATGCCACAAGCACTTACATCCGTTTAAAAAAAGTTCAACAGTTCGTTTCATTCATGATTCATCTTTTTCTTTTCAGTCGTCTCATTGCAATTTTCCAATCCATTTGGAAATTCCAAGTTGGAATGCCAGATAAGACGAACTTTCTTATTCCCATTTACATCTTCTTCCTTCTGTCTATCTCTTTCGGCAATAATTTTGCAGAAAAATGTTCAGCTCAAAATCCAAACGAATATTACCTATGTGCGTTGTAAAAAGTTAGCATACGTCTGACTTTGTCTCGTTTTTCAACGTTTTATTTCGAAGTTTATAATATACTTCTTTTATGTATGTAATTTTTTGGTTTATCATTACTCATCCATGATGTAATGGCTACAATAAACACCACCACCATCACCACCATTTGTAGTTAATGGATAAAGTGGTATTGGAGGTACAATCATGTCAAAAATATTGCAAAAAAGGAAAGATGAGTTTGGGATGAGAAGCGTCGTCGTCGTTGATATTGAATTGTGGATGCAATGCCATATAAACGCAAACGTTAAATAAAGGAGTGGCCAAGAAACGTAGTCCAACGTTTTCAAATTGAACAAGTTTCCATTTCCAAGTAAATATAATTTAAGATTGTAGAGGTAATATACACACATATATGCAGGTCTTGTGTGTTATATTGCTACCAAACATGTTATGTTGCTCCCCACACATGGAATATCTTTCCAATGAGGTTCCGGGGCTGAGCGTTGATGACTTTTCAGAACATTTTAAACTGAGAGTGTAATGATTCGACATTCCCGTTTGATTGGAATGGCGGACGGGAAGAAATTGCACCAAGATGGGTGGTATCGTTATGATGGAAGTGGGAGTTGCTTTAGTTTCGTTTCGATACGTCCTCTCTCTTTCTCATGGTTCAGATGAAAGATGAAAACGATTGTCAAAATGCATTATAAACTCACTGCATAATACTGCATATATGTCAGTGAAAATGCAAGTGGGAAAGTGAACTAATAAAAACGAGTGAAGAGACAAAGACAGAGCGCAATAGTTTCGCTGCGCTACCAAGCCAATGTTGACGACAAGGCTGTGAGAGCAACGAGCAAAGAGCATTCTCTGGTGATCGTGTAACCACAATTATCATAGTACTCTCCAGAGGCGTCACGTACATTATTAATTTGGTGGACAGTGGATAGTGCTTGACAAAATAAAGTTAAACTAAACTTAATCTAGAGACTAGTTACTCAGCGGCAGCAGAGGAATACGCAAGCAAATCTGATCAAAAATCTTTGTTCAGTTCACACTTGTTCTTTGTCGGTGCAGTTGTTAGCTTGCTAATTGACTTTGTTCTGCCTCTGATTTTTTTGCCAACTTTACTTAAGGGTTAGGAAACATGGATTTCCAAAGAAGGGAATCCCGACCTAACCCAAGGTCCAAGGCTAATTTTTTCTTCAAACATTTTCTCGTGTGGTTTTGGCCAATTTTTCGCAAAGGTTACAAAAGTACGCTAACGCTAGATGACCTATCGGATCCTGCTGAAGAGGACAAGGCTACAGACATTGCCAATAAGCTTCAATCGTAAGAAAGAAATAATACATCCGATAATCATTTTTAGAAAATCTAATGACTCGAGTATTAACAGGATGAATGTCAGTAGTAATCGCAGTAGTCAGCCATTCTCATCTCTCAATCCCATTGTTGCATTTTTTTCAGTTCATGGAACAGTCGTTACGCCAAGAGTGTTCCCGTGTACCGTCATAATGATGAGCAGGTTCAATTTATTGCAAACAACAAAGGCTCCTCAGAAAAAGCAGGTAACAAGAGTGATGGAAAAGAAAATGAGGCTCCTCACGACTACGGACTTCTTGCCGGGGCAATCTCGGACACATTTGGAACGAAGTACTTCCTCACGTGGCCATTACTCATGGTGACCGATTGCGGATTAAAGTAATAATTTTAACATATCAATTGTTTTGAAGTCGGTCCATCATGTTTTGGCATTATGATCATAATATTATGTACTAAATCATTTTTAGAGTGATTCAACCTTGGTTCATGCTTCGACTGGTAAGAACATTTATTGTGGAGCCTAGAGATGAAGCGTCCCAGTACTTTTACGCGGCCGGCATCTGCCTTTCCACCCTTTTAATTACACTGACGAGCAACCCATACTTGTTCCATCTGGGCAGACTGTGTCAGCGTTTCAGAATTTCACTGGCCTCGCTGATTCAGCGAAAAGTTAGTATTTGCATTGACATTGAAATTTTAAGGAACTTCTTAATTTTAAACGATCATTAAAAAATTGGATATGTTTAATAGGTTCTTCGTTTAAGTGCATCTAGTAAGCAAACAAATGAGGGCGAAATCACAAATCTGATTAGCAATGATGCGTATACGGTTGAAAGGAGCTTGCAGATGTTGCCATTTCTTTTGATTGCACCTCTACAGCTTATCATTTTCCTGGGCTTTCTCTACGTTGAATTTGGTTTGAGTACCGTGGCCGGCATCGGCTTCATTTTTCTGTACATGCCATTTCAGTGTAAGAAGCTTATCTGCTCATTCAGTTTAAATTAGGATACTTAATAATATTTATATATCCACCTTCAATTTTAACTTCAAAATCAAACAAAGAATGTCGTATTCCTTTAGATCTCTATGGAACTCTGTCAACACAATATAAAGTCGCGATTGCGAAGAAGACTGACAATCGATCTGATCTCCTCTCTGAGGTCGTTGACGCCATCCAGTCGGTGAAAATGTTGGCATGGGAGAATGTCTTTCAGCACATGCTAAAGAACAGTCGCAAGTATGAACACAATTTTTTCCCTAACAATTAACCTAAACGTTTAAATTAAAATGCATAAGTTTTTAGTTTAACTATTAAACGACCAAACCTGAAAATCCATTTTCCAGGGAGGAGGTACAGCAGCTGAGGAAACGAGCCCGTCTCCATGCTTTCCAAATGTCAGTATTCTTCACTTCCTCCCGAGTCGTGCCATTCTTAACGTTCGTTGCTTTCGTCCTTCTTGGAGGTCCGCTAACGGCCGATCGAGTATTTTACGCCGTTGCTGTCTACAACACAATGACTCACTACATGGTCTTCAATTTTCCTGGGGCAATTCGGGCACTGGGCGAAGTCAAGGCTTCTCTTGGACGTCTTCAAAAATTCCTCGAGTTGCCTGAAAAACCTACCAATAGTAATCTATATCAAGTAGAGAACAATGGATCTCGAAAAATTATTCTGAGGGGCGTTTCTGCTTCTTGGAATCCCGAAGGCCAGGAGGAAGATCTCCACAACAAAGAGAAAGGTCCCGTTCTCTCCAACCTTACCTGCGAATTGACTGGCAACAAACTTATCGTTGTGGTGGGTAAGACGGGATGTGGAAAGAGCTCACTACTTCATTTGATACTCAACGAGCTTTATATCATTTCCGGGAAGGTGAAGGTTGATGGAACTCTTTCCTACGCACCGCAAGGATCTACATTGTTTCCGGGGTCGATTCGGTCAAACATCTTAAACAACGCCCCATTTGACGCGGTTAGGTATGCGCAGGTCCTGGAGGCTGCTTGTCTTGACAAGGATATTAGAGAATTCAAGGGCGGCGACACAAAGAGAGTGGTTGGGCTGTCAGGAGGACAGAAGGCAAGGGTCAACTTGGCGAGGGCATTGTACCACAAAGCAAACATATACCTATTGGACGACCCTCTTTCTGCCGTTGATGCAGGAGTTAGCCAAAATATCTTCAATAAGGCAATCAAGGGATTTCTTGGGAACACACTGAGAATACTGGTGACGCATCAGTTGCAGTATTTAGATCAAGCTGACCATGTCATTGTAATGGGCAAAGTAAGTTTCATTCCACAATTACTTATAATTAAATTACAAATACATAATGTAAACTGTGTATCTAAAAAACATACATCTCATGATTACATCAACAGAGCAACATTGCAGTACAGGGAAGTCATGCTCAAGTGATGGACCGAGTGACTGAGCTTATTGGTCAACCGGTGGACGCAAATGTGGACGCTTTGATGGCAAATGGACAAGTGAATAATCCTGCAGCGGCTAACGGCCCTACGACAATCAAAGAGACTACGTTGGAAGTGGAGGATGATGAAGACGACGAGGAGGAGGAAGAAGAGCAAGGTGTGGGAGCTCTAGGGTTAAAGATTTACTTTAAATATTTTAACGCTGGTCGCAGTATGACACAATTGGTCACCTACTTTTTAATATTCATCATTTCACAAGTATTCACTACTTTGATCGAGTACTGGTTGGCTCTATGGTGAGTCTGACATATATAATTGCATAGTTGGTAAAGTCGGTATTTGGTTAATATGGGCTTGATAACATAGTATGGTTATCATGATATGTTTTAAAGGACAAATGCAGAGGAGAAAATGTACGAAGAGTTCTTGACCGCGGGCCATGACCGCACAACGAGCGCTGCAGTTAACGACACCGATATTGAACCGGATGGCACTTTTACCTGGCAAGGTTTCGAACATTTTGTAAGTAACCTGGACAACTTGGAGCAGAACCACTATCTCTTGGTCTACCTCATTCTCACCAGCATCGTGTTCCTGACCAACCTTGCAAAGGCTGTGACCTTTTTCCAGTATTGTATGCGCATATCTACCAACATTCATGAAAAGATGTTACGGAGTCTCCTCCGTGCCACACCAGCCTTTTTCGAGGCCAACAACGCCGGCAGAATCATGAACCGCTTTACGAAGGATGTTCCTGTGATTGACGACCAAATCCCATTTGAATTCTTTGACATGTGGACAATTTATCTACAAATTGGCACCGTTATCATTCTCATCATTTTTGCAATTTGGTACTCAGTCGTCCCAATTATTGTGTTCCTTCTGTTGCTGGGATATGTTCGCAGATACTATGTCACCACTTCCAGGGACTTGAAACGAATTGATGGAACGAGTACGAATTATATAATTTCATAATGATAATAATAATAATTCATAATAATTTGGAGATGTTTAAATCCATTTCTCTCTCGATATATTTTTGTGAATAGCTCGGAGCCCAATCATATCCCATATATTAACAACGTTCAACTCTGTCGTCACTATGAGAGCCCTAGGTGCTGGAAGGGAACTGACGAGCCAATTTGACTACTTGCAGGACATGAATACTTCAGCAAGCATTTCCTTCTTGGCAGCCAGTCAGTGCTTTAATATTTGGATTGAACTACTTGCCACTCTTCTCTTGACTATCGTCGCTTTCGGATTTCTTCTTGCTCAAAATTGTAAGTTATTATCTTTTAATCTTCAATTTGCAATTAATTTGCTATTTATTGTGCAACATTTAAGGAAAAATGTTCTCTGTTCAGATTTGGGAATGACCTTTCTTGGTGGGAACGTTGGTCTCGCCATTTGTTCTGCAATGTCCCTGACCATTTGGCTTCAGTATGGCATGAAAATATCGGCAAGCGTGGAAAATCTGATGATTTCTGTGGAGCGGGCAATGGCATATACCAAGCTGGAGAGTGAAGCCCCATTGGACAGTGAACCTTCCCTAAAGCCACCCAAAGAGTGGCCTGAAGCCGGAAAAATTATGTTTCAAAACGTATTCCTGTCATACAACAATGGTCAAACAAACACTCTAAGAAATCTCAGTTTCCAAGTGAATCCATGCGAAAAAATTGGTATCGTCGGCCAAACCGGTGCGGGGAAGAGCTCAGTACTTCGGGCTATGTTCAGAATGACAGAGATAAACGGAGGAACAATTGTCATTGACCGAAGAGACGTTCGAAATCTAGGCTTGCATGATTTGAGAAAATGTTTGGTGATCATTCCACAAGAACCCAAGCTTTTCAAGGGCACTCTGAGGTTCAACTTGGATCCATGGTCAGCGGTAGATGAGAAAAACGCCATTAGCTCTGAGAGGATGCAAGCAATTATAAACAGGGTAAACATTCCAAACTTTTACA
Source organism: Sinella curviseta (assembly GCA_004115045.4). Lineage (NCBI taxonomy): Eukaryota > Metazoa > Arthropoda > Collembola > Entomobryomorpha > Entomobryidae > Sinella > Sinella curviseta. The sequence goes on from CM065489.1 coordinate 30,054,137, forward strand.
TGAATCGCTTTAAAGTTTCTTTGTTCATTTTTAAGTTGTTTCATTTTCATAGATTGGACTGGACAAAAGATTGGACTTTGAAATTCACAACAAAGGCGGTAATTTGGCATTTGGAGAGAGACAACTTGTGTCTATTGCAAGGGCTCTTCTCTTGAGAAAGAAGATTATTTGCTTGGACGAAGCTACAGCACATATTGACCGAGGGTAATTTGTAACACTACTGCTTTAATTGCTTCCTCACATTTTTATTTCGCTCTCATGGAAACCTCACGACATTTGCATCAAGTTGTATGTCTTGTTTTAATTTTGAAGCACTGATATGCGAATTCAACAAACATTGCGGGACACACTAACGGACTCTACTACAATCACCATTGCACATCGCCTTGGCACAGTTATCGAGTCGGACAGAATTCTTGTTCTTGATAAGGGAGAGGAAGTGGTAGGGAACAATCATCAAATCATTTTTAAATACTAGAGAAACGAATTCTATAACGAAGCCACAATCTTGCAATTTTAGGAATACGACCATCCTCACAAACTTCTTGAAAAACATGATGGTTGGCTCAAAAGGATGGTGAATAACACCGGAGCTGATGCACAAGATCTGGAAGACAGAGCATTTGCGGTAATTAGCTTTACATTTATTCATATTATGTCATAGTTTACAACTGACTAGCTTCCATTTCGAATTTTTAATTTTTGCACTATTAGTCGTGGCAGGAGAAAAATGGACAAAGGGCGCCGTGAAACATCGTACAAAAGTTGGCGATTGAAGACCTAATTGACTAAAATTATAGCATGGATAAACGTTTATCATCAAAATCTGTTTTGTCCTGCATGGTCTTCCTGTGATTCAGCATAAAAAGTGTTACTCCTGCATAATACACATTTTATATATATAATTGTTAGCAGAAAATATATTTAATTATTAATTCTTGTTTATCTATAATTATTTCTAAGTCAATCTTTTGTATATAGCAATTATCTTGATGTAATCTAATTATTTAAATGACTCAATTGTCACGAGTTGGCACACCTTTAAGTATTTGCATGAAGTTTGTGAAACAACACAGATTGCTAATGTGATTAGTAAAAAGTAGCCATACCGTTGTTACTTAGTATTATTGCTTGAATAAATAAATTACCTTCATGCATTTTCGCATTAAAAAGCTCATGTAATATTCTTGATTTCTATCGGGCTAAATAAACATGAAACTCCTTTTTTCCCGTTTCACCGGAGCGTTGTAATAATTTATTTAGTTTTGCTTCAATTTTGGAACAGGACGAAAGTGGTGTTGCATTCATTTCCCAAACTGTTTGGTATCAAGCAGCAACTCTAAAACCATGTTTCAAATATCTGTACTATTTCCCATGGACACACATAAAAAGATTGGAATGATGACGACTGCTGTAGATACGGCCACGGATTCATTGCCCCCACCTCGGAAGGGTACCAGTCCGTGTCTGGTTACAGTCCTTAATCTCGCCTCACTTTTTGGTTATGTCCCATTTAAAATTCAGTTGAACTCTGCCACTGGCTCCTACTACGTTCAACCACTCCATTTATTCAGAAAAGTCGTCTGCGCCATCATTCATCTGACCATAATTGTCTACTACGCTTTGTTCAACCAAAAGGTGACAATTCTTTCCAAGCCAAAGGACCTCTCATCCAACTTTATTCAGACCTTTGACTTCGTCATGGCTATCGGCTCCCTGTTCCTTCTGATCTTATTCACCATCACATTTTGGCGATGTCAAGATCAACTGCTGAAAATTATTGAAGAGACCAAGGTTGAGTTTGACATCTTCGCGGAGAGAAAGTTGAAAGCAATTGTAATTTTTCAAATAAAATGAAATTAATGATGCTAGTCTAAATCTATCCATTCTTATAACATATTGAACATGACAAGATAGATCATAATAATAAACTTGCTTTATCCCAGGCTGCATTCATATTCCTGGTGGCCTATGCCAGCTCGATCTACATCTACAGAAATTTGTATGACGATCTCAACAAAATGGACTTTTCCGTAGTGCTTCACGGAGAAACAACGGAAGCTACCTTGATTTCCGTGGGCAGGGTTATCTGGGAAGTTTTCAGGTATCATGCCATGACAATGACGTATTATTCATACGTTCTCATTGCCATGCTTGGGTTGACCATGCGAGGCGTTCGAATTGAATTTTGTGAACAAATGGGCGAGACGCTGGTCACAATGGATATGAAAACGGTATGAAAACGACATTTTTTGTAATCAAAATGGCCATTTACTTAAATTTTCAATGTTCTCATACTACTACACATGACACGCCTTTTTAAGGGATTTGACCACTACATGGCACTCAAAGAGCTGACCACCGACATCACCCGAACGTTTGGAAATCACATTCTGGTCTACTACATCATTTCTGTTGCTTACTTTGCAAAAATTCCCGAGAGCTCCGTCTGGCAGAGACATGTAGAAACGACTGCAATGATCGTCTTCTTTATCATGGGAGCAATTGTCTGGCTGATGTCGGCAGAGTTTCATATGAATGTTCGGGATGTCGTTCAGAATTGGGCAACGCAAATGCAGGACTTGGATGACCTATCGGTAGACACAAGGATCAGACTGTTGAGTGTTGTTAATGACAACCTACTTGATCCGATTGGGGTATCTTGCAAATTTTTCACCATCACGTATGGATTTTTAGGATCGGTAAGTAAAGCATATTTGGGTTTTAGCGTTTCCACATTTATGAGAGTGGTGTTACCTTTACATCTTTGCCAAAATTAAATTGCAGATGTTGGGATTGATTGTCACATACGCCATCATCGTATTTCAAATGCAAACCAAACCGCAATCCACTCCGTCCACCTCACAAATTCCCGACATGATCATGGAAACTTTGTTTCCGTCTTCAACTACACCATCAACAAACTAATTTCTTAAAACGAATAATTTACTTGTTTGCTTATAGCATGCGATAAAAATGTGTATTCAAGTATTTACTTCTGCAAAGCAACTATGTTCGTTCACTTTCAATTATCCTAATTAAAGTACTGTGAATGTAGCTACATGTTATGCTTCGATGAATTTAATTTGCTAAAACTCATCTGAAAATCAATAACGTGCTATAATCATTTAACATTGTACACTTTCCATATAACATTTTACCCACTTTACTGGAAACGTCAAGTGACATGATAAATGCAGATTACATTTTTCGAAAATGCATTTTTTCTGCCGAAATCCAAAAGAAAGTTCGTTACGAAAAATGGAGTCGTCTTTTCAATTTAACAAAGAAAAGCGAAACTCTGGAAAGAGCGACCATCTCCATAATTTCTTTAGACTTTACAGGTACACTTTTCTCCTGCCCTTTACCGTTGCAGTAGATAAAGAAAAACAGGAGTATATCTTACGCTCAAATATACCTCGGAAAGTAAATTTCATTGCATTTACATGGCATTTTAGAGTATTCATATCCATTACAACCAACTTTTAAATTCTGACCCTTTTTATAGATACTTTGCTCCCTGTTCCATGCATTATTTTTGGCCAGTGACCTAGATTACATCGTTAAAACGAATTTGTGGCTCCGTGCAGGCTCTTCTTCTCTCGTGAGCGGCATCTTTGATTTGGGCAGCAATGTAGCGTCCTTAATTCTTGCGCTTATCATACTGCGGAGAGTTTGGTTCGAGCAACACAGAGTGTTAGACCTGCTCGAACTCACCAAAACCAACATCTCGCATGGAATAAGGGTTAAGGATCCAATTATACTTTCTATACTTATCAAAATATGTTACTATATTTATCCAAATTTGTTTAAATATTTGCAGCTAGCAGTACTCCAGGCCGTCTCCATATTTTTGATGAGCCTCTCGCATTACTTGCAACAACTTCAATACAGCGGTGGAGTTGAAAGGTTTTTTCAATTAAGTGAGAAAATGGTACTTTGTTTTGATAGCAATTCTTGTGAAGAGCCCTGGTTACTTAGGCTCTTTGGAAACGATGCATCTATTGGCATCGCAAAAAACATTCTTCAGAGAGTTTACATTTTGCTAATGGCAAATTCCATGGGCATCTTCTTCCTCACTCACGCCGCATTCTTTGCTCTCGGTCTTCTAATGAGGGATGTTGCCAATGAGTACGCTTTAGACTTATCTCATGCAAAAGGGGACACTCAGAAGGTTATGCAAATATACAATAAATCCCGTAATAAGGTTTGCGGCGAACTACAAATTGGGTCACCGTCACGCTCACATGCACGCAAATTGAAATTTTGCCTCTGTTACATGCATTATTCCTCAGGGGATTTATCTGTACCTGGCGCTCAAGCAGAAGATAAGTGTTATCAACAATTATTTTGGAAACCAACTGCTATTCTACTATTTTGCCATCACATCCTATTCCGTTACAGGACCAGATATATTTTACGGTTTTAGGAAGAAGGATGCGCTGGAGAAGTTGGTGTATTTGTACATACTCGTAAGTATCATGTTTTGGATAATTTGTGCACGGGCTCATGCAACTTCTCACGACGCTCTCAAAAACTGGCTGGAATTTCAAGTGTTTCATAATCCGGGGCTGGTCAATCTTCAACTTCAAACGAAGATGCAGCTTGAGAGCATGGAAAGGGAAATGATGGCTGGAAGCCCATCATTGGCGGCTTCTTGCAACTACTTTGCAGTGACCAATGGATTTCTTGGCTCGGTTGGCGAAATTAAACTTCATGAAATTTGACCTACTTACATTTTTTATAAACACATTTATTACAACAAAATGTTCTGCTGTAGATGTTCGGAATTTTTGTAACCTATGGAATAATTGTACTTCAAATGCAGCCACCTGTCCCCTCTTCCCCTGGTAACGGCACATAGCGGAAAATTAAACAAGGGAGATGAAATATACCTAAAGAGAAATGATAATTGCAACATATTGTACAAATATAACTAAACATATTATATGTACATACACCACAAGGAAGAATGTTGATTTTGTGAAGCATGCAAATTTAGTTGAACACGCCAAAAGCAAACAAGGTATCATATTTTAACAAGGTCCCACACAAACCTCGAAGCATGAAGATCCATTATTGCTTCCCTAAACAAACACGGCCATGAGATCATAAAAAAAAGATCGTGTCCAGCATTCGCATTCTCCTCAGTCCATTTCCTTACTTTCGCAAGAGAATGGCTCCACTCTCGATTGTAATAGAAGAAGCCCCACTTTCCATTACTGGTGGGGAGCCCACGGCTCCAGCCAGCTTATATAAGTGCCTCGTCTTCTACTCCAAGTTGCTCCTCATCCCTTTCCACATCAAATGGGTGGAAGTGGAAAAGTGTTACGAGATAATTCCATTTTCCAGACTCCGCAAACTTCCCTACATTCTCTCATTGCTTGGCAAGTTGCTTATGCTGCTTAGCTGGACCCGAATTTCGCTTACTTCCAAGGAATTTCTTGATCTAATCATGAGCGACAGCGGCGTTATATTCATCCTTGCAAGTCTTATGATTTTTTTGACATGGTGTGCAGTTTTCAGTTTCTATTACATCATGTGGTTTAAGCAGGAGGAACTACTCCAGTTTTTCAACGCCATCGTTTCCCTCATTACCACGGCTCAGTCTACTGGTCATTCGTCATTCTCTACGTCGTTCTTACTGTCGCCATTCTATTGGCTCCTGCCATCCCTTCTTTACGTTTTAGGCATCTCCACGATGGTGATGACCCTACCAGGAATTTTTACCATAAACATTGGCTCCAAATTAGGGGCTGATTTGATTTCCTATTTGTTAAAACCAATATTTTGTCTCAATTCGTATGAAAATTCTGCATTTTACCGAGGATTCATTTGGACAGTTCAATATTTCTTCAAGATTTTGATTGTCTTTGGAAGCTGCTCCACACCCGCCATACAAGCCACTCTATTGAGTTTAACGTTTTCTTTAAGACGTTTGGGAAAACAGTTGGAAAGCACGCTGTGCGTAACGAAGGAAACTCATATTTCCATTTCTGCTGTTATTGCCATTTATGACAAAATCTTGTCCATATCTCGCTTAAGTAACATTAGCTTCAGTGGGCTGGTTGTTACTGCCTTTCTCTGCAATATTGTATACGTAATCCAGACGCCATTATGGTGGCTTCTTATGGGAGGAAATGAACCGACTTTCCATGAAAAATTTAACTCATTTCTATATTTGGGATTCTCCTTGACAATTTGGTGGTTAGCAGGGGACTGGCACAGGTTGGTACACACATCCTTGACAAAGGTCATTCAAAGCAGTCTCAGTGACTATCATAACGGTCTTGGCGTCGTTAGCCGGATTTCGGTGGAGGACCGTATGAAACTTGTCACGCTTTCCAACTCATTGAATAATTATCCTATAGCGCTCTCCTGCAACTACTTTGCGATAACCAACCACCTACTCTGCAAGGTATATACAGGATTAAATGAACAGAATTTCATAGATACATTAGGTAACTACAAACATTTTTGTTTCCAAATTTGCAGACAACTGGTGCCATCTTCACATATGGAATAATTGTTCTACAGCTTCTCACGCCAGCAACACAAATGTTTCTGAACTTTCATCGGAATGTCACAAAACAAGTACTGCTAGATGGATCAAATGAGTAGATTAGTTAAAACCAACATTGAAATTAAAGGAAAACATTTCAAAGTAAAATTCCAAAGTATAATATCCAATATTACAGCTTTTGTTGCTCTTTCATGCTAAATTATTACATTTCATACATGTCATTTGTAACCATTCAATAATTGAGTTGGCTGTTCTTCAACAACGAATTTGAAATTCGGTGGTGTCACCATATTTTTTTCACAACAAAGTGTCCCAATTGTCATGGGTCATATACTATTGCTAATGGCTATGGCGAGATCATTTGAACTGTTCAGAGTTCAGAATCATATAATGTTTCTAACGGATGTTATTGACTTTTAGAGCTGCGACCCATTTGGGGCCGATTCATAATGCGATTCCAAAGCACAATAAAAATTTCGCAAGCGTATATGTGAGAAGGGGCAAGAGAGCACACGACCTAGCTGACTTAACAGAAAGATCCAATACGAAGTACCACTTAATAAAAACATAAACTTTAAGGACATCGTTTAAAGCAACTTGACCGCCTCTTGCTCCCCATTGTATACATCTCCCTCTCTCTCGCCGTGTCATAAAACATGCGATTAAAAGCCTGCTTTCACTTCATAAATTGTATTGTTTCTTCACGATCTCCATTCCCCAGACAAATCTTCAACCTAGAGTCAGTGCATCATTACAGTACATATTGCCGATATATATTTCGCTTTCATTACAATGCATTACACAATGCGGTCGCTCGTTCCTTTCTAAAAAAATCCCGTCCTAAAAATTGATGTTATCGACACCGACCCTAAAAGTTTATGTTGCAGGTACACTTTTACATGGTTCATGTTTATGCACATATTACGGCATGGCAATAGTCTCTGTTGAACAAATCTCTATTTCCGTATTTTCTGCCCGAAGTTAAAATTGAGTACCTTTCCTCTACCTACATTAATATTTATAGTTCTCCGCCGATTTTTTAACTTCCTTAAAAATTCATTGCACTCTTCTTTGCTAGTTTGTGCGTGCCACCTGCAACGATTTTTAAGCACAAGTAACAGCACTTGTTACTTTATGCCATGTCATGCACAAAAATCCTCCTTCCCCACCGCTACTACTAACTGCAACAATGTACGTACATGCTTACATACATACATATTATTTTCATATTCAGGGTACAGTGTACCCAACAATTATTACGGCTACATGCACTCCAATTCACTCCTCATCCCGCACCGTCGCTACCTACCGTTTTTCTGTTTCTCGCACAAAAATAAACTCGATTGACTTAGCACCGCTTCCTCCTCACTCACCCAGCCAGGCAGCGAGAGCCATTAAAGAGATTACTTTCCACTTGAGCGGAAACGGAAAACGGCAAATTTCTGCCGTATGAAATTGGCCAAATTGTATGACAACCTGTAGTAGTAATAATGATTCCCTGCTGCTCCGTTCTACATCATCATCATTACCAGAATCCATTCCCTCAAATAAATAGCTTTTCCGCATCATATTCGTTCATTTATGCAAAAAAAAAAATTTATGATCATCATCACATCACATCATTTACCTTTTCCTCCATCTCTCATAATCTCTGTACCACCGACATCAAAAACGACACAATAAGCGCATAAGGAGTTCTATCTGAGGGCATCTCAAAATGAAATGATTATGATCATGAACATGACGTCTACTACTCCGCTTATGACGACGAAAAAAAAACTGTTACAGGAGAGGATTGTCATGCCACGACGCTTACAAATGTTGGTTCTGGTATGATTTGATTACGTTATGAGCGCGTGTAAATTGCTGTTACTTTCGATATTACCTCAGCATTCAACTCAATTTAAGGTGTAATATAACTTTAATAATAGCACACCATCGCCATGGCAATGTTTAAAAATATGTGATGTAGTTGTTCTTGTTTGTTTGTTTGTTGTTGTTTTTGTGGTGTTGGTTGGTTGATGATGGTGGTAGGCATGCATTTTGTTTCTTGAATTTTAACTGGGATCATTGCAATAGCGTGCCAAATGCTCTAGCTCTTTATTTGGCTTGCCAACATCGTTGCACAAAATTCAGAATGGCATGTGCATGTACATAAGTAAGCGTACGCGGCGACGGAGGAGTGAAGGAAACAGCAAACATTTATTTTCATATATAGGTAGATATATAGGCATTTAGGATCCAAAACAGCGTAAATATATTTGATATATACGCGGAAAAAAATTCCCTGAAGAAGAAATACTACGAATGCCAAAGTACTACGAACCACCGAAAACTGCGTACAAAAACGACCACTAAATATTTACAATTTTACAACAACTACGAACAAGTGCATTTTGCTCAAGTTATATCGACTACGAGTACGACGACAACGAGAGCACAAGAAATTTGAAGAGGAGAGAAGAACTTGGTCCTGTGTTTAGGTATGCGGTGGTGTTGGATGATGTTACCATTTGCCCATGCATTGTTGTAGCCTAACATGTACGTATTCTTTCCATTTTACTGTGAGAGATGCTAAAAACGCCTATTTGGTTAATAGGAGTAAAAGGGTTGAGTTTTTTTTCTCTCAGAGAACGTGGTGGTTTCTTCACTATCAACTTGCATTTTGCTACTTGCCTTGCCACTACTACTATTACTACAACTACTACTACGAGATGTGATGCTCTTTCGCTTTGAAAAAGATTTTCATAGTTTGCATGCGAGCCGTGTGTGTGTGTGCGAGCACAACATCCAACGAGCCTCTGGTCAATAACCACCACACGAACCAAAACCAGTGCGTTGTGAAGCTTGACAGAGAGCACACACGTTGCAAAAATCGCTCTGCCTGTCTTATAAGGTGAAACGGTGGAAACATAGTGAGTCGAGTCACACAAAAGCTTAAAACACAAACTGAGAGAAAAAAAATTACATAGCCTGATTGCAAATTGCAACAAATTTTATGCGGTTGTGTAAAAGAAACTCTACTGTTTTCTGTGTAGTTTACCAAAAAATTCCAATTACTACGAGACGGTAGAGAGTCATCATTTTAGTATCAGTTCAGTTCTGTCAGAAAGAGGAAAAAAATATATTGATGTGAAAATTATAAGAGAGATACTTACCTATTCGGTGGTTGTGACTGTACATGGCTATGATTTACTCGTGTAATCGAGGCCCTTGACTTCTCTCTGGTAATAAAGTATATCCAGTACATTGTACTCACAGGAGAAGAAAATCCGAGAAAGGAAAGACAAACTGCATATTACTCTATGAGTAGTAGTTTACTCATCTGAATTGCAAAATAGTTTGAGTCTGGAGAAGAAGAAGAAGAAGAAGAAAAAAGTTTGTAATAAAAAGAATTTGTATTAAGTAATGCTCCATTAAGCGTGTAGCATGGAATGATCAAAGTTGACAGTCCTCGGAAAGGGCATCTTCTTGGCTGCAAAAAGAAAGCAGTGTAGAGAGAAAGATTCCTTTTTTCTTTCTGTATGTAAAGTGGCAAAAATCCATGAAACGCACAATTCAGAGCGCAATCGTGATAGCTGACCTAGTAAATCTACCTGTGTGACGTTTACGCGTACTACTAAAAAAAGTTCTGATAGTGATATTTTTTCCCATCTCCGATGACAGTGTTTTGTATTTTCCTTCACTGATTGAAACATGCAACAATAAAAACGAAATGTTTGTAGCAAACCGTGATTAAAAAAGGTAAGAAAAACATGTTATCATAATATAACTATATCTTTGCTTCATTTCATTTTCTTAAGTTTCTTTCTGCACTTTCTTGTGTGCGTGTGGATGCTGTAGGTATGGTCCTCATTACTTGCTTTTCTGTTTTTAATTGCGAGCATATTTTTTTATGAATTAATCGGATAAGTAGAATAAGTACGTACGTACAATATATTTCTGTTTTCAAAGTCCTCATAAATACTCTTCTTATCATTTTCCAAGGGATTTTTATTTCTTCTAAATTAAAATACAACATCCTACTAAAAGGGATCCTGTGGTAATTTATCATCATCACACGTTTTTATAATGGTATTATTGCCAACTAGTAATATGGTAATTTAGTTGATATGATGATGATACGATTTATTTGCATTCACGTACATCCATGAGCTCCATGTTAATAATTTCCTGTTGATGGGATGTCACGGTGGTATCGTCCTCGTCCTATGTTATGTGTCACGAGTGTGTGTTGGAGGATAGCTTCATCTTTGTACCGATGACATGACGGGAAATGCTCCTCAATACTGCACTCTCTATCTCGAGAAAAATTGCATTTGTACGAGTTTAAGTAGTTGAGACTTTTTGAGGGGAATGAGGATGACGAATCGGGCCATCTTATCTGTAGACGATAAATAGGAAAGCCTCAGGACGTGGTGATGAGGCTGATAATGATGTCTTCAATTTCTTAAACGATATGTTAAGTGAGCACATGTGTATGCATATTATGGTGTTTTCCATTTAAGAGAATGAATGTTAGTAGGTACAAACTTGAGATTAGGTGATGTATTCGCAATCCCAATTAAAGTATGACATTCAAGCTGTTAATAGTTGTGGGACGAGGAACATCTTTGATAAGACATGAGGAGGGAAGCTCCCGGTGTGATAAGAAGGAATATAATATGGCGTAATGATGGATTAGAACGCGGGTGTGAATGTGAGCAATTACTACTTTACTCTCTACCTACTGCTACTGCAAGTCAGGAAATTTTAAATCAACTCCACATAAAAAATGTGTTGTAGAAAATACGATGATTACAAACTTTATTCAGGGTGGTGGTTAGTGGATATTAAGGGCAATGAGATGTGTAAATGATGATGATGATGATACAAGTTGTGTGTAGTGCAAACTTTGTATGGATGATGCGATTATTTGAAATGAATGGATCGCAGTATTCAAAGAGGCATAGCGGCGGTCGGTCGATGAACATAAAATTGTCATTGCCAAGCAACTGGCATTGAAAATGAATGGGTTTATAGAGACTTGCTCGATGAGATTGAGCAACTTTTTAGAATCATCATCATTACGGTGGTGCATCTTCTTACTTGTAGTTATCATCACAATAGTAATGTACTCAGAGTTTAAGGAAGGATTTATTTTGGAGGGCAAATTTTCACCTTAAAGCTATTTATATACTAACGTGTACACCTTACACCGAGAGTAGTAGTTTCAGTATAGTACATTATGTGCATCCGATAGTATGATTTTAGACTAGATTCTGTATAATTTTGAGGTATTCTTACACAAAATGATGTATGGATGAAGGACAAGGATAAGAAGGAACAAGAGCAACGGACGAAAACAAACGGGAAGAAGAAAGGTGTAATGGCTTGACCAAATCCTTTTGGGTTGTCCGATCTTTACTCGTAAACATAAACCCATCATGTCATGTTTTCTTCACTTACACTCCATGCATTTCATTATATACTGTATTTATTCATTAAGTTTACTACCACTACTGTACCGATGAAGACATGAAGTGTAGGCAACATAAATACATATATTATTAGGTATGTATTCCATAACCTCAATTAATTAATGTACATACTTTGAAGAACATGACTTCAATGAAATGAGAGAGTATTACTCTCGTTCCTCACCTTGACAGTTCATTTCATTCATTAAAGCGAGTGCTTGCTACGATTGCTTCTCAAGAAGGAAACCACACTAAGGAAATCACGCCATTTAATTTTTGGCACTACAGTTCCTTATCCATAATAATACCAGTGCAGTGGTAGTAGCACACAGTCATTTACTCTTCTTATTCCACTTACAATTACTACAACTCAAATTATTTGTATGCAACTACAAGCTACACTAAACACGTAGGTTGCTGTGCTGTCTTCTTTAAACATTTTTTTGACGGACAGGTGCATTGCATTGCATGCTAGATGGTTCAACACATTACGCCATGATGCATACAATCGGTATTGTGATTGTGACTAGGACCAGAACAAAGTCTTATACACCAATACTTTATTATTTTGCATTCAATGACATACAAACGATATGTTGTTCAGATCTGTCTCTCTCTCTCTCTCTCTCTGAGTGAAAAAAATGTACGGATTCGTCTTCGTTACTGTCAATACTCCTGTCACGTCACTTCAATCCACCGACAAAAAAAGTAGCACTACCACAACCACCTCTAAATAAAATTGCATTTAGCATTTGCATTATTATATTGCAATCATATCATTTTTCGTTGTTGGCTGGCACATATATGTTCATCAACCTCCTAGAGCTTTCTGCTTATTAGTCACCCGTGTACTGATTACGCTTTTAACTTTATAACTGACTCACTGGTTGATTCTGCTGATTTATAATATGCAGCCAGGCCAGCGACAATAAAAACTGGGGAAAATATGATAAACCGTCATTACATTCCACTGACAAAGAAAGAAAGAAACAGGCGGTTTTACGTAAGTAACGAATAAAAAGCAGAGGGGAATAATATGTAACGCTTTACGTATGCATTCACGCGAGTAGCAGTAGAAATGCGATAATGATAAATGATCCCAAAGTAAACATAACTCTGAGACTGTGATAAACGATGTGCAAATTGTAAAATAATATGCTGCTGCCCTGCCGTCAATGATAAGTTTTTTTCACTGATAAGTGCGTATATTAAAATGTAAGCAAAATAAATATAGTTAAAGTGCCTCTCCTCAGCAATTGCCCTGGATACATACTTGAATACGAAGTTTGTCTAATGAGTCTAAAGTGGTTGCCTGGCTAGATACAAGTTGCCAGTTTCATGGTATCGTCTTAAAAATAATTCTTTACTTTCCTGTCCCTCTCGGTTGTTGTGATATAAGAATAAGCAAGCATTTTTCCACTTTACAGTTAATGTAAACATGTTAATGTATTCATGAGGAATTCTTGGTTGTTGGTATAAAGCAGGAAAAATTATCAGTCATTAACGCCGAGCATGTGGGGTTAGGTATAGAAATATTTCATGGCATCTGCTGACCTTGGCTCTTATGGAGACGACGACGATGATGATGATGATGTTACCAATAATAATAAACATGGGTTTTAACTCTACATTAGAAGATATTTAGCAGCTCCTTCTTGCTCACAATCGCAATGCTCGCGTACATGACACCACCATCACCACTGGCCATTATATCTGCTGCGTTTGCTGCCACATTTCATTACCAAGTGTACAAGTTAACTGTACTCACATTAGTTTCGCCTTCGCCACCACTTCCTTTGATTTTTTTGGTTGGATATTATTTGTAAGCATGGTATTTACCCAACTTTTTATCAGTTGCCATCATCACCAAATCACCACGTACAAATAAATAAACTCACGTCCATTCCCTTTAGTCCATTGCCTGTGTAGTGGCGATGGCGACGGCAAGATCAGGATCATGCTGTCGTCATCTAATATGGAATATGGATGGATGATAAAGCAGAGTCATGGAGATTTTACGCAACAGTCAGCAGAGTAATTATCGATTTTCCTCTAAAAAAAAGTGTACCCAGCTCAATGTAATGTTTTACCGAAAGTGGAAGTACAAGGGCATCAATAATAACTTTCTTTGTGCCGAGACGTAAGAAAGGCGCAAGTATGCAAAAAGAATGAATGGCATGTAGTGTTGATATTATTGAATGTTTTATAGATTGCATGACGACTCTGCATTGTTAGCATAACGAAGAAGAAAAAAGGAGAAATAAAGAAATATGATTTTGGACTGGCATAAGGATAATATTATGTTTGATGGATAAATATGACTCTTCTGGCTCCAGCCTTTGACTGGTTGATATGATGAAGTTTGATTGCTTTGCGTTGATTAATGATGAACGAGAGAAACAGGGCAGAAGAATGATAATGTTTGCTTGGTGGAGTAACAGCCTTTGCTTTTTACGTTTCTCTAATAAGCATATACACCATAAAAGTAATGTGGCTGTGCATAAAGTGTGTAGTAATGTAGTGTTTTTTTCCAATGTTAGTTTTTATAACGGTGTTTCTAGTAATAACGCTGCTAATAATGATAGGATGATGTTTCAGTTGGTGTCATCCCATCAAAAAGTGTCATATATACAGCAATTCTTGCGAGAGAAGATTACATCTTTCTCCGTGATGATAGGGTGCGAGATATGCGTTTTATGTTGTGCCATTAAATAACATCATCACGTCAGGTTCAATGCATTTGATATGGCCTCTGATGTCCATTTTCGTTGTGGAATTGTTTTGATTACTTTGCTAATTGTCGTGCGTGTCAATTTGATAGTGCACGAGTTCACTCGCCAACTCAGGTTTGCAAAAGAAATGAATGCTGTATACGTGGCACTTTCTTTGACAGTAGAATGGCGAATGGGAGCAGTTAGATCCAAATTTATTACAGACTCGCAAAAAAATGGAAGAAAATAAGTGTGGAGAGATAAGCTTGGTATGATTGTTTGGATTACGAGTAAAGGAATTGTTGTGGATTCAAGCCTAGATACAGTAAATAAAGTAGTTATATAGCGACAAATTTAAAAAAAAGGTTGGTCGCACTTAATATTATAGAGCACAAGATAAACACAATCCCACTTCTTAATTAATCTTGACTTACTAATTGGACTCAGAATTGTAAAGGGAAAGAAAAAAAATATCTAGGATGACATAAATTTTCATTACGTTAAAATCTACGACACACAAAAACTACATATGTAGTACATGTGCTGCTATAACTATTACATGATGAGCGTGGGAGCAAACATTTACTTACAATTAGTGAAGAAAAGAAAATTGTGCGTATTTTAAGCTCCATCATCCTTTAACTTCAATCAACAATCATTAAAATTCTACCACCACATGCTATCAATGTTTTTAAAAGATTACACCGAATTTTAGCTTCTAATTCCACACCGTCATTCAAGTTGAAACAATCAAAGGATTAAAAGTCGTGTACCTACATTAACTTAATACACCTCTTAAATAATTTATTTTGCATTCATCTATATCGCTGTCGTAATGCTTACTTCACTAGGTTTTTTCTGCTTCATGGTTTTGTCATCGATAAAATCAGGCATGAAAAACGTCATAGTCACTTAATTAATAGCTTTCTAAAACCTACAATGAAAAAATAGCCTACGATTATTTATTGCGTAAAAAGAGATTAAACATAAATTATAGTGTACCTGGTAGAGTAATGAACTAAAAATAGCAGCTAATCTAGGAAAAAAATGAATATGCATAGAAAGGGGAGGACACGGAACACGTGAAACGTGTAAAAATACACAAGATCTATAACTTATTACTGTATGTAATACAATAATTCAAAGAATAATGACAGCAATTTCTTCTTGAAGAAGGTTTTGCTTGTTCATTTACAATGTATAAATGAATGGATGATATAGAAGTGATATTTATAATTATAATTATGCTCCTGTAGCCTTTTTTGTTATTTTGAACCTAGTCATTTAAAAATCTAAAAGCATTAGCAAATATAATAGGCTTTCACATAATTAAAACGCTACTAAAGCCACAATTACAGCAACAACAGTTCGTTTACTTCTCTTTGTTGTTACTTAATGTCTTACAAGAAAGTGACAAGAAATAATTAAACGAGATTCCTATAACAACTACAGTGCTTAATATTGGTAATAATGGTCGCAATAATGGCATAACAATTAAAACATATATAGAGCACTAGTGCTTATGACATGGCTGATAGAAGCTGTTTGGTTGTAGTTAACGGCTTCCCAGTGTAAACTCAGCAGGTATTTATTTGTTTTGGCTCACGTTTCGAATAAATATATTGAGCTAACAAAGACATTAGTCATGATGAGTCATGTATTATTGTTATTATTATTATTATTAACGTTAAAAGCAAGAGTGAAATATTCTCATTCTCACTTTTCCTCCTGTCATTCGCCACATCACAGCCATTAACAATATGCGTAGGCATAATAATAACATGTTGTTCAAGTTCTCACGACGACGACGACTCGACATAGCACGCGTAACGCATAAAAATATATTCCATTAAAAAATACTATTTCTGTTTTTTTGCAGAGGTGTCTCTTGAACATCTAGTGCAAAAAAGTTAAATAAACAATGATATAAACAGTATTTGCAACGACGTGGAGTGCAAAAGTGAAATTTGCTTTGAAGCAACTTTGTCCTTTGTATAAAAAAGCGAGAGGGAGTGAGAGGGAGAGAGAGAATATTTTAAGGAAATCACAATTTGCTTTGTCTTATTCTTTTGAACTTTTTAATCAAGTTGATCAAACTAAAAAATGAAGTTTGAGGAGACACAGGATAACGAAAAGAGAATGGTCATCCTCCACACCCCGCGCCTCAATGAAATTGAGTTTGTCGTTAATGATTTCCTTGCATTTAATATAAAAAATATATAAATAGAATTCAAAGAAATACTGCCAAGATTGTGTGAAATGAAATGTTGTTTAATTTGACAGCACAAAAGCTGCATAGAAAAAAGTGTAGGTGTCCGCGCTGCTGTCTGCTGCTCTTACTGCGCTTTTGTCAATACAAAAAATAGAGATCTAATTTTGAAGAGCAAAAGATATTTGCAAATTGCAAACAAGGCGCATATCAACAGAAACTTTATTCATCATTAACATTACTATGCCACCTCCCACGCAGCAAAACTCGGAAGGGAAAACAGAAAACATGATTGTATATTTGCACAATATTACAATTGGCATATATACATAAAAGACAACGAAACGAACTTTTTGGCCTCCCACCTCACAAACAAGCATTGCACATTTTTTTCTTCTCATCACGTTGTTACCCATACCATGCTTTCGCAAAATGCGACAGCGACACATATATTTTCCCCGTCTTGTCGATACTGCTAGAATATTAAACAAGGTCATTATTTATTGGGGCTACGTGAATATTCCAAATAAACATGTCGTGTAAACTTTCCCCATTCCTCCACCTAGATATCAATGCCACTTGTGCACATATATTTTTAAAACACAATTTGTACTTTCCAATGGCCCCTTTCAAACTGACTGAGTGAGAGCAGTAGAGAATTGTACTTTGTACTCATTGTCAATATCACGACAACGACACACCAACTTGTGTTGAATGGCTTGGTTGGGTTTCAGAGGAGAAAACTCGTCACGTCTCACACACCCCTCATTTTTGAATACATTTAAATCCTTGCGAATTTAGATACTGCATACATATTGCATACAATGTAGGTCCACAATGGCAGTTTCCTAGAAGTACACACAAAAAAAACGCGAGAAAAAGGAGACAGAGATCTCTCAAGTACCTTGTTAGCTGGAATGAATGCTTGAAGGAAATCAATAACAACTACGTTATTATGCGAAAGTTCCCTTAACCTCCCATCTACTAAAAGTCTAACTGCCATTGCTGCTGCCTCTCTGTGCCACTACTCCTCCTTTGATAGTTTGTACTTTGCGTTGCGTGGGTTTATGTACAAAGTACAATGACGATTCCTCCGAGCTTCGTGTGAACGTATTATAGTCAATGCAAACACAAAACAGCAATGATATTATAGTCAACGGCAATTGGAGTAGTATACCTGACTGTCCAAGTTACCTAAGAGAGAGGCGTATAATAATATAAAAATGTGGCATGCATGCTCTCTCTCTGTACACCCATATTGCACTACGACGCGCGTGGAGGAACTGACAGCATCGTTTGGCAATGATTACGGCAGTATTGGGGTATTATCATTATATCAGTAGTCGTCAGTCAGTAGTTCAGTAATAGTAGTAGTATTAGTATTCAGTATCGATTTTATTCCTTTTTTTCTATTCTTTTCATTGTGTGCGCCTTAGAGAGTATGTACCCAACAACACTAAACCAACCTGAGTTTTTCCTTGTATAGGTAAATATTTTTTTGCAGGCTAATGCAAAATTCAAAGCGTCAAACTCACCGATTGTGTATGCAGCAGTAATTTATTGGCTTAGGACTCTGTCAAGCGAGTACCTTTACAATTTACAAGTCCGCAGCAAACATGATATTAATAATGCGACCACCACTATACTACTGCAATATGCTGTTGTTTGTTTGTTGGACTGTGTATAAAAGGTAATCTCTGGTAGGTAATAATGGAAAAGGGATTTTTATTGAGGAAAGAATCCAGGAAAAACTCCATTTATTTTCATAATTCCAAAGAAAAAACTCAATTTAGGCTGCCTTTCATCATCCTCATCTTCCCATTATAAATATCAATAATACTTTGCGCTATGTGGTAAACTAGCTACTACTAGCCAACTTAGGTAGCCATCAGAATCATCATCGTCGTCAGCACAGAAAATGCAGTCTGCTAGTTTTTATCGATTACCATTGCGCAATCAAGATAATACATGAAGCAAATGAAAGTTGCCTACCTACTTACTACTTACAAAATGAGGATGCCTACATAATATGTTAGTTTGATGTAATGATAAGAAAACAGCTTGTAGAGAGAACTAATAGGGATAAGCATCTCTTCCACCAACCACCCCCTACACCTGACTGTCTTGGTTTATCAAGCCTACAAGCAACTAAATTTTACAACAATACTAAAAGCTATTTCATTAAATATTTCCAAGTAAGTCTAGGCTGAGTGTTGATTTAATACTGACGTTTGATGGCCAGTCGTGTCTTATTACTTATTTCAGCAGCTAATGGTATATTGCTAAAAGCCATCCTCGTAATAAAAACTACTCCTATTACTTTAGTAGTTAGTCGTAGAGATAGAGAGTGTCCATAATATTTGCCCAAAATGAGTCTCAGTTGATGGCTGCACCAGCACTACGCATTTTATTTTTGTGGTCGTTATAAAAATTGCCTTTCGTGCACGTTGCATTTATTGCCAACCATCATGTCTTTTTTATCATGAAGAGTCCCCACTCCCCACAAAAGCGTTAGTCAGCTATTAGAGATATCCCAAGAAACTAATTTGCAATTATTATGCAACAAGTCGTTTAATTAGCAACGTCATGCATTATTGTCATCGTCACAGCAGCCCAGTCCTAGTGAACCATTAACGTAGTCATAACAGCATATAAACCACCGACACTGCCGTCATCATCGCAGTCACGGTGGTGGCATTGACTTGAGTACTCAAGCGGCACTACAACTGCACTTCTGTGAATATGACAAGATAACAGACAACAGATAATGATGCTGTTCGTTTGGTGATATAGATATGCATGTATAATTAGTAGTAAAATTAAGATTTTCTCATAGGGAACGCTTAAATGCGTAAACGTGCGATATTTTTTTGTGCGATACCGGTAAAAGAATAAAATACACAAGAAAAAAAATAGATGTTATCGGAGATGCCAAGTAAACAACAAACAATGCATAAAAAACCTTAAACCATGGATGGGCGTGGGTGGCCTGATATCTCTTTCGTACGTACGCTCATTTTTTATATGGCATTCCATTCTTTTGCATCTCATCAAGTGAATTCCATGATCTAGTTGGCAGATATGCATTCGTTGAACTCACTTGCATTGAAAAAACAAACAAACCCCAATTTTAAGTCAAAATCCCTTTTCTACAGAGAATAATGGAAACACTTGACAATAAAAAAAACTAGGCCACCCGCAACAAGCGTTTTTGCATTTTGTTATTCCGTACATACAGCGCGCAGTTTTTTTCACTTTTTATCCCCTTAACAAAAGGTTGAAAGGGTATAAAAAATCCTTATAATCGCAAACTCGCTCCCATTGTGGGCCAACAGTTACGATAACAGAAGGAGAGTGAAAAAAAAGGAGAAAGTAAGTGAACGCTGCATTGTAAAAGGGAAGCCATGTATATGTATATGCAATAGAAGAAGCAGCAACAGAATAAGTTTGGCAAAGAAAAAAAAACTTGTTTTGGGAAACGTTAGAAAATTACGCAGATTGTCTGAGTTGAATGAGTGAGCCGAGTCGACTCTTATTTATACAGCGTTTCCTTAACAAAACTTTTTTTTATTCCTTCAGAGCTTCGCACAACTTTTCATGAGATATTTTTGGCTAGGCTCTTGCTGAGGATTTATTTACTGACTTAACTAGACAGTAGGGATTACTTATATAAATGTATTCGCATGTGCTTAATTATATCTACGATCCGCACCAGTCTAAAATGCATTTTCTTGTTAGTGCTGACGCATTGATTGGGAGAGTATAGTAAGTACCTACTAGGTTTTTGGTTTAACTACTAAAAGGTTTAGTACCGTCATGTTTGTTAGCTTACTCTTGTGTCGTTGATGTCGTTCGTTTGTTAAAGAGAAAATGGTGGTGGTGGTGGTGGCGGTGATTGTAGAGCTGAGCTGATGGCAAGGCTATTGCTATTGCAAAAAAAGTAGGCACTTGTGTCTGTAAGATCAACGTCAAGTGGAGGATAGAACAAGCCAGAGTGAATTATTTTGCTAGTCGTTTCGTTGCATTTACCTACTTGCATGCATTTTCTACCGATTTTTCTAGGTCATTGCCCAAATACCAGATTGAAGACGACGACGACTTTGACTCGCTCAGTCAGCGTCGCAGTGTTAGAGGACGTACATACAGATTTCATACTATCACCATCACTGCATTACTGATTAGACTGCGAAACAGCAAATTACTCTGCAGAATTGATGAACTATGAAGAAAAATACGATGGCAATTACTGTTTCTAGTACAGACTCTCATTTTCTTTTGAAATTTCACTCCGTTACTGGGTATCTGTGTGTACTCTATAATGTTGGAGTGGGTTAGAAAAAACTGCTGCAACAAGTTTTCATCATCTATTTACTTATGCAGCAGTGACTACACCACACAACTTTTTAATGACATTTCACATAATTGAAACTCTATTTTTCCTTCTCATCATCATATACCATGTCAATTTAAAATGTGTTTAGAAAGCGAGCTGCTGAGTCATTATCAGAAAAAAGAATCTGTTTTTTTTTGAACGGAAGGAAAAGAATAAAATCAAAACATTTTGAATGAAATTGAATTTTCCTGAGATAACTTGATTATTTTGTGATTGTGGGTATATGATTCACCAAAAAAGTTGCATTATATTTGCAATCATTTATATTGGCCAAAAATTCGCAATTTCTGCAAAAAAAATTGACAGATGTAAATACTAGATAGAGTAGGAAAGGCAGCAGAATAGCGTCTAGCAAAAGGTTCCCTTTTTCCTTTTTTGTATGAAATGCAATCTCATTGGATTTTATAGCGGAAGCAGAAAAGTGCGAGGACCTCGCACAAGGGAGATGGATCGATCGATTTTTTGTGTGTGTGTTTTGTTTGTTTTCTGTACTTACATTTAGACGCACATGACGTCGTTTCCCAAACTGTTAGAAAACCAGGAAGGCTAACCCAGTGGCTAAACTACATCAAAGAAAGCCAAAACGCAAAGCCGCATTACATCACATCGCACCTTT
Source organism: Sinella curviseta (assembly GCA_004115045.4). Classification (NCBI taxonomy): domain Eukaryota; kingdom Metazoa; phylum Arthropoda; class Collembola; order Entomobryomorpha; family Entomobryidae; genus Sinella; species Sinella curviseta. The sequence goes on from CM065489.1 coordinate 30,076,048, forward strand.
ACATCAGCTCGTATCACACACACAGCTCTTCTGATCTTCCTTTTCCCATTCTAAAAATGATCCCTTTCATTCAACTCCCCTCTCAACCCATGTCAAGTCAAGTCAAAGCCAAACCAACGTCTAGATGAAAAAAGTCAAGAAGACTATGAAATAGAGACGAAAAATCAATTTAATTTTATAAGAAGGAGCCCAGCTACCGCTCTTAGCGTTCCTTTTCCTTCGTTCCTGCCTGCATGATACACAATTTAATACAATTTTGAGCAATTTATTCCTCATGAGAAAGAAAGATGTATAGTTTCCTAGCTGAGCTACTGCTACTCTAGTATATCATATCATGCATCAACTCAAGAGATGTGATTCATTTAACGCTGACTGCCATAACTTTACTGTATTTTAACCTTATAAAGGGATTTTAAAAGGATGTTAAATGTTAATGTTCTTCACAAGACCAGCCAACCTGTGATATTAAGCGCTACACTGTTTTCTTGTTTGCTGTTATTTTGTATTGTTGTCTTGTTGCGTTGTTGTTGCGGTTAGAGCGATGCTGTAACACTAAAGTTAACTTTGTTACATCTTTCTGCTCCCCTTCACTTCAAGAAAGAAAATGTAATGTAATCGATTCACCGCACGACTACTGCTGCTGCAAGTTCTCAGCCTGTTTGTTGAACTACCATCCATTATATTTATATTGTAAAATATTATATGATATTACACGGTGTTGTTATTTTGGCGTAATGGTATATAGCCTACAGCAGCCCATGTTTTATTTTGTGATCTCGCTGGTCATGGTGTTTGCTTATAGCGAGTTGATGGTGTTCGTGTTGGTGATGCAACACTACTGTATAATCGCAATTTTCGCAAGATGTACCAAAACAAATGTAATCATCGCACGTAACGTAACTAATATGTGCAGAAAGAAGCGTTTTGATGATGAATATTTATAATGTTGCCAACAGCAAGAGAAAAAGTGATTTTCATACAAAGTCGGATAGAGCAATTTTTTTAGTAATTCCGTAGTTTATGAAATATGAACAGAAGATAGCTTTATGGAATAGTTTGGGTGACTCAGACTAGCGTGCGTGTAATTTTCACTGTCATAAAATCCCAACAATTGTTGAACTGAAAAGATACAAAATATTATCGAATATGCACACTTACATTGTTAAACATAATTTTGCAAGTGTGTGGCAGATTCTTTTCTGAATATTTTCATAAAACTTGTAGTCAGAATATATAGAACTGACTGTCTATCTCTGGAATGATAACTACGACAATTTTAATGATGAAGAGCAATTGGAATCTTTCTCTTATAAGATGAGATAAGATTACTGCCTTGTTGTTGTCCATTTCATTTATTTATGCCCACGTTCACCTTGTTGCTGTCAACAATGAGTGTAATATGTGCGTAATGATGATGAGATGTATCGCAGTCAACAGCACATTGACGCACCGATTAACTTAAACTCTATCTTAATTACTGCTCATGCTTGTTCATTTGTCAGCAGCAGCGGCCGTACACATTCATCCCATCTCGTTCTCACAGACATACTGGTAATTGGACAATCAATTGCCTTAACTCTCAGTGTTCAATCAGCGTTTATCGTCTATTAATAACATGGTTTGATTTAACAGTAGGTTATGTTTGTTTACGCACGCCTATCATTATTATTGATATAAACTATGCTAATTTTGATAAACGGTGCATATTATCGTTCTGTCAAAATGATCCGTGCCTAACATACTTACAATAAATTGCTCTTATCTTCACTACTATCTCTAAAAAACTGGGAATGTAAATGCGTAATCAATATCGAACATAGCTTATCATTTTTTCTCTTGTTTGGGAGAGCACGTGTATTGATTTGCCCCAGTCCCGTTCAGGTGCAGTTGCACTATTGCCATCCAATATACATGAGATATAACCGGCTATTGTTGTGATACCGTAGCCTGCATTTTATGATTATTGATTATAAACGGTGACATGACATGCAAAATTGGTTCATGATCTTTGAAAATCGAAAAAGTTGTTGCTCAAACTTTATATAACTGTGTATTTGGAAACTCCAAAATAGCGCATTCCCATCAGAGGCTTTTCATACTGCCAGTTATTTACTGAAACCAAAGATCAATGTCAATTTTCCTGAAAAATGGAGCAATTTCGCAAGAATAACGAGTGAACTGTTGCATTTTGCTGGCATTGCGTGCTCCTCGTTATTACCATTTTTTGTCATTTTCAGCGAGCAAACATTCATTTTCTCATTACTGGCTGGACGATTCCCTCTCATCCACTCTTGTGCAAAATGACAGGGTAAAAATCTCTGCCAAAGTCATAACAATAATATTATTCAGCAAATTTATGTATAATTCAAAGGTAGTTCATGTCTACCTGCGGCTCCAATAGCAGCAGCAACAAGGTAAAAATTATATAAATTTTATACGAGCAGTCACGAAATTGTTTTTTATCTCTAGCCATATCACTTTTTAAACACTTGCCAAGCGACCATTCACCAAAAAATCGTGTGCAGTGTGTGCACTCATGAAAACATTATCCACCAAGGCAAAAGTGTTGGATCGGACTATATCGGACGCAGTATCATGCCATTCAAAAAATTGCTATCTTTCTTCCATTCGGCACATTTACATGACTGCTTCAACAACAACAACCACGTTAGTAGCATTAAACTGGGAGAATTTTCGTAGTCTACTTGGCAGCGTGTGAAATTTTCCCATCATCGCCATCATCATCCCCTCGAAATCATCATTATTACCATTATACTGCCATCCATTATATAAATGAGACAAGCAGAAATGCACAGAAAATGGCCATATAATAAGTACGTAATAGACGAGTGCCACAGTGCCTCCAATAATGCACGCTTACCATGTCATGTTGGTGGTGGTGAGATATCGCGTGGTCTCTCGCGTTGTCATAGACTTACTGTCATAATTTAAAACCTGTTGCTGGTCATTGTTTGCATTTTGCGTCAACAACAATTTATTTATTTAGTAGGCTTTCATTGCAAAAAAAATCAGTTAAAAAATTTTCCTTAGATAAGTAGAATTACAACGCTAGTCATGTCGCTATTTTTCTAATCAATTTTGCAAATTCTCAAACTACCCCAAATCTGAAGCTGACGTTGATGGATAAATTCTCTTTTCTTTCTCCAGAATAGCCACATTTTGGGAAGCACCTTTTCCATCCCATTTGCGTGGTGGTGCTTCGTCCTTCGTTGCCGTCGTCATCAAATTCGTCCCGGCGGCGGCGTCGGTGGTTTTATTATTAGAACTCGGGATTACGGCAGCAGTCAGGATCCAATCCAGGTACAACACAAATTCAAAATGGGCAAAGGGGATCCACTGCTCAAGGATACATTCCAGATCAGCCACTCTCCACATTCCGTCCTCTTGTTCCAGCATCAACTGACATGGTGCCCAAAGAAGCGAGGTGAGTCTATACACTACTTACTTTACATTCAAAAATAGTTTACTCTTGGCAGCCGAATTGTACTTTTAAAGGGTAAAAAAACTTGGTCGCTTTTAAAAGAAGCCAGCTACATGCACAACCATTAATATCAATGAGTCAATCCACCTGCATCATCTTCATTGGCAGCACGTAAAAACCAGTTTCGCAAAAATTCCACCTCTTTTTTCGCATCACATCTTCTTTCATTGTATACAGCTACTCTCTCTCTGATTTTAGGTAGTAAAGGGATAAAACCAAGAGCTAATCCGTCCATTATTTAGCGTGTTAAATAGAAATCCAATATACCGAAACATCATCTCTCTCTCTGGAGTCCATAATGTCCATTCCATTCACTCACTCTCAGTCTATTGTAGTAACCTTGAGTTGAAGTTTGCAACTTGTCAGGAGATTTCTGTCGAGAATACATTATAAATACATACGCAAGCAAAGCAAACGACGAACGAACGGCCAACCAAAAACTTTTCTTGTTGGCTTTTCTTTTCAAAGAAACCTATTGAAAATTTCACAAGAGAATAGTTTCCATAATTGATAAAGTCAAATCATGCTATCAACTTAAATACATACATATAATATTCCCCATTCTCCAACTTTTCAACCGTTTCTTTGAAACATTATTATCACATTTTCATGAGAAAATGCAGTCTATTATGTAGGGAAACCACTGAAAAACATTTCTCGTTACGGAATGAATGACGTATTCTTATTTACGTCCTTCCTGCAGTTTTCTAACGAAAAATATTCCAAACTTGCTGCGCTGGACAAGAGCAGCATGCGAAAATTACAAATGCCACCATACCACCTTATCCACCAAAATGTAATAAACTTTCCATTTAAACTCTAGTATTACATATGCAACATATTTTTTAGTATTCATCGTTCGCCGAAGCAAATAATATGCAGTTGTACTATATGTAAGTGAAGCCAGTTTTTGGCAACCCTCATTTCACCACCATATATCAAATATGAAAAACTCAGCACGCCAAATATGCCAGCGACCAACACAAAAGCGCCACCACTTTTGCTTTTTTTACTCGGGGAAAAATATATTACGATTACGATCGCCACAATCTGGGTGACATTCTTTCGTGCGATGAAGACAAAAATTTTCTATTGCCCAGAAGCAGCCAGCACACATTTTTTTGCATTTAATATATATCGGCTTGTCGTTGCGTTGCATAACGCCAGCAAAAAAAAACGCTGTTGTGACTCTTGTAAGTTGTGTTACATAAAACCACGACTAGAAGTAGAATTTGGAGCACTTTTCATGATGCTCCCAGTAGGACATTGTACAAAGTAGGCTGCTATTGATATTTGTCGGAAAAAGTTTAGAGATGGTGAATCTCTCTCTCTCTCTCTCTCTCTCTCTCTCTCTCTCTCTCTCTCTCTCTCGGAAGCTTGTTTTGCTTGTGCGGTTGGGTTGGTTGGTATAAGGATGTTGTAGTTTCGGGAAGTTCATGATGATCATGATGATGACTTGGATGGGAGAAAAAGGGAGGATGCATGTGCCACGCAATGGCAAAGGGATAAAAAGCGGAATCAGAGCGTGAAAAATATTCGCTGCGAGCTTTTATGCGGAATATTTATGATAATGTACTATATTATTAATAAAAAGATGTGTGTAAGAGTAGCTAAAAAAATGAGTAAAATATTAGACTGAAATCTGAATAAAAAGAACAAAATTGCAATTTTTCATTTTCCGATCCTGTTACATTCCTTTTCATATAGAAAAAAAATTAGCAGTTATGATACGGGTATCGGGTATATATGTATATGTAATGGTGGTTTTTACACTGAATGAAATGCCAGCGTAGATAATCAATACCCTTTAGAAAAGTTCGCAAGTTAGATATATACATTTTTTTGCTTTCCTTTAGCAAAAAAAGTTATGACGTAGTTTTAGAAGAAGACGGGTTCATTTTCTGGGTCCACTGCACTCACATTCATTCAGCATCTGTACTTGATTTAGTGATGTTGTAGAAGTTGACTAACTTTTTGTTGAGTTAGACATTTATGCCATGCCATGTTCATGATGATAGCATTTGATATACGATGTGAAGGAGGGAGTTTTTGGGGGATTCCTAAAAATAGGAACGGTTTTTTTGGTTGAAAGGCCTTTATACTTTTGATGCTCACTCAGCAGAATAAATTATTTATTTTTACGAGTTTTATTTTATTTTTCAGGAACCGAGGATATGTCTGAATGGATGAAGGTCAGGATCCAAGACATTCTTGCGGTGGAGCTCCTCTGTAAAAACAACAATGTGGGGAAGGAAGGTCTCAAATCCAGAGGAAGGAGACGGAGCAGCGGTAGTGGCAGCATTTGCTGCTTATTTGGTGGCAGCGGAAAGTCTGATTCTGTAAGCTCATCCTCCTCCTCAACGTCATGCTCTTCCGGTTCGTCCAGCTTTGGACAGTACTTGACGGTCCACTTTAGTCAGCGTGTGAAGGACAGCTCCCGCTGGACCAGGAACCAAATCCAGCTCTCACATCCAGACTATCCGGTGCTGAATCATTGGCATCAGTCATTGCTCGCAGCTTTAAACGGCCTTGCGGGTCGACCAAAGAACCTTCTATTTTTTGTGAACCCGTACGGAGGCAAGAAGAAGGGTGTTCAGATATTCGAGCGTCAAGTGAAGCCCCTTCTCCTCCTGTCCTCGTGCAAATGGACTGTGATCAACACACAGAGAAGAAATCACGCCACTGAGGCTCTCGCAATGATGTCGGAGGAGAAAATTAGCGAATTCGATGTGGTCGTGGGAGTGGGTGGGGACGGAACCATTTGCGAAGTGGTCACGGGGCTCCTTACCAGAGGATTTCCACAGAGCAAAGCGATTGATGAGGGTGATTTGCAACAGGCTCCTATTCCCGTGGCTGTGATACCAGCAGGCTCAAGTAATGCGTTGGCATACACGTTGCATGGAACGGATGATGTCCAAACGGCCATTCTTCATATTCTGCTGGGAAATGCAGCTCCGCTGGATGTGGCAGCGATTCACAATCATTCTGGAATAAGTAGGTTTATAGTGGGGCAGATGTCCTATGGGCATTTGGCAGATACGATGGTCTACTCGGAGAAGCTAAGGTGGATGGGTCCTAAGAGATATGATGTTGCAGGTGAGCTATTATTACATAGAGACGCGGTTGATTGAGAAGGAAATGGGTTGCCAGCTCACTTCCGGAAGCTGCTATCTACTATACTACCTACACATTATTACATGATTTTATTACGAGATCGTCATCATCACACCATGTTTCTTATTACTTATTTTTTCCTTTGGATTTCCAGGATTCCGTAAATTTTTGGCTCATGCTACGTACGAAGGGAGCGTGGATATGCGGGTATGTATAGACGACAGCCGAAAAGTGCCGACGCAATGTCTAGGAGGGAACAGTTGTGAGGACTGCATCTCAGCCTCCAGCCGGACGACGGGAGGCGAGTGGAAACGCGTTGAAGGGAGATTTCTAGGTATAAGTGGGGCGAACATCAGTTGCCGATGCGCACTTTCTCCGTTAGGAATGGCCCCATTTGCTCACATTGCTGATGGGCATATTGATCTGATCCTTATTCGTAAAGCGTCCAGGCTAAAGCATCTTCAGTATCTACTGCGAACGGCGGGGGATAGCAGGAGAGCTGTAAGCGAAAATAAAAGAAGACAGTTGCAAAAAAAATATATATAGACTCTCACTCAAGAAGATGTGATGATGACATGACTTGTTATTCTTTTCACTAGTTTGCCTTGCCTTTCGTGGAACGCTACAAGGTAGATGAGTTCATTTTCACCCCAGTCCAATGCTGCCCCACTTCCTCCAAGTTGGACGATGCCAGTCCGGATCGGGATAGCAATGATGTATCCTTCCCCGTGTGTGGATGCGACTCGCGAGAAAAGACAAAGGCTCACAGCGTTTGGAATTGCGACGGAGAGCTGTTTTACCAGCCCTCCGTTAGAGTAACGGTTCACACGGACCTGATTCGTATTATGACGCGTTCTCCTCCAGAGCCAGAGTGTCACGTTAAGGGAAGCACACCGTCTCCAAGTTTAACCGTGTCTCCTCCCTCGTCAACGCAGTCATCACCTCCTCAAAGTCCATCCGGCTCAGCGCAAACTGTACCCATCACACTGACCCCAAGCACGCCACCACCCAACTCAATTTCCATGCAAGAAATATCGTCAAACCAAGTTGAATTTATTAGAGGAGAAATGGAGGAGATTCAGGCAACAACAACAACGGTCCAGTTAAAATAAGATGCTGAAGATAATGGCTACTTAATTTAGATGGATTTTTGAGAATTTTTTTATCTACTTAATGTGCCTTTCGGAAAATACATTTATATTATTATGTGAACACAAAAAAAATTGAAATTCCAATTCCACTCACAGAACTTGTAACAGATGCCAATTCAAACTGAAACAAATAACTTTTGTATTTTACCGAAATGTAATTAAACTCCTATTATGACCACTGAAATAGTAGAAGCAAAAAAAATTATATCGTAGCACATTAATGACCCTTTTTCGTACCAACACCAACGGAAATGTAATGGTTTTTTATACTATATACTGGTTGCTCAATCCAAGTTAGCAAAATGATTAAATATTAATTTTTCCTCAGATTATATTAAGTTTATACTATAGACTATATTCCTCTGTTTTGTATTGTTTTATTTTTGATTCTTCATGTTTCGTTTACAGGGCGTGGTGAGAACTTTTCGTAGCAATGGTAAGGTCAGTTTTTAGTCAAAATGCAATAACAGCGTGAGGTGCAGGTGTGCATATTCGCCTAGAGTCGTTTCATAGATAATTGCAACCAGATATAAATTATATGTATATTGTTATTAGTAAATTATTAATTTTTGTGTAGTCCACGTACGCATAAGATAAAAACGTAAGAGATACGGATAAGGCTAAGTTACCTTTGTGAATTATCAAACAACATGTATCCTATACACCCATGTTTCTTCATCTTTCGATAAGCCATCGTGAATCTACTAAAACGACAAAGATTGCATCTTGATGTGATTGTATATCTATTTTTTCATATGCAAACTAATAAAATAATAATTATCATGGGTACGAAAGGTTGGGGTTAATCGTAATGCCCACCACCCACACAACAAAGAGGTCAAGCTCGTAACCGAGAACGCCTCCACATTATTAACCAAACCAAATTTGACTTTTATGATGTGATTGTGATACTTCCATACACACAAATACCCTAATATCTATCCAAAAGTTAAGTATACTGATCAGTTACAATTTTAAGAGAACAATTGACAGTATTATATACATATATGTTCGAGTTATGGAGTTACGGAGGCAGGAAATTGTTAATGCTCGGTGAAATGACCAGATTTAAGAATATTGACAATGATGTCGGCTTGGTGTTTGTGATAACTTGAGAGAGACAAGATGTTTTGAAAATTCACCTCATTCCTTGCAAGCAAGGCGGACAAACCGAGAGATATAATGTTTACGAAACATATAATATATATATATATATATTTAATACAATAATTACTAGTTTTAGTTAGTTACACTATTGTTAAATAATGTAGCGTCGGTAGCGTCATGTAACGTTAAAAAATAAACGGGAAAAATTAAAAAGATGCATTTGTACCATGTAAACAGTGAACGGTTACACGCACGGTCGCGAAATGATTTTAAAATGGGTTTCAGAAATAAAAAGTACGTGAAATTTTTATAATGGAAACTACTTTTAAATTGTGTTTTATTTTTTCTGCATTATTAGTAGCGCTTGCTTATTCCGGCTAGCATCCACAACACTTTTTCATACATCTTTATACACAAAAAACGTTGAGTCCTCATCAAGCATTTATATATCAGTTTTTGTAACAGTGTAATTTACAGTGTGACGTCCAATGACGTACATCATTATCAGTAATTAGAATAATTAATACAGCAGCATTGTTATTAGCAATAACACTCTCAGTCTTTTCTTCTTCGGTGTCTACAGATACGAGGACAAAAATCATGACAGGGTAGAGTAATCATACAATGTTACCTATCTGTAACGATAATGCTTTTTTACATTACCTATTAAAATATCATAAGTTTCTGGAGGTAAAGTTTCAATAAACCTGTATTTCTACATGCTATGGTAATGAGACTCCATAGAAGACTACCCGTCACAAGGAATTATTTTTTTCTAGTTTCTATCATGTTTAAGTGAGCAAACGTACTGCTTCAGCAAAACTATCCACAACTAAGGCACGCTGGTAGACTGGAACCGGAAGCAGCTCTCCCGAAGGAATAAATTCAGTCTCTTCATCGCCAGGTCGGTACTTTCCAGTTTTGACGAGGCAGGCGTTCATACCGGCATTTAAAGCACCAATGACGTCATCGTGCACGTCCTAGAGAGTGGTATAATCAAAGAAAAGGGTTAACTTTGCTCGCAATTGAATATTTGTTTAAAAATAATATACTGACATCTCCGATCATGATGGTGGTTCGCGGACGGCAACCACAGTCATTCATGACGTTTTCAAAAAAGAGGGGATTTGGTTTTCCCAGGACCACCGCCTTCCTACCGGTTGCAAATTCAAGAGCGTGGACAAATGGTCCTGGACCCAGAGACAGTCGGCCTTCCGTCCCGTCATTGTAGTAACGTCCTTGATGGGTGGCAACTATTTGTCCCTCATTACTTTCAGATTTACATAGAATTCTGCCATAAAAAATAATTAAATGTTATACATACGACCAACGATAAGCGTAAATGGCAAGAGTATGTAATTTGCTATTACCGAAACGCCTCATTCAGCTTTTCATAGTGAAGCTTTTGCGGAGCAAGACCAATCACTACTGAATTCGGGTTAGTGGTATCAATGCCATCAAACTCCTCCATTGCATTGTCATCAATAATAAAAAATGGTCGAAGATCTGAAAAGTTACATCAATTCATAATACAAGTTAAAAACTTTATTCCTGAGAACGATTAAATGATATGTTACAATTACAACTCGTACTCTTTCTCTGAATATAGTCTCTCGTTACGGAAAGGGAAGAATAAATATCGGAGCCGTTGATATTCAATCCTACGCCAGTCAGTCTCTGGATTATCCGACTCTTCGATTCTTTAGTTGTGTTTGTTACAAACTTGACTTTGTACTTTCTATCCACTAGCCTATCACGTCAAATAGCGAATAAGGGAATAAAAAAATAATTATCCACTCATAATTTATCAATCATATCATGATAACTCTGCAGCGATTATAACGCTTACGTGTCCAATGCCTCCTTTGACCCTTTAAGTAACTCATCCCCTATATGAATGGTTCCACTCAGGTCAACGCAGAAGAGCTGCAGCACTCGTTTGAGAGCCGCCGGTCCAATGTAGTTAGGAAATGGAGGTTCCATCCCGGTAATTGTATCGGCCTATTGGAAACGATCTATTTGAAACCTGCAAGAATAAAATGTTCAATTTTAACCAGTAACTCAAGCGTTCCGACACGAATTATCATAACAGCTACCATGCCAATCACGGTAATTAAACTTACCCTTGTCCAATTAAAACTTCAAACTTGCTGCCACACACTCGATTGCGAGTGATTACGCCGTAACAAATTATAACGACTAAAAACTTTGCTCGCGCAACTTGATACTTGAGACTATAAACTGTTTAATTGCAAACTATCATCAATATTGCAGATATTTAAATATAATCATTGTTCAATGATACTTGCTGTACAGTGTACATACAATTAAAAAAAAGTATTTACAATGAAACTGAACAATTTTCTCTCTCGTTTTTCATTAAACTGTCTTATAAAAACTTAATAACGCCAGCCTAAAACGATTACACGTTCAAATCCAAATGTAAACCAATTAAACATATAATTAAGTATAGTTAATGAGAGAGCACTAATTGACACAAATAACCGAGGAGAGAAATATCACCCACACACGAAAGAACGAGTACAATACAAAGCAATTATCATTGATTATCATACAACAACAACGCATCAAATGCATAGCAATGCCCACAATACATACAAAGCAACGCACAACAAAATCTCATTTCACCCCCTAACCATATGCTCGCTCGGCGCAGTGGTCTGAACACCGATGGTTTTTCACTAGGATAGCAATAGCCAGATACACAGCCATACTACCTTTCCTCTGCACTCCCGTCCTTTCCTCACATTTCGTCGCTCTTCAAAATTCAGTTCGGACCTTTCCACAATTTTTATCAATTAAAATTTAATTATTCGGCCTTTTTAACTCAAATCTTCGCTCTCCATTAACTACAGGTAAGTGTATTAATTATATTTAATTGTTTTGGAAGTAAAATTGAGTTTTTAAACTACAAATTAGTGATTATAGTTCAGTAATTAGTTGTGTTGATGGTGCTGGCTGACCGGTGCTGTGCTTGTTGTGGTGGTGCTTATTACTATGGTGCACTAATCACTCGGTAGTAATTAGTGATTTTTTTGGTTGATGGGTTCGAATTTGGTCGGTATTTAACAGTGCGGTAATTAATTTGTTAAAATAACTGATTATTTAATTTTTAATAGTTATTTATGCGGTAATATTGTCATATCATATTTAACTGCTTTCATCATTCTGATCAGCTGCTTTTCGTGCCGATAATTATAATATTTACCCTGTCACGTTGATTAAATGTGGTTGGAGGCATGGGGGGATTAATTAGTAGGGGAGTATGTACATACTAACAAATGCACTAGTTTGTTTTTGGGTTAATAACTTTAAAATAGGTTATCTGTCTGTATAATGCATAATCCACATTTAACAATGCTGATTGGGCTAAGTTTTTATAATGGCTTCATAATTTCATTTCCGCTACCATTTACAAGGCTACGGTTAATAATTTTAATATCTTTACTTTACTAACCATGCATTTTACTAATGTTTGCATATAGTTATCGTAATTGCAAGAGTTTGATTTTCTGCAACTGCTTTTTTGGCTTTGGAATTATATTTTTGGCTAGCATCATTTCCTTTAAATCCGTATGTTCAGCCAGTTCTTTAATTTATAATATTTTGAGTAATTAAGTCTGGTCAGTTAGCTTTGCATTATAAGGAGCATTTTGACTTGCCGCATGTGTGGTAGTAGCAATTAAATACATGACCTGTCCTTCACCTGCATCCTGCAAAGCTTTGAACTTCTATATTGCATATTGGCAGACGATATTTAATTACGTGCGAGCTTATCTTTAGCCCAATACTAATAGAGCACGTTAGGAAATGTATGATTTTCCGGTTGTGATTGTTTGGAGTTCTGCACGCACTGGGTTGCCGTTGCCTTTAATCAATGTTGCCGTTGCTCTATTTGTTTCTGTAAAAGTCTTGCGAGTTTTTCCCGTAAAACTTCTGACTGAACTTTCGAAAAATATTATATTGGTTATCTGTTCACAGACATACATAAAAATGGCAGGAGGCGATGAAGCACTGGAAGCCCAATTGAAGGGACTTTCTAAAACTTTTAATTCTGTGACCGTCAGGGGCAGAGCTAATGTATGTGGCCTCGCTAGAAGGATTTTTCGAATCCTTTTTTGATTATCATAACAACATGCATCATTCATTAACATTTTTAATCATTATTATTTGTATATTGAAGGTTGCTAAAGCCACCTACGCCGTCGTGGGCGGTCTCATCTTGCTAGCTTGCTTGAAGCCAAAAAAGAAGCCAGCACCTGCAAAGTAGACCATTTCAAATTTTCCTTAACAAAAAATGCTATTGTTAACTTGCGTCGTGGGAAGGTAGGCGAGGAGAGCGTCTCTCTTTCTGCCCGATAACTTCACCATCTCTTTCAACCTTCATCACGTCGCAGCCATTTTTTTCTTTAGTTATCCAAAAAAGTTATAAGATAATTAATTGTACAACAGTTCATAGACTTGTGTTGTTAGCGGTTTAATCATCCTGTTCATCTGGCAACCAAGAAATATATTTATTGGGAGTATGTAGCATTGTATTATATACATGTCGCAATTATGAATTACAAGCAGTGGTGTTTAGTCGTCTTCTGGTTGAAAAATAAATAACAAAATATTATCCGTAGAAAATATCATAATGCCCATAATCAAATATTTTTTTCCATAGAAAATTACTCCTTCATTATCATTCTTACTACATATATTTGCTCCTTTAAACTTTAATTGCATACTCTTCATTAAACTAGAGGGATTACAGAGGTGCGGCTTTAGTTGTAAATCTTTTTTACTACACCAACGAGTGGAACTACTTTTGAGGATTACGTCCACAGACTCTTGCCATCGTTATCTCACATCACATTAAGATAAGCACCAGCTGTACTTGTTGACTGACAGGACGGCAGACGGAATGGAATAATACTTTACTGTTTTATAATAATTTTCTCCATTTCTCCAATCTGGCTTATCTCTCTTGACATTGTACGTCCTCAGCTTGGTTCGCCGGGGTCTATTTTCATGATTGGTTTGCGCGAGATTGTAGTGCCACATTCACGTATACTATTAATAATTTTCGAACGATTTCTTAGGAACTAAACCGTCATCATGCGTATCATACAATTCAGGATGAAGACCGACCCTTTTAAGACCGTAAGGGTCGGGATGTTTCAGGAGGGACAAAATAGTATCATCGACTTTCAGACAATCGACGAAACAGCCCCCAACACCTTAATTGGAATTTTAAAAGAAAAGCCTCACCTCCTCCGTGCTGATCCGTAAGTTAATTTACCGCTCTGTTCAAAATAGTGCTGTCAAGTTGACGTTTCACTGACTGTTTGCAATATAATTTGTTGATTTTCTGCACCAATTTTACAGGGAGCAAATATTCACCCAGTTTCAACAAGACATGATCACAGTAGAAGACGTCAGGCTTTTGCCACCAATTACCGGCTCTGACAAGGTCGTATGCGTAGGAATGAATTATAAAGATCATTGTGAGGAACAAGGCGTCCCGGTACCAGAAGAACCGATCTTCTTCAGCAAGTTCTCCAGCTGCCTGACCGGGCCCTTCAATCATGTCGCGTTTCCGGACATCACGGAGGAGTTGGATTGGGAGGTGGAATTGGCGGTCATCATAAAGAAGAAGGGAAAGGACATAACACCACAAGAGGCTTATAATCACGTCTTGGGCTACGCTGTGGCTCATGATGTGAGTGCGAGGGACTGGCAGTTGAAGAGGAACGGCGGCCAGTGGCTGATCGGAAAATCAATGGATGGGTTCTGTCCCATCGGACCATCTATCGTCACCCATTTTGAGATCGGGGATCCGCATACACTGGACATTAAGTAAGAAATTGTTTAATTAGTATTATGTATCATAATAGCCGTTCAAAACATACCTAGGTAAGCTATGTGGTAATCATCATTTGTGTTCGGATTATTTTAGGTGTCGCGTAAATGGTGAATTGAAACAGAATTCACATACCAGCCAGCTGGTCTTTAAAGTTCCCGATTTAATTGTTCGTCTTTCGCAGTAAGGCATCATGATTATACACTGTATAATGTACTAAGTACTATATGAGCATATTTCCTTTTTGATTTAAACGTTTAATAACTGGTTTCGGTATGTATTTAATTTAACACTACAGATTTATGACCCTTCTTCCGGGGGATGTTATTCTTACTGGAACCCCACCGGGCGTCGGCGTGTTCGCTAAGCCTCCATGCTTCTTGAAGGTAACTTAATATGAAAATGAATGGCTGGTTTTGCTCAATCCTGCTACCAAAGTGTTCACTGCTTGTATTTCAAAACGCTTTATTTTTCAATTGCAGCGTGGCGACGTAGTTGAATGCGAAATCGAGCGTCTCGGAATCATCCGGAACAAATTCGTGGAAAAGCATAGCCGTATCGGGGAAGCTTTTTGTGATTTCTAAATTCATTCCAATCATTTCTGAATCATCAGTCAAAATGTTCATGTTCTAGTTTCGAAATTTATCGGTGCTCCAATCGTAACAACAATAATTCCTTACAATCGTAACAAAACTACTCGTTCCAAATTTTTATGACAATCTATCCTACCATATCTATATGCCAAATTCTTTTCAAAATTTATCAGTGCTCCAATCTACAGTAATTCCTTACAATCGTAACAAAATTACTCGTGTCAAATTTTTTGCCAATCTATCTTGCCTTATCTATATGCCAAATTCTTATAATTAGTGTAAACTTGTATTGAAGTAGACGACATTTTTTTGCAAAATTAAATAAAACGAGTTTCAAAATTTAAATACTCCAAGAATTTCAATTATTCTATGTATATACTTTTAAAATGAAAACTTCAGGTAATGCAGGCATTAATTAGTTAAGTTCATATAATTTTACCATTCTTTATTCCATAAAACATCATAAAGTAAAAATAACCTAAAATGAAATCAGTTTTTAGATAGGCTTAAAATATCAAGATCATATTTCAAAGCAAAGTTAAAGGTGGTGAATAGTAGATATAAATGGTGGTCACCGATCGATTTTTAGATGCATCTGTAGCATCAACTGTACAATTACAAGTTATAATGTTGTTGTTAAGAAGTAAAGCATACAATAATTTGATTATTAGCAGAGAGATGCACACTTGAAATGGCGTACATGTTGCATTACAGAAAAAAAACTGCAGCGAACTGTTTGTTAGTTACCATTCCACATAGTATGGAAAATTACATTGAACAAATGAATAATAATAGTAGTAATAGGATCAGTGCAAAGTACATATATGAATTAAGATAGGATGGTCAAAACATGTACATTTTAAATTACTCTATTTATGGCAAAACTGAACGGGAAAAAGTAGGTAGCATCCGCTCATTTCTTGGCATCTTCGGTTGCTGCTGCTTCGTCCATCGCCTCTTCTCCTTCTCCAGTCTGTAGCAACGAAAGAAAGAAAAAAAATTGCAAAGAATTAGCTCATTTGAATATTGTTACAGGCACTGGTTTACTTGGACATTGCACTCGTACTACTAGTAAGATCGGAGCATTTACCTTTATCTTTTTGGCAGCTGCCGAGTCACCGTTCCCGTTCTCGTTACCATTATTAATACGACGCTTGGCTCGGATGGCTGGAGCCTGTAAGAAAAAATTAAGCACGCATTTTATTACTTGGATGGAACATAGTCAGCACTCGACATTAGCATATTGAAAGCATTTGACAAGAAATTCATGATATGGCCATTAGCATCTCTTACCTTTACAGCAGCATTCCCATTTTCGGCTCCGTTTTCATCAGCGAGCTCCTTCTCCAATGCCAATGCCTCTTCATCCTCCACTTCTTCCTCTTCACATTCATCCTCTTGCGTGTCAAACTGTATGCGTTCTGTACAGTCATAAAGAAAAATAATATGAAAGAGTTGAATTTTCAATAGGTAGTTAAGTTGCACATAAATGTTAAGAAAATAATTAACACTTCAATGAAAACGCAGCAATTAAATTCCTTACCAATTAAATGATATCCAACGACATGGACTGGACCGGTACCCGCCTCCAAGGTAAACTTGACACTGACGTCTCGAGCGTCCGGGAAAGCTAAATCAACCAAGGTTTGCGTCTCCTGTCCTTTACTCAAGAAGGCAAGGGGAAACTTTGTGTCAGCGCCATCGGGGTCGGCTACTTCAGCAGTGACCCAGTGAGCTTCCCCGTCTTTGGCGGTGGGGCCAAGGATAACCTAAAGGCATAATATGAATGATTGATGAGAAAAATTACAACCAATGGCTTGAAACGACTCTTAATTAAATAAGTATAACTGCATTTTTTCTTAAATACATACCCTTCGAATGACCAGTGTTTGACGAATGGCATCAAACTCATCATTTCCTGATGGAACCTTCTTGTACATGGACGAGGCATTCTCTGGCTTCCAGGTAAAAGTGTTAATCGTCTCGGTTCCTTTCTCCGTCTTCGTCCCAATGGTCCCATTCAGCTCGATTGCTTCAATATAATAATCAAACAGAATTCAGTTAATTAGGTATCTATCATAAATGCTTATATGAATCACATATCCCTCTCCCCCAAAAATACTACATGTTAATTAACCCATATATGGTCAACCAATTCATTAAGTATTGTACATTATTTCGAATAATAATAATTTATTTAACATTGTTCACTTACCAAACATGTATCTCCTCAATTCACCTCCCCTCTCCATCTCACCTCCAATCATGCTAGTATCAAAGGTCATAGAAGCCATATTGACTTTTTACGCTTGGAAAATGGTTATTTATACGGTTCACTGTTTCAAAAATTGGAGCAGAAACACCTCGCCTTTTCTGCTTAATCAGCAATCAGTAATTTAAAAAAAAGATGATAAAAGCTTAATGATTTCAAAATCAACAATAATTAATACAAAGTCTACCACACCACCACTCAACTTTCCTTTGGCTAATAAAAATGACTGACTTACGACGCGGACCACAACTAAAATGAGTATGAGCTAGCCAACAAAAAGTGGCGAGAAAAAATAGGCTTCCTTTCGTTTCGTGAATTCTTCTATTTCTTTTTGCCTTAATCCCAAAAGTCTCAAGCAACTTATACAGCAACCGACCAAAGAACGAAACTTGCATTCCAGATTCCAAATATTATGCAAATTAGATTCACCTCGGCTTCAGCTTCAGCAGAAAGAAGCTTGTTTGATGAAGAAAGAAAAGCCGAGCCTTGAGATTATCGGCGGAGGGCGGATTCATTGCTTGCCCGCCGCGTTATCATTGTCTTCTATAACAGGATGGATGGAAGAAGAGATAAATGGCAAGAGATAGTATTCACAGTTTTGCAGGTAGGACGCCATGACAGTATAAACGGAGGACGGCATGGACGGACACACAAAATAATTAGCTATGCATTTAGGTAATCTGCATATGATATCCTGTCCCGGGATTTCAATCGTGTCTCATTCGGCGTGGAATAATGGAGTGTAGAGTCGCTATGATGAACAGATTGATACCATGGAAAGAAAAATGCAAGCTTCTGAATAAAGATGCATGGAAAATATTAGCTTTGTTAAATGGCTTTTTTTTGAGTTGTTGAAGATTTTTGTAGTTTGCAATTTACAGCCAAAGAAACACCGTCACAGGGAAAATGTACCATGCATGAATACCTAGCTTTGGAATATAGTGTGCTTATCGTTTGTCATTAGGCAGTTTAGAAATGCTTGAATACTGACTGGACTAGAAAGTTCTGCAGAATGCTTCGTTTTACGTCTTGATGCTATGATGACCGATGATAAGGTTTCTTTTGCATAAATACCATTTTAGATGGATTTTTGGGTTCAACAGGATTGTCATTTGGGGTTTCTCTTGAACATTTTTCAGAGTTTATAATATGAGGATAAGCTATGTTGTCTGGAGTCTCTGGTAGAAAACAAGTACGGGGATGATGATGGTGCATAAAACGTTATGAATTTTATAGGTATTTACTAAAGGTTCTTCTTAAAATAACGCATAATTATTTATCGGATTCCGGCCCAGTTTCAGTTGCCAATTTTATATAGTTTAGGTATGTATATATTTTGTACGGGGAAATGGTTGGATAGATGGGATGTAGGTATATTTATGTTGTAGGTGGAGTAATGATTATATAATATACGAATGAATAATACTAGCATTTTTTACGAATATGATCATTAGGGAAACGAAATAACAATTTTTAATTATTGATAGTTAATAGATAATAGTCATAATACGTTTACGTTACTAGCATTAATACATCCAAACATAGAACCTGAATGGAAAGATTTGGCTTATACATTTAACAACAACAATAAAGTAGCTGTCTGATTTTTAATAATGATAATGATAGTAAATTATTTAATTATAATTAATATGGTAAATGGTCAAGGTCTCAATTATTAAAAAAATATATACATACATCTCTGATCATATATGTAAGCAACTAATTCATGTTAAATATTTCATATGTATAGCTAAATAGTTTTTTTAAATACATACATCACTCGTTGGTTTGTTAGCTGTCGTGTAATTGTGTGTTATATAATTATAGTTTGAATCTAACTAAATAACGGTAAAGAAAATATGAATTAACTAACGGGTATTTCATCAAAGTACACTTAACGAATTATAATATCGTAAAAAGAAGGTTCCCCAACCCGAATGAAAGTAAAGATTGCATTTAACGTAACATGAAATGATAATTGACATCTACTCAAACTACGTTTATATCCCATAAAAAAGAAGTGGATTGAGATCGTGGTTTATGTAGTTAATGTAGTAATCTCTTTTCCCACAATAGTCTTGTTTCCAGACAAATCTGATAAAAGGTCAAAGTACTTTTTACATCTGCCAACGAATTTCAAATCCTCACACTTACAAGTACAGTAAATGTCCTCGTTGTCATCGATAGAGCTGGCAGTGGCACGATGAGGAGTTGAAAGGAGACACGTGAAGAAATAACTGATCACAATTAAGAAGACGATCAGTAAGAACAAAAGACCAAAAACCTTCAACCACTCAGTACCGTTGTCCCGAATCGTTCCATCGCCGGCATCCCTACCCACAGCATCCCTAGCCACAGCATCCCTGTTATCCTGACTATACTCGTCGTCGTCAAATTCATATAAAATCCGGTTTTCCTGGTACTGAGTCCGTACATAGGGCAGCGTATTACCAGCATTCTGAAAATTTCAACAAAGAAAAAATCAATTAAAAAAATATCATACTATATAAATATACTGAAGGGTGCGCCTTAATATACATATTTGAACTCCTTACTTAATCAAATAAAGATCCGAGATATTTTTAACTTACCCCAAATTCTTCTCCGTGCCAAGATCGACGATTAGGAGAGGGTCTCGAATCCGGACTCCCGTCGTATCCGAGCGATCCAAAAAGGCAGCTCCTCCTTTCATGTCGACCTTCTGATGCAAATAAAAATGTCGATGCGCATGACGAAACCAATGTCGTTGTCCAGGTGTATGTCCAAACCCAGGTGTTCCAAATGATACCCGGAAAAACAAAAGGTAAGTCTACGTGAGAATACAGCACACCAATCGCTAATTAATTTTAAGGGACACTCATCTATTTTTTCATTCATCATTACCACCAAATATATTGCAACCACTGGCCATACTATATCGATGCACGTCTATGTAAGTAGCTTGGAATTTAGTTACTTACCGGATCGCATGGTCACGCAATCGGTGTCATCCTCGGGGACAGGGGGTAATGTCCTTTGGGAATAGTTATCCCCAAAGTTTCCACAGTCGAACGTATTTCTGTTGTTATGCATTTTTACTGCCTTCACCAATCTGTCAATCTCCAATAGACCTAACGGCGGCGTCACTAAATTGCGAAGTGATGTCTTAAATTTTGAAGTGTATGCTCACAGGGAGGCGATCAAAGCCAAAATGATGATGAAAATGATCAGACTGATAATAATGACTAATGACTCAATAGTCAGCTCCACATTTGCAGCAGAGTACAAGAAGAAAGGAATAATAAAAATGCAATGGAAAGTGATGCCGAGCAAGCCGAGACCTTTTTTTAGTTCATTAGTTTTAATGTATCGTTTCCTGGTGTTATCAAATGATGCATATATATAACGTGAGCAGAAGGCATGGATTTCTTAGAAGAAAAACTTTTATCCTATTTTAATCATCTATTTTACATTCAAAAATTTAATTGGAGCTTGTAAGACGAATTGGGATGAAAAATACATATTATTGCGTTTGATCCACAGGACGAATAAAAATCGTGGATCATGTAGCAGTACATATTACATTCATTGTAATTGTAGCCATGCGATGAGACGATGAATTTGGGGATGGATGGCTCATCCTTTTCATTTTGTGGATACCTTTTATCAAAAAGGATACTTTGCATAATTGAGATAAAAAAATCAAATCATTGCGATGATGCGATGTTTTCTGTGTTGCTTGCTGTTATACTTGAGGATTTTGGATGGATGTTCACGATGAAAACTCCTCAGTGGTGTACACAGCGACTTCCTTGCATCCCAGGTTGGTAAGGCCGAGCGTTGTTCCCGATCCAGTGAGAAATCTTCCTCCAATTAGGTTCACATCTTCAATTTGAATTGAAGAGTGAAGTTTTATCTGTAGCGATAAAAAGAAAAAAAAGATTTAAATATGGTCTTAATCTTGTAATTACGCACCAGCAATCAGAATGAGACACGTATGTTATGCAACAGACATGTCGTTTTGTCGTTAGTCTTAAATTCTTTCTGACTGACTCACCGGCGACCTCTGATCTCCCTTAAGCCTCCTCCTCAGTTGCCAAACTCGAGCCTCATCGTCCTCGCCAATCGTCAAGAGAAAATTTTGACCAGGACACAGGTCCATGGATGAGATCCATCTTGCGTGAGCATAAACTTGAGCAGAGAGAACCTTCTGAATCAAATTGTACATGCGAATGATTCCAGATCCGTAAGAAACGATAGCGTACGGATACCAGAGAAGGATTCCCGTCACCGCTTCCGGTTTGCTGAGTACGTATTCTGTCGACTTGACTGGTTGATTTACCTCCCCCTGAAATCCCGTCCACACGGATATATTCCCTGTAGGAGTCCCCACCACTACCAATCCGCTCCTCTTTGCACAAATCTCCGCCAGCGGCTCTGATGATAGCTTAAGGGTTTTAGATAGCTGGACAACTGCCACTCCCGAGGATCCCTTACTGCTCCTTGGACTGTCGTACGTGAACAAATGGACATCCCCACGATCGTTTCCAAGGAGGATGTGGTCATTTGTCGCCGCAATGGTTCTTGAGCATCGAGAAAGATCCGCTTCTTCTCCACCACCACCGCCCCCTCCAGATCCCAGGTCGTAGTCCCACTTGAATAACTGCTTTGTGCCCATCTCATTGTAAAAGTATGCGGCCAGGTTGGTGCAAAGGAGGAGCACCTTCACAGAGCCGTTTCTTAACGACACCCACTTGGCCCTCAAGATTACGCACCGATTTTGCAGTGAGCTTGGTAATTGAATGGTATGGGCGTGCTTACTGGAAAACTCTCGTTTCAGGTCCGTGTTCATCTCGTGAATTAGGAAGGAATCTAAATGAACCACTCCAACCAACACCTTGTCCCCGTTTCCGGCCCCACCTTCCCCATCACCTCCGTCATAGTTGTTATTGTTCCCACTCGACTTGCGTGACCCTTTCGAGGACACCGGAATGGGACCCCAGTTCACTATTAAATTTTCTGGTACTGCTGTTACACAGTTGTCCAGGGGGATCAAACCCCAGCACGTGTACAGCCCTCCAGTAGTAGTACCTCTCCGCTCCCTCAACGTCTTCATGGCACTATTGGCACCAGCGCTGCCACTTGATCCCTCTGCCATTTTCCTCCTTGATTAACTAATTAATTTACTTGTCGAGTATGTCATTGTCACTTCTCTTCATTCCTACCAAAATATGCCACCACCATCAGAACACTAAAAAACCCAGCGTGATGATCTAATCCAATTTGGAATACGTGTTCCACATAGCTGATATTTCTTTATAGTGTACAGATTACCATGACAACTAAGCGGTACACACACCCGAGCATAATATCCAGCACTCATGCATGCACGTCGCATTCGCTTTCACTCTCTGTCAACTCCACATTGCCAGCTTTCTCCCTTGCCCATCATCATCATCATCACCGTGGCGATTAGAGGAATTCTCACATTCCCCCAAAACCCTAAAAAATCCACTTTCCTGCTTTCTTTTTATACCGACCGAGATAGATTCAATCCTCAGCAAAATGCATGTCGTAGTCCGTCGTGTACAATCTAGCATTACAATGAGCAGCAGGAACCAAGTAATTAATTAATCAATCAATTAATAATTTGCGACTGAACAACGTCACCTCCATAATCATCAATATTTTTCGTTGACAAACACACCTACCTTCCATGCAACGGTATAATATGTTGTAGTAGGAGTAGGAACAAGCACAAGGCCAGAAACAAAAGCACATATAAAGCTATTAATCCTCCTTTTCTTCTTTGTTCGCTCAACCAGCTTATAACAAGCCATCGTCGCCCCAAATAAAATATATATATGTCTAGTGTGCACTATAACAACATGCTATCATCTCTCCATCCATCCATTCCAACAAACAAATCCACTCATTCCTTTTCCACTCTCCTCTCTGCTTTTTATCGCTGTTGATTTATTATTAACTCTCTACTCCTGATTGCTCAAGTGGACTACATTACAAACGGTCTAGTTCACATTTGCAAATGAAAAGTAAAGTAAAAACATAAACTATTGGGCATAAAATGCTACAATATATAGAAACTAGCAAAACTTACTTTTAATATCATGGTTCCCCCAGAAAAGCAAAAATATTATGAAATGAGGAGCAAGTAAGTTTCGCCTGTTCATAACAACTTTATCATAATCATTTATCGTTCTTCTGTAGTCCGAATTGACGTGTTTTTTATGTAACAGCATAGCAGCAGCATATAATAATGTCGCTCATTCCAGCAGCTTCACCCTTTTTGCTTCCTTTTTTTATTCTGGAGGAGAAAAAAGACGGAAACAACATGGATGAAGGAAAATGTACAACACACTGCATGTATGTATGTATATGCATTTTGCACAATAAATGCAGATAAATTGAATTTGTACGCGTGTGTGTGTGGATGTGTTTGCAGGATGAAGAAATGTGTAGAGTAATGAAATTGAGCAAAACTGCTCTTTTTTCTTTTCTTCTTGTCTTCACCTCCTCTCTATTTTTTCATCATTATTATTATTATAGTGAATGAAATATATTATATGCCCGTTTTACTGCTGCCTGGTGGTGTTTTTTCCCCAGCAAGTTGTACTCTCTCTCTCCCAGAATTGTACACAAGCGTCTGGAGAGTGATTTTACTAAAAGCAAAGCGGCATATCATTAGGAGAAAGGGGAAAAATCTCTTCTTCTTCTTTTTTTCTTTGCTTTTTTCTTGTTCAAGTACCTCATCCGTCCTTGTCCAAGAGTCTGTCTTATTTGCCTGATTGTGAATTTGTGCTGGCAAACAAGACACGGACGGCGGAGAATGGAACACGAAGTAATGCAAAGTGATGCAATTCATTGAGTCAACTTCAACTTTCTACTTGAGAAAAGGGGATCGAGGAGCAGAAAAAGAAGAATAAATAGAATTAAACAAAGTGAGCTGCGAGCACGGGGTGAATATAAGTAATACAATGAAATGAATGGTTGGATGAAGTGAAGTGGAGCTGGAATTTTTCTTGAGAGTTTTTTGGGAAGAATATAGAATAAATGTATTGCTTGTTTTGTTGTTGTTCTACTTTTTTGCATGCAAAACCTATGCTTTTTTTCATGTTGTTGATAGATCACGGAAAGGGTTAAATATGCGACCAGTTCAAATAAAATACACAATTTTCTTTGTGAGGATGACGTGACAGTTTACAAATATTTTTTACTAGAGAGTGTGCAGCAGGGCAAGTACAAATCTTGTAGAATAAATAAGTAGTAAGATCCACCACTACTACTCTTGTTTGTTTCTTACATCATCGTTGTTAAGGGAAAAGAGGAAAAATGGGCTCGTCCTCTAAGGAGATGATGAGAGTGCATTTGTTAAATAAATGTGCTCCTCTAATACAATAATATTTTATGCTAAAAAATGTATATAAGTAATGCTGTAAAGCCCATTTCATTTTCTACGATGGCGGAGGAGTAGGGAAAAAAGGCGGTGCAGTTGGTCGTTGTGTGGTACTTGATACACGTGTGCCTCCACTGCATTGTTGGATTTGGTATGGATTTCCCCTCACACACTGTCTCGTTTCCTCCTCGAAATATTGTCCAGGTGGACAAGATCTGTTTTGGTAGCCATGTCGTAGGGTACACTGTTTGTAACGGGTACAGTCTTGTGCATCCGGCTCACGAACATTTCGCGGAAAGTCGCATTTCCCTATAATGGGATTAAACGCTGTGCCTGGTCTGTAAACAAAAACGGTTTTGATGAAAAGGACAAATGGAGGAGGATTGAGATTTTTGAAATGATACTTTTAGTAGATTTGTTGCTATTTTTCTTCTCTCTCTTCCTTACCCACAATTTTTAATGTAAATTCGGCCCTGTTCACACTCAACGAAGCGAGTGCAGGAGTGGGGATGAGGAGCAATGTAGTTGTATTCACAAGCCAAATTCAATTTATTATTATTCCTTGAAGGAGCTCTCCTTCGCGATCTACACGGCTCGGCACTCCTTCGCTTCCTTTTTATTGCCTCACTCATGCTGTTCCCATCATCATAATGTTCATGCCCATGAGTTTTCCAATTGACATCAATATCATGCTCTAGGGATATTGGTTTCCGGCAAGTGACTTTGAACGCGTGATCACATCTCTCTCCTTCCCTGTCGTACAGTGTTCCAGGTGGACAATTTTTAACGGCCAGGGTGGCCCCTTGGCACTCCACGAACTTGTTGCAGTAGTCAGGATGCGGAGCACGATACTTGTCTCCTTCATCACACCCGTACGTGCCCAGATCACTTTTCCTGCTGGCACAGTCCACTTCATCCGCAAAGTCACACACTTCGCTGAGCTGGTTGTACACTGTCCCCACACCACACGTGTGCACAGACTCCTCTCCACCAGCACTGCATAATCTGTATTTATTGCAGAACTCGGGATCCGCTCTGATTCCGGTGAAATTGCACCTACCTCGAGCCAATGCTCCTGGTCCACTTGACGACGTCGTCGTCGATGCTGTTCGTCGCCGTCGATACACCTCATTCCCATTCCTGTCGCTGCTACACTGGGGAACATTAGCTGGCCAGTCACAGATGAGTTGTTCGGGATTGAACACGGTACCGGGTCCACAGGATTTCAAAAAGAATGAGTCACTTCCATCAGCAGCACATTCAACGTAATGGGTACACAGGTGGGGATGCGGAAGGAGGCGGTGGTGAATGGGGGAAGTAACGGAAGTCGATTTACACAGATTTCCAAGGTGGTCATTCCCATCACCATCATCATGGCTGCTATGAATGTCGTGTTCATCCTCTAAAGATTGCAGATCCTCAACTGATTCTGATTTGCTTTCATCCCGTTTCAAATCTGGAGTCGCAATTTGACGTAGCGCCCATTGCAAAACTGCCTCGTCAGAATATGACTCATCATCACGGTCCATGGGACACGCTGTCGCTGGCGACGATGTTGATGTCTCTATTTTCCCCCCGTCCGATTTCCTGGCACATTTACCCGTTACAGCGTCAAGGAAACTTTCTCCATCCTCACATTCGTGCAGGGTGAAAGCGCTGTTGCCTTGCTTCTTGTTGCGAGCGCATTCAACATACAATTCTCCAGCTCCACAGCGGAGTCCCTGGATAGGAAACCTGTAAAAACAAATAATGCGTGACGAAAGGAAAGAAAAGAATACCTACTTTTTAGCAAAATCTCATTTCAATTTCCTTATTTCTCCAAAGACCAAGCGACAGCATAATATCATCACGACGACGAGCAACCACACTCGTACATTTCATAGCAACACAAGGCAATAAAGTGTCAACAGGAAAAGAATAATAAGACGAGAGGTTAGTTGGAAGAGCTATTAAAATGGATTTGGAGGAGAAGAGAATAAAAAGAGAATTACTTTCCATTTGTAGCGGAGGCAGAGAAAGGACATAATGCGTTGTAGACAGACTCATTCACATCTGCTCCCAAATGAAATGGCCCTGCTAGGCAGTTTGTTGAGTTGGATGTCCACCACCTCCCATCCCCATTATAATCGTCATTATTGCCAGTGCCGCCAACGCGGACGACGCTTCTGCTGTTATTCCATGAATGATGATGATAATGGTGATGACGAGGACGACGGTTGCAGCGTAAGCTTACATTTCCATTAAAATCCTGCTGGTAATCACCAGCAGCATCTCTGCTTCTGCCGCCGTTGCTGCCCCTGTTGTTGTCGCCGTCGTCGTCGTCGCCATCATCTTCGCCGGCCTTCTCAAGATGCAAAGGAGATGGGAGGATTGGAGACAGGCTGGAATTTATTTCGCTCTTTGGGGCCTCCAGCAGTAAACTGGAGGAAGAAGTGTTATAATCCTGCTTGAGAGTCGTGCTAGCAGTAGTGGTGGTGGCGGGGGAACTGGTGGAATAAATCTCTTCCTCGTGGTGGTGGTCGTGGAAACCGTCTGGCTCTACGAGTCGAGGCCAAGTGCGCCCCTCCACCATGCTCATCATCTTCAATCCATTCTCATTTGCAATTATTGTAAGGATGATGATGATCACTAAAAATGGGACCCTGGATGCTCGAACGGCTCCTCCTTGGAAATTAGAAGAAGGAGGCATTTTGATAGAATGCATAAAAACGAATTTTAACAAAGCGATAAAAAGAGAAGGAGTAATAGTGTCAGATCCCTAGCCTCACTCACACACCACAAACTTGTGAATAAACTGTTTGCTGAATGAGTAAAAAGCTAAGAGGACGACAGGATATTATTATAGGATTTTGACTTACTACTTTAACGTAACGAAAAACGTGTGGAGAAACTAAAATCCCTTTCCGATGTAATATTTTTAGCTTGGTTTTCCTTCTTCTGAGCATGTCATGATGGCGATAAAATCGTGTCTTCCTTTAAAACAAGGTCTAATTCTCTTTGTGCATATTAAATGGGTGGTGGTGAGAGCGTAAAAGCATGACATCAGGCAAGCAAACCACTAGTCACTGCATCATTATTTGTGTATATCCCGTTGTTACTATTTTGCCATCGCAGTTTCCCTAAAAAAAGATGAATTTAACCAAAACCACAAATGATTTCCATGAGCTACATACATACGAGCTGTGATGTGACATTCATTTAATGATGACGTATGTATGGAGTGAAGATGGAGAAATTCAAGACACATTTTCCAATCTAAAGCAATCACTGAATTTGGCTCTTGAGTCATTTTAATTAGTTATGAATACGTGAGCAGACAAAAATACGTACATAGCATATTGCATTCGACTTCTTCCTTCACTTTTTCGCAATATATTTTATTACCTAAGTTTCTTAAGTCCAACTTCGTAATAAACTTACGTTTAATTTATAAATGTAAATGATCAAGCTAACAAGAAAAAGCTACATTAAACACTATGCTCCATGAAACCGAATCTTCGTTTTGATCATTCGTACTTACAATGTGAGTTGCAAAACAACGAACATCTTGTACCTAATGAAGATTAAAAGTATAAGGCAATCATTATTGTACATGGTTTTCCATTTCCATCACATAGTTTATTATGATATTTCATTTCCTTGTATAATTTTGCTTTAAAAATAAAATTCGAGTTGTTTGCATTGTGTATTCATTCATTGTCACTGTCTCCATTCTTTGTCCATTGATACACATTTGACGGGTCAACAGTCAGAAGCAATAAAAAATTTAGCAGGCCGACAGATCATTCTTTTGTTCCAGAGGTGCCGGCTAAGCAAGCAAGTTCACAACTTGTGAATCACAAGTCATCGCTTGGAGAACAACGCATTACACTTTTTTCAATTCATATACCCAATGTTGAATGTCCCTTGCTGATTCTGTGGTTTAGCATAAAACAGTGGTTTTTGCATAATAGAATATTTTAGATAACATCATGCTAACATTATGGAGCAGTCACAATACAATACACGCTTGTTTTTACCGTTTTAGTTGCTACTTGTATAATAGACTTAAAAAGCCATGATTCCATGATACACTTTAATGCATACACTTCCATCCAAGTCTCCAACCATATTCGATATGCTGCCTAAGCATATCTTCAAATCTTCATGCATTTATGAACTATTGCTACAGAGTTGAGATCCACCCGACCAACAGTCTTGTCGTTTGGAAGTTGAGTTCATCTCCTCTTCTAGCCGAGTCAAATAACAAGTCACTAACAACAAGTTGGCCGATTATTTAAATGAATGTGCTAATGTCCCATCGTCCCCAAACTGCGTAGCTAACAAGGGATATGACGAACCTATTCGTTTTCGCTCCGATATACCTAAGAGGTTTTTTATATTTCTTAGAGGAATCTACAACACCACAGCAAGCTTCTGCAAAACATCTTTATAGCTCATTTTTTACTCGTAATCAGTATCCTCTTAAATGTTTTTCGGTACTACTCTTAAAAATAACTGGATGTTAAGTACAAAGGAATATAATGCTCATGATCATAATATGACCAAGCGCCCTGGGTAAAGATGAAGATGAATGTCCTGCCTGTTCCCTATCTTTACAATAAATGAAATGACTTATTGGAACTTTAGTAGTATAATAAGAGCCAAGAGAGAGGACAGGAGACATTTCTTGGCCGACGACATTATTTTTAATGATTTTTTTTGTACCTGTCCTAATAGTAATTTTTTTTCTTATCTATCTTATAACTTGATACTATAAAATTGACCAGTGGTCATTGTTTTAAACTATTTTCCAATATAATTTTGGAATAATTTTTTTAACCTTTTGACGAAAATCTTGTATTTTTTCAATGCTATTTTTAAACCTTTGTGACTATGTGGAAATGAAAATGTCCAACAATAGACAAGAAAGGTCACCGAAGGAAAATACTCCTTTTCTTCCTACGACGATAGTTCGCTACAAAATTCCAGAGACAAAGCCTGGTTACCCTTGGATGGAAGTGAGTTCAAATCAAGATTCGTATAATATGTAATTATTTAATTTAATGTGTCCTACTTGGAAATGCAGTATGCATTGCTCTCATAGTCATAATGACATGGGATAATGATAAGGAAATGTAAAATATTAAAACTAATCCTCCTCTCATCAACTTTTTTCATTGTATGCAGTTGTATGGCTCATTTGTTGCCGCTACTTCCTTTCTTTGCTGTGGAATCGTTCAGTCATATACGTCCGGTGCCATTTACTCTATCAAGACGGACGTTGAATCCCATATTATCCTCACTCAGAGCGACATCTCATGGATTGGTGCATACTCACAAGCCTTGTTGATAAGCGTATAATTAAATTACCTATCTTGGCCAAACAGAAACATTTACCGTTTTCTTATGTACTTTTCTTAGCGTCAGCCCCACCACTAGCATCCCTTCTGGGAACAGTCCTGGTTGGACCAATGATGGAGAAACTGGGTCGGAAGAAGTCAATAACATTGCTTTCCATTCCATTCGTTGTCGGGTGGCTGATCATTGGATTTGCGGTTAACTATGCGATGATACTGATTGGTCGACTTGTCACTGGCTTGGCATTCGGAATGGCTAGAGCCTGTGCACCAATTTATGTAAGAAATGCAATAAAGTCAAAATGCAAAATATTCTTCTTGTCAGTACTGCGTATCTCGAAAAATATGAAATATCATGAAAATTTTATTGAATTCTTAAGGTGAGTGAAACTGCTCGCCCCCAACATCGTGGTAAGCTCGGTTATCTCCCCTCGATAATGTCAGCCCTTGGCGTCCTGATTGGATGCATGCTTGGAACTTCCTTCAACTGGAAGCATTTGGCGATAATCATGTCCTTTTTCCCAATTGCCTTGTTCCTCATGTCTCTCTACCTCCCGGAAACGCCTCACTGGCTAATCAGTCAAAATCAAGAGGACCAGGCATTCCAAGCTCTGAAGAAACTCCGCTATCGACGGGGCAACGTGAACGAGGATGATCTTCGCCTCTACAAAGAAATCCAGGAAATTCGCGAGACAATTGAGCAAGCCACCTCCATCAGCGCACCGGAATATGACCACAATCATGAAGACGAAGGCGTCCTCCAGTTACTCCAACAGCCCTGGATTCGTCGTCCGGCAGTCATAGTATTTCTTTTGATGGTCTTCCAGCAGTTTTCTGGCGTGAGCGCAATTATCTACTACATGACAATGATTTTAAATCATGGAACAGATTCCTTTCAACTGTCGCCTGCCTCGCCCAATACGGCAGGCCCACCTCGACCACCCCCACTACAAAATCACGACTTCCGACCAACCATCATTGGAATTGTTCACATAGTCGCATTCTTTATCACGCTGCCATTGGTGGATCGCCTCGGGAGAAAATTCCTACTCATCATTTCCGGTATACTGATGGCAATATCTCATTTAATTCTTGCCTTCTATTTCTACACCTACTGCTCACCCCACATCCCTACCACCCATCATCCTATCGCCATGACTGCCAGGAGGGATCTTAGCCATGTTAACCAGCTTGCAGACGTCTCAGACGTTACTAACGGCACATCATTTCCAGAAATTACGCCGATGATGGCTTCGCCTGATTCAGCGGCACATACCTGGCTACCTCTCGTGTCCTTATGCGCTTACATCGCCTCCTTCTCCCTCGCCAGTCCAGTTCCCTTTATCCTCATGAGTGAAATGTTCAGTTTGAGCGTTCGAGCTTATCTGAGCTCCGCAGCGACGCTCATCTGCAACATTTCCTCCTTCATTGTCGTTCTCCTCTTCCCCCACCTCATGTACGGCATCAGCCCCATATTTGCCTTTGTCCTTTTCGCAATCTTCTCCCTACAAACCACCTTCATTGGCTGCATCATTCCCGAAACGAAGGGGAAGAGCTTGGCCGAGATTGAGAATTTGTTCAGGGGACCCAGGGATTTCAAGGAGAAAGTAACGGACACGATTGAAGTCCCTGAATGCGCCATACTGGATGTATCCACTTCGAACCACGGGAAAGAAACAAATAACAGGCAGATGGGTGGGAGGTACTAGTAAAATAAAATGAATCATTGCAAATAGCAAAATGCAGCAAGTCACGTCAACGCAAGTCAATCATCAAAACTAATACAACTGGGAACGCAAAAAAATATTAAAAGTAAAAAGGACGTAAAAGGGATAAAGTTTGGAAGCAAACAGCTTTTTTGTATTTCTCAATAAAAAGTTTTTCTCACAAGTACCAGAAGTAGTCAGTAGTTAGTAAACTCGGCTATATAGCTATCTAGCTAGTAGTATTAAAAGAAAAAAAATAAACTAATAATAAGTCAAGGGAACCGCGCGCGTTGGTTGTTATAAATAAAAAGTTTCCAAACTTTCTTTCTCGAGGATTGAATGCCCACACGTTCAATCTCGGCATTGGAGTCAAGAGGGAAAAAAGCCCACACGAAATAATCCGCTTTTGTAGAAAACCGTTCTTTGGCTGGTTGGTGGTGTGTGTGTGTGGAAATGGTGATAGAGTCCCAAAGGAAACAACTTTTACCACCACCAACACAAGTAGTAGTATTAAATCTTGTCATTTCCAGTTGAATTTTTTAGCTTTTTATGTAACACAATTTCAACTGGGTAGGCATTTTACTTTTTTAACTGTGTATATACGAAAACGGGAAACGCAAGAAATACTAATAATAATAAAATCGTAAGTAGTCTGTAATATTGTAACATTTTAGAACTGTACAGTCCATTTTATCACGCTTAGAACAAACGGTAGTATTTTTTGTATACAAGTAGAAAGATGTAATTAAGTTTAAGTCATTAAAAGAAAGAAAAAAAACTGCTAAAATTGTGTAAAAGATTTTAAAACTAGATTTTAACATAAAATAAGAAACATGTCAATGATAGTAGTTACCTAAGTACAAATAATTACTCTTAAAAGTCGAGTCAATCCAGTCAGTCAGTGTAAATATATTTTTACATGTATAAAAAGTTGATTAAAAAAGTGATAACTCATATTTTTGCTTCCTTTATTCCGGTATATATAGGATCATAATATGAATATGAATCATTAACTTTTTTAAACATTGTACACGATTTGTAATAGAAACTAGGACGGGTGTAAACCCGAAATAAAAAACTACCGGAAACGTGTTGTGTGTGAAATTGAGACATTTGACACTCAGTAACCAAACACCTTCCCAAACACTAATCTTGAATTAGTCGATGAATTTCCGAAAAAATATATTTTGACCCTTTCGTGACCCTGTGACCCGCAAGGGTCATGGAGCCACCACTCCGACAGTTGGTAAAATGGGCCCATGGTGCAGTGACAAAAAATGATCAGCATAAAATTATGTATCGGATAGGCCAATAAAAAATTTTGCCCATAAGGATGCATGGGGGACATTAACCCCCACCCCTGCCGTCCCCCTGGGGTTGGGCGCCGGAGGCCCAAAATCAATACCGAATAATGGTTTGACCTGAGGTACCTCTATGCCAAGTTTGAACCAAATCGGTCAACGTGGAAGAAAGTTATAGTGTTTACAGACACACAGATTAACAGACACACAGACACACAGACACACAGACACACAGACAGACAAACAG
The DNA here is from genome assembly GCA_004115045.4 of Sinella curviseta. NCBI lineage: Eukaryota > Metazoa > Arthropoda > Collembola > Entomobryomorpha > Entomobryidae > Sinella > Sinella curviseta. The sequence continues at coordinate 30,109,639 of CM065489.1, forward strand.
AACAATCGCAATAACTACCTTATAAGCATTTCATGCTTCCGGTAGTTAATAAAAACTGTAATTTAAGGTTTCATTCTTGATTCTTTCAACACACTGTACTGTATTTTAATGGATGTATATTTTTGATTGCGTAAGTAAACCTATGTAAAGGTATTTAGGGTTTACCTATCTGAAAATATTGTATCATCCCCAATTATGAATGAGATCAATAAACCACAAAATGACAAAAAGAGAAAATGCTTTCACATATTTAACTGTTTTATTTTCTCATTATTGCATTTAAATTGCTCTATAATTGCGTACTCACGTTAGTTAACTGACATATTCATACGTATGACGCGACGCATTACAAAAACTGACGCGAAGGAACAAAGGAACCCATACAAACCCTCCGTTTCTTTCACTTACACACCCTGTCAGAATCATTTAAACATAACCATACCAATATTTTCTGCAGCAAAATATTGGCAACAACTTTTAAAACAGATGCGTGAGCGTCGAAGGGTCCGTGGGCCCTTTGCCTTACTTGACCTAGTAGCCTAGCAGGAAAAGTCAGCAAAAGGAATCAGGCACCACCGAGATTCGAACTCGGGACTTTCTGTTTACTAGACAGACGCTATAACCAACTAAGCCATGGCGCCCCACGTTGGCCAAGGCTGGAAAATTGTCGCTGGTGAGCTTAGGATAATCGATCCGCCTGGAACCGCGGGACTTGCCTGCTTTCTACAATCACATGTTCCACCACCACCACTTGGTAGAAAGAAAGTCGCTCTCGGCAGCAGCGGCTCTCACATGTTGTTCGACCAAAACATTAGACTTGGATTGCTGTGCTGCTGAATTGGAGACCAATTTTTTTTGTGTTGAACAATTAAATTATAAAGTGAATCATTATTAGCACGAGATCTAGGCGATTATTAAGTTGAAGTCAGTTAGCAGAGTACACGGTCCCACCCGTCGGGATTAAATCCATCAGTAAGTACAACGATTAGTTGTATAAAGTTTAAGTTTATTACAAATTCCAAATATTATTTTCTTCTTTCCACTTTGCCTTAAATGTAAACTTTGTAGTTCTGTTTAAACCTGGTGATAATTGTACAATAACTTCGTGCTGGATAAGGACAGTAATTGTTGAGTTGATTAATGCTAACTTTGGGATGATTATTGTTGTTGTTTGTAGTATTATTTGTGGTCTAACTGTCGGTGTCATTTTAATTTTGATTGTAGAGTTACGATGGGTAATTCCAATAATAAAGCCAAGAAGTTTGAGACGGGTGATTCAAAGAAGTCTGAGGGTCCACAGCCCAGCGTAAAGGACGCAGCTAAACGAGCTGAACAACGAGCTCATGACCCTGGTGAGGGAATACGCTCAATGAAGACCAGCAGCGTGTTCCGGGCGGTGAACTTCGAACTTTACGCTCGAGCGGTATGTGCAATAATGTTTTTAATCATTTAAAAAAATGTTTGTATAGATTAGTAAAAGTATGATTTATATCCCGGAGTATCTAATTGAACGCTCTATTTATTTGTTTCTTTTGCAGAATAAGCCTACTATGATCATCGGTAGCGTCGCGATTGTCATCTGTGCTGGGTACATCGCGTATATGAACTTGTCCTATGATCGAAGTCAGTACTATACCGCTGAAAGTGAAGACGGGACTCTCATTTTACGACCAAAAAAGTCACGTTGGGAGTCGTGATCGTGCTTTTCACAAACTATGTGTAATTTAAACTGTTGCCCCCTTCGTAGCTCAGTTAAAAGTCCGTGTAAATAGGACGTTATCAAAAACTGGGCAACAAAAAGATGAATGATGGAATATGCTTACTGTAGACAAAGTAATGCAATCCCCAATAAATAAATACCAAAGCGAAAACGACAATTGTACTTTGATACTTAGAACTTTATTAATAGACAACTTGCAGGTGACGGCACAAGTTAACTCTTGGTCAAAACTGTTTCCAGTGATGACCGTATAACTGGTTTCTTGAGGCTGACTGCCAAAAGAAGAGATCTGTTAGGACTGGCTGTCCAAGACCGAATAAGCTCATTAACAGAGTTTCCTCCCGCTATTTATACTAGAGCGACTTCCGGGAGGAATGTCAGAAAAATATTTTAAGCTTCCGGTTATAAGTTACAATCGTTCTAAAAATAGATTTTAAGAATATGATACAAAAGAAATTAACTCGAACTTCTTCATGAAATTTCATGAAGACGGAAAATTAAACAAATAACATAAAATCCTGCTTTCTTACCGGAAATACATTTACATTTCATGGAGAAAAGAAAGCAGTGAAAGAAAAACTCCAAGATTTAAATTTAGTATTGAACAAATTTAACAAATCAATACTCGAAACAAAATTAAACTACTATTTGAATAATTTGGCAGCAACATTCTTCCCCCTGATTGATGACAGTCAATCCTTAATCTTGCTTTCTGCTGCCTTGATGTCCAGCTTCGCCAACTTGACCACGGGTCTTCTATAAATGCCGGAACTCGTCTTGATTTCCGCAACCCTGGACACGCCATCCTTTCCTGGAAATGTCTGCGTTACAAGTCCCAGTGGCCAGCTATTCCTTTTCAGGCTCTCGTCCAGAACGATGACGATGTCCCCCGCTTCAACAGATGGATGCTGCTTATGCCACTTTGCCCTGCGCTGCAAAGTGGGAAGGTACTCACGTACCCAGCGTCTCCAGAACATATCTGCCAATGCTTGCGTCTGCCTCCACTGCTTGTCCAAATTAATGCGGGTTGGATCAAAATCCCCTGGAACCGACTGCATACTTGAGGTTCCAATAAGGAAATGAAATGGCGTCAGCGCCTCTGGAGACTCCGGGTCCACTGGAACATCAACAAGCGGCCTGCTGTTGACAGTAGCTTCCGCTTCTGCAAATGCAGTCTGGAGGACTTCTTCTTTTGGAGCTCTGCACTTCAAGATGACAGAGAGCGCTTTCTTGACTGACCTCACCAGCCGCTCCCAGCTTCCCCCCATATGTGGCGTTGTCGGAGGAATGAAGTGCCAATGGATTCCTTTTGCTTCCATTTCTCCTGTCATCCGCTCCGCCTCCAGTTCCTCCAGCGCTTTTCTTAACTCTTTCTCGGCCCCACGCAGGTTGGTCCCGTTGTCACTGAAGACTTGTGACGGTTGGCCTCTTCGAGCGATCAGTCTTCTAATTGCCATTATGCAGCTGTCAGTTGTCAGGCTGGCTGCTACCTCCAGGTGGACCGCTCTTGTGTTCATGCAAGTGAACAGGACCCCATAGCGTTTCTCTCGTCTTCTCCCAATCGTGACTTCCATCGGGCCGAAATAGTCCATTCCACAATTAAAGAATGGCCGGGGCTGAGGCTGGATCTTGAAATCTGGAATGGCTCCCATAATTGGTGGCAGTGGGTTAGCCCTCCTCTTCCTGCAGACGGTGCACTCTCGAATCACTTTCCTGACTGCACTTCTTAATTGAGGGATCCAGAAACGCTGGCGTACTTCGTTTCTGACTAAGTCCTCTCCAGCATGAAGGTGGCATTCATGATAAAACCGAAGCAGTAATTTGGTCAGTTCTGCTTTGGGATGAAGGATGACTGGAAGACGTATTCCTTCTTTACTGGAGGATGACAAACGAGACTTCATCCTTAGCACACCTTCATGATCAAGTACTGGAGATAACTGGAAGAGCCGGCTGTTTCTGTACACCGAATTCCCATTAGTCAACTGCTGCATCTCCTGTGGAAATGACTCCCACTGGCTTTTCCGGAATTGCAGCAGCTCCGCCCTTTTTGTCTGCAGGAAACTCGTACAATCTTTCTTGAGCACGATCTCCAGGAACCTTAATACATAAGCCGTACTTCGTATCAGCTTTAAGTATTTGGAGAATCTTGCAACTTCTGGAAGCCCAAATTCCTTTGCCTCCACCGTGACAGCGACAAATTCTCTTCTCAGGTCAGGCAGCACGTCGAGTTCCACATCTCCATTGTGAAATCTCCGTATTTTCTTGGATTTCACCCACTCGCACCGCCACAAACTGCTGGAACTTCCGGGCTTCAGAACGTATCCATCGCAGCACCGTCATGGAGTCCGTCCAGTAAAATACTCCATGTATTTTTATGTCCAGTTCAGATAACAGGAATTTTCCCAATCTTGACGCCATCAGAGCCGCGGTGAGCTCCAGCCTTGGTACTGAGCATGGCTTGACTGGAGCCACACGTGTTTTGGACATCACAAGCGTGACCTCCACCCTGTCGTCTGGTCTCACAACACGAATGTACGCCACGGAACAGCTGGCGGCTTCACTGCTGTCGGCAAAAATGTGAAGCGTAACGTCTTTGCTGGAGCTCGCTGCGCTGGAATAGCATCTTCTGATCCTAACGTCAGCCAGTTTTGGTAGTTCAGAGACCCATGACTTCCACTTTTTGAACTGATTGGAAGTGATTTGATCGTCCCAGCCAATTTTAGTCTTCCAAAGGTCCTGCAGCAATATCCTGGCCTTAACGAGGAAATGACCAAGGAATCCCAGTGGGTCCCACACCAGCATCACGAGACGTAGGACCATTCTCTTGGTGGGAATTACTTCTCCAGTGGCAATCCCAATTCCAGCACGCGCCAGGTTTACTCGAAAAGTAAACATATCTTCTCCAGGAATCCAGTGGAGTCCAAGCGCCCTTTCCGTTTGGACCTCCGACCACTCCGCCAAGTCTTTTGTGGATGAAGCCTCTGTGTCCACTCCAAGGACCTTCAGCAAGGACTTGGAGTTGCTTGTCCATTTTCCAATTTGGAAGCCTCCACGTCTGTGTACTTCCGTTACTGCTCTGGTCAAGGCAATTGCTTCATCCTCGGTATCAAAAGACTGGAGCCAATCATCCATGTAGTGATTGTGGATGATGGCTTTAACTGCTTGCGGGTGGTCTTCCTGGAACTCCATGGCGTTGAGGTTCTTAACAAATTGGGCGCAGTATGGGGAGCATACTGACCCGAACATCATTACCTCCAACTGATACGTTGAAGGCTCTTCATCATCCTTGTCTCTCCAGAGGAAGCGCTGGGCTGGACAATCTTCTTTCCGTATTTGTATCTGGTGGAACATCTCCCCAATGTCACCACCGACCGCAATCTTCCGCTGCCGCAACTTGACCAAAATGCCTGGAAGGGACACCAATAGATCTGGGCCAGTCAGCAGGTAGTCATTGAGACTGACTCCTTTGGCTCGGCTGGCTGCATCAAAAACTATCCGGATTTTCCCCGGTTTGTTTGGATGTTGGGTGTCAAAATGAGGAAGGTACCATTCGACTTTACTTGGTACTTGGAGTTCCTCCCGAGTGAGCTTTCTTGCGTATCCCCTTTCCAGGTAATGGCCAATCTTGTCTCTGTATTGCTGCGCAATTAGCGGTTTTTTGCGCAGCTTCCTCTCAATGCTCAAGAGGCGGCGGTGAGCGACATCTCGGCTGTACGGAAGTTGCGGATTGTCCATCCTCCACAAAAGTCCAGTCTCCCAGCGGCTTCCATCTGGAATTCTTCGGGTAAGCAGCTTCATCTTTTCTTCTGCAGCAATGTCCTCTTTTGAACGAGTGGACATGCTTGACTTGATTCCAATGCTCTCCAGAGCAAAGGACTCTTTGACCAGATTGTGGAGAATGTCATCGTCAGTTTCGTGATGACACAGAAAAGATGATTCATCTGCTGCTTCCCCCCGTGCAGGCCCGTGCAGGACCCATCCAAGTTTCGTGTTGGTGATGATAGGCGATTCGTCGTCCTTTTCAATCACCTCCCTTGCTACCGTCAGGTGAATATGTGGCTGGCCAAGAAGAATCACTGGACGCTCTCCAGGAAGAACCTTTAGCTTTGTCTTCTGGAGATGAGGATATTGCTTTACAATTTCCCTCAGGTCCGTTCTCTGAGCCGGGAGAGAGAGATTCTTCACGGTACGTACCCTCTTCAGCTTGTACCTCTGCTTTTCGTCAACTGGTCCAATCCAACACTCCACCTTCTTGGAAGACTTATCTTCCTGCGTTCTGCCGTCCGTCCACTTAATACGGAGGGGATCCACTTCTCCAGCAATTCCAAGTTCATCCGCCACCTTGGAGGAGATAAGGGTAACGGTTGAACCTTCATCTAACAGCGCGTTCACCGTCAGTTTTCCGGCAGGTCCAAATAGGGTTACGACCACAATCCGCAGCAACGTGGCTCCACAAAACGAGTCCATCGTCGCGTTTATCTCCTCCATTTTCTTCCCTTTTTCGTCCGTCTCTTTGTCTTTGGACTTCTCAGGGCTATCACTGGCTGGCGGTGACCCATGGAGTAACGTGTGGTGGCGTCTGTCACATCCATCCACCCGGCAGCTAGACTTCGACTTGCAGTTCCTGATGGAATGTCCAGGCCGGAGGCACCTGAAGCAAACGTTGCTTTTCTTCACAAAGTCCCACTTGGCTTTGAGATCCATTTTCTTAAAGCTCTCACATGCCGGCACCCCGTGACCCTCTTTTTTGCATGATGAGCACGGTTTAGCCGCCGGTGGTGAGGATGACTGGGACTTCACCTCCTCCGCCGCAAAGCTGCTCTCTTCCTTCTTATCTTTCCAGGATAGTTTCGGGACCGTTACGACACTAGCTGCTTCTGCGATCTCCGAAATCCATTCTGCGAAGTCCAATAAACTTGCTCCAGTGGTGCCAAGCCTTATTCTGTGCATTCCCCACTGGATCTTGAAAGAGTCTGGCAATTTGTCAACCAGCTCCGTTAGCAGCTGCGGATTCTCGCGATAAGCAGGAACCTGAAGTGTCTCTACCGTTGTCACCAAATTCTGGATGGCGTTTGAGAAGTCCAGAAATGATGACAGCTTGCTCTCCTTCGGTGTCGGGGTCTTCTTGGCAATGTCAATGAGAGCACCAATGACATACTCTGCTCTCCCAAACCGTTGCTCCAGCCTTTCCATAACCGCCTCCGTGTTGGTCGGTACGATCATGAGTGACCGAACCGTTCGCCTTGCTTCTCCCTTCAGTGCCTTCTCCAGTCTCGCCATATTTTGCGATGGCGAGAAACCGCAATCCTCCGTTGATTGCCTAAAATGATGGGCAAACAACGGCCAATCGAGTGGATTTCCGGTGAAGATAGGCAGAGTACTAGCTGAACTCTGCCTCGCAACAAACCTCTCTGTCTGTTGGTTTTGGCTCTGGAGGGCCTGGACAATGGCATTGGCGAGTGTATCCATCCCAGTCGGTGCTTCCGCCATAGGTAACGCTTGTGGCGGTCTTCCCACTGGTGCACGTCGCTCTTCAAAATTCACCCTCCTTGGTTTTGGCGTAGGCGGCGGTGTGAACTGGGCAACTTTCTTCGTCTGCTCCTCCCTCTGCTCCTTCCTCTTCGGAGTTTCAGGAACATGAGGACCCACTGGCACCGTTGACGGCGCCTTCCATATTTGTGTTCTGGGTTTTGGCGTTGGCTTCAAACCCCCGAGCGTAACAGCAGCTCCTATTTTCGGAACCCACGATTTTGTCGTCTCGTCATAGCGGTCGCTCCCAGAGGTGTAACTGGCAACATCCTCCATCATACGCATTTGTTCCTTCTCCTGCTCCTCCTTCAACTGCTTGCGCAGCAACGAGTTTTGCAGAGAAAGATTCTCTGCCTTCTGTAGCACAAACTCCTCCAATTTTCTCACATCGTCCATCTCCTTGTCATTCGCCTGCATCTGCTCCAGAATATCAGACACAGACGTCGCATGGGAGTGAGCGGATTGTTGGTCTTCCTCTTGCTTAGCTTTGACTTGTGAGGTGACTCCCGCTCCTCCCGGCGACCAAATTGACGTGCTGTGAAACTTTGGTTGAGAAATTCTCCACAATTCAAGTGGTGAGGGTTGTGTTGCGCTACTTCCTGGTTGTTGCTGGCCTGAGGTAGCTGGAGTTCCATGAAACCAATCCCCAAAGAGGTTTGGAGGAATCCCTAGATTCGGGCGCCTGCTACGACGGACTCCATCAAAGTCTTGCTCTTCGTCTTGATCCAATTGATCTTGACGTTCTCCTTCTTGTTTGAAGACTCTCTGATCGTCCTCCATCCTGACTGACCGGGAATTTCCGCGGAACGCCTAGGAAATGGAAAGACTATGGCCCTCAATTGACTGTATTCCCACGGAGCGTCAAGGAATTATCTCGAAGGACCACTCTGGTCCTCAAATATCGACTGTAGTCCACGGAGCGTCAAGGAAAAACCTCGAAGGACCACTTTGTTGCCCCCTTCGTAGCTCAGTTAAAAGTCCGTGTAAATAGGACGTTATCAAAAACTGGGCAACAAAAAGATGAATGATGGAATATGCTTACTGTAGACAAAGTAATGCAATCCCCAATAAATAAATACCAAAGCGAAAACGACAATTGTACTTTGATACTTAGAACTTTATTAATAGACAACTTGCAGGTGACGGCACAAGTTAACTCTTGGTCAAAACTGTTTCCAGTGATGACCGTATAACTGGTTTCTTGAGGCTGACTGCCAAAAGAAGAGATCTGTTAGGACTGGCTGTCCAAGACCGAATAAGCTCATTAACAGAGTTTCCTCCCGCTATTTATACTAGAGCGACTTCCGGGAGGAATGTCAGAAAAATATTTTAAGCTTCCGGTTATAAGTTACAATCGTTCTAAAAATAGATTTTAAGAATATGATACAAAAGAAATTAACTCGAACTTCTTCATGAAATTTCATGAAGACGGAAAATTAAACAAATAACATAAAATCCTGCTTTCTTACCGGAAATACATTTACATTTCATGGAGAAAAGAAAGCAGTGAAAGAAAAACTCCAAGATTTAAATTTAGTATTGAACAAATTTAACAAATCAATACTCGAAACAAAATTAAACTACTATTTGAATAATTTGGCAGCAACATAAACTATCTCAATAGTTTTTGTATCTTACTCTGTATTTTAAATGCTTATAGTGAAAATTCCAAAATCCTAATCTTGTAGAACGGATAAAATACGTAGTACTTCAAGTTCGTCGAAATTTTTGTACGAAAATTATACTCCTGTTCTTGGTATGGAATAAATGAAAATTTGTTTTGTACATCCGTTACTTCCATTGTTTGATAATGCACTTATTGCATCAAATAATGCAAAACCGTTTTATAGACACAAGGACGTCAAGTTTTCTTAGTTAATTTGCAATTCCGTACATCACGATTATATCTAGTCAGTAAGTGCATGAAACTATTGGTCATATCATAGGTAGTAAACACTTCATGGCGTATCGTTAATTGTCAGAACTGTAGGGTCTCTCATCCATGCATCTACGGCCTATTTCCATTGGTCATTTCCCATAAAAAATACTTGATCTGATAAAATATAAATGTGGTGGGGGTGGTCATATATTTTCAGAACTTTGCGGTCATTACACACAGCTTGGGTGGTAAAGCACCACATTTGGTGTCAAGTGTCAACGGTAACATCATCTCATCTCCGATTTTTTTTCACTTTTACTGCCTTTGTTCTAGGTTAATTTAGTGCAATAAAAACATTGTACGCACACGGGCGGCTCTCTTTCGCAGTCATCAAGTCAATGACAAACTAGCTGTTTGTTCCAATGCTAAGCACACACGTAGAGGTCATGCCGTAAAATGATTGTCATAAAACGCTACATTATTTTCCTCCATCACACTCCTTTGCAATCCACTTTCTAATTCTGTCGTTGAGTATGATTCCTCCACTCCACTGTACCAACTCCACAGACTCCTTGCCAGAGAAAGAAGCAAGCTCATTGTCGGTTCTTCTCTACGACATGCGATGTCGTGAATTGGGTAAGGTTACGTGTAGACTGCCCTTTATAAAAGTTGCAAATGATTTTATGGAAATTAACGCAATGTCCGTTTCTGCTATGCGAGTGTGATAATACGAACATGGAGGGCTTGTGTATTTCGAAAGAAAAAAAACAGAATCTCGGCAAGCTGGAGAAGGGAGCATGGAGAAAAACGGAAAGTCAAAGAATAAAGAGTAGTAGGAGCAGCAGAGTCCCTTTATGTTCTATTTATTTATGTGATGATGATGACCATGGCTATCACAGCGATTCTGATGATACGGCGGCGGTGATATATACGACGGAACAGTCCGGCAGTAAACACCATTAACTAGCCAAAGTCCTATAAAAAACGAAGAGGGCTCTTGAGTTGATGATGTTGGTGATGATGCAGACATTATTTTTGTCCTCTTCCTCCGCGTCCCATCCTTCTGGCTAGACCTACAGGAGACTTATATAGTCACTCTAATAATGCATAATATAACGTAACTGGCTTCTCTGCTGCCGCTGCTGTTGCATTCCTAACACTTTCCAGCAATTCCTTTCCAGTCAAGCTTGGAAAGCTTTCTTTTTTTCACAACTTCAACTTGTTACAATGTTTCCAAGAGCGAAAATCATCAGCTCTCTTTATAACGTCTTGCCATCGGAACTAAAAAGACATACTACATATATAACTAGTTTACCTCAAGTAGAAAAATCGTTTCCATTTATTTGTGTTCAATAATATAATTATTGCATATTATGAATTTGGCATTTTTAAAGTGTCCCAATTTAAAGCATTTTATTAGAGGAGTGACGCAATATAGGAGTCCACAGTAGAGGGACTCTGTAGTGCAAGAAGAAGAGGTAGTAGGAAGTAAGTTTAGTTGCAAATGCTTGGAATTCCACTTCGCACTACCGTCAAGCTATCCAAAGAATGAGGAAACATTTTGTCCACCACCACGAAACCATTCTGCTGTTGTCGTCGTATCGTAATACTGTACTTATGGGAATTCCATCTTGCCACCTGCTACCAAAAAAAGTGCACATGCTGAAATCGGGATCAAAGTTGCTAAGAAAAAACGCTAAAAAAGAAGTATAGCATGGCTGGCTGTCCCCTCATCTCACTGTTCCACGTTCCAACTCTCATGGAAATAGGTATATCTACGAAAAGTATACATCCGCCCCACAACACGCAAAATGGCTGATGTAGTGTCTGGTGGTACACAGTGGTCATAATAATAATAAAAGTAATCACACCGACTTTCTACTTTTACCCTAACTTCCAACTACTTGAAACGTCCGGTCTTTTAATGTCCGGATTTCGCAATCACTATCTATCGTGTAATGTGCATGCACAGTTTCCACTTTCCAGTTATGTATGTAGTAGGTATAATGTGTATTTCATATAAGTTCCTCCATGGCCATTGGCCATGCTCTACTAGAATATGCAATAAAAGTAACAATAAATTCAGCAAACAAGCAAACGCTTGCAACAGCAACATTGACCAATTCTTATCGTCATCATAAATATGGATGCACAAACAGAGGAGCAGAATAATAACCGCCGTTGACGTTAAATGCTAAATTTCAACGGTATTAGTTTTTAAATCGGAACTGGTCCTGTTTGCTGTTGTTGCCGTTATTTGTACTGACTGAGCTGACAATAAATAAACACATAATAGTATAGAAAAAGGTTATCTCCGACTGGTCACCCATCTACTAAAATGGCAGTCATCTCTGTTATCACAGCGACGCCATATCGTTCTTGCGCATGCATACAATTACCATTTTTAAAACCCTTTCGTGAACATTGGACATGCATAAATGTAAATTGTAAACTCTGACAAAAAATCCAATTCCGTATATTAGGTAAGCATTGAAGTCCAAGCATGGATGCTGAACGATAATATTAGTAAGAACTGCAATGCGTATGAATTTGGGGCTACTGGCGACTTTGAAATTGCAGGTCCAATGAACGCAGACTAAAAATTATTATTACGTAAAGTAATCAAGTAGGTACTTATTTCTGTTGTGATTGAGGTAGTCAGGAAGGAAAATGCCAGAAACACATATAATTTTGTGTATTTAGTTACCTAGTTCTCAAACTGTCAGTCCAACGGCAAAATAATATATATACCTAATAGGTACATATAACATGTTATATGGGCTATTATAAAGGCGACACAATTCTAGGTAACAGATTATTGTTTTGCACCTGGCAGCTCACCATGATTCATCCATTGCTTTTTTTATTGTCTCAAGTTGAATTATTTGGTAGTGTAATACACAGAGTCAGTGCAATCCTACATAATAATAAGTAAAGAGGCTACGTTGCTAGCTCGCTCGCTCGCTGATTCTGTCGATCCATCATCATCTCCAGCTGACTTTTGCTCTTTGCTTCCCTTCTCTCTCCTTCTCGCGTCATCATAGCGATGAAAGGTATGGCAAAAGAGCAAACCATCCCCAGAAATTTAATGCAGGACAGTATACCCCGCTGTTGCTATGTCTTTTAGATACAAGCAACGGGAAAGGGAGAATACTCACTTTTCTCCAGGAAAAGTTCGTATAACCTACCTTTGTCATGCTTATAATTTGTGTATTTTTTCATTGGCTATTCAATGCAAAAATAATTTTTTGAAAATACCAAATTTAAAAAAAGTTATAACGACTTTTCTAAAGCAAGCCACAATGCTCATCATGACTTTCATATTTACTACTACTGTTGCATGTTGTGGTTGTATGTGGGCTGATTTTTGTTGTTGTGAGTGAGTATGTAAAGAAATGGAGTAGCGTGGCACGTTTACGGCATTTGAATCTTGCAACAAGTGATGGGTTATTATTACAAACGTCATGTTCATATTACTACTACTGTTGTTACATGTTGTTGTTGTTTGCGGGGTGTTTTTTGTTGTTGTGGTGAGTATGTAAAGAGATGGTGTTGGCGTCGTGGAGTCGTCGTGTGTCGTGTCATTTCCATTGCATTTTGAAACAAGTGATGGGTTACTGCAAATGTAATGGGATGTTGCAAATGCAATGGGATGTTGCAAATGTCATGGGATTTTGCAGATGCAATGGGATTTTGCAGATGCAATGGGATTTTGCAGATGCAATGGGATTTTGCAGATGCAATGGGATTTTGCAGATGCAATGGGATTTTGCAAATGCAATGGGATTTTGCAGATTCAATGGGATTTTACAAATACAATATGTTGTTGCAAATGTAATGGGGCGTTGCATATGTAATGGGGCATTGCAAAAATAATGGGGTTATCCTCTGGGTTCCTTCGCCATATTTATACTGAATATTCCTCTTGGTTGTATTAAAAACAACGGTAAACAAACGAGCAGCTGCAGCTGTGTGTACTACTGGGTGTCTTTTGAACGAACCGCCAAACTTGGTCTCCTTATGGGGATAAATGGGGATCAGTGAGACAACTGACAGCTGGAAGGGGGATCAATCAAAGTTCGGCTATCCTAACTGATTTCACAAACCTTATAGATTGAAATTAGAACTGCGATCTCTTTAATTGTAGGCGACTTAGTCGCCTACTGGCCCCCTTCTAGTAGCTCATATACAAGAGCACTTGAGTGCATTACACCTGTCTCTTTTTCTTTTAGTGCAAATCCAGAAACGTGCAGCGAAGAAACGGTTCTTCTTCACGCATCCACGCTTCATGCTTGCGTGCCTGCTTATTTTTATCCCACTCACTCATTCATTTCATCTTCAATCTACACAAAATGACAATGCCACCACACCGTCACCAAAATGCCTACTTAAATAGTCAGCCAAAAATAAGGAACTTTATCCAACCTAATTGTAAAGTTTTACAAAAAAAATAAACGAGAAAATACCCAACGTTTTGCTTCCTGTCAAAACTATTGTTTCGTTACTGGTTGCCATCTGCTTGTCATTCTGAACGCTGTAACGTTCAATACATCGATTTAATGATAAAAAAATAAAATAGATAAACAGACAATAAGTAAAAATCTGCTGACAATTTTACCACTACTAAATGATAGTAGAATTCAACGTTATGCATTTATTTTTGTAAGAATTTGTTCAATCATTACTTAAACAAACCCAGAAATTACACTTTAATTCCCGGTGACGATGGCTCCCACGATGTAAAGTTATTCATTTGAAAAAGCTCTCCTTTTGTTCCTTTGTTGATAATAGACGTTGTGAGTAACTATAATCAGGAAGACAGTGTAAAAAACACGACCACGTAGAATTTTGATTATATGAGCATATTTAGGTAGTACTTAGTAAATAACAACCGTATGCCGAATCTTAGCCCCCACGTCTGTCCATGGTGGTGATGGGAGGCACAATTAAGCAGGGGTATCCCCGCGATTATCAAAGCATCCGCCATTAGCGGTTCACAAATATGGAAAGATGTAATGCGATGTACTTGGTGCTAAATTTAATGCTCTATTCGATTCAAAAAACCGCTTGTGTATCTGACCTTCCGTTTGGGAGATCTGCTTAAAACAGTTTTGAACTTCGGATTATTTCGATGATAAGAATCCTAGGAATTCTTTGGAGTTTAAAACTGTTTTGATCAGATCTCCGAAACGGGAGGTTATATTCACAAGCGGTTTTTTGAATCGAATAGAGCACTAAATTTAGCACCGAGTACATTGCACTACATCTTTACATACTACCAAACCGTTAATATCGAATGATTTCATCCTCTCGGGGATACGCGTGTCTAAACTTTCCTCTCATCACCACCATGGACAGACGTGGGGGCTAAGATTCGGCATACGGTAGTTATTTACTACGTACTACCTAAATATGCGCATATAATCAAAATTCTACGTGGTCCTGTTTTTTGCACTGTCATTCTGATTATAGTTACTCTGTGTGTTCTTCTTCATTGTGTCCGGTGGTACCTGTTATATAGAAAAATTTCATGGCATTTTGCACACCCGACCTAGCTTTTGTTTGTCTGCATCACTCGGGGAAAAAACTAATAGGTTCTTGTGTAGCTATCATAATAGGCGTTGCAACCTTAATTTCAGTTAATTTTCAGCTTTAATACGCTCAGCCCATTATCTGAATGCAAATAAAAGGGAATGACTTTTTAAGTAAATAGGGGAGAAGAGACAAAAATTAGTAGGAAAAAAATGAAGACAAGAGAGTTTTGTGTGTGTCTATAAGCTTCATAGCATCCTTAATAAGAATTCCTTATCACCATTCTCCCTTCATTATATTGTTTTACAGAGCAGAGCATAGAAAAACAGGGATTTTTGTGTTGCGCTGATTCTTCTTCTTTTTGTGATGCAACTAGTCTAACTGTCTCCCTTTTCTTCTTGTTTTTGGCCGTGTATGTTGACTTGGCTTGACACCCTTCTTCTGTGTCCCTATTATTTCGCATGAAAATTCTCATCAGAGAGGAGTCATGACAATGACAAAATTACACAATGTCACTGCATAAAACACATTACGTTATGGTGATTGTACGCACTCTCTTGTCTGTATTTTTGCCATTTGCACTCTTATATCATGCCTACATCATCCATCTACCTACCACCACTCACTGTCAAAAGGATGAGATAATGAATTACGATTAGTAGTGAGGAGCTTGAGGCGATGGTGACTTGAATCTTCTCCCTTTAATTTTTTTACAGAACACAAACGCACTACCCTGGTATCATAAGACTGTGCAGTAGCACCGTTGCCGAGGGACCAGAAAGAAAGACTCTAGTAGTCAGTCAGAGTTTTTTATGAAAAGATGTGCTATCAGAGTGAGAGCGACTGTCTAATTTGCCTAGCAATTTAATGGGGACAATTTTAAGGATAGAAACATAACAAGTAGTTATATTAGTTTTGTTATAGCACGCGGTCATATAGCTTGCTCGGCCTCCTCTTTAAAAAAAACTTGACTCTTTACTTCTAAAATAATAAACTACCTACTCACAACCTAAGAGGCTCGTTATCAAGATCAAAAAAATAAGTAAATATTTGCCCTGGGACAGAAAGTAAAGTTTTTGGTGAAGAAAATTTGTGTGCGTCTCTAAATTTGTATCAATGGTTTTATTGCTCGTATCTTTTTAAATCTGAGCAAACATATATATACACGAGTGGTGTGGTGTCTGTGTTAGTTAAGATTATTATCCTTCTTGTTTGTCCGTGTCACATAATTTCTTTCTTGGATTTTGCCTTTTCTGTATTACCTACACACACACAATCTCAAGTTAAGAAGATTCTCAACTTTGCTGGAGATGATCGCATGAAAATGTAAAAAGGGGCAAAGCGAGATAGTGAAGCGATATCGGTGCTGTCGCTGATGATGATAATGACGAGAATGAGGACGGACGGTTAGGATGATAGGAACAACATCCGAATTGCTGACCGTGTTTCCAAGATAAAATAGTGAGAATTTCCTCTGAGAGCGTTTTATCCGTTTTCTTAGATTCTCTTTGAGAGTCCACTTATTATTGACTCCTTGCCAAGAAACAAGGAGTGAGAGAGTAATAGAAACAGCTTGTTATAGTTGTTGTTGGTGAAAGAAGTAAGGAGAAGGTTGGCTTTGCATCTGACTCACGCAAACGGACAGCTGGAGAAAGAGCGTGGAGAAAATAAGGAAAGAGAGAGAGAGAGAGAAAGCACATAAAAATAAAAGAATAATGCAGTCAAAAAGTGTACTTTTCGCGTACGCACAAACCCTGACGTAGAGAGGAAGAAGAAGAAAAAAAGAAAAAAAGTTTTTTTTTCTTTCTCTCGCTTTCTTTGGAATGTCGATGGGAACGTCTAACGTCTTCATTCAGGGTAAAAAAAGTAAATAAAAAATGATAGCGCTACTAGTATTTACCACCGCGAAAAACACCGCATATACCAGGAACGACTCCGTCATCGTCAAGTTTCCAACTTTTCTTACTTTTCGGGTGTGACATGAATTGAATGTGATGCTGTTGTTCAAAGTTTTTGCTTGTAGCACAATGAAGTGATTCACTTAAACAGTTTATGCCGTGCTTCCTACTACTACAACTGCCGCCGTTAAAAGAAACAGATTTTTCTACATACATTTTTATTTCTAAGAGGATTTCTCAGCTACTACTACAACTCCAACAAGTTAACAAGTTGATCGTGTTCGGCCGAGAGAGTTCTTTTGCCATTTTTATCTATTTTCTTGTCCAAGAATATATATTTTTGTTTCTAAAGAAAAATGGATTCTAGACGATGTTCGGCCGCGTTGGGTTTCACGCTGCTGATTAGCTGTGTGATCGGAATCGTGATACTCATTTACAATAGTGGATCGTCAAGACGATCCTCAGAATTGTCTACTTCATCTTCCACAATGCAGCATAATCATCGCCAGTCCTCTTCAACGACAATAGTTGGAGGAAAGGCTGGTGGCGGTGATCATTTCGGCTCATCACCCAAGGTACAGATACTTGAAACATGAAACGGTAATCGGATCAGAGGAGATGTGAAAGAGGAGAAAATGAAAAACCGTGAAAGGAGGCGGCCTTAGTCTTGTTGACTCTTTAACGATTTTAATTTGTCTTTGTCACTCCATTTCAATCGAAATCTTTTACAGCGGTGGCTAACTTGCTACTTACTTGCACGTTGTCACTCGAGTCTGAAAAATCATGTTCCTTCTCAAAAGTCTTCTGCAACGGCATTTTGTATACTACTTGTCTAATCCGCTTACTTGTGTGCCTCATACATACTTTCACATGCATTAATTCTGTTCACATTATCGTTGTATGTATGTTTACTCACGAGTTTGTATTTTCATATGCTTTGCAGGATGGCTTTGCCAACGATCCCAACTACCGAAGTTCCCAGCCAACAATGCAGGAAGTGAACGATCTCGCTGATGAGCTTCATCGTTTGCTTTCGTCGAAATCCAAGCACGTTCCTGGTACGAGCAGCAACGGTAAGGGAAATCCTGTCAATACCGGCACGGTAACATCAATAAAGAAGACTAATGGAAGTTTAACTGCAACGTCATCATCAGCAACAAGTTCAGTGAAAGCCAGCATAAGTGCCGTCAATTATAGCAGCGTCCCCAAGAAGAGCTCCTTTGGTCTTCCTCCAGGTGCAGCGGGTTCAATGACTCAAGTACCACCAACGGCAGCTTCCACCAATTCCTCGTTGCCCCGTAGAAATCATACGTTAGCGTCAAGGCAAGAAGGCCGACTCAATCCGCACAGTCAGCAAAATTTACAGCATAATCATCATAATCATAATCAGAAGCCGTATCCGGGTCAGCAGAGTCCACCGTCGTCGTTGCCACCATCGCCCGGTCCTATGGACAGTGCAGAGCGTGGAGAATTCGCAGCACACGAAAACCCGGGACGAGGGGGTAGCGGCGGAGGCTTAGCTCACAATGATTTGTACACGGCGTCTTGGCACCCGTCCATGGTCTCACCAGCAGGAGGCGGCATGGTAGCACCAAACCATCCACATTATCATCATCATGTTCGCAATCACCCTCAGTCTCGTCGTCCTCATAGTCATAATAATAATCCACAACCACCTCGATCATCGTCACCAGCCAAAATAAACAAAACCGGAAAGGGTACGGGGTTGCCATTAAACCAACATCAGAGTCGAGTTCCCAATCCGAAAGAATATCATCGCTACCAACATTACGGGCAGGATCACGAAAAGGAGGAGATGGAGCAGTACGAAGACGGTGACTTTGTCGAGGTTGATGATGACGATGAAGATGATGTATCTAGTAATCTGGACAACGTGAAAAAGGAGGAGGAATGGGACGACGGGAACGACGTTGTTGATGATAATGAGGAAGACGAAGAAGAAGATGAAGAGGAGGAGGATGAGGAGGATGGTGCCAATCCAAGCTTTCTCATAGAGCCAAAAAATTTAGCTGCTGATTTGGAGACACTATTCTCCGTAGCAAATCATTTGTACACTTCACCGGCATCTTTATTATCTACATTCTCCGCTGCTCAAGCCAAAACCAATTCCACAAAGAAAACTGACAACCGAACTTTTGGATTTCCTGCAGCATTCCAAGGATTTCTTAAAGTAAGCCTTATCATTCATTGAACCGTTCAAGATGATGATGATGATACTCATGTTGACGTTTAGCAGGAGGAGTAAAAAATATGGAACGCGAAAAAGAAAAGCGGAGAGAGAGAGAAAAAAATAAGGTGTTCTCACGTTGATCATGTTGATGATGGTCTTGCTGCTGCAGTGAATTGAATGGACACTCTAGGGGAAAAGAAATTGGCCGATATAATGGTATTTTTCACCGTATCTATTCCATTTACTGGAGCATGGCATGAGCCATTCATTTTGTCAGAGAAATAGAGAGAGAGAGAAAATGAGAGAGAGAATCCACGGTAGAAGTAGATATTTTGCTATAAAGTGAAATGGATTGGCTGGACTCCAGATGATAAAAAGGAAAGAGGCGAGAAATGGGAATAACGGGGAGAAAGCGCTCTGCTCCTCTCGTTTGGTTTTCGGTAAACAGTTCAGTATGCCATGAGAGTAGTAGGCTGGTTGATGTGCAACTGAGTGTGAATAAGTGCAACTTTTCTCCAGCAGCCCCACTTGCTCATACAATAACGAGCAGAGAAGAGAGAAACAGATCCAGAAGAATCCATAGTTCATGTTGATGATCATGACGGTACTTCCAGCTCCAGCTATGTAGCTACTACCATTTTTCCAGTGCCGATGATTCTCTCTCTGGCTGAAGAGAAAATGATTAAAAACAATTCTCTTTGTTTTAGTCTCCTTCATGCGCCTACCTCACTCGCTCTATCCCGGTTTTTTTTTGTAGCGATTTCTTCCTCTATACTTTCCCGAGAAAAAAATTAATAGAGATACTATTTTCTCTCTCTCTCGCTCTTTGCTTAAGTATATGAGCACATACATACGTAAAATGGGATTCCGCTCGACTATATACCTAAATCAAACAGGAGGAATGACATTTTCTCAAAGCGGAACCGCTCAAATTGCCAAGACCTGGTATATCTATAGTCGGCTAATTTCACTCTGGAAATTTCCTCAAAGTCTGGATTGTTCCCACTGTCATGTCGTGTAGTAGCGTATATTACAGGCATTCCTCTCAAGTTGGATTGGATGATGAGAGCTTGGAGTTCTTTGCTCTCACACAAACGCCATATCATCAGGATTGGCATTCAATTTCTAGCATGAACGCTCTTTCTAGAGCCGTAATGTTCAGTGCAGACACGTAATATGCATGATGGCAGTGGTGTTTAATTACTCGAAATAATTAGAGAACAGTGGTAGTCCAATAGATAATAATTATCGGCCATTCACATCCTTACCAAGTACTACAAAACAGCTACCAATATATATACACAGAGGCCATATAATATATCTGTTGTGTGTATCACAAAAGCCATGTTACCATCGTTGGCTCTAACTTTTTTATTATGATCCCTATGAAAATTGCTCAATCCTTCAAGCTCACATACAGGCAGGGAGAAAGGCAGTTGCATGAATGGGAAATGCAAATGGAATATCATTATCATTTTAATGGGATCATTTCCCGGATACATTTTCGGCTGCATGTTTTTGTTGCTAACGTAATTATTGCCATTTTTTGGGGTAATGAGATACAGATTGGATGTCAGCCGAAGAAAAAGCAATTTCTTTTATCGCTTCTGTATTTTTCTTTTCTTTCTTTCTTGTTCACATACAGGTTGTAAATGAAACAATACAGCGGGGTAATAACAGCAAACTCTTGGTGGAGCTGAATGAGATGTATCAAGGACGGGAAGCGAGAATGAGTAGAGATCCCACCCAGAGCAAAGTCACCAATAGTACCAGCAACAGTACGAGCGGTGATATAGCAATAGCAGAGTCTTCCGCATCGGAAGTCATGAAAAATGTGGAAGATAAACACGAGAGTCCATACGAGAAAAGTCTCACAGCATTCGTCTTCATGTCATTCGGAGTGTTTCTCCTCAATCAAATTCACAGCTTTGTGCAAAAAACGGCAGACGAGCACATGAAGCATCATGCTTTTATGAGTAATGGCACAATGGCCAGTGAAGGAAGAGCGCTACCTTGGGAGGATGATGGACCGTTTACATGGTACAAACCGAAAAGTGAAATGATCATGACATCGGAGTCGTCCTCGTTGGACATTCTTTTCCAACCCCCCGTATCTCTCAACAAGTCGTCGTCCGCCTTGTCTGAGAACACTTCAAATTCTGTGTCGGGACGAAGTAATGACCATCCCAGCTTGGGCGCAGAGGATTCCTTTCTTGGAGAGGATCACGTGAATAACATGTTCCGTGCGCTGCTGAACATAGGAAATGCCTATACAAAGGACTCCCCCGCGTTGGAGTGTATATGGTCGCTGTACTGTCAGGATTTGGACCAAACGGCTCACAAGCGGGGCCTCTACGGTGTAGCTGCTAGGATCAATAGGTGAGCAACAATTCTCTTTCACAGGCAAAAGATTCCCTACTCTTTTTGGCTCCAGTCTCTCTCTCCAAAAACTCCGTCACTCAGTCTTCATTACAGCAAGCTGTATTTTAGTTTCCACCTCGCCGCGCTTCCAAGTTTTCAACAGGAGACGCAAATGGTAGAAGCAACAAAGCCATTACGCTTATTAGTTGTACTCTATAGCGTCAACACCATGCAGCTTTTTCTTCACTTACTAAAGCTATCTATGTATAACTCGCTCCCTTTCCCACTATTTTAGTTTCTCTGCTTACGTACAAAAACGTCTACAGAGATTCCACTTCTCCTCCACCAGTGCATTGTTACGCAAATTGTTCTTTTCGTGGTAATTATGCACGTGCACTCTCCACCCTACAAATAGGATCCACTGGAAAGTAATAATAATTGAAGCGCAAATACAACACTCAACACATTAGGCCGAGTTAAAGGGAAAATCCTTAAAAGATGAAACACAAGAAAGGGTGATGACGGTGGCTTCTTGGAGGTGCAAAAGGTAAGTTGCTTCGCTTTTGTGTTGAAAGCATAAAGGAGAAACGTGGGGTACGCTAATTACACAACTTGTGTGTGTCCGTGAGTGCCACTAGCACGACCACCACCTGAGATGATGACGGCGATAATGCTGATGAGGTTGAAGGTTTTTCTACTTTTCCTCCTCGTGTGGTGTAGAGCCTGTACTCACATGTGCTAATAATGGGTGACTAATGAAAACCCTAATGAAAGAAACCTCATAGTTATCAAGTATAAGCGGACAGGTAGCTGCTATGGAATGGCAACGTGCCTAACATTTCCCACAATCAGGAACGAGGCAATAGTTTCGTCATCCTTCTTTTCTCCTCTTTCCTCGTACTTTTTTTTAAATTTTCAACTACTTGCTCAGCTCGATTAGAAGGGAAACTCCAAGTTTAAGTTTTTAGCACACACGTTGTCGTCGATTTCCACACCTTTCTTCCTTCCACTGATAGTAATTCCGTATGCATTACTGTCATTGTAAACATTAGCAGGCAACCTTGACAAACGGAATATTCCTGCTGATATACCTACTTTCATCACCAGCAGCCACTGATTGCCTGCTGCTGTCTAATAATTTTGAAAACTTTTTGAAAAAGTTCAAAACTGGGACTGTTCATACGACACGTACTCACATAGCAACCATTATTAATTGACGCTTCAAAATCTGAAAACGTGTTCATATTTAGTAGACGCTGTGGTTCACAGAACTTCCTTCCTCGTCAATTATGAATGGTCATCTCCTCCTGTCCATATATATTTCTAATTTCGCTAGTTATATAGCTCGGTATATGTAAAACTGTTCTCGACTCTACAGACGATACATATGAAATGCGTGAAAAGTTTTTTTGAACGGGGATTTAGTAAAATTATCATGGTAAATTACTAATTCAGTAGTGATGAGAGTTTCACATGAAGCCAGGATGGTGTAGCTGGTTGTGATGATGATGATGATGATGAAAGTGTACGGGAACATGCGGTAGGAAATTTTTAAACATGAATCATTATATTTTTTAAATAAGAAGCGCAAGCTTTTGCCGAGTGGAAAATGAAAGAGGAAAGTCAAGAAGGTTAGGAGCAAGGTGGATATTTTTTTCCTCTCTTCCTTTTTTAAAATGTCTACAAGGATCACTGCTTTCTTCTTTCTCTCTCGCTGCATGTCTGTTGGCTCTTACACAGAAGAAAATTCTATTTTTCCCCGAGACCTTGAGTCATTCGTGGTAGTAAGCATTCACGTCTTCTCAGTTTCGCACTATCAGATTGCTTTGTTGTGTCTTCTTGGCTTAACTCTTCTCTGGCATTGGCATCTACTCATGCATATGCATACCAGTTTCCTTTCTCTCTTTGCACTTTTCTCCACTCCATTCAAATTTTAAATGAGAACAGTGGAAAAGTTTGCGGCTGTTTTTTATTTCCTCCATTCTTTCGTGCAGACTTTCATGTATCGTGTACTCTTGCCGTAAATTTGTTGTCAAGAATATGAAAGGGCTCTAGTAGTAGGTATCTCATCGTCTTAACATTTTCCCCCTTCTTGAGAGCTGGAGTGAGATTGTGTGTGTGCGAGTATGAAGCGAGAGAAGAAAAAAAGTTGGTATTATGATGATGACGAGAAAGGGAGACGGGGAAGGAGAAAGCAGTTATATTTTGATGATAAGTAAAAAAGGGTTTCCCTACTCTTTTCAACCTTATCGGTGAAAAGTGTGTGAGGAGACTAGAAAAAGAGTGTCAGATTTAGCAAAGCTGTCTGCTTTGCAGCAGGATAAATTTTTGGTGTTTTTTGGTGCTCTCCTGCTTCTCATGATGATGATGATGATGATGATGGGGACGTGAATGAGGATGATGTGAAGTAGGATTTTTTTATGCTGGAGTATTTAATGTTTACAAACAACAACAACTAACGCAGCAGTGCCGCATTGCAATCTGCATCATCACCATCAGCATCGTCATCTCCAGAATTTCCAGTTAAAAAATATGACAGGGTACACAAAGTAGAAACAAACATATTATTAACGAACCAGTGTGTGAAGAATGAGGCAGAGAAAGTGTACATACACTTGAAAGGAAGGAAGGGAAAGAGGAAGGAGAGGAAAAAAAAACTCAAGTTTTCAAATGAACTTGGGGAGCTCAACTTGTTTTTCCTATGAAAAGCTTCGTTACTCTCTCCCGAGGAAAAACTGAAAAGAGAGATTTTCTGTTATTTTTTGTTTGTGGGTGAGCGCATTAACGTGGTAGATGTTGCACAACGACAACACTCAAAAGACAGGGATGGCATGATAATCAGTAAAGTGTAAAATGTGGTGCTACCTTCATCCTCATCATCCTCATCACATCCACTTCAAAGCTGCAGTGGGAGGACATGGAAATGATTTGGATAAGAAACGGCATTTTAAATTTTGCACATTAGGCACAGATAAGGGATTGGCAACGCAACTAGAATTGTTACCGTGAACCGTATTGTGGTCCAGGTTTGTTCCCTATCTTATCCATCAACAGCAATTATCATTAGTCCTGTTAATTTTCAAAAACATCATGTGGATCCTGTGGTAAAATGTACACTTGACTTGGTAAGTACAAGCTCATATATTTTTCCTACGGCTATCATCCTGTTGGACGTCAGGATTCAGACACACACAAGCCAACGCATAAAAAGTTGTGGGGTGGAAGAACTCATGTAAAAAAGTGGCTGCTGCTGCGGCGACGGTGGTGGTGGTTGTAAAGGAAGAGGAAAAATGTAGGTCATGTCTAAATGCTCTTCTCTCTTTCTTTCTCTGACTCTTTGCCCTTTTTATACTTTCCCTGCTGCTCCCTTCCTTCTTTCTTATGCTGAGAAATTTAAGGGACCGACGGAGGAGGAACAAGTAAAGCAAAAAGAGGAGGAAATGGAAATTCTTTTAATGTGGTTTTTAAGATTCTATGAGAGTACAACATTGCCATGCCATCATCGTTTTCCTCCTCGTCGTTTTTTTTGTGAATTTACCGTCGTAGTCGTCGTCCTCGTCGTCTACTCAACTAAAGCTGCACCGCATTATACACTCTACACAATTTCATCATCATCACCACCGTATAAACACTTTTTATCCTTGTTTCTCCTTCTTCTTCATGCGCTCTTTCCGTTTTGGAAAATAGTTTAATGTAGAAATGTATAAGAGGACATATCTCCATTCTTTTTTTTCCGCTCCGCTCGTCCAAGAAAG
Organism: Sinella curviseta; assembly: GCA_004115045.4. NCBI lineage: Eukaryota > Metazoa > Arthropoda > Collembola > Entomobryomorpha > Entomobryidae > Sinella > Sinella curviseta. Next base: position 30,134,504 of record CM065489.1, read on the forward strand.
AAAAGTCGGGCAGCTACTGCTGCTGGAGAAAAAGAGAAACGTGAAGGGGAAAAAATTTAAAGGATTTACGCAAAGATGATGATGGCGATTCAAAAGTACAATTATTTTTACTATTACTGTCATCTTTCCATTGCAGTGTCGGCTTACGCCTAATAATGAAACAAATCCCACCCGAGTTGACATTTGATGTGATTCTTCGTTCCTTGGTCGGATGGGATGGACTTCCCTGTCGCAAAATGTTTCCAGAGTGAGTAGCCATACAAGTGCTGCTGCACTACAAAAACATTATAACATTGCAATTGCAATACTTTGTATTTTCCGTTATAACTTGTCTTGTCTGATTTGATTGAAATTTGTTGTAATGTATTTTATTTTAGCTGTTCAGCCGGAAACGGAACGATATCCATGGTATCTAGCGAGGAGGGCACTATGGGAGTGAAAAAATTGGCTGCAAATGTTCTTTGAGTCATTATATTTAAAATTACATCGTAACTATTTGTGCAATCTGCACCAAGAATATAAAATTGCAATGTTTCACACCTTTTCCTCTCACGTACAATCTCAAGAGAACTTAATGGAACATGTACACAATGCAAAGTATAATCATCCCCATCCCTCCGGAATTACTACCTTTCTCAGCATTCCTGGATCTCTTTTCCCATGTCAGATTCAAGCGTCACAACATTTCTGTCCTAAACTAAATGTTATTATTATTGTACTACGTGAATACTTCAATTTTTACAGTATTTTTTATACTCCCAACATGATGTAATAATAGTAGGTAAATATTTTTTTGGAGATGAAGGCATCCTGATATGTGCAACTGTCATTCCTCACATGATCATAATATTGTTGACTATGTTTGGTTTTTACAATTAATAAACTTGTCATGGAGTGGAGTGACAAGAGTCAGAATAACAGACACGTTTCGCAAGATTCACGATCTTGTTTATTTATTTTTTATATGCTTCTCGCCATTACTTTATAAGAGTTGCCATTCCACAGTGGAATGTGTGACTGTAGTATGCATGCAAATTCAGTCGATTAAACTGGAAATGAGATGAAGTGTTCATGGAATTCAAAGAATTTACCGACACAGCAAATAACACACCCACACCACCAGCATCTCTCTCTCTCTTGTTGTGGTAGTAAAATATTATTTATGAACTACAATATCCAAAAGCTCACTCAATTTTTCGACATGTTTGAAAAAAAATGAATGACGAGTTGTTGGAGTGAGTGCCTGTGTGCGCGCCCAGTGGAAAATGGCAGCCAAACAGATTACTTTTTTTGTGAGTTTCATGGAACATTAAATGAAAGAAACACCATTAAAACGTAACATTGCACTGCTGCACGTTTTGCATTCAACAGCAAGCACATTTCGCACTTGTGTTTTATCAGAGCACCAGATTGCAAATTCGCTCATATACATACGCTGATATAATTTGAAACAATAATTAAGTGGCCTATTTTCCATGCGAGTCAGAAACAGCAGCAGCAATAGCAATCGTCGCCCGTGCTCTATTGCGAAATAAATAGCAAACATTTGTACAGTTTTTATTGTCATGACTCCATCACCATTTCTTTCGTCCTCCTCACATTCACATTCCATTCCATTATTCCACTGAAACTTGAAACTATCAACAGCATCTGCAGCTGCACTCCACACACGACTCACGACACAAAAAAAGAACTTCTCATTTTGGAAGCAGCAAATCCTAAGTAGTCGTCGTATATAGTTTACTGTGTGAAGTCGAAGTGTATGGCTCCCCCTTCATCATATCATTAAATGCATTTTAATCCCATCTTTTTTTCCTATCTATTCCGTTCCCAGCTTTCCGAAATGTCTTTTTCATTCTTCTTCACATATATATGAGCATATTATATGTAGGAACTATCAACTATATCGTCAAGTAAATTACCTTGAAAGAAACTGTCTCCGGTCCAGCATATTTCGAAAACATCAGGAAAATAACGGCTTTAATATGACAGTTTTGTTACAGATAAAATGTTCTACTACGGCCATTTCTGTTATGCCCTGAATGATGATGTTATTGCTATATTTTCATGTGCCTACCTATATAATAACGCATTATTCCGTAATCTTCACTCTCTCCTTCACTTCAACGGAATGAAACTAGGAAATTGCACAAAATTGGTATTACGCTGCTACAGTAGTAGCAGCAAGTCTAAAATAATAAATGCAAGATTTGCATGTTCCCTTCATTGTACAATGTACCCTTTTTAGTAACAGCGACGAGAAGGAGAGCCGACGATCATTTTTCCAAGAACACCAACAAGTATATTTGGCGGACACGAGCGAATATTTACGTCAGGGAGAAATGTATGTGTCGTTATATTTTCTCGTCGTTGCCGTCTTCATCGGGAATCAAATGGGGAATGGTTATTATTACTTTGTAGTATGTAGTGGAAGCAGTAAAGGCAAAACAAGTAGATAAAAATGGCGTCATTCATACGACGGCGATATGAGAAGAAAAATGCAAAAATCAAATGACATCTGAATAAAAAAATATACAAGTAGCAGAAATAATTGGAACGTTTTATGCGAACCATCCATCGACTGTCTGTCTGTTATTCAGCAGATCCAGAAAAGTGTGTATGTGTCTGTAGTAATAATCAGCTCATTTAGGCTTCCAGGTAAGCACTTTGTTTAGGAAGGCATTCATAAAAAATAAAATGGTCCATTGTCTATTCCAATTTTCTTTGTTTGTACAGTTTAATTGCCTATTGTTCTATCTTTCATGAGAAGTTGGCTGCAAGCCAACCCGGAGTTTGAGGAGCTTCTCGACTATAAAAGGAACGCTGCACCGGGCTTGTGCTGTCAGTTACCGTTTTTCGACGACATTTTCGTTTTATAGCGTTGTACACATCAGCAAGTTATACTTTTGGCCCTAGTTGAAATTACAAGTGACATTCTTACTGACAATTGCAAATAATGCAACTTTAGAGTCTTAACCGTTAAATCCCGAAAAGTTAATTCAAAATCTAATAGTCACAGATTGAAAATTTCTAAGGCAGAACACAGCGTACGTTTAGCCACCAGTTTGGCAAATTCTTGTTTTCTTTAATAACAATATACAAATGTGATGTATTTGTTTAAAAACACAATCACTAATAAAAACAACTTTGTGAGTCATGTTCCCAAATTCGGAGTATCCTTATGAAATTCGTTTCCTTAGATTCTCCAACGACGAACATGAACAACCCCTTGATTTTATGTTTTTAAATTGTGATGTAATTTGAACGTATATTTCCCATTTCTGGTCGCTATTGCCACTACAACAATATGTTGCCAGAGCCATTTCCACTGCACCTACCATAACAAGTTGGAATATTATTTCGGTGCGTATTGCAGTATTTTTCGCATACAACCCTTTAAATATATTATTGCACATGCTTTTTCATTTAGAGCCAAAAAAGAAGGAAGTGAAACAGCTGCCGTTATTGCTACAGCTACCACTTCAATTTCATTCCATAAAGAAAACGAGGCTACCACCGCCACCACTCTTTTCCCCAATTCCATGAGTGAGTATCGACTGAATCATAAAACTGCTTCCCGATCCCAGCGAACCGAACCCAATGCAAAAAGAAAGTCCACCACACACCGTGCTCGATCAACATGTACCATGTGCCAGCTGGCAAAAGTGAAACGTTTCCTTCACCCTACGCCAACATATTTACCAATGTACATGGTAAAGTAAGTAGCAAGTAATTTTATTTTATAAAGACATTTCCACTTGAGCATTTCAAGAAAAAAAAACTTGGTTCTTTTTTAAAGCTTTACGTATTCTCCTTCTTCTTCTTTCCATACTATTTTCTTATTCGTTATTGAAGACTAGGGAGACAGCGGCAGCAGAGAAAAAAAGAAAGCAAAATGGACAAGACGAAGTAAAAGTGAAAGCGGACAGAGTAAAAGAGGCACTTATTTAGAATGACAATAATATGATTTTCTCGGGTATGCTACTACTGCTGCTGCCTCTGCTACTGCTCCCCACTTGTCTTTTTTACTTTTCCCTTAATTTCTCAAAGTGGTGTTCCATTTAAAACAAGTGCTGTCCCCATTGTCATCTTTATCCGTAGCATCATCATCCAGCGAAGAATAAAAAAAGTAGGGAAAGAAAGAAGACAAGGGCTATCCCAAGAGAGCCCTAGTTCCACTTGACTATATCTCTCCTCGACACCTACAACAAGCAAGCATGCAGTCAATTTCTCTCGTAACGTAAAACAACAGTCAAACAACTAAAATGCCGCGAGCAGAGCGGAATTGAATGAGCTATGATGATAGTGCAAATGAAGTGACTACGAGATTGGTTACATAAAGAAAACGGAGTCATCATTTACGCGGAAAATAGTCCACTCCGTTTTTTTTTCTTGCTAAAAAAGACAAGAGAAACGGAGTGACTAAGATAAAAAGAATGCATGGGATGAGTAAAACAGAAAGAAGAAAAAAAACATAACGACTTTTACTTTTGTACCATTTCCACTTCTTTTATTTCTATTAGTTTTCCCTCTCCCATCCTTTCCATAATATTTCGTTTTTTCTCCAATCTGCTTTCTCTTGCCACCCATTCACAATCATCATCACCATCAGAGAAAAAATAAACCATTGAAATAGAAAGAGTAGTGAAAGTAGTAGTGGTAGTAGTAGTGAAATGAGTGGCAGTTTAGGATGGAATAAATTAGGGGATCATCATCATTCTCCTCCACACACATACACACACACAAGCTCATCACCATTATCGCCGTAAAGTCACCATCCGTTTTGAAAACCTATAAAGGGAAAGGAAACGGAGTGGATGGGGGAAACAAAAAATGGCGATATTTGGAGCGGTGCAATAACATCTCGTGCAAATGTGTATTTTGTTTCCGTTGCTTAAAAATACCGTCATTCTAAAAATGTTTATGTTTTCTTCTTGGATGGCATACGATGAATATTGAGCCAATATGTTGGAGTACTTAATACGTATATCCGCTATAATTTGTGCTCGCGAGAGAGAGAAGGAGAGAAAAAAAAAACTTTGCTTTTACGGATTTCTACGAACGACTCTGCTGTATTTTCTCCCCTTTCCTTTTTCATTCTCTACCAAGCTGAGAGAAGACTATGTCCAGCCATTTTAACTCCGCGGAGATGGAAAGAGAAGCGGATGCTGTTTTTGGCATTGTCATTACCATTCCTATTCGCTCCAGTGCATTACTGATGGCGAGAAGTTCTGCTTCGTTTCATTAGTTTGTAGGCTTTTACTTCGATCCATTCTATATACCTTTGCAACTCTCTGAGAAAATTCATTCTCTCACTCTCTCTCGCTGCCTTTTGCAAATTCATTCCCCTGCACAATTGCTCAGTTGTGTTTTTACCGTTTGTTGATGACATTGCCATTTGTGTGCAGCGTGTAGGATCATGCTAATAGTTAGTGACGTTTTACCCTGATCGTGATCACATGCGAATATCCTTACAGCATATTATTATTGTGGCATTCGGTTATAGAATGGAAACTGTAATTGATCTCATTTGTTATCCTGATTCCTGACCCGCCCAACCACTAATTTCCATACCAGAAATTAGTCCAGAAATAGAAAATTGTAAACTAATGACAGTCACAGAAGTCTCCGAAAGAAACTAACAAATTTACCAAATGAAATGCAAGTTACTGCATCGTGTATGCTGCTGTCATTACGGTCGAGAAAATTGTTGGCTGGTTGCTTATTATGCAACAACAACCTGTTGTTGTCTCTTGTCATATGCAGATCAATCTCGATTGCGTTATTTTTCCAGTATTTTCAGTCCTGCTACTATAATCTGAACACGATGAACACATATACAGATGAATGAGTTTAATATTTCTTTGCAGAGCCGGACAATGTTACGTGAGCACAGACCCGGATCTGTAGAGCACTGGCTCAAATTATTTAAGAACATCCGTAAAATCATAACAATTTTATTATTGCCGTGTAGTACAAATATCGACTTTACGAGAAGTTTTATGTCACCACAAAAAAGGACCATCATTCATGCGTTCTCTCTCACTATCTCTCTAAATATTTACTGGTCTCAGCAAGAACACATTTTTTTATTAATCCCATAACTTTTATCTTGTTACTGCGTACGGCACTCTTCTATTCATGGTGTGCGGCAGTGAAATATAAACAGCTTAAGGTTGCCATTCGCCATATTCTCTATTAAAAGTTTATTACCTTCATTAAAATCCAGCAGCTGGTGTATTTATCTCCACATTTTTCATCTTCCCACCCATGCATCCAATAAATGCTTTAATGAAATTCTCTTCCCAGTAAGAGTGGACACGCCTAATGCATAATTGAAACTGCACTCGTAAAGGACGAGCTCGCTCTGGTTTATAATTCAATTCACTGATTGTCCATGTTGCCAAACTAGACTTACATGCCTAAAATATATTTAATACGAGTGCTTCGACCGTCCAAGGTCTCGTACGTAAGAGCTGTTTACGTAAATCAAACAAACAATTGCGATGATGACGACAACAAGAACCATTTTCTACAAAACGATAACCATTATCGTCATGAGATGCAAGACAGAACTTGTCTTGTTATCCAAGTGGAGTTGTGTAATTTCTTGATTCCTTTTCTTGCTCTCGTTTGTCCAGCGTCATCCTCATGGCCAAGATCATCATCATTTATCCGCAAACACTACCCACTTAAATAAAGTTTTAATATTTAATTCTAACATTATTGCTTCTCCTTGCTGAAAATGCAAAAGTCCCAATCGGTCCAAACGGTTTCCTCCCATTTCAGCCATTCAAAACCCCAGCAATCATGCATGTGGTTGGATAAGTGAAAGGATGTTTTGTGTATGTGTGGTTTGCTTTCCTTTCCTATGCACACATCACACATACGTATGTACATGTATGCATGCCAGTGGTGTGAAGTGAAGTGTTTCGTGTTGGTGGATGTTGATGATAATGATGATGATGGGCCTGACTAAGACTCTGATATTGTCAAAAGGAGAGGGATAGAGAGGAGGAAAGGAGAATAGGATGAAAGTGGTCACGGCTTTCTCCTTCTTTACTCTCCTGCTCCTCTCCTCCCTTTTGAAAACCTCGTCACGCACTCCCCACAACTATTCCGTATTATTTAATAGTACAACAAGCACTTCTTCTGCCCCGCTTCTTTACAATTCATTATTCCTACAAGCAAAAAGGAAAATAAGCAAGCTAGTAAAGCAAGCATGTTCTATCATGTTCTTCATCATCCAACACAAATGGCAGTCAACCTTAAAATCCTTTTGTGTGTGTGTGTGTGTACGTATATATCCTCTTGTGCACGCTACCCATTCATCCTTTCATTCTCTTCTGCCCTGATACGCCTCCTTGAAAAAAAGTGTGTGGATTTTCGGGTTGGATGTACAGTTAGCACACATACCAGAAAATAATGGGATCAGTCAAGTGTACACACACAGTACCTCCATAATAATAATAATAATCAACATCACCATCATTCCTGCCATACACTCATACCATTTTCCATTTGTATGCATAGCCCTGCTTGAGAAAAGAAGAGCGGTCACTCTGTGCATTTCACTCTCATCATTATCATTGGACACATTCACCTCAATGATTTCTCGTTTCTTTTACAATCTCCCCATTCACAGTTCAAATGGCTCATATGTTACACAACCAAAACTCCAAAGATCCAAGGACGCCAATTTCCCATTCTTCACTCATATCATATCTCAATTCCTCATTTTAGGAGAGTTTGCAAGGTGCCCACATAAAACTTCCCACCAACATACTCCTTCTTTTAAAAAGAAAGTGACACTCTAGAGATTCATTTTACAATTTATTTTCCTTCATTTTGCATGTACTCATTGTAAGCTAGCTTTGTTGATGATGCTGCTGCAACGGAATGCGTGGTCAGTTTATCCCTTCCCTGGAGAGAAGGGGAGTGGAATAGCGAGAGAAAGTAAAAGGCAAAAAGAAAGACTACTCTTTTGCTCACCGTCTTTCTTTCCTGGGCAAGTAAAAATGCAAAGGACGAATTTCTTGTTCTTTCTTCTCATTCCTTCGCTCCTTCTTCTTCTTCCAAAATTAATATTCAAATCAGAAGTCTTACAACTTGAAATGTAATATTCATTATTATTATATTTCTCTCTCATCTCACCAAGCAAAAACCAAGTCATGATGATGCGGTAGGTTCGGATGCTGCTGCTGCGGTGGTTCATTTTTTCGCTAATATGATAACACAGAATCCCTTATTATTTATGTGCTTTTTGAAGCTTCGCTGCTTTCACTTGTTCGCTTCCAGCCTCATCTGCTCCATCATTTCTCCGAGTCGACTACACTTTCTTCTTCCTTCTTGCCTTTCTCATTTTACGTCTGTTGCAAGAAAGAACTGATGATGACGATGATGATGAGAATGATGTGAAGCCAAGTAAATAAGGCTTAGATGAGGCTTACTTTGCTAAGCTTATTGTTTATGAGGTGATCATTGAAGTATATACACACATAACTTGATCATGTCATGTTTATGATATCATCATTATTACCATCATCATCATCAACAAGACCACCTCATCCCACTCGCTCAGTCAAAGTCAGCCATGCAGTGCAACACGCTTAATTCCTCTCACGTTCTTCCTACGAACTCTGCTCGGACCACATAAAAGTCAAGGGTGGAAATATGAAAACGATAATAGGATACACCAACATCAGCATATCAGTGCGTTCGGTTAATAATAATGAAAGTGGGGTCGGCTGCCTGCTTGTTCATTTGTCTTTAGTGCTGCTTGATTTCATGAACTTCTCTCATTGGTCATTATCCCATTCTCATACTTCTTACGTACATGCAGACTACAAAAAATACGGGACGATTAATTCAATCGTACATAAAAGAGAGATATCATTGAATTGTCGAAGATTTAATGACTTGGTCTTGGATCAAGTTTTTCCCATGAATTTGGAGTGGATCTGTTTGATGGCAAATATGTCCACTGTAAACGGTAACCATACATACATAGCTGACATTATCGAATCATGTTAGCACAGATTTGACCAGTGACGCAGTGACCATCGCCACTTAATAACCACAATACCTTCAAGAGGGATGTCAATGTCATGATGAATGTCGAATGCTAATACCCGTGACATTCGCATACGCATTCAAATAAGCAGGAATATGTGAACATGTTTTCCTGTGAAACAACACTCTCTTGTGTTCATCCTTGACCACAAAAGGTTGACCCATCTGATATAAAATCAATAGGACTTGTCCACAACCCATGGAAACAGCACACGAAATACACAGGTTACGGTTAAAAAGGAATGCGTTCACAACATGCAAACTGACAAACTGGACAGCAAGTAGGTACGTTAACAGCAGAATACCCAAAGCATTCAGTAAAGTTACAGGGAAACGTTTTTCAGCACGTCTTATGGAATATTAACGCCCCTGTTTATAGTGTATATGACCTTCAAAGGATGTAGTCATTACAATAAAGATTCTACCCTCTTCTCCGGAAATAAACGCAATTGTTTATTACGCTTAATAATACCGCTTACAACAATCATAATATATTACGCTTGTACTATTTTAGCAAAGATTTCGGTCTATAAATAACTTTTCTCTAAGACAAGGCCAAATCATTAGACAAGCTACAGTTATCTCATGATGAACGTTGGAAATAATTAGGAAAGCGAGTTATTTTTATATATCGGCGGAAACGACTGTTAAACTTTCAGTCCGTTCATGGGAAGAAAAAATATCATGAGATTGTTTGGGACGTATTGGTATGCGCTGTCATTATAATATACTTCCTCGCGACTGTTCCGTTTAGTTCATCACGGTCCACTCAATCCCTGTTGATATATGTACATAACTAGCAAAAGCGTCTGTCGGTCTCCTCCCTTTCCTCCACTCGACTTCTTTTCTTGTAAGAAATGGAAAGCAATAAAAAATTCGTTTCGTATGCTCTTGCTTCCTTCTTCTTCTTCTGCTTCCATCACCAAAGAAATAGTTTCTGCAGGCGAACTTTGTTTTTTATGACGGTCAGTGCACTGTCCTACTAAAAGTCGATACTTTCTTTCTGTACAGCAATGGGATACATTGTGGAAACATGGTGCGTGTCCTGTTTGCCGAAGGGTCTCCTCCTCCACCTCCTTGAAAATGGGAAGACTTGACTGGACTGTGTAAATAAATGGAACGGAAATACATATAAACATAATGCGAAGAATAGGACAATTACTTCAGTCTAGGGCCGGTCTACAGGAGTCCAGAGAAAGCAGTGTGCTTGGCCGTTGTACTTGTGTGACGGGATGAGAGAGGAGAAAGCGAAACAAGTGAATTTCTTTGTTGTTGCTCGTGGTGGTGGTGGTGGCGGTGTTCTGGTGGAAGGGGAAATGTTGGACAGTAGTTGTTCTCCAGAGAAAGTAAAATTCTGACTAGGAGAGAAAATTGTATTAGAATGGGAAAGGTTACTGAAGAAGAAGAAGCAGCAGAGAATTGCTGAGGTCGATGTTGATGACGACGACGAGTATAATGATGACTTTGCCTGTCCTCTCCCAACAAAGTGGAGTAGTACTCAAAGTGAGAGGGGGAGAGAGAGAAATAGTAATCGGCAATATCGAAGTTTACGAAACAAGTTAAAGTGGATGTCTAGCAATGCTAGAGGTTGGCGTTGCGTTGTTGGGAATAATAAAAAGGTTTTCTCTCTCTCTAAACTTTCCACTGTTTTCTCCATCTCTCTTTTTTCCAGTCGTCAGGGTTAACTTCTTTATTACTGCCATGTGAACGTGAACAAGTAGGTTGCGCTTTTGTTTGTATGTATTTCAAAAGTTAGTCTGCCTGCAAATGTCTGCTGTGTGTGTGCATAACAACAAACAACAAAAAAACAAGAGCAGAGCAACAACTGCGACAGCATATATTCAGCAGCAGCACCAACATCATCGCCAGCAACACTCCACTTTTTTTCTCCGTCGTTTCCTCCTTCTCTGGAGTAGTAGCATACACTGTGGCGTAAAAGAAAGTGGAAGAGGGCTGCTTCTTGCTTGTCTTGCTGTGCAAGTGAGGTATGCACAGGAGCACATTGTTGTTTTGGTGGCGGTCGGTAGGTTGTTGGTTGGATGGGAAAGGGATTCTTTTATAGTTGACTGCTGGTAGTGGTCTCAGCCACAGAGTGAGTTGAGCAGGAGAGGATCGCGGACCATACGCAAAACTTTGTTTAAAAGCAGCCATGTAGCTCGAGAGAGAAAGTCCATAGGACCGAAACAACCATCATAATCTGATTCCCATTGAATTTTATATCATTGTTGTCATCTTCATCCTTTCTTACGGTACAAATAACTTTTGCCATTGGCCTTTCCACTGATATCCTTTTTCAAATATCTTCTCCGGCTTGACTTGCATGACTTGAAAAAGATTTTTCTCCGGGCCCTCTGGGCATTTCTTTCTTGTGAACTAAACTGATAGGCGCGGAGGAAAAGAAGTAAAATTTTCCGTTTTATTTGCTCAACCAGTTAGTGAACCCAGTGCAGTGGAAGGGATAAGGACAGGAAGAGAGAGAGTTGGCAGGAGTTTTCGTTTTACGGGGAACATTGAGAAACGCCATTTAATTCCGTTCTGTACCTTCTCCGGTTACTACTAACTGACTCACTGCCATATAGTGAAAGCATGTGTCTCAGCAGTCAATATATTATTCCATAACTTTATAGAAAGCATTTTTTATACAAAAAAAAACTGTAGGATTTGTGTTGTTTGTTGTACAGTGACAGGTGACAAATTGACACTGAAATCATTTCTATTAGTCAATGTTTTCTGTCCTTGTGTCTCCTCTTCTCTCGCTCTTTTTGTATGCACGCAAGCATAACCACTATCATCGCTCAGAGAGAAAAACAAGTCGGTTGTGTAAATAGTGCAGCAACCAAATACACACACGACTACGAGCTTCATTCATTCAACAAACAATTTTCCCTTCTGGTGTGGTGATTACTACATACTCCGCTGATGTTCATGATGATGAGAAGGAGGATGACTCCACCAATAACCGCCTGTCTTTTCTCCTCTTTGACATCTTGAAGTTTCTCTATCGCCATTAGTCCACATGCTCGCACACCCATACACACACACGAATTCATTTTCTCACCGTTGCACACACCCAACAACAACATAGTTTTGGTCGTTGTAGTTGTTGTTGTTGTTCATAGCGCTTTTCTACTTCTGGTCATGGTGATGATCATAATGAAGCCCGTTTCCGTCTATTGGACATAATCTCCACAGTTTTATTTTACCCACGTCTTTCCCTGACGTCAAAAAATCCTAAATATACTTGCCGTATTATTTATTTACCTTTTATTTACCCATCTCTGGATTACTCAATATCTGACAACAGTGCCATTTATGCGGGTTCCTCAAAAAATAAATACTGGTAAATTTACCAGGCTTTCACCCGATTTCCTTTTGTTTTCCGCACGTATTTACATTTAAAAGGGACACATTATTATTGTGAACATAATACGCCTTCCATTCTCGGAATTAGTTCCAGTGTGTAGGCGTCATTTTCTCTCTGTTGCTGACAGAATCCGTGGAATGCAGCAGGAACAAAACCAGCAACGCACCAGACAAAACGGTAACAACTTGTTTCCTCCTGCATGGCTGACTGGCGAGGATAATCAAAGAGACAGAAATAAATGAAAGAAATGGACAGGGAAAGGGACACCGACCAACGTAGCCAACAATGACAGCACATCCGCTACTTTCATCGCTTTACAAACTTTAATTCAGCAATACTCACTCTCACAATCAGAGTAAAAACATGGTCGAAAAGTTAACTAAAGAGAGTCTGTGCGATAAAAATTTATAATACATAAAAACCTTGCAAACTCCAGCCGACTAGAGAAAGAGAGGGAGAAAGAGAGCACTGTAAATCTGCCAGTGGCGACGACAGCAACAGCATCAGACTTATAGGCCAACAAAGAGTGCCTACACTCTTTTGATTCACAAAAGTCCAGCAGAAAAGAAGTTTTGCAACCATTTTCTCATCCTGCAACACAAGCAACACTTGTGAACTTTTACTTGTGAAGAGAGCGAGACTGATGATAAGGGAGCGTATGTGTGTATTAGGTCCCTCCGTGAAATAAGCGGAGAAGACACTTTCTCCACTTTAGTGCTCCTTTTGGGCAACCAGATGCTGTTGAGTTTGAGCATGTTGCATTTCCCCTGGTGAATTTTTATTATTATTTTTTTTTCACCAGCTCAACCCATTCAGTTTTCTTTCTCTGTCCATCTGGCTTTTGGGGTGACAACAGACAAGTTCTTTCCTCTCTTGTCCTTTCTCCTGTCATTGAACACCTGACATTATTTTTCAAGTTTCAAGACTAAACTTGCCTTTTGGCGGTGGTTAGTTAACCATTGCATCAGTTAGTTGGCCTTCAATACAGGAATTTGTGTGTGAAAGAAGAGCGTGGCAACAACAACATTGACGAGTATAAAACTTTGAAAGTGAGTGCATCTTCCAGCAAACCAATTCAAGTTATTCTTTACGGGTTTCCTGGTTGACTTTGCGTCTATACTTGAAATGGTGTGATAAATTATTCCCTGGTTACAAAGGTACTATAGGAACTATACAGTTCCTTTTTATTGCGACCCAGTTAAACCATCAGCCAAACAGTGTTAATGGTGGTAATCATGGTCATCTTGAGCGTGAGCATCAAGATGGTGCAATCTTACTGAAAAGTTGTGCGAAAAGGAAACTTTCTTTTTGTCTTCTTCTTCTCCGTGTGGGATCACCAGAGGCGTTTGGAAGAAAGAACGAAAGAAAAAAAACGTGAAAACTTTTTTCTAAACTCTTCTTTCCCAGACCCGTCCAATATAAAAACAATGTAAGTTTCCTTTTTCCTGAATGGATTTTCAAAGCGAATTGTGTATCTATTGCCTCTGCATGTCTTCTTATGATTATCATTATGATTTTCATCGAGTCAAATAACTACTCCTATTATTAAGCTTTTATGAAGACAAGAAAAGTTATATTTTCAACAGAGAGTAAAACTGTATATTCTTGAGATAAGTAAGCAAGTTTGCAAAGTTTATTTTCCCGTTTTTTTAAGAATAAAAAATATGGAGCTTGACTGAAATGCTAAGAAAACAGGAAGGAAGGAAGTCTCAAGTTTGCGTGTTTTTTGGTGGTAGCATTATGACTCGCTGTGATATACTTTTTTTTCCTGCGTTCACCCAACTAATTTAACGCATGGAAACACCAAATTATTAACTGAAACGGAGGAGATCCTCCACCAACGCAACCAAAACTCTTATCTCGTATTTTTAAAGCTCTACTTGCCTCCTATTAACTTTCCATACATTTTTTTGGTTGTGGATTAAGGGAAAAATACGATTGCCTCTGAAAAGCTGTATTTATTGCCGCTATTATCAGACTTTGTTTAATAATTTTACTTTTTTAAGGGGAAGATAAGCATGTTGCTTTATTTTGATCTTTTTTTTTCTTCGTTGCATGGAACGTGTGTTTTTTATCCATCCAAGAGAGTTTCTCTAGACTGTAGATGAAAGCGAACTGTAATATTTCATGGTTATTTAGTACCTTCTTCTCTGGACAAAATACATTGACGATACAGTTGAGGTATTTTTAGCCCCGAGTAGGTTCCATAGTCCAGAGAAACGCGGCTGGAAATTCTCATCTCAGCTGGGAACACTACGTGGGCAACTACTGTTGTTTTGTAGATAAGGAATCTCCGCATCCTCTTCGGAAAACATTCATCATTTACAAATTACAAGATTTAAAAGGACAGCGGAAGTAACACTCTGCCACCATCACCACCACCACCAGGCATGGTCGCGAAAGCAAGAAGTTGCAAAATTATTTAAATGAATGGCAACTCTCCCGTGTGCTAGCACCAGTAGCAGTGCTGTACATTCAGGTTGACTGGGCTGACTTTGGTTGGAATGGCAGGGGAGGAGATGATAAAAGAGAGCGGAAGAGAATAAGAGTGAAAAGAGGAGTGATGGATGCGGAGGATGTTGGTTGATCATCGTCGTCGTTGTCGCAGTCATCATGAAGGAAGACGATAAAAAGGACGCTGTGACTTGTCAAATCCTCTACAAATAGGTCTGCAGAGAGAGAGAGAGAGAGAAAGAGAGAGAAAACGAGACAGAAAAAGAAGGAGGAAGAGAGCCTGACTGACTGCCAGTATTTCCATTTATTTCTCCACTCCTCGTTGGAATACACGGTGGGGAAAATGAAAAAGCAGTATGCACACCCATCATACCATTTTGGATGGGATATTTGGTTGACTGGCTATGAGTGGAAGAGGTACTGGTAAAAAAAGTCTGTGAGTACGGAGAGAGAGAGAGAAACAGAAAGAGGGATTTAGTCGTTCACACAGAAATGATGGGATGAGGAGAGAGAGTGAGCAAAAAGAGAGTGTGCAACCTTGCGACGAGTTTCTTTGCAGAAAATAGAGAGAAGAATCACATTTCCGTTATTTGTGAATGTCATGTTATTTAGTCTGGAGATGGCTGGCTACTAATAGTGTCGAGTGAAGAAAAGGCGATGAATAAGAGTCATGTTTTAAGAAACAAGTGGTGGTGGTGGTGATGTAGAGATGGTGATGATGACTCACATGCAGGACGGTGTGGAAGATGTGTAGCTAAACTAATCTGCTCACATGAACGTGATGACGAGTTCAATGCGTCAATTCCACAAGTACATAATATATAAGGTCATCACGTGGAATGGCTCTTGAGCAACTCTCAAGGATTTTCATTCCGTTTATTTCTCTACATTTAATGTTTATATTAAAATGGAGGAGTGAAGAAGGGGAGGATTTTATTTTGAGCCTCCATCCTCAAATCAGGAGTATTATTCACTTACAAATTATCATATATATTTAACTGCTTGGACTAAGCCCCACCATGTCATGAAGTTACAGTTCATGAGACGCAACCGTGTAGAAAGTTTTTTTTTATTAGAAAGAGGTAGAATGGGAATAGCTTGTAGGTATGCATATAAAGTTTCTTGTTTCAAGGTCTGCCATCGACCTGGTGGGAGTTTTTTCAATATCAATTTTATTTCCGCTTCACCTAATATCAACTTTGCACACACGCAACTCACCTTACTTTCCCTCCATATATTACACTACTGCACGCTGCAATGTAGCCCATCCCATCCCTATATTAAAATCATCCTCATCACCACCCTCGGAGTAATCTTTATCCTCATAACAATAACAATCATCACACACACAGAGAGCCTTTATTGTTGGGCAGCACAAACCGAAAGGCTTATTCCAAGAGCAAAGAAACAATAGACAGGGGTAGGAGAAAGCGAGCGACACAGAGGAAGGCATAAAAGTTCATGGATCCGTAAAGGAGAAAATTTATTACTCTGCATTAGGGACTCTTTTTCTAAACATCACATCACAACACACACACCAAAATGCTACCACATCAACAACATCCTCCTCATACATACATGACTTTGTTCACTCTTCCCCTCTCCTCCATCTCCTCCTCTCTTCTTTCTGTTTTATCCAGCCTGGATCTCACACACAAAACCACAGTTCGCCAGTAAAATTACCAAAAACACATACAGCGTGCCTGTCTACGTTTACGTCTGACTTTTAAAAAAGCCTCAGTTGTAACCGTTATTATTATTATATTACTACTACTATCATCACACAAGAAGGGGAGAGAGAGAGACAGGGAAGAGACACATTACCAAACAAACGCCACCAACAACCATTATTATTATCCTCATTGTCATCAAAAACACACACACTCACATCCTCACGCAAAACGACAAACAATATTAAAAAGCAAAATAAAAACCAGTGTTGTATGACGCTGTGAATTCCAGTGTGATAAAAACTGCACTGGTGTATATTGTAGTATGTAATAATGATATTCATGCGATAAGGTTTATGGAAGTAGTCGTCAGTCTGCGGCCTTGCATAAACGATGGACAATCTTTATGAGTACTTATGTTTTTTTCACAACTCTGTTCTCTATCTCATCAGCAGACAAATAAACACGAAAACATTATTATGTATAGTGATGGTGGTGGGGATGATAGGAGGTCTACATATTGCACTCCAAAAAAAACTCTTTTCTCTTATGGGTGCATTTACCGTTTATTCTTTCGTTGACAAGGTTTTTTTTGTCTTTTTGGCATGTCATTAATTTTTAACGAGGTGTTTAAACGAGAAAATAAAAACGAAGACAAGCACTTTCTTTTTTCCCCTATCTCTTGTGTACATCCTCCTACTCTACACTCTTTTTTACGTTTCTTTCGTCCTCGTCTAATTCTCTGGAATTAATGGTAGTAAAACTTGAAGTGAGGATGATGGTGATGATGGCGATAATGATGTTACAGCTACTAGTGCTATTTGTGTGCATGTGTGTGTGTGCATAGCCTTAAACACGAAACGACCAGGCAAGTGAAAGCAAGTCCGACACGTCAAATAAATTGAGTACGTGATACATACACAAAATTGTATGCTGAGTGGAGGGAAAGCAGGAGGATAGGAATAAGAAAGGAGAGTCAAGTGGATTTTTTTATATTTTCTTATTTACTGCATCATCATCGGGCGGCGGGAAAGAAAGCGAAGGATTTTTATGGACTGGACCTGTTAACTAGTTCATAAACTAATTAAACTATATTAAAACTCAGTTTTTATTGCTGATGATGATGGAGGAGAAGGAGGAAAATAGGGAGAGAGTCGAGGGTCTTAAAGAAAATGACATTGTAAAAAAGACGTTTCCGAGATTAAAGTGTTCCGAGGAAATTAGAAAGGAAAAACAAACGGGCTGACGATGAGGCGTAGTGTGATGGTACAATGTGAAAGCAGAAATGTTATGAAATGAAATATGAGGGACCACTGGCGTTGGCATGAACGAAAAAGTAGAATCAAAAAATTAGTAATTCCTCAGTGAGCAAAAAATTCCAAAAATAGATCCATGCAATACTGGCTTTACATATTTTAACAAATTGTTTAATGAAATCAATGCGCATCTCATGCAGTTCATTCACAAAACTGAATTAGGTGTTCATGCACACCCCTTCTTTCCTTTTCAGAAGGATGCCAAAACAAATTGGAAAAAAATGAAAGTCAGGAATAAAAAAACAGCGTCGAGTAAACAAATAGGCTGTCAATTGAATTTTAGAATCGTTACGTTAAATTCTCTTCCCAAGTACCCGTAAAGTTCCGACTGCGTCGAGTGTTTGTGCATCTTCACATAAAAGTCAATCAGTTCACATTGAGCACTACATAAATGAAATATTAAAGTAACAGGGGCGAAACTAAATGCAACAGTAGATACTCTAGTCAAATAAAGAAAATTTATTTTGATTAAAAAACAACATAAATATAAACAGCAGCAGCAGCGCAGCGTTTACAAAATGCGATCATCCCTCCTGTGAAATGTCCGTGTGTCTACTAAACATGTGCAAACTACATATAATAATAATAATAATAATATATTGTTTAGTCATGCGAATCCTTTAGTTTCCACCACCCAGTGTATTAATAATAGTTAAGCACGAGATGCTCAGGAAAGTTTTCTCTTGATAGTACGCACACATGCTTGGCATAAATGGCCTATCCGCCAAAAAAAGTATATACTATTTTCAATCTCCGTTTCCCCTTCCTCGCAGTTTTCCCCATTTACATCCCATTCATTCCTTCCGCTACATCATTACACCCCCTTTCTCATGCAAATTTATTACTTTTTATTTACTCAAACTCCCTCACTTCAATTCGTTATACAACCTATACCATTTTTTATGCTTGCACAGCTTTTCCCATCTTATTCCTGTTGACTCTAAAAATTGCTGCGTTTGCTCTCTTCACTAGACTTTCTCGCACTCCTCCACTTCCTCTCCAGAGTCATAACATGTGTCTACTTTTACTCGACTACTACCACTCTCTCCTATCTTACCTCCACCTCCACCGCCGCCACTGCACTGCGTGTTTTCCACCTATTCCTTTTTTCGCACGAATTGAAAATAAGTATATAGCGCTTAGTTTTCGAGAGAGAAGAGGAACAAGATAGACAGCAGCCTTT
The DNA here is from genome assembly GCA_004115045.4 of Sinella curviseta. NCBI lineage: Eukaryota > Metazoa > Arthropoda > Collembola > Entomobryomorpha > Entomobryidae > Sinella > Sinella curviseta. The sequence goes on from CM065489.1 coordinate 30,153,563, forward strand.
AAATCATGAACTTGTATCGTACTTTAGCAGTCCTTTTACTAAATATCCGCGTGGTAGGAGTAGTAGCAGTCGTCGTGTAGTAGTCGTTGTGAAAGCAGCAGAGAAAATTACATTTTTGTTCTAGGACCTCATTCTTCTTTGCAATCCCATTATTTTTTACTGCCTCTGTTCATAATATGCAAAAAAAAAATTAAATACATTGAAATTTCAACAGCAACAGGACAGGACTCTGCAGTTTAGCAACAGGACATAAAACACATTTTCAACGTGAAATATTTAAAGACAACACAAGATCCACATTTTAAAAGACGAATGCCACATTTTTTTACTTTCTGTTTTCACGGTGAGCAGAGTAGTGGTAGCAGCAGTGGCATATGAGGACAGTCAGAGTTGTATTTACAAGTGTACATGGATGCATGGTAGACATAAAAAACTGCTCGCTTGCTGTTTCTCTCTTGTACCGTTCAGGATGAATGATTACAATGAAATAATGTTCGCGTTTCCAGCAATGAATACGTTCTTTTGCTGTAATTTTTTCCTCCTCTCTCCTTTTTCTCCTTTCTACCGTAACGCAACGATAATACCTTATCATTTTTTACCATTCATTTTGTTTATTTGGAGCTTGCTGGCTAGGCAAAACAAAAAAAACGTTATTTCCCACTCCTTTGGTTTTCCAGTTGGAAACAATTGGTGCATGGAAATTAGTATTCTATGCACATTGCGAGCAATTCGCCCTCCCTCCCACTCGCTTTCTCCTCCACGAGACAACAGAGAAAGCAGGAGCAAAAGCTCTGCTGCCACGCCATTCCTGTGTACATCAAAACAACGGCAGGAGTAGGAGCAGCAGCTGATTTAGTTTCAGGTTCACGTTTGCCATCTTCCTTTCCTTTTCTTCCTTCGTGTGGTATCCGTCTAATGTTCCAGCTTCCGTTCCGCCATCAGACAAAGCCACTTAGCATTAGTTGCACCACTCATTCTTCAATTTGCCCCATCGCATGATCAGTTTTTTATACTGCATACGCTTTCTCCACACAACTTTCTCCAATGACGACGACGACGACGACGACTATAAAGAAAATGACAAGTTACTACTGGTATAAATTTTGGCAAGAGATTTTGTACGCATGTTCTACAACCATGAGCATATTATAATCATGATACTGACCAAGCATTTTTATGGCTCTTTGTTTTGCAGAAAAAGACGACTATATATCGAAAAAATGTACAGCGTAGTGAGTCACCTCTACTCCCGACCCCAGCGTCAGAAAAAGTCGCACAAGTCCCGACGCCAGGACCTCTCTTGTCCCTCCAGACTGATTGGCTACATCAGAAAGAGGTTTAATCAGGACAAAAGTGGAAGTGGCGGTAAGTACAAATGTAGTTCGAGAAAAATATACATTTACTCTTTTTTTAGCGAGCATTTTTTTATTGCTTACTCAGTTCGTCGCACTTGCTTTGCTGCAGCTTCCATCTTGAAAGCTTTTTAAGCTGTTAAAAAAGGATTAAGCGGGAAGGAGCAAGGGAAAAAAACAAACTGGATTTACTTTTGTCTTTCTTCAATCACATTTCCTGCTTATTTTTTAGCACGTCAACAGTATTAATATGCTAATGCGCTTGCTCTGCTGCTTACTTATAGTGGGTTACATAACTTATGTATGTACATGGGGCTGTTTGTAGCTTTCACTCTATCCATTTTGCTCTGACGCTATATATAGCCAGTCCTTTTAACAGAATAACAACCGCATAATCCGCTTTTAACGCCCGGAGCATTACGTTATGAAAGTATTTCAATCGTTTCACACACATTTACCGTCATCATCATCATCCTCTCAAGACGGAAATGTATTCATCTCTCCTTTCATTTCCATTTTCTATTTTCTTTCCATTTACTTTGATGGTGAGAGGGCAACCACCACCATCAAAGCTACCGTACAGTATCATCATCATTTTTGCAATAACACCATAATTTGGTTCGAAGCATGTGCCCCAAAAAAAAAAGAAAAAAGTGCGTGCTGTTCTTGGCTCCTTGCCCGATTTCCGTTCAACTGTCCATCGTTAAACGATTGTTCCAATGCCCTATTCTTTCCACACTGGCAGCATCTACCATCTTACAACTTATATCTGACACAAACAACAATAATAAAAAATAAAGCTATCAACCTAGCATATAAGGAAGTAGCGGAGACAATGGACTTTCTCCACTTAACGCATCCGAAGTGTACGTGCTCTAGCTTGCTGACATGTAACAAACTTGCGACGTTTTCACTCTAGAAAACCGGCAAAGTAATTATGATAGTTTGGCCATGGAAGAAATCTTGCTGACCGATTTTTACTTTATGATCGTTGACATGATCGGCGAATATTCGACACAACATATGAACGGACAAACATCCATGCGTACATAGTAAAGTCAATAAATAGCTTTCTCTACTGAGTAATGGTTGTAATGTCGAGTAAAGAAAGATTCCATACATCATTTTAGATTGCTATCACCCTCATTTCGTCGTTTCCTCTATCAGTTGTTGCTATTCCGGAGGCATGGGAATGCCAAAAAAGCAGCACACGAGTTGAAAACAGGCGCACGTTCACATGGGTACTTGCCATAATATCCCAAATAAATATCATCCTAATAGGCATTAGAAGCATCGCATCCAAGTACGCAAGCAATAAAATAAGTTTATTTGAAGTCTGCTCATTGTGTAAACGAAACATGAGATACATCATAATAACATGATTATTGTCATTTGTACTACAGACACTTTAGCAAGTTGGTAGAAAAAAAAGTTGTAGTAAAAGCGCATCTTTCCCCTTTCCGTATGATAAATTTTGCATGCGTGAGAGAGTGCTTTCTCCTTCCTTCCGTTTTGCCAGCACCAGACTTTTTTTAGTCGTTAGATAGTTTCGCGTACATTTTCCCCCAACTTTATTCACTGTAGACATTTTGGATATACCTGTAAAACGACGAGTCATCATGAATCCTTCAACTGATTGCTTGCTGTGCACTGCATCATCATCATGACCATCTTTTCGTCGACATCAGATGTTTTCCCCTCTTTCCCTTGCTAAAAAGCTACATATTTTATTTAAAATGCCATTTGCCCCTTTCCTCCTTGTCCTCCCAGTTCAAGTGCAGAGTTCTAGTTTGTCCCATTCTCCTCGTACAAGTAATGATGACTACGATGACTCTGACTACTACCAAGCCGATGACGATGATGACGAGGACGTGCGCTCCGTTCTGCATTATGTTTTTCCTCTCTTTCCTTCCTCCTTGCATAAATAATGGTTGATGGTCCGGGAAGAAAAAAAAGGACATGCACCTTCTCCCTGCTGAACGTTGTCCTCATCCGCTTTCCTTACTCCCCACACAACCTCCGGAATGAATGAAACTTTTTTTTATTCTGGGATGATCTTTGTCTGCCTTGGATGTTTATGTGGTGATACTTTTAGAAAACATGTAAAATGACAAGTTTGGTTCAGCATGTATTTGGCCTCTGGTAGTTCAAATTCCTTACTTTTCTCTCTACGCTCCATTCATGCAACCAGTTTCCCCTTTGCCAACAAAATAAGATTGTTACGTATGTTTATTTTTTCTATCCAAAATACTTATAGGAAAATGGCATATGCGTTTATAGCAGTGGGGGCACAAGAATTTGTACAGCTTTTAGGCATTTTTAAAAGAAGAAGACGAGGTACTCTTCCCTTAACATAAATTACCATTCTGCGAGAATGTTTGACAAATGCAATAACCCTTTTATGAGGCAAGATCGATCTCAGGGAATTCAGAAATAAAATTTCCTTTTGCGTAAGAAAAGGATGGAAAATAGAAAGTGAGGTAAAGAGTAAGAAGGAAGGTTACAAGGACAGGCGCGGGATGATGTGATGTTGTGGTAGCCCTGCTGCTGTTGCAGTGATTGGGTCCATTAGAGGACGGACGCTACTGTGCTGACTGGATGCTACAGCGACATTAGTATTAACGCGGACAACATCGCAAATGGAGAGAGAGAGAAAGGGAGCATCGTGTAGGGCATCGCAGAAAACTGAGATGAATTGAGGGGATTTGGAGACCATGATCCTCATCATGTGCAGCAATTGAGACAGCGTGGCATCGCCGCCGAATCTTTGTGTTATTTTTTATTGCGAACAAAAAACATTACTATTATTATGTTTATTTTAGTAATATTTGACAAGAAAAGAAAGTTGGGCAAAGTCGTTTTTACCGGCTGGGTAATCGTAAAGTTTTACTTGGCACAGGAGAAGATTTTGAGCTCAAGAAGATAATTTATACAGGTAGATGGGAGGATAAAAGGATATGTGTGGAAGTAGCAAACGAATAAGACATCTGTGACTATCATGAGCTGTATGTGATTCTCACCGAGATTCCTACTATTGCGAGTCAGGATCTCAAGGGGATGTATTTCATTATTGGCCTTGATATATATGCAGTCGTAGTGATGGAAGGGGCTGTTCATTCGTCGCTTTGTTTTATTCACAGTTTTTTAAGCTCTCACTTTTCGGCTTCACTTCAAGTCAACATTTTATGCACACATGGAAGTGCATCAAATGACTATTCCGGTTAGAGACGTAATCTAATGAATTTCATTTCAAATTGACAGGAGCTCTCTCACGGTAGAATGAATGAGAGAATAGTTTTGCATTCAAATTTGCATTTTCAGTAACACATTTATTATGGCTGTTACAGCAACTATATTAGAATGAGATGATGCGAGCAGATGGACCCGTGTACTTACCTCACCACTCACCACACTTTGTGTGTGCGAGTCCAGATAAAGTTGTAGGGGAAGTAAGCAACTGTGAAAATCATCAATTATATTGCTCACTGGTTTCTCCTTACCAGACCACTACACATACCGCCGAACTGGCACATGTCATTTTTCACATTCACTATCAGGCAGGCAGAGAAGAATAAAGAACAAGAATCCGCATGGACATGTGTGTAGTTTTTTGCAGGGGGAGAAGGAACTTGGTGATAGGCTATTCAGGACATGGAAATGGACACGATAGATTATTTTCGCTTCTTTGTATTATAGATCTGTTGGCCTCTCTTCCTCCGTGTCCAATAGAAAAAGTATTGTGACAAGTTGATTCCTTGATAAATCGACTTTTGTTGTTGTTTGCTGCCATTGTTGTGTGCTACGAACTGTGATGGGATATGCCTGCAAGCTCTTGCGAGCGTACAAAATGGAGGAGAAACGATAAACGATGACGATCATAGACTAATACGGTAATAGTATACCGGTTGAATGGGAAGCACCAAAAAGAAGATGTGATATTTTATGAAGATCACGAACGATGCACAGAGAGCAGATAGATAATATAGATGTATGGATAGATAGAGAGGAGGATCACATCAGCTCAGCTTCAGCTCGCTCGGCTGGATTTACACGCGTGCTTGGACAGACACCATACATGGCAGAGACACTACTACTACTACTCTGCTCCTATCTATATGAATACGCTTCTTTTTTGACATTTTTTTTCTTCGGCGAAAAATATCGAAATATTTTTGTACCCAAAAAAAACATGCCAGTCTTTGTGGAAAAGTCTCTGCAGTGCCCATGCGATGATGCCATGCACGGAAAAGGGAGCGTAAACGTTCATAAGTTGAAAAGAAAACAAAGGGAAAGCACTCAAAAAACCAATCCAGTCCTGCTGGTTGTTTTGGACCATTTCTGCAAGTGGCATTGGCATGTGTAATGCTGATGATGATGACGCCGATGGCAGAGAGCACAACCATAAATTATGCACTGCTTTCTTTGAAATTCTCCAAAGGAACACAAGGAAAATGTACAGATTTTGTTTTGTTCCATTTTATTTTCCCTCATTTCCTATGTACGGCATGAATGGAGTTGAAACGGTGAGGAGAAGAAGGACGATACAAGAAAAAAAGAAAAGCATTTCCATTTCCTCTCCTTTTTTTCTTCCTGTCCACCACCATCCTCGTCATCATCATCGCCACCACTTGCTTTCTCTCTCTCTCCAGCGGCAACAGTTCAAGAATAGGTTCAGTAGTCCGGCAGCAGTCCAGTACACTCCTTACAGTTCATGGTTCCAATTTTTCGGGTTGGATGCACTTGTTTCTCATTCCTCTAGTAAATCACATCATATACTATACCAGTCTGCTTTATATAATCATAAGATTTGCTTCCCTTCTTCCTCTTGTACCACTACCATTATATACACCGTGGAACATCTTGTTGAGGAAGATATAACAATACGGCTGATGATGATGATAACAGTGCATGTAATGCTAAAATAAGAATGCGTATTGTTTAATGACATCTAAGAATAACAAGAGGAAGAAGACTAGAACGCCTGCTTTCCTTCTGCCTCGTCTAGCTCGCTGGTTTGCGACTCGTGGCCTACGGCGTAGGTGGTGGTCCTGTGCTATAATATGATGTGGTGGTGGGAGTGCGGTTGATGGGAATAATGGTGGTGGTGGTGGCAGCGGTGACGGCGGTCGTGGTTGTTAGTGTGCTGATTTTGAGTATATATGATTCAAGTTGGAAGCATGGTTTACAGTGTTTCACATCATCAGCCTCCGACTATTTTGATTATTAGTGCACACACTCTAGCTACTAGCTGTGGTGGTTGGAGATGGAGGAATGGTAATGTTGTGAACTCGAACAATTCCATCCATCTGCATCTCCCTCGACAACGGCACCATTCCTTTTTTTTGTAAAGCTCATCATTATTATCATCATACTAGTTCAAGTCGTCATGAGCACTTCCCTTCTATTTCAGTTGGGCTCCATTGTTAAAATGCTCCTGGAGGCTGCTCACTCTTTTCTAGGATTCATTCTGCTGAATTACTAAATCAAATGGAGACTAATGTGAGAAAATCGTCCTCCTCTATTCATTTCTGTGTATAACCCTAGTTTAGAACTTCCTCAATTCTTAAGAAGAAAATGGAAGAAAACAGCAGAAAGAAAGCGGTTGGCTGAGCAGAAGCAAGTTTTGGATTGGATTGCGTCGGAAATATAAAATGTGCTCGCTTAAACGCTTAAAAGAGCTTCCTTGCTATTAAAATGAGTATATTCCTCACAATTCATTCTAAAACTTTCGCGAATTAATCGACTGTTGATGGTTTATAGAATTTCATTCAGAATTGCTCCCATAAATAATTCACTTGTAGGTAATGTGCCCCCTTACATATTCATGCCAAAATTACACCGCGCGCTGATTATTATTAAAAATTGGCAGTGATAATCATAATGACAGAAATAGATAAAGAATGGAATCAGTGGGGAAAGATGTTATATTGCTGCCATTAGCTCAACGACAGAGCAACAGTAACTGTGTCGAATTTCTTTCCCTTTTTATTCATCATCATCACATCCCATTACGTCTGCACATTTGTCTTATTCATTTCTCCCATCTTTCTTCTTTCACTATTTCTCCGCTCATAACGTAGTTTTTCCTGTTCTGGCGCATTGCAAGAAACTACATCAGGATCACCGACCGTTATAACATCGGCAGCAGTATCATCATTTGCTCATGTAGAAAGATATACCGGAAATAAACTGTCGGGATAAAAAAGACTCATATTAAGCGAAACAATCAGAAATTCAGAAAGCATCTGGGCCACTAATGGTGTTCTTCCAAATCCAGACAGTTGTCTTAGCTGTTTTTAAGTAAAGAGTTAGACAGGGCAAGCGGGTGATGGAGTAGCAGGATATACAAAAGTACACATTATAAAAATTACAGTACAAAACTGGAAACGGCCATAATGGCAGCCTCCTCATTCCTCTGCCGTCCTTTCAATGATAAGACCTAATATTTAGTAATGATATCACTAAAAATTGGGATCATCATGACCATAACGAGGATTTCTATGATAAGCATACGAGAGTGATCATGCTGATAACCCTGATCTAGTGATCAGTGGACACAAGAGACAAAAATGAGAAGAGCATAAGAAATACAACTGCTCACGATAACTTGTAAAAAAGGCTGCAGAATAGAACAGTCAAAAAACAATGTGAATGTGATGGTGGTACGAAATATTCAAACTTCTCCGTCGTCCCTACCGCCGCCACCACCACCAAAAGTACCAGACCAGTAGACACCACAGCAGTCAAAGAGCTTTCTTCCCCGGAAGGAAAACAAGAAGAATGGGGTAATCGATATCTCCTCATATAAATTGTGTAAAATATCTATAAAAATTCTGTTGTTGTGCTACCGACGACGAGCAAGGCTTTCAAAGAAGAAAAACTGCGATTTTTTTGTACACTGGAGAACCTCCACTTCTACCACGTTATTACCAATACGCGTTCTGCTAGTAGTACTGCATTGCGAAAATAAATTAGAAAGGGAGAGAGAAGAAATAAGACATCAGTGAAAGTACTACGTATACTGAATTGGTTTGTTGCTCCTTATTCTTCGTCTTTTCAGATAGATGCCAACAAAGTCAGTATGCTTTTCGTCCAGATTTGACTTCCGTTCCAGTATTCGTTATGATGTTGATGATACGTTTTAGTAGCATGAAATATCAGATACAAATGCTTTAGTTCTCTCTCAAATATATAGACATACTCTCCGTTCTAATAGCACAAAATAGATGATCTGTAGCGACGGCTCCGTGCACTGCTTCTCTCTACAACAATCCAATCTGTTCGCCAACAAATCCAGAGGTCTAAAAACTGCTGGAGAAAGTAAGGTCAGTGGTACAACATGCTGTATACAACAAATATAGGGAACGCTGACTGATCTTCGTCATTACCATTCTTATGACTCATTACAAATTCAGAGATCGTTGCTCATTTTTACTGTTTACTTCCAACGCAGCGTAGCATATAAAAACCACTGTCCCAATGTTGACTTTCCTTTGCTCTCTGTTCCGCTTATTGACGTGCGTGTAAATTTTGTTTACACTGGAAAATCGCTTTGCGGACTAAAATTCCCTTGCAAAAATGCCAAAGAGCAAACATTGTCTCTGTGTAAAAGAGAGAGGAGGAAACGGAGTAAACAGAAATTAGCATAGTAATAATAGATGCCCATAATGGAGAAGCCATTAAAAGTAGTGCAGTAGTCGGTGATGTGTATTGACTGAGTTTTTACGGGAGAATAACAGTTGATGGAATGATGAGTGGAGGACGTAATATTTAGTAATGTAGCATGAGCATGTTTACACAGTATCATTTTCTAAGCTGACATGATGCAGCACGTAAAGAAATATATTAAACGTTTACATCAAGATGAAATGCAGTTTGCTTCCATCTCTCTCTAGAGCTGTTTTGTTGGTAAAGTGGATAGGCTTCCAAGAAACACTCTTTGCAATAACTTGGTAGCTACTCTTCCGAGATAAAAGGATTAGGATCTGCTCAGTTTAGGTATGTGGATACTTGATGAACAGCCCCTTAACATTATTGCTACCTCTAATCCCATGCAGAATGCTCAAACTTGCCGTGTTGACTGTTTTGCAAGCGTTTTTTTCGAGGTGGCCAATATTGCCGGAGCAAGTGGCATGGATTGTGCAGAATGGAAAACAAATTGAATCCTTGAACTGTGCGTTATTCAATTTTTATTCGTCTTCTTCTATGACTTGCCCTTCCTGGATATGTATACTTTGTCAATAGGGGAAGATCACAAAAGAGGAGAAATTCCTGTATTTTTTAAAAAGATTTTTCTCTAATAGGAGGAATAAAAGACTCGACTCGAGCAAGATAAAGGGCACACTTACTCGACAGCTTATTCTTTCCCCGTGCCATCCATTCACTGTCTTTTCCTGATCTTTGCAGAAACACTACACATGGTACAATAAAAAAGTTGAAAGGGGCGAGAGAGAGAGAGAGAGAAGGATGAGAAATGGTGAGATTTAATAATGCTCATTTTGTACGTCAGCATCCTTCCAACTGTTATTATTGCTGACCCATCACCATCACAGTCACTATCATTCTTCATATTTACAGAAAAATGAACAAATGGGACGGGAGCAGTGTGATAAAAAGGGTTTCAGTCTCGAATTTCGCATGGATTGAGCACATTACCAACAGCGACTATAATACGTAATGTAAATTTAATTATAAATATTCTGCCACACAGCTCTCGACAAAATCTACCACACACACGCCACCCCACACTGAATAAACCTGCGCATATTTTGTTGTGTTAGTTTGTGTGGCGAATTTTGATTACGTTACATGTGCTAACACAATTTATATAATATTTTCCTCTTCACTCACTTTTGAGTGTTTGGCACAGCTCGGTGACTAGCAGCAACACTCATTATCCTGATATAATAAAACCAAAGGATTTGATTCTGTAACAACTGATGATGATGGTGATGATGTTGGGAGTTGGGGCTCTCTGTAGGAGGGTGTAAAAAATCTCTGGCTTCCTAGAGCTGCCTCATTGCAAAAACACAAAATGACATAAAAAGAACGAAATGAATGGAACCACTGCACAACTTTTCTCCTTTGATACTCTTTTCCTACAATATGTTGGCTTCCATTATTATTATCATGTATACAATGTATACAACAGGGTGTTACAGAGCCAGATAAAAAAAATTGGGATCCCTTGATGTTTATAATAGGGAGAGTGGCAGACGCAGGAGTGTGGTAATGCTCAGGGTATTTCCAAAAAGTCATCTTGCTCTATCACGAGAGGATGATCACTAGTTAACGAGGTTTCCTAGTTTTTTAGAGAGAAAGTAGGTTTACTCTTTTTTCGCTGTTGTTGTTGTTGTTGCTGTTTGCTATGCATTACTGATGCTACTCACAATAATCAGAAAACTGACTGATGCTGATGATCATGATGAGGACAATGAGGACGACAGTCATGGGAAAAAGTTGACATTTATCTTGATGGGATCAAGCACGAGAAGAAGTGACAGCGTCAGCAGTCAGCAAAACAGGGAGACAGAAAATGAAAAATAATAAAAATGCTAAATCTGGTAAATTCCAACCTACTTTGGGCGGATGGGATACGACTCTGCTGGAAGCATATAATGTGCAGTAGGACATAATGCCCCGAAAATTAAGGAAAATACAAGTTGGTAAACAACATAATTCCAAGTTTTTTTCACAGTTGAGAAAAGTTTGAGCAAAGAGAAATCTGGAAACAGAGTTGATAGTAAAGCTACACGTTATAGAAAACAGTATTAATTTTACCCGTTTACATGCATATAATATACTAAGTTTAATTTTTCTCATGCTCGTTTGCCGCTGATTTGCCTGTTTGATATTTTTTGCTCTCCTCTTGCCTGCCATTTCCAGTGTTTTCACCGTAAATGACACAAGTGCATAATAAATAGTTACATTTGTATGTATGACAAGGGCATAAGTACGTGAAAACGCACAATTAAGAAGATGGCGATGATGATGTGTGCACAGATAGTGCCACTTGTGTTTTTCTCCCATTTTTTTCCTGGAGAAAGTTCAACTTTCTCTGGTGAACTCGTAAAGTATGTCAGATGGCTTTTTGTTGCTGAGAGTTATGGGCCAGTGTTTTAGCCGCGATACTATAGCAGTGGCTTAGAGATTTCCCTTCTTCTCCTCTCTCCCGTTTGAAATCTGTGCCAGTAGTGGAAAGAGTAGTTCCACCATTTTTTATACTCGTAAAATGTGCATTCGCATCCAGAGAGAGAGGCGGCCAAAGAACTGGAAGCCAAAATATGGAAGGCAGGCAGAACATAGGCTAATGTTGTCATGCATGAGTGGTGGTAGCAACAGCAACAACAACAACTACAACAACGACAAGAAAACCACAAAAGTAGAGAGTGATATTTTTTATCCCCTACAAGAGAGACGAAAGTGATCATGATGATGATGATGCCACCGTAAAAAATGTAAATATAATAAACCATATAATCCTCATTCAGAAAAGTAGCAAAAGCGATCAAATTTATTTATTCATGGAAATAGCATTTTGAGATAAATCAGTGCCATTTTCTGCTGCTACAGACATTAATGGCTTTGCAATTGAGTTACATACTTTGAACTGCAATACAGGAACTATAAATCCGATGGTCAGCAGTTTTGTTTCGAATATCCTCCCTGCGGACTAACAGACAAACCGGATAAACATTCTCACAAAAAAAAGTTTTCACTTCTCGGTAATGACGAACATGATGATGACAATGAAGACGACTTCTGTGGTTATAGGTAATTTATAATGTTCTTCTCTCGGAGCATGGCAGTGGTGGTGTTGCTTGCTAGTGAGTTGGCATGGATGAGATGTGTGCATAATGGCAGTTTTCCTTGCCATGACATTTTATTATGTCATATTGGAAGAGAAAAAAGGCAAGAATGTTTTGAAAGCGGGAGGAAGTTCCCCAGAATGTTTTGCTACTACTACTCTACTGCTGTTGTTATGATGATCCTTACTTTTTTTCAGGAAACTTTCTTATCCTTCTCCCTTTTTCTTCTCTCTAGCGGAATAATCTAATAATGCAATGAAGCAGTCAGATTACTCTGCACTTGCTCTTCATCAGTTGCTCATGTCATATTGTGGGTGGCACGTAGACTTCAGTCTGGGACCACGTGACAAATTTGTTCCTACTCCTATAGCATATAATATGTTCCGCATCCAAATGCAAAAGTTTCATATGAACTATAATTGACGCGTCAGGTTATTCCCGATTTGACTTTTTAAAGTTATTGGAAATCTGGGAGCGTACACATATCCTTTGCAAAAAAGGCAGCCAACAATGTGCCAAAATTCTAGACTGCGTACAGTCAGCTTCCCTACATAGTAAACTTTTCTTTCTGCGAAATGCATTCTTTTACGTATTCAAGCCAGTCAGTCGTGTTCTTGTTCTTTCTCCACACTCACGCTTTTCACCGTACGATTCACATGGGATCAAACAAATACATGACTAATGTACCTATGGGCAGAACCAAGGACGATAAAAAGGAAAGACTATTTTGTGTGCTTGCGTAAGAAACATAATATTTTTGTTGCTTCAGTATAAAGATAGGCTTACTACCGAAAAAAACGCAGAGAGAGAAAAAAAAGAATAAACTTAACCAGTTTTCCACTTGTCATGCCAGATAAATGTATGCACAAATTCATGAATCTCTTGCTTCCTTCTTTTATTTTCTTATCTTGAAAAATTGTTGCTGCTTCTCTGCACAACAATAATAATAATAACAACAACAACAACATTGTAACACAAAAAAATGTATTTATCGTGTAAAAATAACAATAGCGAGTGGCAAAGATTTGGAGGAAAAAAAATACATTGTGTGTTCACTGGGTTCACTTATCATCATCTTCCCAGTTTTTTTCTCCTTTTCTTCACTGCTGAAGGAAGAAGGAGAAATAAAAATAATAAAAATGTTATGAAATAATTGCATTATGGGTCCAAAGGGGCAAAAATCAGGGAAGGAATACTGACTTCAGTTCTGACTGCATGAATACATACATGGAGTGTTTATAACATTCTTTTCCATATTGCGTTATCGTATGGCTACTTCCGTTACACTTGTGTTCCTACTGTTGCTCTTGCTTGCTTGCTATAGCTGCTCCTCTCTTATCTTTTTTTATCATTTCTGCTCCATAAAGTATGTTGCGTTTTCTTCTTGCTTCTCAGATAATAAATAACGTATGAAATACTCTGTGCCTTGCTGGAAGGAAAAACGATGGGTATGATGAGGAGAATGATCCTGCTGGGGAAAATAAGGGTAAAAGAATCATATCCTCTATCATCCAACCCTGTGTGCATTTTCACGGAGAGAGAGAAAGGCTGAGAGAAAAAAAATGTATAAAATAGTGACGGGAAATGTGTTTTTACTTAATCTTTTGAGCAAGGGCAATGTACTCGTTTGAGAGAAAATAGTGCCCGTATTATTGCTCCAATACACAGTATGATATCCTCCATACACTCCCCTCTTGAACCATAAAAGTTTTGCAATTTTCCTTCAACAATCCGTTGTTTTCCATCAGTCATCATCATTTGCCGCCACTGCCGTCTGTTGAGAATTGGGGATGACAACATGTTCAATATAGAATCCTGCATTCGCAGTATTAACTTATTGATAGACAAAATACCTAGGCATACTATTCCGAGCATTTTTTTAATATAAATATATAATTTCCCTTTTGTTGTAATGATGATGTCATCGTCTTATTTTGTATGTCGTGCTCATCTGAATAACAGAAAAAGTTTCAAGGAGAAACGGATAAAATTTCATATGAACCATTCTAGTGTGCATGTTCTTGCTGCATCCCTTCCTCCACTGTAAGTGCAGCATGCTTTCCGTATACTTATGTACATTTTTCGAGAATAAGGAAATATGCCAGCGAATTTTCACGTTTTTCTACAACCATCACTTTCTTTGACAATATCAAGTTACGACATTGGCACATCTTCACTTGTCACCAGATCAACATTTTATTCTTCATCTTCTTCTTCCTGGTCTCCTTTGCTTCTAGTGTCTGGAGAGTTGACATTTTGACGATTATTATCATCTCTGCCCTTACCAGTGAAAAGAGAATGGAACGACAATTTTTTGCCTGTGTGAACTCTGCAGTAGTGCGTAGTTTTTTTTTCTTGCATCATCTTACCATTATCACCAGCCATTTCCAGCGTAAGGCCAGAAGACCAAACTACCTAAACCACCATCTGTCACAGTGTTCATTTTTGCAAGGGCCAAACACTTCCTTTTACTTTCTGGGTTCCACTACTATCAGCCAGCTAATTCGCCTACATTCCATTCCCATCTCAATCCCGAGGCACACCTCATCTGGCGTTAGTAATGCTGGAGAATAAAATAATCCATTATTTGATCACATTACTTTACTGGATACACGTAATGCCAGTCAAACTTTGGTGACTTTCCCCTTGACTGCATCCCACCACCACACCACTTTCACCACCACCGTCATCATATCCTATTATATCGAAATTGACGCAGTCAGCTATGAAGTATGCATGAATGCGTTATTATTACCGCTATTATTCTGACACTTTTCGTGGTCTGGATGTGTGGCAGTGGGGTACTGCTCCTACCACTTGCACTACTGGTGACGATGGATGGCATACAAAGCACATATATACGGGAACATGAGTCTACTTGCCTTTCACAACAGATCCACATATCCATTTTTCTATTATTCCACAGGAGAAAACAGAAGACAACACACATCATCCCATCATCCTCATCACTGTTTCCGATTCTTTGTACGTTCTCTCTTTATACACTTAACTGGAAATTTCTCTTTTTTTCACAGAAAAAGAGGCATCCAAATCTCCCCGAACGCCGGTGCACACACTTGCAATCCTTCTTTCAAGTTACTTGGTAGCTGCTTTAAAATTTAGTACCAGCTTTTAACCTTCGAGTTATGTGAAGGACCCCCATTTTGTGCTCTGAATCTATGATGATGTGATCATGTTGATGATGTGTTGTAGTCGTATTCCCTTGTAAACGCTGAATTTTTCATGAAGTGTCTTTGTGTTTGAAAAAAGAGTGAAAGCACTCGAGCACCGCTGCTTTCTTCTTTGATTCACTCTGACTGATTCTTTTTTTCTCTTTCTCTCTCTTCTCGAATCTTTTTGTGCGTATGTGGGAATGGGTGCAATGTGATGATGGGATGGAAACATGAATATTAAATGACTTTGCTCATCTGTTTGATGGAGTGCTTGTGGAATGAATACAATAAAGTTGATACCCAATTTCATCACCATCATCATCTTCGCTATCACCCTCACCACGCGCTCCTCGACATGTCTGAAGAAAAAAGAAAGAAAGAGCATCCTGGTTAACTCGCGTTCTCGCAATCATTCACACAAAACCTTAATTCTCTTTTTCTGCTGTACAATTTTTTACTACTTTTTCTCCAAGTCCTTCGTCTGCCGCTGCTTGTGACTTTACTACTTAGTTGTTTCTTTCTTTTTTTCACACAATCTTCCTTTCTTTGCATTCTTGCCTCATGTCAAAGAGACACAAAAATCCATTTGTGACAAAGCCGATTGTAATAGAAAATCTGCCGTAAAAACGAAAATTGTGCATGTGTGCAAAAAACCATCTTCGTCCTTCTCAGAAACCACCACCGTTACACAAGGCTTTTCCATGGTTCGGTGTGGAATTTTAATAATAGGAAGAAGGACGCATGGGGAGAAAAAAACAGGGGAGAAACTTTTCTAATCATCTGACTCAGCAGCATTGAACAACTGATCCTGGCTGCCTAGAGGTAGGGATGATGGTGATAATGATGATCACGATGAAAAAGTATTAGAACACAATTTATGTTTTAAAGTAGAATAATTTATTTTGTATGGAGGAATTGGGCACAAAAATATAATATACTTTGGCAAACAGGGATTCCCGTATATTCCGGCAGCAGCAGAAGATCCAGAATCCAGAGGCTCGCATCACACTAAGCCATAATGTGTCAAGCTTATATAGGTAAAAAACGGCAAAAGTTATGACCAAGCAAAACCAGACGAAACGGCGAATGTGTCTGTACAGTGTAAAGTCAGAATTTTTGAGTTTTCGTGTGCGTGGAATGTACATATATTTTGCAGTGGAAGGAAGCATGTGTCAAAGATAAATCATCAAAATTGAAGACATTTTTCACTTGAGCAGGCTGAAAAGTTCACGGGAGAAACACAAGTGGGAAAAATATGGCTTCCATAAAAGTTTAAAAAATAAAAGAGAAGGGGCTTCTTTTTTCCAGGGTAATGGAGGAAAGGTATGAAAAATGTAGACAGGTTTGAATCTATCCATAATCCATATATCGAAAGGGAAAAATATTTTATTGCTTTTTTTTAGAAAAAAGGAAAAAAATAATAAATGGAGGCCGTGAAAGTAAACTATCTAGAAAAATATATATATTGAGGTAAGGTGCTCATTCATTATTGTTTTCAATGCGGCAGACACATTCAGCCTTGCTTTTCCCCATTCCTAGTCTCTCCAAATATTTTTTATTATTATTGAAAGAAACGAGGGGAAGGGATAAAAAGAAATCATAATATTGAGCCCAACACCATATTTTCCCCGGAAATAGTTGGCAGAGACAAGTCAAAGTGTAAATTATCTGGCCCTTTCCTTCTTGGCCGTGTTTCATGTCTGCTGCGTAAAGGTAAACGAAGTCGAGAGTCGAGTGGGTCTGGGTTGTGGGTGGAAAGAGAAAAAGATGCTCTCACTCCACTCGCATCGCAAGTCAGACTTTGTCCACAGCAATTTTCGGGAAAAGGATACGTGGCGACGCCTATGAATCCTGGCAAAAGTTTGATCTAAAAAAGTGTTCACGGTTTCGCGAGGTTGGCTAAACACAAAATAGGAGGCGCCAGCAGTTTTATTCCGTTGGAACTTTTGGGGCGGAAGGCAACTCCGAGAAAGCTGCATGTAAAAAATTCTTCAGAAAACTGTTTCGGTGTGCCCCGTTGGAAATGGCTTCTGCAAAATTGCGTTGCTGCTCAAAGGAGAGCAACGTAGCAAGCGTGTGCTTTCCACTTAAATGTTTACAATCGGCTACATTTCTTGGAAATGGTATCAATACGCTAAGTGGATCGTTGGAATACAATGGAATCGTTGGAACATTTAGAGTGTGATTATAATAATAAATAATGCCAAAAGGTGATGGAGTTGAAAATTAGTCGTGCTGTGATATGAGTCAAGTAAGTACTTTGTGATTTGTGATACTTTTGGCTCGAGTGTTGTTGAAGGCAGAGTTGAGAATTGCGGTGCGCTGGTGTTCAGCCGCTGGCAGAAAATTTCTTACCTTTTTTTCTTGGCTCCCATTGAAAGGAATTTATAGAAAGGTAAAGGCTTCGACATGGGAATTTCCACGTTACTTGTAGTTGTATACACAAGAACCTCGTTGCTTGCGAGTGAGTGAACCGTGCGAAATAAATTCTTTTTACACGTCACTCTCTCTCTGGTCCTTGCACAATCAGTGCCGCCGAAATAGGCACATTGTCTGCTAACAAGTCACAGCTCCACCATTACTTCCAAGCCAAATACCTTCCACACACAAACGGTAAAGCTCCTTGTCCACTGGACGCGGACGAAATGGATGAAATACAGACAAAGCAAAATATTTACTTTCGACCTTTTCGTACTTTTAGTAATGAACTTTCGTCAAGGTGAAATCTGTGGACGAAATGCATTTTTGCCACTGGATCTCTGCGTCTATTTTTGCCCTCTTTGTATAAATTAGTTTTCACCTGCCATTAGGCAGGGGACTGTGCACACTTGCTGTTGTAACAAATATTCTAGCCCACGTTATGCTCTTATCATTCTCGCTATCCAGTTATGCCAAAGAGAGAGAGAGAGAATCTCGCCCCTGAATGAACTCTTCCAACCTCCACCTATTCCAAGCATGAGTCCCGCTGATCCCGTTCCCGTCATACCACACCGCCTTTCTCACTTCAACACATCCCATCAGCAATACCGTCATAAATATAATATTTCACCTTCTCACCAGACCACCTATCCTCATGTTTCCTCTTCTCACAGTACAATATTTAGCACAGATTACGCTGTGTCGTCATACATTCTCTATCTCTCACACAACGACTACTTGTGCCATTCTACATTACTGCAAATGAATTAGCCCACTTGACTTGACTCTTTTCCCCTAAAAAGCAGAACATTCTCACACATCGACACAGCCACACACTCACATACACACACTCCCATGCAAACACTTTTCATCTCCCCATTCCATTACTCTCTTTCCCTCTACAATAATAAATAGAGGAAATAATCCACTCTAATGGATATTACCACCGCCATCATCATCATCGTCATCAGCTTCATCGTTTACACAAGCAGAGAGGATGTACCTCTTCACAACGTACACGTAAAACGAGCTCCACTTCACAATTCCTCCATTGCCTCCTCGACAAAGACAGAATTTCAGACGGTGTGGTACGATGTGATGACGATGATGATGATGATGACTATTACGTTAAGTAGGTGCTTAATTGCTCTTCCTCCGGATGAACATCCAAGGATACACTGCCGCATTACCACACAACATCATCCACATATTGTGCCTGGTGAATATCAAATGAGTAATAATAATGCCAGATTGCAGAAGACATCTTGTCTATTTTAATCCTGATTCTCCTTGCGGCAATGTGCGGTGTGAAGGGGAACATTAACTCATTCAAACAGTAAATTTGTTAAATTTGTGCTGCTGCTACAGCATGCTTGACATCCACTTTGCAATTCCTTGTGCACTCATAAAATCTCACACCTCAGATGAACGGTGCCACCATAAAAGTGGAACTGCTCGCCCATTACCTTTGCAAATATCTTGATTTTCCTAAATGGCACCTTGTAGATTAGTACTTTTTGCTCGGGAAAATCATTTAATCATTTCAAGTGTAGCAGACATAGACACAGAGAAAGAGAAGAGAAAGGGAGACAGGCAGGAAAAGGAAAAGGAGATCTAAGTACGCGGGATAATACTTCAGACAGCAGATGATGATGACGGGTGTGAAGGGATTCCATTAGTGTCATACATACATAAACTGCATTGTATAAGGATGATGATGATGAGTGACTCATCTGTCATGGACAATGCCGCCGCCACACCATCAGCACCAACATCATATCACCACCTGCACACCAAACCTATTCTCTTCCAGCAACTACTTTCCTCCAGCTTTTTTTTGAGTATGTCTGACTGTCTGTCTAAAATAGGACGACGATGATGATCATCATGAGGATGTGCATAAAAAGTAAAGTAAATCTCTCTTTCTTTCTCTCTCTCTCTGTTTGCGTCTACCTTTCTTCAACTTCCTTCCTTTTACTGCAGTCGAAAAAGAGAAAACAATAAGAAAGTGTGCTTGTGTTTAAGAGAGATATAAATTTCAACAAACGATAGCATATATGAACTGCGCATGTTTTTCTGCTAGAAATGTTATAAAAGGAGAAAATATGACGGGTTTTATGATGGCCAGATTACTAAAACTTGTCTATTCACATCTTCTTTTCTCCTTTACACAATGGCTGCTTTATTTGTTTCTTATTTTATTACAGACATTTTGTTATTGATTTTTTATAAAACACTGCCAACCGGATGGTAGTAATGATTATGACGATGCGTATTTATTCCAGCTGGCTACTCTTTGCATCTTTACTCACTTTTAGCATCAAAGAACTCCAAAAGTGTTTAATTATGTGTATAATGTAAACTGAAGAATTAACTGCAGTCAATGAGGAAAAGTGATCAAATTGAGACTTCACCATTAAATCATAAATGAGCATGTGATTTGTTTCTTGCAAATCATCCTACAGTTTTAGCTAAAGCTTCATACTGGTGGCGGTGAAAGGAGATGGATGAAGGACATGGATATTATTGTTCTTCATTACACTTCTTGTAATCATTGGATAATATTTTGTTTCCGGATTAAACAGACTCATCGTTCCGGACATGCATAACATTCGTCCAAAGGCAGAGAATATTACGCTGGGGCATGAACTAGTTTTGTAGGCATGCATGAACGGACAAGATATATAATATTCATGTCACATAAACGTAAACTGTAAATAGAGATGCGGAACGACAACAACTGGCAACACATTGGCATTTTCAAGTTTTCACTGGAGTGCTCCAGCGTGGAAAAGAAGGCAGATTTGAGCGATCGGATTTACATTTGAATTTGATGATATGGAATCCAGTTACAGCTTACTGTTGAAAGGCACGAATGGATAAAGAGGAAATGAGCGTGCTTATTGCCATACGTATACCCGCTCGCACCATAAGATATCGACGTCCACTCAAGTGGAAGTGTCGGGATTACTAAACGAGTACCGTTGAGCTCTGCCACATATGAAAAGTGACGGTAATGGTAGCAATAACAGTGCGATGGTAATGACGCTCTAGCGATGAGAATGAGAGGTGGAGGAAATGCTGTGAAATTTCATGGAGAACTTTTGGTGTGTTTTCTGTCGTATATTTGGATTTGAGAGATGATGATGGTGATTTTGATGGTGTTTGGATAAAACCATTTTTGGGTGTGTGCAATCTGCACACACAAATCTCTTACTCATCGTCGTTAGTAAGTCAGTCAGTCAGTCTGGAATCCAGAGAGAAAGAGATATATATCGTCAAATAAATTTTGCGAGAGGAAGGGAGAAAGCTGTAGTTGAAAAGGTAACGTGTGGCGTGCCTTTGACAGGGACAGGAGAAAATATTATTGCTTTGGGGAACGAACAAATTTGCAATTGAAATGAAATGGAGGGGTTGTCCACCATAAACGTTATGTAAAGTGTTGGTCATAAATAAGCAAATGGCTTTCCTGAAGCATAAATATTTGATTTATTTCATTTTTCGCTTATCTGAAAAACATTATTTTTTTTCATGAAGGCTGAACCATCCCAACTTGAAATGACGAGCTTATATTTTCTGTTAGGATTAAGAGTGACAGCGATAACATTGGAGTGGAGCAGTGTAATTAAGTGGAGCAGTGAGAAACGTGAATTAATTTGAAAATTGTTTTGGGCGAAGAAATAAACAGATGTACAATGTACAGAGAGGCATTGCTTGGAGGAATCAGTGTTCAAAATTCTGTTGCGGTTACGGTCAAAATACAAAATAGCACACATATTTCCAACTCCATCATATCCAGGACATATACAACTTTATGTAAATGTAAGTAGTTTAGGTTTGTCATTAGTCGCTTGCAAGGGTTGCAGAAAATGCAGTGGAGAGATTCTCATCTACTTCCTTCAGTCAAATTTTCCGTTTAATTTTGGGACCTTGAGACCGAAACTACTAACACCATCACTTTTTCAGTGACTGACAAGGCAAATCCTTCCACTTTCCTCAACAAGATTTAATTTTATTTGGCAACCAGGATAGAAGGCATAAATGGAAATTGTTTTGCAAGCTGAAAACATACACTTGAATCATTCTCAACATTTTTACAGCTTTCTCCTTCTGCCGTTCACACATTCGTTCAGAAAGAATCTTAGAAATATTTTGCAGCGCCGAAGGAAATGTTCTCAATGTTTCTTTACACTTTTGTTCAAAACTTGAAAGGAAGAACCTCTCTGCTTCTTCTAAGATTGAATTCAGGATTTTATACAATCCTGCGAGCATTTATATACATCATCTTGCTAATTTTCTTTGTTCGTCTTTGGTGTTCACCTCACATACCATTGGGATGGCGGCGAGGAAAGGTGAAATGTGCCGTGGGGAAATATTAACAAGGCTAAAATTTGAATTGTTTCGTGTTTGGCACACAAGAACGATGAGCAGATGAAGGAGAGAGAGGGAGAGGATTATATACGGGAAAAAGTTTTACAACATCAGTGCCGCAGAAAGAAGGAGATACTTCGACTGCTCAAAGGCATGTACAAATCTTTAGAGAATATTTTTGGTTGGAGAATATTGCTGCTAGCGTAATACTAGCGGGTTTGGTCGGATGGATAGTGTAGGGAATGTGCATTCTCCAATTATAAAGTTATAGACTACACAGATTGATATATTTAAGCATTACAGGGTATTTATCGTTGTGCACTCCATCACAGCTTGCTTTTTCATGTGAATTGCACCAGATTTGTTGGAGGAATCTTGAAGGTTTCATTTCTTGCGCCATGTTTTGAGGTTCGCTTGGTTACAGAACAGATTTACCGTTTAAGTAAATTGTTGAAGAGACTATAATCAGTAATCAGAGAGTAAAGCCGTAACTCTCAATTTAATTGAATGTGAGTTTCCATATGTCTATGCCATTTTAGCTAGTTACTTGGATCATCTACATACATATACATGTCCTTCCTCTTATCTTGTGACTAGCCCTATTGCTGTTTTTGTTGAAACTGATGAGTGGCACCATAACTGCAGCAGATTACATGATATCCCGCACTTCCTAAATGTACCATCAAAGCGAATAATACCACATTGTGTTCATCTGTAAACTTTATCTACTCTACAAAATCTACATCGGTTTCCCTTTATATACCAAAGCCAAGGCAATTTCTTCCCAAGTTTATTTACACTTTCCCAAAAAAGCTGGGCCCATATAACGAAAAGGTTCCCCTTTGAGTGTGATTATGGAAGGATTCCCCATACAAAAATATATTACATGGTCGTCATCTGCGTCTTCATACACATCCATTCTCTCGCCCAGTCAACCATCTACCTTCCATACAACAGGCCATCCAAATATTGTAACAACGCAACATGCAACCATGAAAGAAGATGTATATATTTCGCAACTCGCTATTTTTCTTTTACCCCATCGCCGCCGCTCTTTCTTTTCCATGTAATTTTATATTCCATAATAAAAATCAGTCCCAATGGATATTAAAAGTTTTCATGATACAATGAAATTTTCAAAATATTGTTCCCCGTCGGCACGTCTCACCAGACATACAGTCTCTGCTTCTCGTAAGGCATAACTTGCTTCCACCATCGTCATCATCATCATCGCCACCACTATACTAGCATATCTTTCTCTTATTCTTTCTCCTCTCCAGAAAAAAAACTTTCCATTTCTCGGCTGTGGTAGTAGTGGTGGTTGTATGGTGGAGGCAGCAGGGCCTGTACTGTTTTGTTATAATAATATGCCACCACCACCACTACTACAAGCACTGCCACGATCGTCAGGAATGAAATGCAAGTGGTAGCAAGTTAAAGTATAAAGTTGAATTGCCGCATTCCCCTTCAACTTGCATATTATCATGGAACTATGTAGGAATGCCGCTCAACCAGCAAGCACTAGAGCTATTCACAGAAAACACGCGAAAAAAGGCTTTTATCCCATTTTTACTTAACAACACAATTCCTCCATACATATCCTATAATATTGCACCGCCATAATCATATCATCTATTATACAAGAGGACGATGACGATGGCGAACAAGAGGAAAGAGAGAGAAAGATGCTATCAAAACGGGAGGCAAGAAGAGCAAAAGTAGAAGAACAAGATGTGAGTCTGGCTGACACGAAAAAATACGAACAAGAAGAAAAGGAAGAGCAAGAAAATGTTACAAACACTTATTTTCACACTTGCACATTTTCTCATATTATCTTTTATATCAGATGGATCTTGTACTGCTGCTGCTGCTACCATTGCATTGCACACTTTCAATATGTATGCGTGTGCAAAGTGTGCCGTTTCCTTTTTTCTCTCTTATTCTTCTTCTTCGTCGTCTTTTCCAACAACAAGAAGAACGTGAGATAGTAAAACATCACTTTTTTATCCCATGTCCTACCACTACTTCCATTCCTTTTCATCCAATCCGATCTAATTCACCTTTTCTCCCAATATTTCTTTGTATCTATTGTGACCACCTCCTCCTTTCCCATCTCTTTGAGAAGATAAAAGAGAAAATGTAAAGTAAAATGGAGTTGCGCCAGTAGCAGTCACTTGGTCACTTTTCTCAGCAGTCAGAGTCATTTGAAAAGCCATTGAATTGCCCTAAACCATTCCAGTGGACAGCTTCAGTGTCAAAATTTATGAAGCAGTAATAATCTGAATTGCATTATTTATGATTCAAATATTATGCTGAATGGGGAACTCAAAAAAGTACATCATATATGTACAAGTTGAACTGGAAAAAAACCTTCAAAAGGACCTATGCCTTTTTACAAAAGGATACTTGCCATTCATAAAAATAACAGCAATTATTATAATGTCCACACAGTTACAGCAGATGATTTAATTCCAAATCTTGTTCAAAATGTTTCCAAGAAAAAAAAAGAATATCAGCACAAGTCGCAATTACAATGTCATTGCCACAAAGCAGCCTCAACTCCTTTAACTGTCGTTTCGTTACTCTTTATATTTCCATGTTTGTTTTGCCTTTCCGTTTTCTTTTCATCGTGAGCAGATATATAGGCATGCAATTTGTCCTAGGGATGTTACATTCATGATGCCTAACAAATAAGCCAAAGGAAGGAAAAATTACGAAGGGAATTTATATTCGAGCAGAAATGTAAGAAAACAGAAAGGAACGCGTGATTAAGCACACATATATTTTTTGACAAACACCAACAACCTCCTTTTCACCTTGTCAAGTCGAACAACCACACGTCTCTGAGAATTGGTGAGCATGGCGAGAGGAGCGGAGAGACAACGACCGATATATTCAGGCATGCTTCTCAAAACAACAATTGCATACTCAAGCACTCATTCACATGGAAAATATGACGTGATAAAACTAAAAAACATACACACAAAAAAAACGCTCATGCATTCACATAATCATAATACACAACCGCATAAGCAATTGGGAAAGAGGCCAGGTAGTAAAAACGGAGCTTGTAGTAAAAATGCATCGTTTCAAGAATAAAATGAGAAGAGAATCTAGCACTGATTTATAGAGACTGCTCTGGTGCTACTCTTTACTACTTCTACTACTACTACTACTGGTGTTATTATGGAGGTATTGTGGAGGTGGGAGAGAGGAAGAGCAAGCACTAAAAATCTAAGCAACGGCAGAGAGCCGCCCGAACAACCAGAAGCTTTTTCTCTCTCTCCCTTTCCAGCAGCGTTCCTCCGTTTGCTTTCTTCTTTTCCCCACACGAAATCAACAGTTAGTTCCTCATTCCGCTTGTGGCTCCCAACAAGCAAGGTTGTGAGATGTTGGTTGCTCTGGTGTCCTCGACGTTCCACAAAGAAAGAAAGAAAAAACTTTTCCTTTTTTCCTTCACATCCTGTCGCTGATATTGCTGTGATTATTATCACAGGCGTCGTTGTCGTCGTCCTCGTCGTCTCGTAATAAAAATACATGCTAAGTAAATAAAATAAAAGTGTGTAATAAAAATTATACCCTGTGGCCATTTTTTTTGTTGCGGGGGCGTGATTATAACTAGTAAATTATTTTGCTAAGAGAGTTTTTATTTTCATGAAAACTAACGTTTTTATTGTCCTTCCTCCTCCATCTATAAACACAATAGGAAAAGGTAAAGTGAGTTGAGAACCGCGTAGAGTCGTAGTGTTGGTGGTGGTTGTAGTTGTGGAGTGATAAATATATATATTTTTAGGTTGTGCTGGTTTGGTGAGCGAGAGGTGACGTGTGCGGTGGTGGATATTGTGTTTGTGTGAGTTTGTGAAAGTTTCACAGGAAGTTGTCAGTTTATTTGTTTCAACTAGGGAAAATACTTAATTAAAAATCAAAGTCTTTCTTCAAAGGCAAAGGTAATATATTATTTCCTGTTTTCTACCGCATATCCGAAATGCAGCCCATTAAAACGATAAATGTCCACATTTTTGTTGTTGTATGTTCGCATTTTTAACTGGGTTATAAGTAAAAGAGTGAGACGACTGCATTAGGACGAAGAAGGATGTTACATTTTAGGGATGAAATCGTAATTAATTGGGTGTGATCGATATCAGAGCGCAATTGACTGCGTTCTGACTGACTAACCGACTGAGTCTGTGTATCCCAAGAGATTTATATTTTTTTACTCACTCAGACAACTGTTTCTGCTGCTACGACCAACCGCGACCACCAATAAATAAAATGCATATATGTGTGCTTTCCTCTTGAGGTACCTGGTAACAGTTTCTAATTTTTTCACAGGTTGTGAGTTTTTTTTTATAAAAAAAGAGCATAAGAAAGGAAGTAATCTCTCTTCCGTATAGCTGCATTTGTAGAGTCATGTTAGCTTTTTTTTTGCTCGATGGAGTAGAGACAGGAGTTTGTTTGTTGGAATGAAGTGGCTTGTTATTTTCGCCGTTGCCACTAACTAGAGTAGCATGAGATGTACGTATATAGATGGAGGTCGTTGGATTATGAAATGAAAAGGTGAAAGGGAGAGAAAGCGAACACATACATGGTTTACACTTGACTGGTTTTTAATTTACGTAAAAGCATCATCTGCCTTTCTCTCCTTCTCACTCTCTAGTGCTGCCCCAGGCAGCAGCTGACTCACTCAAACAGCAAGAGAAAGCAGGGAAAATATAGTCTGGATTTGTTGGTGGGATAAATATTACGGGAGAAAGCCATTCTCTTTCCCTCTCTCTCTCTCTCTCACTCACTCTAGTAAGTGTATATGTGTTTGTTAAAGAAAGGGCATAGGATATAGTATGCGAGTGATGTGAGAGAGGAGCAGAATTGGCTTAAGTCAAGAGCATTTACAGGAAATAGCGACACACATACGTAATATGTACACGTACAATAACAATATGTAGTTTGGAGGATGAATCCGCAAATAATAAATACTACGAATAGCAAATCTATTAGATGTGGTTGCGGCTCTACTACAGGAATGGTTGGTTTGCGTGTGATGTGGTTTGACGGTTCGTCGTGGTCGTGGTTTGGTTACGGTGGCAGATCAGGATAAAAAGGATAATGGAATATCCTGGAACTAACAGGGATAACTGAATTCCGTTACTCAACTGATGTATCCAAGTAGCCTTGTGCTCACATTTGAAAATTGCTGACTGATAGACAAAAATTATTGCCAAAGAGATAGGAGCAAATTTAATGATGCCAAATATTTGCCTGTAATAGTCATCGCAGCAATAAAAAGTAGGTAATCTAATTAGCATTCATTGATACGAGACAGACAGATAGACGCTTTATTTCTTTAAGCATATTAGAAGGTTGTTACTATCGACTTGTCTAAAAGTGGCATCATAAGCAATAATGTGAAAATATCAGAGGGGCAGAACATTAGAAAGCAATTACAGCCATTCCGCGCACCATTTCCATGCTGAGTAAGGGAAAAAAGTGAGCAGCAGTGGAAATGGGAAAAAGGGAACAGAACACTACAAACTGCTATACTCTGCCTTTTCAAGTTGATTTCTGCTTCATAACGCCTGTGAAAGCAAAAAAGAGTCATCAGAGGTAGGCAAATGCTTTCCCAAGTTTCAACTTCAACTGTTCCCCATGACTCGTTTTATAACGTCTGCTATTTTTGTCGATGCGAACGCAAAGGAGAGTAGGTGAAAAATTGGATATATAGATTCAGTTATGAATCGATTTTGACTTCTTCCTGAATAAAAAAAAGTTATTTAAAGCTTAATGTTTCGACAAGAAAGAAAGGCACTTTGAAGGAAACCAAAATAGTTTTCAAAAGAGAACAAGGAAGGAACTTTAATGGGAAAAGAGTTTCGGTTTTCTCTATTCAATAACACTCACCCACACACACACACGCAGTCCACATAGAAATAATCTTTACTGATAGCAAAGTCCAAAAAAATAACATTTTATTTATTTCTCTGTCTAAAATATATATATATATTTTTCCTCTTCAGTGGCAAAGAGAAAGTTTGCGCGTACCTCGGTTTACTTCTCACCACCGCTCAAATGACGAAAGGTCATCGGATGGGAACCCTGGACGATGAGGAAGGGGTTGGGAATCTTGCCGGGGGTGCTAATAATGAGCAGTGCTCCTCCTCGGCGGTCACTGGATCGACGAAAACGAAGCACAAGGGTATCCGCCACATTGCCTCTGATATAAAGAAAACATTTTCGAAAAAGGGTAGGAACAGTCAACAGGCGGGGGTTGGGGTAGGTGGGAACGATGGCACGGATCCAACGAAAGCCTCGTCAGCGAAGAAAAAAGGTAGGAAGATGATGTGATGATGATGCTGATGCAATAGAGAACGTAGAGCAAGCAAAACTAATAGAGATATGACAATAAATTTTAAGCCTCTGTGCTACACTATTCGACAATTTTGTACGTAGTGCTATGTTCTAGTTTTTAACTGTTTTAGAGATTATCATTATTTTATGATTATCAGTATTATTATTATTCTCATTATTCTTGTTCTTATTGTTCATATTTTAATGGTATTATTATTTGTGTGCAATAATTTAATGTTAGAACATGTTATATATGATTAATGACAATAAGAGTTGTGAATCGTGGACAGTTATTTGTGCGCAGCTGAGGCCTACTATATAGTGCTAGTCTAGAAATTTGTAGATAAAAAGTGCTCTCGTCAGCATTATTATTATGCATTATTTTCAAGATGGGAAATCAAATTAAGATGAGCTCACGAGGAAAACAAACCGGGTAAATATTTATGTTTCCACCTACGACCATTTGAGCACACACAGGAGGCACTCACAAAACAACAAACCCAATCTATTTGCTTATTTCACCATAAAAATATACCTATGCATATTTTTAAAAGCAAGGAGGGATCTTTCATAATATGCAGACATGCACGGGTTATAAATAAATTGGCTTTGCATAATGTTACAATTACTGAAATGAAGAAGGTGGTGGTATATCATATGCAGATACTATACTTGTAACAACATTTTTGCAACATATTTCGCCAACAACTCCAAATCCATTCTTTTTTGGAAGTACTAGCAACATTTGTATTGGAATTTTTAAGCAAAAACAGGAGGAGGAGCAAAACAGCAGAGTGTAACATCTTCCCTCATCATCACCGATAAATAAATCTGTCCGACAACGGTCCAAACAAAGTGATTATGACTGGGCGTGTGACGGCAGATGAACGAAACAAGAAGGTGACGTGTGGGTGTAAATGTCTGTGTAGTCGCTCATTGCCTCAACTATCGCATTGCTTTCTCTCTCTCTCTCTCTCTCTCTGACTCTCGCTCTCCTTCACTTGTTTGTTGTTTCATGGTGTGCGGTTTTGATGTGTGGCATAACTTGGCTTTAGCAGTTTTTTTTCTTCTTCTGGTGGTGGTTCTGTTGTTGCTGCTACTCCTGGCTCCTAACTCTCACTGTCGGTGTTTATACTCTTGACTTGTGTGAAAGAGAGAGAGAGAGAGAGATCGAGAAGGAGTAATAATAAACGTCTCCGCGTAACTAGAGCAGAGCAGCAGAGGGGTTCCATCACACAAGCAAGCAGCCGATTCCTTTATTCTCCTTTGCTCTGCTGCTGCTGACTTTGTATTAGAAAGTTGTCCTCTTCTCTTTCAAGCGGAACGTTAGAAAGAGTCGCTCTGCTGCTGCCACTGCACTGCTCTCCTCCTGCTACTTTGCTAAAGAGAATGAAAAAACAACAATGACATGACATATCGCATATTGTGTACAGGCAGACACTCTGGTATGCATGCTTGTATAAACAACTTGCATGTAAACTTTCAGAAAATCCCTCATCATCCATCCCAAGAACATATTTGTTATACGGACACACGACATATTGCTCCCGTGGAAAAATACTTTGCATAACTTCCAAACTTTCCTGCTAACTGCTCCAAATTGCATATAAATTCTGGCTTAATGTAATCGGCCAACGGCATATTATAGTGATACGACACGACTATACTTATTTGCCAGCGCGGTTGATATAATACTAATAATATATTGGCAGTAATAGTTTTATAATATATTATTAGTCAAGTATTTCTTATAATATTCGTTAATCGCGAACGGTACCTAGTATTCCATTAGGAGCACGTAGTGTTTCAAGCGTGATCACAAAGAAAATAGGGAAAATCGGGAGAGAGAGGGTGATATTGAACAAAAGGTTTGGCGTTTTGATGTTTTGCTCGGGAACGTCCATTATAGATGTACAGATATGTGCATAAGGAATTTATGGGTACGTTTCCATATTCGTTTATTAGGTGAAACACCCCAAACAAAACTATTCGGGACGCGTCTATTGAACCATTATTTTGTACAGTTTTTTGGAAACAAGTGTGCCTGCGCGACGGCCGGTGCTTTTTGCTGCTTTGTTCTTATTCCTAGTTTTCATGGATCGAGGCTTTTAGGACAAAACTGACTGACAAACGAACACCAGCCGAGGCAAACAACAAATTTCCGCAAAAGTTGATAAAAGTGATATAAAAGAGGACCGAGTTATGGGCACATGCTGCAATATGTAAAAGTTGGTGTGTGCATACATGAGCGAGTGCATGCACAGCTTGAGAAAACAAAATGTGCGACATGTCTGAAAACAGTTTTGTATTATTTATTGCAAAGCTATTTTCGTTGTACCATTTCTTTCTTCTTTACACCATTTTGAATCTGTCCATATTATTAGTCTACTGCATAAATACTTGTTTTCTGTCTTGTATCTTTTAAATTTTACATTTTTCCCTGTCTCACCACTAAAACGCTCTGGCATTTTATTGCAAATATAGTCACATAAAAATGTAGATATTATGGCGATAGCAGCGTAGTCTAAGGACAATCCAATTTGTACTTACACCTTTGAACAAATTGTGATTTATTCCACAAACTCTACTCATGCTTTTGTCATCTGTAGTGACAGGAATCTGCAAGATGATAATGGAGTAGTGAATACTTAAAAAGGGGAAGTATTGATTGTGTGCATAGTGAGGCGCGTCCTTCCATTCAATTCTATTCATCCATCCGTTGTTTTTAGTATCTCTTTTGATTGTGTTCCTCTTCCTGTCTCTCTCTTTCACTCCTTCTTCTCATGTCGTTTTTTCCACACTGTTGAGCAGCCCTGTTCTTTCAAGAATAAAGGGGATCGTTTGTGCTGGCGATGGTGGTGGTTATACACAGAGAAAAGTGCAGGTAGACTCTTACTACCTATACATTATTTTCCATTACCCTATCGTTTTTGGTCGTTCCCAAAAAAATGTAGGTTGCACACACAAGTTTATTTACATCATCATCATCGTCGTCGTCGTCCTCGTCATTTTCAGGCCCTACTTGACTTCTGCTTGGTTAAGCAAGGCATACTAATGTCGACTCTTTTTTTGTTTTCCTCTCTTCCTCCGCGTGCTTTTTTCATCCTTTCGGAGCTGTTCCGTTTTGCAAGATAATATTGAATGCTTTACCGATCGCATAGGTAGCACGGCACTGATCCTCCAGCAAACATTCTCCATGAACATGCCCACCTTTTAAACTAAAGGAAACGACATTATTGCTATAGCTATCCTTGTACCTAGGCAAGCATTCTTCCCGTGTCCCTCCATCCGTGTGTTTTCCACTTTGAGAGATTTGTCAGGGTACTTGAGAAGGATGATGGTGATGATGATCATCATCACAAGATCAGGTTCAGAGTGGGAGAGACAAGTGGTAAGTAGATAGGTAGATAGGTTGGAAGAAGTGGGATGCGGAAAGTGCTTTCACTCTAGAAAAAAATGCAAAAGGGCATTACCGACAGCGTGAGACTACTACTACTACTAGAAATTTAGATACAAGGCGGAATTGGTGTTTCAAAAATGGAAGGCTGAATCATCATGATTGATCATTGCGTCATCCTCTTAAAACACTTTTTCCTACACACTTTTCTCTTCCTGTCTTGAAAGTTAACTAGAACTTTTTATCCTCATCATCAAAGAGCACTGCTCTGGAATGGAATAACATGAGCATATTTGCGCTTGTGTTATTACATCTAGTGAAAAGGATGAACAAGAGTGTCTCTCGTCATCTTGTCAATAAGCTTGAACGCGATACATATCACATAAGCTATTGGACACACAAATATTACAAGAGTGCTTTTACGGCATCAAAACTTGCAGAATACTGAAAGGCCATAAAAAATTAAAATACACCGGACAGCGACACATATAAAATATAAACTAAAATATTTTCAAACACAGTTAATCCCGAAAGTAATAAGGAATTCATATAAAAATGGAAATTCTGTTTTGAAAAATCCCGTCATATATCTTTTACTGGCCCTGTGGAAGACAGTCATCATCATCATTAATTGAACGAGGACAATGCAAAATGGAATGATGATGATCACGACGAGACTTTACTATCCTTATTCTCTCCCGAGAGTTCAAACATGAAAAACGTGACAAAAGGAAAGGGAAAAGGGCACAATAAATAAAAGGGAAATGAGACGACTTTTACGATGCTGATGTTTGTTACTCTCTCTACAAGAAAAGAAAAATGATATAGCACTAGGCTGCTTCGGACAAACTGATACAAGAACACGCTGAAAAACTGCACCATTGTTTCTTTCTCTGTTTCTCTCTCAAGACTTTCCACACGAATGTATTTTTTTTATTTTCTACCACCCACGTTGGCACATCAGCATATTATCAAGTATACCAGCAATGGTCATGCAGCAAGAAAGTCATCATCATGGGATGGAAATGATGATGGCTGCATAGTACTCTCTATCTCTGTAGTTGTAGCTTCAGTGTCGTGACTGAAAGCAATCCCAGTTGCAAAGCGCACATCATCATCATATCCATTTCCCATTGGAATGCCGCATGTTCCATCACCACGACGAAGAATGGAGAGTGGAATAAGCAGCGTGCTGGTTGATGACGACGGTGGCTCTGGTCTGGCTGAATGATGGCGATGGTATTTTACGGTGATGATGATGATGACAGAGCTTATTCTACGGTATAGCTAACTAGACACAAAATTGACATTATTATTCCGTATCATCATGCTCGTCAGGAAAACAACCGCAACAATAACCACCCATAGTCGTTATTATCATTATTATCATTATTGGTACGACAACACCAAACTATGGAGTAACTACAAACCTGCTTTATGCTGATAAAGAACATGGCCAAATTTTAGACACGTACCATCATGTACCTACCTGTTAAAAATAATATGTACATAGATGAGCCTTGCTGATCTGCTCAAATTTTCTGTG
The DNA here is from genome assembly GCA_004115045.4 of Sinella curviseta. Classification (NCBI taxonomy): domain Eukaryota; kingdom Metazoa; phylum Arthropoda; class Collembola; order Entomobryomorpha; family Entomobryidae; genus Sinella; species Sinella curviseta. The sequence continues at coordinate 30,186,970 of CM065489.1, forward strand.
CATTCCATAAATAATGCGCAATCTTTGGTGGCAGTGTTCGAAACGTAAACAATATCATGTTATCATAAAATCACGACACATGTTCATTCTCTTCTGTGGCCGTTAGGTTGGCTGGCTGGCTGATATGTAACCATCTCTTTGTGTTAATGGCTGTATTCCCAGACACGTAAGATTTGACACTTGCGTTATTTTTTTCATTGGGATGTTGTAGTAGCCAAAATAACGCTACCACAATGCATGGTTGCTACAAAATGCATGTTGAAGTTTCCAATCCACTGCTAACATGACTATATCATCCACATCGTCAACATCCCTTTCCTTTTCCTACAGAGATGTTGTGCGAGGAACCTTGGGAAAATCCCAGCGAGCACTGTTGTTGTTATCCTTTTTTGTGTCGTTTGATGCTATTGTTGTAGCTACTGTCGCTTCATCATCCCTTGCTGACGTCGTTACGGCTCTGTCTCTGTCCTTTTCTCGCTTCCTTTCCTCTGGAAAAGCTAAAAACATGGCATTTTTTAACAATAGAGCCACAACAACGACAACAACGGCAGCAGCAACAACAACAAAAATGAATCTCCAATGAATCTTCCCATAAAATTATTACGATGATGATGATGACGACGATAGTTACCCTTCCACTAGGTTGAGTCATCTTGGTGCCACTGCTCCTCATGCATTCCTTTTTGCAATAGCCATCATAAATCTTCATCGTTTACTCGTTTTCATCATCATCATCGTGATCATCATAGGCATTTTAGAACCATCACCACCATCCAACATCATTGTACCATCTTTTTTTCCTTTAGTTTTTCCATACAACCACCAGACCAGCCAACCTCCTCCATTCTCAGCATACCATCACGATTACACATACTATTTTCTTCGCTTTTTTATATTTTCAAGATGTGAAGATAGCCCCTTTTTCTGTATTTTTGTAAAGTTGAAATTTATGACGGTAAACAGAAGAAAGGAGATGGAGAGTTAGAGAGAGAGAGAGTAAAAAAAATAATAATATCTATTCCCTTCGCCATTTCTCCTCCTTCACCTCCCTCCTTGTACACGAAATAAGCAGAGGCTCTAGGCAGGCAAGAAGCCATTCGGATGCTGCTTCCTTTTAGTCGACTCCAAGCTATGGAAAAAAGTGAAGAATCTTCACAGGGAGTCGGTAGACTACTGGCGATTAGCACGAAAGAGGTGGATTTTTATGGCTTCCGGCTAAAATAGAGATGCTCACTATCATACCATCATCGTCGTCGTTTACTCCCCTTGTTATTTTTTTTCTCCGTGAATTCAAGTGAACATTTCCTTTCTAAAAAAAGTGCAATACTCTGGAACTATTGCTCTATGAACTGAGTATAAAAGAAGGCTAAATATGTACTTTTATTGATTCAAAACGATGGTACAATGTTCTCATTGGTATTACTGCTTATTACTACTACAATACGTGAATAGATGGATGAATAGATGGAGGAGGAGATGGTGATGGTGGAAGGAGGCTAGAAATGTGTATAAAAGGCTCATGTGAGTAGGAAGGAAGTCTGTGCCGTTTTTTCTCTTGTGAGATGCTACAACACGAAACGAGTTGCCTTGTCTACTGTGCAATATCCTGATTTCGCCTGAGAGCCAAAAGAAAAGTATCATCAATTCAAGCCAGTGGCAAAACTAAAGGCAACACACAAGAAAATTTTCTTTCTGCCAGTCGGTGAAAGTGTGTATGTGTGTAATTTGAGGTAGACAAAATATTTAGAGAGAAAGGTGACTCCTGTTATTACTTTTCGCTTGACACTATTTCATTTTTGTTCATTTATTGTTTTTATTTATGACGACTCCACTTCAACAAGGACCCGTACCATTCACCACCCTTCTTGAGGTAGATGACAAAGACACTCTTTTTTACAGAGAGAGAAAAAAAAACTTAGGAAAATGTATAGTGGTATTTGGCATTTTCACAGGAGCTATTTCTCTTACTCAAAAGAACGATATTTCAAGTGTACGGATAGGTATGACGGCAAAGCGTTGAAAAGAAACGTGTCGGAATTTCCTTTTAAAAGGGCAAATTTTTCTTTTCTCCGTAAAAATCTCTCTTCCTATTTTTGTAGTAGCGGTTGTTTTTTCCTTCCACGGTACTAGTAAGTGGAAAACATATTTTTGTGCCTTCGCCTTAAAAAATACAGACTTAAAGGAGCTGAAACAGAATGCAAATTTCTGGTGTGAAAATACCCAAAAATGTACACCTGAAGGTCAGGAGGAAAGTGAAACCTGATTCGGGTTTTCCTAGTAAAATAGACATTTATAGAATGATCCGATACGAAAGGGATGGAAAAAGTCTTGAGCAGCGGGTATCGGCACAGTACATAAAATATGAAGCGCTGTCTCTATCTATCCGAATAACAAACAAAATAATGTGCATCATCAGTCGTAACATTTTTACCGAACGACCCCCTTCCGCAGGGTCTGGTAGTCTCGTATAGATACGGCAGGCTTCAATCAAGTTGTCACTATCCTGTCAGTCGAGAAACCCTGGAAAATTTCTCGTGTGGATATTCAGAAGGCAGACGAGAGGAGTAGACAGGGAAAACGAGGTGAATTGCTACCAAAAAACTATGCACAATACATTCTTGGCATGTGCATTAAAGCAGCCCACCTCCTCCACCGCAGCGTTTCTAAAAAAAAGTATCATGGCAGCAGCCAACTATTACCCCCGCTGCTGCTGCTGCTGTTACCATTACTTTAGGCAACATGAGAAAATGAGACGAGTTTCAAAGGCTGATAGAGCAATAGGAGTGAAACCAATTTTTATATCCGTAATCTTTCAGCCAACAACCACTTGGCTCTTCCATACTAAATCTTCCATCACTCGCTGCTTTTCTGCATAACCCAACATGCAAAAAAATGTAATATTAAAATGGAGACAGACAACGAGCTGAGAAACCTAACGAAGGCAAGCCACATCATTATTTCCCTTCTCATCCTCCACCCGTCATGCCATGCCGTCATCTTATCCAATAACCAAACCTACCTTTTCTCTGTATACTCTGCATATTTTCACAGCACAACTATATAATATGCTACACACATGCATCACTTTTTTTTACCCAACAACATCGTCGTCATCGTCAGAATCGTCTGTGCTGCATCTGAATCGAAGGTAGGAAGAATAAAACGGGAGATTAGTTGAAAAAAATGTATGTATATTGTGCGCCGCCTTTCATATCCGACGCGACTACACAGCTTCACCATTACAAGAAAAAAACATTATTATTATGACAGGAGCCAGGAGCCTTGCATGACGATGATGCTCCTGCCAAGCAAGAAAAAAAATGAAATCCTTTTTTTTGCCAAAGTACTTTCCAGAGTTGTGAAAACCTGCATATAAATAAGCATTAGTACACGTTCTAGTACCCATTCATCCATTTGATTCAGCCAATTCTAAAAATGGAAGTGGCTCGTTTCCTTTTTTTCTCTCTCTCCTCTGTGTGGTGCATCGTCGTCATCCCATTCCGCTCTCTCTCCCATTTTTCAGTCGTACCAGGAAAGTAAACCAGTCAAAATATTTTTATCTGACAAGGTAGCGTGGTAGCAGTAGTTAGTGGAAGCAGGAGAGCGACGAGATGGTAGTATGAGGACGATCACCTAACAAAAACTCGGTGAATCCACAACGTAAAATATGTTGTTGCTGTATATGTTTCGATCTACTTTTTTTTCTCCCTTGAATCGGGAGGATGATGATGATGATGACGGTGTATTGGACTGGGTCTATTTATTCCGGCACGCCTACGACCCGTTATACAGTCCACATACACAAATTATTATGTCAGTGAAAGTAACTACGTAAAAAAACTTACTTCATTCACCAGCAATAGATTCAACTAGTACCTCTCTTGATCTTCCTTCTCCTCTCTTTTAACCCAAATACGAATACCTAGTCAAGTAAGCAGAGAGTTTCCCTTCCTTCCTTACTTCCTCTGCTTACTTTAGTTTTCAACCTGATTTCTTCCTTTACCACAAAAGGATCTCTCCATCCAGCTTAATAGTTCAAACATGTTCGCAATATACATAAGTATTATGTATGTAGCATGTAAGAACCCAATTTTAAAAGTAGAGTGAGTAGTAAAAAGTGGAGAGACGGTGAAATGTGGGGAGGAGGTGGCACAATTACTATTTTAAACGTTTTTTAAAAATGCACAAAGAAATTAACGCGTGTGGTGCTGCTTGGCTGGCAGGTTTAACACGTGCGCCAGGATCCGTCCCTGTGTGCAGAAAAATGTTATCATCATGCATATATAAACCGGACTCATTACTTATTTAAGCGGACAATCACTGCCGCCGTGTCGTGCCGTTGGTCGTCCTCGTCCTACTGTGCACTTTTAACAGATCCCATAAAAAGTACACTGCACTCTCTCCCTTGCTGCTCTCCTTTTGATCTGCTTCCGTATTACCTTTTTTACTTTCCTTTTCCACCTGGTAAATTATTCACCAGGAGTTTCACTTTCACCTGCACACACTGCCTGTCTGACATGTTCCGTTCGAAAATTGCCACCATCACCACCACCACCGCCTTTTCCGTATTCTCTGAAAGAACCAAAAATAACGGTGTAGAATCACCATCATTACCAAACCGGAACAGCTTTATACTTCGATTTTATTTTTGAACTGACCGACTATCAGTTTCCAGTTTGCGGATTCATGCCCTGTCACGTACACGTCCTTCCTGCTGCCTCACACCGACCATCGTCATCATCATCATCATCTCCAAGTATAATCCGATAGAAAATGGTAATTGAAGGCTTTTGCTAGCGATGGCGTCCGTCCTTGCTTAATGTCCCACCAACCGTGCTGGTATTTTATTTTCCTGGTGGTTCGTTCGATGATTATCTCACCAGCCAACCTGTCGGCAATAAAATAATGATAATGCAACGCACACATAAACGAGCTATTATTAGAGGGTGATAGCGGAATTAGAGAACTAGATGAGTGATATTATTTTATTTCCCATCAATTTCCTCCGCTTTTGTTCAACCTGGGCTCTACGTCTGCCTATTCCTGTGCTGAGCCCATTTCTTTTTCTCTTTTTCCTCCCGGCAGTCAGCATTTACAATGAAAAGTAGCGTGTATTAACTCTGATGATAATGATGACACATGGTTTGTGTGATACGATATGATATAATGACGACATGACTCCTTTTCTCCTTCGCGGCGTCGGCCCTGGAAAAGAGCGACTGAAGGACTTGCCTGTCTGATTATTTAGCGAGAAATTTCTGAAAACGAGCAGGCAGGCAGGCAGCAAGCGAGAGAGAGAGAGACGTAGATAGATATAGACAAAGTGGAGAAGGAGATTATTCACCCTAATCCATAACTGCCAACCGACATGCTTTTTTTCCCTAGCAAGTTTGCCACCGACATACACACAAAGGCAAAAAATAGAGAAGAAGATGGAAAACGAGAGACGGAAATATTCTTTCTCGGAGAAAGTGGTAATACCACCACTACTTGGTTCTTGGTTTATGTTGTATTTTATGGAGAGAGATATGTATTTTGACAAGGCTGGCTGCATCATGCCACCTTTGCCCTGTATGACACTTACGATCATCCGTCTGTCCATTTTTCTTTCTTGCCATTTTTTATTCCATCCCACTACTCCTTTTACCCTTCTTTTTTACTCTTCCCGCATCTTGCTCCACCGAGAGAGATAAAAAATGGAGAGAAAATAAAGTTGGTCTTGGGTGCATGTGTGATGGTGACGCTGATATAGTGCAGCATCGGAGATGCCCGTTGAGGAATACGAAACGGATATAAATACAGACACATATTATGTATATATTTATATATAACGTGTCCTGGTTTGCTTTCACTTTGTCCGTTTTTCTTTCTCCTCTTCCATCTTTACCTCTTTCTCTCTCCGGCTCCAAAAGTCCGTCCGTGAGGACAGGATAAATTTTTTTTGCCGGTGTTCACTTTTTATTTCCAAGACATGCATGACATGAACACGAGGACGATGCGATGTGGTGGTTGGTTTGGTTTCGGTGCATGATGCTGCTGATGATAATGATGAGGTAGCCAGAGAAAAGGGAAAAGGAGAAGAAAAAAGTTGAAAGTGAAAAATGAAAGGGAAGAATGATAGGATGCGTTCGTATCATCATCCCTATCATCAACGTCTACCTAGTTTCTCTCTCTTCCTCTTAACTTCACTCCATCAGGAGTACACACACACAACTTGAAAAAATAAAACATTTCCTGGTGTCACGAGAAAACGAAAACAAGAAGCAGAAATGCATGCATCGAAACAATAATAAATAGTAGGTGTGTATACACAAATGGATGGAGACTCAAGTGGATACAACAACTTCCTCCAACAAGCACCTAACTTACTTTGTTGATCTTCACTAGTTACGTATATGAGCACCTTCTCCTTAGATAACTAACTACATAAATATTATACCATTCTCACCACAAATGCTGCCGCCGCCACAACTACACGACGACGTGCGTGGTTTTTTTTGTGTGGCGGTGAAAGCAGAAAGGCTCAAGAGCTTCCACTAAAATCGTTTCCACGTCGCATTTTTCTCTGTCAACAAATCACTTTGTTAGAACCAGTAGACCAGCACTAGCAAAAAAACTGTAAAAACTTCTCCGTTATCTATCGACGATGTTTTCTATGTAGTTGATCTAGATCTTATTTTTTACCTTTTTTTCTCTTTATTCCAGTTTTCTATACACACTCGTTTATTCTTTAAACGTTCTCAACGGATGAAACGTAGAAAATGGCCTTCTGTTGAAAAAAAGTTAAAAGAAGCAAAGTATATATGGAGTAAACTTTTGTAAAACTAAATAATACATACCTACCCAATATTATTACAAGCTGTAACGTTAGGAATAATAATTCTCAGAACAATACCTGTTTCCATGTAGGTATGTATATATTACAACATACCCGTATATATGTACCTATGTATGTATATGATGGAATCCAGTGTGTGCGCCACGATCACAATAAAAAACTTGTCTTCCAAAGTCCTTTCCCTTCTGTCTCCGTTCCCTTGCCAAGCCGGGACCCCCACTGGGAAGAGCACTTGTACCGCACAGTAACCGCCGACAAGCCTGCTCTATTTTTTTACGATTGGCCACAGAAACATACCAGCAGATTACAATGTGTGTGTACTAGCCACCACACACACACACACACAGAGAATAACCGCCATATGGACGAGATTCCGTTATAGCGATCATGACACAACAAGAGGAATATAATATTGATTTCCTCGCAGTACACTCTTGATGTATTGCAATACTAATAACAACAATAATAATAGTAAGTAAACGCATAGCCATGCACGACGTTGTATACCTGTTTCCCGACATCATCAGAATGATGATAAAGAGCAGCAGAAGGCCAGGGGGAGGAGGAGGAGGAACAGGAGTTGTTATTTTATAAACCTCTTCTTCCCTAGAATAATGAAATGGCTCATCATTCATCATCCACAATTTTTTTTCTCTCCATCCTTCCACCTAGCCACAATTTTTTTTTCGTGGTAATCGTTGCGCTCTGTTTGCTTTTGCTACTACAACTACTGGAGCTGTTGTTGTCGGGACCATTGCTATTTTTCCCTGGCTCAAGGTAGCATTCCTGCTGAGCAGCCATAAAAATAGAGGAAGGAAGAGGTAAAGAATAGAAAGAAAAAATTTTCATAAGGGATTTTGTTGTACACTGTAGCTCTCTTTTTTGGATATTTTTTTTGCTTTCAACTTGGCTTGGAATAATAATAGTAAATAAACAAGAAATTCGTTGTTGGGATCATGATGATGATTACGCGGCGATGCTCGTCTTTATGTTTACCACATCACACCTTCTCCACGTCTCCTCCTTCTCCAGTGGTGGTGATGGTAGTAAGATCCGTTTAATATGCTCAAGATTGATTGTGTGTATGTTTTCCCGTCTCAAGAAACCCGGTTTCTGTACTGACTCGTCTAAAGTTTTTCTCTCTCTCTCTTTCTCTCGCTCTTCTGGCAGCAGGAAGGAAACTTGGTGATGATCGTAGCCGTCGTCCTCCTCCTCCTTCTTCTCCTCCGTATTCTTTGCACAAATTTTCTAATGTTTATGCCTGACTGTGCTGTTGGCACAACAAACATGCCAGAGAGCAGTCACCGTCACCACAGGGCAGAAAAGCCGAGTGAGAGACCAGCAGCAGGGCTCCCTGGTCGTCGTTGTTTGTTTATGTACTCTCTCCATCTCATAGTCACCTTCTCGCTTCCTCCTCGCTCATTATTATGCACACACATAATAAGCGTGGCCTGGTTGTTGTGGGGAAAGTTGGCAAGTCAGTGTCAGACAGGAAATTGTGGTAGTTACCTTGCACCGCCACTACCATCGCCGTCGTCATAACTACTACTACTACTTCTCTACTATTCCCATCTACAAATTCCTCGTCCACAACCACGACGACGACGACAATATGTTCATGATTGAATCTTAAATGGTTGAATTACGGAGCGCAAAAGAAAGTATAATGGAGTCTGGTAGAGTGGAAGCCTAAAAGTATAGACGAAAATTAACCTTGATTTCCTTTTTCTTTTTCATTCTGTCCTCGTCATGCTTTCCGAACTTTGGTGAGATGGTGGTGGTGGCGGTGTTGTCGTCGTCGTCAACGTCTCAAGCAAAAAGCCCCGTCTTTAAGCCCAGCAGCAAAATAAATAGTATTAATATTCACAGCATCAGCCAGAATTAAATCCATATTCTCCCTATGTCAAGGGCAAGGCTCTGCCAAAACATATAACATTCTGATAGGGCACACACATTACATACATATATGCCTACTTACTGACTCAATTTGCTTCCATTCCTGTCTTATCATCATCAACACTACCACTAGGCCGCCATCACCACCACCAACACTACAATAGCACACCGCCAGCTCACGTTTGAGCTCTCAATGAGAGCTTTTATAGTCTATAAATTGGTACGTGAAAAGAAAGAAAACGCCGAGGAAAGAAAGCAAAAATGATGGCATTGCTATTGGAATTGGCATGATGGTCATATAATAAATACACAAGTAGTTCTACTTTTCTTCTCTCTTTTTTCTTTTGTTCTCCTCCAGAGCTCCTGCTGGCGGTGGTGGTGGCTTGTTCTTGGTACAACTATTAAGCTCATTCCTTCTGCTCCCTCTCTCTCTCGTCCTCCTTATTTATTTGACACTATGTGCTCTCTATTGTCTATATAACTATTAAGTAACCAACCCAGTTACTATCACGTACACATACGCCTCCACTCAATAAACCAAAGAAAGCAAAGTAAAACGAACCCTTTCCCCTCTACTTCATCTTATTCCTGTACCCTCGTCGCTCTTTTCTTTATATTTATAAAGAAAATTGAATTACAGGAAAATTGCATCAACCACTCGGGCTCATCAAATGGGCTAAAAAATTAAAGACATGACTTTTCACTCTGCCATATAGTTAGTTTGGTGTTGGTGTGGAAGGGCGACTGCTGCGGTGGCATGAATGGTTATACGATATTATGAAAGTGTGCTTATTGTTTTATGCATGCTCTCATTGCACCACAGACCATCATCATCGTCAGGAATGGAGCTCACACACAAAACCAGAAACCAAACCGCAGTAAATGTACACCACTTGGCAGAAAAACAAAGACTAAACTTTCAAAGTATTTACATCTCGAAAAAGAATGCAAACTTTCATTCCCAAAAAAATCCGGTCCGAGTAAAAATCCTAACCGAAAAATGAGCTTGTTCCGACCACTCTTCCACCCAGTCCTCTAATAGTAATAGTATCTGTATTTGTTGTGTAACACACAACTTGTATTGGTTGTGAAGGCCGTGAATGGAGTGTGAAAGATAGGTAAATAAATATTGGTAACCCGATGTAAGGGAGCCAAAGGAACCATCATCATGCTCAACCTCACAACACTCAATAAAAATACGTACATATCAAGTGCTTAGAGCTGGTATGAAGAGGCCGTTTGATGGCAGTTGGTACGTGCTCATTGGATCATATTATGGCTTTTTTATTCATATAGACACGCTCCTGCTGTTTCCCGTCTTCGCCAAAATATAAATGGCCTGACAAAGAGAAAAGGGCAAAACGGCACATACAACAACAACTACTGCTGCTACTGCACTACACATTTTTACCAAGTCCTCCTCCTAGTAACTCGCAGTCAGTTCTTCTTACATAACGCTTTTTTAACTTTCTATTTATTTAGTGCTCCACTTTACTTACCTGCCTGCTGGCTTGACATGCATGATGATGATGACAAAGAAAGCTGGAGTGAAATGCAGGCAGGTCGTAGTAAACTCATGTGTACATATTTCATATCACCCATTTACATGCACGCACATGGATTTTGCACACATGGTGATTGTTGTAGCTCAGCGTCATCATGCCGTCGTCACCATACTAACAGCTCTGAATAACGGTGTGTTATTTACACTTTTGGCGATGCACGTGTACTATGGCATATACAACAACACAAAGAAAGAAATATGTGGCAGAACCTTTCGAACCCAAATACATAAACCAAAGTCAGCAGTGGCGATCGTGCCATTGTCTGTTGTAGGTTTTTTAGGTACAAGTTGTAGTAATAGAGTAATAGTCATCGCAATGACAATGTACAATGACAAATGAAAATAGTCTCTGGGAGAAAATCGAATAATCTGCTGTGCACCAGACGCAAGCACTAAGCACACACTAAACCCAAAAAAAATTGGGTAGTCCAATGGCACATTTTACAAATGAAGGAACGAAGAGCGTATAAAAAAGCAACAAGAGTAGCACCCTTTCTTCTTCTACCTCTACCTTTCTATTCTTTCCATTTGTCTATTTATCTTTACTTTCTCTCACTCTCCCTCTCCGTGTTGTACGGTAATAGTATCATATATAATAATAATAATAATATACGATTGTATTGTAATCGTAATAAAAGTAATAAAAACGGAGAGAATAAAAGAAAGGAGTCTTAACCACAGAAAAAAGCTGCACAAGAAATATATACTATTCTTTTCTCTATTCTTTCTCTCTCTCTCTCCTTTTCCTGTTCCAGTCAATCCATCCTATGAATTATTAATCCTATTAGTATTCCACCTCGTCTTTCTATAATACCGTTTTCTCCTGCTTTCTCGTGTTTTATTTGAGTTGGATTTTTGACTCCTACGCTGTTTGAAGTGAACGTTTTATAACAATTTTTGTGTCCCATTCTCTTTATTCTTGCCTATTCTCTTTCGCTCTTCTTTTTTTCCATGTCTTTGCATTCAGCAACAAATTTCATTTCTCTGCTGAACTTACTTGCTGTTGGAATTCATACTTTCTTCTTCTTCTCTCTCTTTCTTTCGCTCAGCCTTTCCTAAGAAATAAATAGTTTGTGTGTGTGATAGTGAGTGTCAGAGAGCCAGTAGCAAATGGCAATAATAATAATAATAAAACTAGGGATCACATTAGAATCGCTTTCAAAATGGTAATTTTAATCTAAAAGAACAGAAAGAATGTGGCTCGTTAAATAAGTAAATTTATTATTAAAAGTAAATTACATGAAGGACGGAGACGACATCGTCGTTGGGAACATCTAGAGCAAACATAATGGCTACAGAGAGAATGCATAAAATGAAAGTTTTTTCACTTAAAAAGTAAGTAAAGCGAAATATAACGGAGGAGAAAACAAGGTGAACAATTCTCATAAAGGGGGAAGCTTTCCTTCCAGTTGATTTCACCTTGTTTGCTATTTGACATTGTGAAGGGATTTGTGTTTGCTCTTCTTGTTTCTTCTCCTACAGCCCATCCAATGCAGTTGTGCACCCTGTCCCTTCCTCCTCTTGTGTCTCCGTGCCACTCAACCAGCATTCTTTGTCTTTGTCTTCTTGTTCGTCTACGCTCATTATCCTCATTTATTGTTTTTGTTGTTGTTTTTCTCCTTTTCTGGATAACTGGGCACTTCTGCTACCGGATTCCCTGTTACATTCCTACATCCTGCTCAACTTTCTTCGTTATCCACATTTACCTAAGAAACCAACTTTCTCCTCTCCGTTTGATTGAAGGAGCTAAAGAAGCGTATAACCGCTAGAATAAATAGTTACCAAAAACAAGGTAGGAAAAAAAGTTAAAGAGGCAGTGGTCTTGATGGCGGTTGTACACACCTGCAACCTGGTTCCAATTTTTTTATCCTTCACTGTTAAATTCCTCCAATGTTCAAAATATAACAAGTAAAAGTTTCACTGCTAACTTTTTTTCTCCTTCTTCTCCTTCTACTTAACTTATGCCCAAATCCTCATCCTGTTATTCTTGTCGTAGTCGTCCTCGTCCTGCTTCCTCTCTGTCGTTAGAAAAAGTGCTGCAAAAGCAGGTAGCATTTAGCATGGCCAAAGTACAGCATTTACATTTTAACTTTGTTTACATTACGTGAATAATAATAATAGTAAAAACAAGGAGGAAAAAAAGAAGGCATATTAAGTACTTGTTAGAATCTTGTATTGGCTTGTGCTCCTGCTCAATTCACCAAACAGAAACTGTGCTCCAAAAAAACTTTCTCCTTGTTGGTGAAAGTTGCCCGCACAAGATTTCCCTGTAGGTCTCCCAAGTTTCTTTCTTAGACTTCTCCTACCACTATCACCACCACTACTGCTAGTATTACTACTGGTGCGGCAAGTAAAAGAATAAAAGTTTTTTTTTTCTTTCCTTTTCCTCTACCTTTCCAGCTTGTTGTTGTCCTAGACTCGTGGAAAATTGTTAAAAGTGGATTAATCGCTCGAAATCGTTACAAGAAGAAAGAAAGAGAGAGAAAGAAAGAAGGAAAAAGAAAGTAAAAATGGCTGGATGAGGAGATGGTAATTTTGTTGGTGGCATTATCTGCAAACTAGTGGTTTCTTCAATTGGATCGATTTTCATCATCCTTATTATTACTTTCCTGCCACCACGCTTCAGTTACCTTTGTGCCTTCATTGATGCCAGTTGTGGTTACATGAGCATGTGAAGAATTTGTCGTGATTCTTTGTTTCTCCGGGTGTTGTTACAAGTACAGAGAAAATTGGAGCTGATTCACTCGCTAAATTATTTGCCTTTTTTTCCTTACCCAAGATAAAAAAGACAGTTTACTACGCTGTTGTCTGTGTCTGTGTGTCTCGTCGTTTTTTTGGATCTGTTTTGTGTTTTTGGTGAATCCTGTGCTGCCAGTGATTTATCACTCACGCACACCCCGTTATTCTAATAAGCCAATATGCATACTAGCGGAAAGTGGAAATAGTCGCATATCACGGTGTGCTGAGAAAAATGACGGTACACCTACTCCAATCTCGTTAGAAATTTTCCAATCCGACTTTCTGGTCTTTTGGTATTCATCATTATCAGCAACTGCAATAACAACAGGAGATTGTGTTTGTCTGTGCCGTGGTCTCGCTGATTTTCGTGCTCCTGCTGAGTCACCAGACAAATATTTTTTCCCAATTGGCATGAGTTTCGGTAATATATTTCTTTCTACTTTAATTCTTTGATTCATTTGCATCTTGTCCTGAGAGCAGATTCTGTAACAAGTATTTGTCTAAGGAATCCTTAGACGCTTGCAAAAAAAGGAGTTTGCAAAGAGCTGACTCGTTCGAGAATATCCTAAATAAAATAAATAAATAATTATTAACTTGTTTTCGGGTTGTACGAGATTGCAAGACGAGCACTTTGGTAGAACTAGAAGAGAATATATTATAGTACATAAACACCAGTGCACACACTTTCATGCATGGTAGAATATGCAGATTGTGGGGGAGATTTGTTGGAAACTTGTAATAAGAGGAAATACCTAGTATGGTTTTGTCTCCAGTACAAGTTGGTAGTATAGTACGTAAATTCTTTCTTTTTTTTGGTTGGAATCGCGCAAGTAGAAACGCCATCAGAAAGAGCCCAGGCCATTTTTCGTTGGCAATCCAATTTTGGCACGGTTCACTGGTGAGAAGAAAAGTAGACAGGGAGTCACATAAAATGGGAGTAGATTTTCTCCATGAGAACCGAGTCAAACCAACTGTAAAAAGGAAATCAATAATTCCTATTCACCCACTTTACAATTTTAGTATATTTAAAAATAATAATATCAAGTCGCATGTAAAGCCTGCCCATCTAACTCCCTATGTGTATGAAAACTAACCCGACTTAATAGTGAGTGAGGTACATGCTCACATTATTACTTTATTACTATGCGTATCAAATTGCAGAGAGCATCGACCTGAACATTCATCTGAAACAATGTCATGTGAAAAGTTTTGAAATTTGTTACTTTCCAAGCTGCTCCCTCACCAAAAGTAAACACTGTAATACTACTACCAATAATTCCTCTTTTGAATTTGGAAAAATAATTCCTCCCGTCATGTCGCAATAAAAGCACGGGCTCACTGGAACGAGAGTATACTAGCCCAACTGGGCGGAGAAATTTCATGTCTGATTTTACGATGGACGGAAGAAAACATGCAAGAGCAACAAAGACTTTCTCTGATACTATTAGCTGGAGGAGATTCAGGATGTCTTTGTGTGTCTTTGGGTTCCCAGTCTGCTTTTGTGAAATTTTCGAAACTTTTCTGACGAGAAAGTTGTTAGAAAGCAATCGTCTTCCCCTGTTTTGTACATTTGGGTATTGGTTGTCGGGTTGGAAACCACCTAATTGCTTAACTAGAATTTCTAGTGGATCTCATCATTGGAGATTCGTTTACTTGCTTATGTTGTCATCCTTGCTAACAACTTCAAACAGTATAATTAGCATTTGCTTAACAACAACTAGGGAGGGATGTGAAGTTAAGCCAATTTAAAAGAAGTTTGCATGCACATTCAACCACACGAAACGAAAGTAGTTAAGGCGATCATGAAAATACGGCAGAAATTCTACACAAGAAGACAACGATTGAACAGGTCGATACAGAAATATAAAGATCGATAAAATTGAAAGAGAGCGGCAATATGACAAAATAACGAAATCATTTTATTTGTCCTTTGAAAGGTCAAAAAGGTCAGAGGTAAAAGAAGGAGGAAGAGACATTCTAATAATTCCTCTCCGTTTGAGCGCAACCTTTTCCTTCCCATTTCCAAAACAAATTAAGCCTATTCATTCATCACTATTCCTCTTCTCGCATCGTTTGCCGTGGGTTGTGTTTGATGTTTGTGTAATATGCTACTTTCCAGCAATCTTCTCGTTTTGCTCCAAGAAAACAAGCGAAAACACAAAAGAGGAATAATATTATCACAATCTGGGGAGCAGAAATGACAAATATTTTCTTTGCGTCTTCTCCCTTTTTTGATTATTGTTGTATTTGATGGGCAAGTGGCATCTCCTTCAGTCAAGATTCATGTCACGCAATTAGTTTTTAAACTCTGCTCATTGGGCAGAACATTTCCTTATTATTATTGTGCTGTTATGGGTATTTACCCACCTAATGGCTGACCTTTGAGTTGACCTAGGTGACATTACTTGACCCATAATGAGTCACGGTCACAAAACGCTTCAGTCTGTCCTATAAACCGCAATGGGAAATCCCTAACCTACGAGATGGTTAGGCAGTCATGTTGATCTTCATGCTTCAAATGCAGAGAGTTTTGGAGACATGTTTGCAAAAGTTGAAGTTGGCCTACACGTGTTTCGCCTTGCCTTCCTTCCTTGCACGCTACATTTTCTCTCTTTTTAATTTCCTCTTCTGCTTCTCAAGCTCATCTTTTTCTTGTTCCAGTCTGCAAACACTAAGCTGCTTATCGTTTAAATTCCTAATGGAAGGACGAAGGCGGAGTGCTGCTCCCATTCTATTTTCCTTCTTTCTTTCCCATCTGCTCCCTTCTTACACCACTTCAAAAGCACTTTTCATCTTGATGCCTTGCCTTAGATTTTTTAATCCTTCCCGTAACGTCACGTGGAGGATTTTCCCAGCAGCCTTTCAATTTCTCCACCGACCCACCTCATCTCTACTTCATGGTGCTCACCTCAAATATAGTCAAGGGTGACACTATTTCAAATGTAAATTAACTAGTTTCCTTTATCTCCATTTTTCAATATCATATGCAATAAAAGTATTAGTTTTAACGTGGCGGAAAAATATGTAGGTTAGAGCTTTTTGACGAAAACATATTCATTTTGGTAAAACATATTTTGGTACTGATAGACGCAATCGCAATACATACACATACAATTTTGTGAAGAAGGAAAAAAATCAAAGAAAACCAACGTCTTTAAACCGGTTCCTGACCTCCGTTACGAGGAAGCCCGTTAGTTAATGGGTTTGTAGGCCTACATGCCCGTGGTTGACATTTACATGTGGCGTCGGAAAGAGTCATAAAAATTTCATCTGCGCTTCACGATACCCCAGTGTAGCAATTTTAAGAAAAGCATATATGACGCAGGAAATTCGGCCCTATTAATTATAGTAGAATTTTATAAAGAGAGAAAGGGATCATCTTCCATTTTATATTGTATTATCTTTCTCCCCCACTCCTTCCTCCATCCTTCCAAAGAAAGGTTATGACTCCTTTCTCTCCGGAAAAGAAATGATCCCTGGCAAGATTCCATTCAAGGCAATGTACCACTTCCTACCTACATAAGTGCACGTATACGTTTCCACTCCCTTGTTCGCCTCCATTCCCATCGTCATCCTCATTTTCAGCTCCCTTCGGAGCTCTTCCTTTTCACTCACTCCATTCAACAACTTCAACTAAACACAGTTCCTTCTCGTTATTCGCCATCACGAAAAACTGAAAACATTATAGCAACCAACCCAATGGCAGCAGCAGCAACAACAACAACAGATAACAATTGCAATAAAAGGGCTTGTGAACTTCCATTAGCACAATTCCCATTATGCCTTTTTCACTCCATTCCAATCTACACACATTCGATCCTGATATCATCACATCATCATATCCGTCTCTCCCTCCTTCTATACATGATCTTCCTTTTCTGCAACCAGACATATACAAGCCATTGTGCAATATTTGTACATGCAATACAGTTGCTGCATATATATGAGGTATAATATGAGAGATATATGATATGATATGGGGAAAACAAAGAACAGGATGATTACGATTTTTGCTACTCCTCTGCAAATTGGAAAGCTAACAAGAAGCAGTGCAAGTAGATTGGGCCAAAAAGAGAACCGGAGGGAGATTGTGTACGTATGTGTGCTAAACAAAAGGCAAGAAATTACTCGATTATTCGATCTTGTGATGATGACATGATCTCTATCTATAACCATCTTCATGATGACGACGACCGTCTCTTCCATACAATATTGATGATCACGATAACAACTGTATAGATATCAAGTTGCTTTCTCCCACTTGCAATATTCTTATCCTCTTATCTAGAAAAAAAATTGAGATAAATTTTCTCTCTCTCGCTCAGTTTTCACGAGAATTATCATTGCCACTATCATCATCCGCCTCGTCATCTGCTCGTTCCAAAGAAATTTCTCTGCTTTCCTTCCTTCAATTCCTTGGAAGATGCCACACATGTGTACAGCATCATGGTATCCTTTTTTCTGCTTGGTGCATTGCATTTGGGCAGCGTTCATCACAAGCAGCACAGGACAACGTGAAATGGTCCCAAAATGAATTTACCATTTCGTCTTGCTGTATCGTATCCACTGAACATTTCTCATTTCATTTCTCTGGCATGGCCTTCAGTCACGTCTTGGAAAGTGCACGTACTCATTTCACCAGTGCACTACAGTTTATCATTTCATCGAGATGGCCATCATGATGGTGGTCAATACTTGTCCAAAGAGAGTTGTTCAATTTTCCCAACTTGTTTTTCTTCTTATTCTTCTTCTACATCATCATCCTAATCATCAGCCACCACCACCACCAAGCCTGATTCTCTAGATGAACAGATTACTGCTTGCTTACTTACCATTACTACTCACTGAGGCAAATAAAAATAGAAAATTGCTCTACGTTGGCTTGGCTACAATGGCTGGTGGCCTGATCCTCATCCTGGTCGGTCGCTCGTCAGTTTTGCTTTCCTTCTTTTTCTTTCTCTAAAGCACTTTGCTGCCCCTGCTCCTGATAGATAATAACGATGAGACTATCTGTCCAGAATATCAAATCAGACATGATGAGCCAGCCAGCTCCACTTGCCCGGCCGACATACAAAATACGTAACGTTACATCATCGTCGTCCGCTGCATGCCTTGTACTTTTTGTACATGTGCACCAAAGAAAAGTGAGTAGCAGCTAGTGTTTCTCTCTCTCTTTCTCTCTCTCTCTCGGGCAAAAATGAGCGTACCCGTAAGAGAAAGCCAGATGACTGGAATATAAAAAGAACTTCTAGCTGAACAGGCGCCAGATTGACATGAAGTGGATTTCTCCTATCAGCCAAGGATTTTTCTTCTTCTTCTCGGTTCTCTCTTTCCCTATTTCTCTCACAGGGAAATAAACAGAAATATAAATCTAAATACTCAGATACACCAGATTGAGTAAAGAAAATATGACAGAAAGGCTTTTCTTTTTATTCACTCGTTTCGGCTCTCCGATGATCAGTAGTAAAAAGGCGGTTTAAGTAAAAAGAACACGCTGTGAGTGTGTATATACTTATATAATATCCTGCAGCAAAACATGTCACTTTTCCGTTTCCATCCTCTTCAGTTACATATGCTTATTATGTTGTTCTTTTTTTCTTGGAGAAAGCATGTAATGACGTGATGAGAAATCGCATGGATGATGAAGATGCAGGGAACTTTTTTTTCGTACGATAATGTTTGCGAATGTAAAAAATGTCTTCCTTTTTAACATTTCAATGCTTGCCTTCATCATTCAAAGAGGCTGCGTGGTAGTCTTTATACTCGGCGTCTTATCTGACAGACATCAACACCACCAATCCACCACCACCACCCACTTTTAAGAAAGTGATGCTTTCCACTAAATAGTTGGTCGGAAATTATGTTCATTGTGAATTTCAGCTGCATTTTGCGCTCGTTGCAAAAAAGACGTAGAAATTTCACTTTCTTTTTTTATTACATTTCCTCTTGCGCTTTGTTCGGTGGAATGAATTGTCCCTCCTGCTCCACTTAAAATAATAACATTGGTGCTATCCAAAAGACGACAGCCCAGCAGCAACAATAAAAGTTTTTCTCATTCTCGCTGGTCATGAAAAAAAATCCTTGGAATTTTTTCTCTGGTGGAGCGTATTATCCCTTTCCTTTCAATGTATCCTATGAAAGGAATGCTTCCATGCAAGTATTTAAAAGGTCACTTGTGAATAAGTTAAGATGCGCTTCAGGGACAGCTTATGTAAAGGAGGAGAATGTATAATCATTACACTATAATGATATTTACCACCATCTCCAGCTCAGCGTCCTTACTTCGTTTCGCTTTCCATCTGGTATTCCTTTTGCTTCAAAGGCTGGTATCCCAGACGTCCATTTATTTTGCAGACGATACTGAAAAAAAGTTGTTGAAAAATTAACGGAGGAGGACGTTTTCTGTTGTAACCGTCTTCTTTTCGTTTATGCTCATTTCCTGTAGGTAATTACTGACAGTAATATATTTTGAATAACAGTAAAAGACCGTCTTGATTACAAATGCATTCACTTACAAAATGCACCTCGCATCATTATCATCATTTTTATTCATATAGCTCCAGTACCAGCAGAATAACTACAACAAACTTCTGTTTAGCTAGTTTCAAAAGCCAAACCTTTAAAACATTAATTGAATGAGATAAAAGTGAGTAGTGAAGTGACGGAGATGATAACGTTGACCAGAAAATGAGACTGAAATGAGGGAAAGAGGCATATTCATAAATACCTACTTATTTATGCCTACATGAACTACTTTCATTTTCCTTCATGTCTACTTGTTATTCCCTCCGAGTCCTATTACTCATCTTGACTGAGGTATAATGTATGTATTGGCTGCAAGCATTTCATGTCAGTCATTGCCCCCAAAGTTTACATAATTTTCTGTGATTACAAATTGGGTAACATTAGGACACCATTCTCTTTGAGAATCTCATCGCTCTCAGATTCCAAAACTGGAGCTTGTTTACGCATCCCAACAATAATTCTGATGCTCATTATCATTCCTCTTTAGTATTATTATCATTGTGATGAGTTTATTTACTTGACCCACATTCATGTTGATGGCGATGTTGATACTTTCTTTTGAAAGCGAGACAATGCCAAACCGACAAGAAGCAACTTTCCTCACAGAGGATAACAAATGAACTGTCAACCTCAACATCATTTGCTATTCTTCCAAATTTCTGCACTCTGCATACACAAAAATATTGCGCTTACATTTTTTAAAAGGGTGGCTGGTGAAAGGAAAAGATTTATGGGAAACTTTCATCGGCCAACAACAACAGTAGTAGCAAAACCCAGCCACTGCATTTTTTCTTCTCTTTCTGATAGTTTTCCTTTCCTGCCTAACCACTCGCCTAAGACGAATTCTCTGTACTCTCATTTTTTGTCTCCGACTCCAAACTGTCCCTCGTCTTCTTCACCATCATCATTATCATTATAAATATATTACGTTATTATTATATCATTATTAGAATAGCAGAAGAAGACAAAAAACGTAAAAAGAAGAAGACGAACCACAAAAACAACTCAAACGAAAGAAGGTTGTTGGTGGTAGCGGTGTGTCTGAGAATAGCAAAAACTTTTTTTCTCTTCTGTCTTTATCTCAACAAGGCTCGCCGACTGAATGAGTCGGTAAGAGAAGAAGACGACGACGAAGAAGAAGACGTAGCTTATTATTCCTCATGTTACTTTTCACGCTACAGCGGATCTCATTCTCAGTTTTACTTTATCCACGCAAAAAAATAAGTTGCTTTAATGATGCAACGAGACAACGAGATGAATGAAACGAAAGAAAAAAAGTTATTGCTTCTAGGAAGCAAAAGTAGGAGAAAAAGGCAGTCGAAAAAGAATTAAGTTTTTTTCCTCTTGTTCTTCTGGTTCTCCTTTTCTCGGATCCGGATGCCATAATTCTTTCTTTGGAAAAAGTAATTACAATGCATTAAGAGGAAGTGTGTGTGTATATATTTGTATGCATTTGCATGTATGTGTATCGCTCTGGAGAGAGAGAGAGAGAAACAGAGAGCGAATCAAGTTAGAAGGGAAAAAAATTGGGGATAAGAATTACTACAAAAATTGGAAAGAAAATAATAGTAGCAAAGGGAAATGGATGGAGTAGATAAAATGGCAAAGAGAAGGAAATGGGAATATAAAAATGGGCAAGTGGTATTTTATGATATCAGCGTCGTGGTAAATGCTAAAAATTGATCTGAATAAGGCGGGGAAGAGAAAGAGTGGAATTTTGCCGATCTCTCCAAATTTTTTTTCGCTTTCTCCCTCTGTGTCTCTTGCTGAGAAGCACAAAAAAATAAAATTGAGAATGGATTGTCTTCCGCAGATTCTCAAGCATTATATAATACAGATATGCAATAGTGTGTTTATAATGAAGTGGAAAATGCGAGCATGGGAAAGTAGCGAAAGAGTGGTATAATTTATTGAAGCACAACACAGGAACGACATCAAAATGTTTTCTTTGACTTTTGTTTGCGGTCAGTCAAGGGTTTGGAAATGAGTTAATATTTAATAGGAAAGCGTAGAATAATTTGAGAGATTTCCGAGAAAGAGATGGACAGACTGACAAACTCAAGTATTTGCCTTTTCCACTTTGCACGACAGAGAAGAGGATGCAAAAGCAGGGATATGTATTTTATTCGTTCGTAAAGTGCCAACCAAGCCAAAGGAAAAGTGGCTGTTGTGGCGGCAGTGGTGGTAATGGTCTCTGATGGAAATCAGAGTCTCGTGCTGGCCTACTTTATTATTTGAATGGAAATAATGGAATGGAGAAAGCGTTTCTTCTTCTTCTTCTTCTTCTTCTTCTTGGTCGTCTTCATCTTCTGTTTTGTAGGTTGCAAACCGCTGCTGCTCTCTGATGTGTATAGATAGATCTTTACACGGGGTAATTACGCTGACACACTTATTTTACAAACAGACTATATAAGAATCAGCAAAACAGAGTGAGAGAGCGAGAGGCAGGGAGCAGGACGTTGAAAAATGGATTCTGTCCGGGTGACATCATTAAAAAATTCTCTATGTTTACAGCTTTAAAATATAATGTCGCTAATGGCATCATGATGAAGCGGTTTATATATAAAACGGAGTTCTATTATCATTGCTTTTATTGCAACAAATCATTTCTTCGTTACGACTTTCCAAATGCGAGCATCAGACTTCTTGTGTTACTCGCATGTGCGTCTCTTTTTTAAAGGATCAATTACCCTTTTCGTTGTACTCTTATAAAGTACCATTTTTATTACAATAAGAAAATGTTACGACTGTAATTTTAAAATCTGCTAGTAACACCAACTTAGATAGCTCCGAAATACTGCATACGAGTTGCCCATGCTTTGTATATGTGATAAAGATAGTGACAGTTTACTGATGATATAATAATGTAGTATTTCGTTTTCTTGATACATTAACAACGTGGAATATTTAGCCTATTAGGCTGACCTTCAGAATAAATAAAGCTGCTGTAAAATTCCAAGAAGTGGAAAAGCACATAAGTTGCTATTTTAAAGATCTCGTTGCCCATAAGTTGCTATTTTAAAGATCTCGTTGCCCATAAGTTGCTACTCGTCTTTCATCTTTATTCGAAATCAGTTTGATTTCTCAGAATGATTTATTCAATTGTCAAGTCATGTGCACGCAGGTACAAGAACCCTAATTCTACCTACACTGATTCCTGATTTTACATCACCACCAAAATTCGATACCCTAACAGATCATGACTTGTAAATATTTTAAACCAAGCACCCAGTCAAATTTAGACTGAAAGATATTATCTCAAAGAAATGGTTCTACCGTAGTTGCAATATAATGAAATATTTAGCAATTTAAAATAATGGTTGAGGAATTTCATTGCAAAAAAAGTCTTTGAAAACTTGGCTAAAACATAGTAGAGAAAAAAAATTGTTTGGAGCCAACATTCAACTTAGAAACAATATTATGAAGAATTTATCCTTTCATCTAAAAGTTCAGTTTGCAGCGTAAGTAAAGAGTTTGAACATAGAATCACATCGGAAATCCTAATTACTTTTTTCCAAGAGAAAATATAGTTTCTACGTTTATATAAGAAGGGGAAGCCAAAGATTGAGCATGGGGAACAATACTGTTTCCTGAAATGATACACGGAAAGGCTTTCACAACGGCGATATAGACTGAAACTGGAAATGTTTTAATTGCCGTAATTTTTCACTACACCAATGCAATAGCATGGCATTGCTGTTTGTTGATGCAGACGCGACCAGTGAAAAATGCAGTTATAACTGTAAATACACCGATTAATTTGCAAATGAATGACGGGATAAATGAATAAATCCCATTTTTCACTTTAAACTTTTATCATTATAAAAAAATTCTCCCGTCCCATCCTGGGCCCCGTCATAATTAGAAGCACTGAACCAGACTAATTACTCATCTTGAAAGTTCAGACGAAAAATTATCTTATTCCCACAGCATTCCAAATAATAGCTGGAAATACGTCTACGTCTGAATATTATGAACAAGCTGGGCATGCTTAAAAACGGACTTTGGCTAAGTTTTCGAGTACAAGGCCCGTGTGAAAAGCAAGTTCATGTCCTTTCTCTCCAACTCAGTTCATCTTGTAAGTTCATGCCTACCTAACTACAAACTACCTACCTACTTATATATCATTTAAATACCACTACTCACTTTTAGGTATATAATATTATGTAGGAAGTACGCATCGCGCCATCACCATCATATCATTATTTTTTTCTTCTATTTACTCCAACTCGTCATGGGAGTTGGCAACTTTGACTTTTCCTCCTTTCTATGGTCCTTTCTTTCCCTGCTTCTGACTCCAACTGTCACCCGCAGGGAATCTCCGTCTCTCGACAAATTTTACATGCTCAATGCTCACCAACCGTGCCGAAAGACCAGCAGCAAAGTCAATGGCAGAGAAGAAGAGCAAACAACATTACAAAAGGAAAAACATATATCGCAACATTCACAAAAACTTTCTAGCATGGTCGCATATATGCACAAGTGCCAGTGAAAACTTGCCTTCCTACCGCGCCTCTCACAGAGCAACCTAAAATATCTTTTAATTACCCTCCTCGACATTTGTCTCCTCTATCTATATACCTTGTATATAGGTACATATATAAATATATACATAAATTCAGATTCCTCATAATTCCTGGTTTTACTTCCATTAAAATTAGACTGGCTGTCCTCTTGAAATTCCCCTTTCCACCAAAATAATACATTTTGAATTGACGCTACTACTTATATTACACCTTTTTTACTGCATTCCCCTCCATTACTTTTCCCTACCGCAAACAAGCATTATTTACAAATCATCATCATCGTCATCATTACCAGCCAGACCAGCATTATGTCATTAAAATGTTGCAAAATGCAAATATTTAATACATTGATTTTTGTCTAAAAAAGTCCTGTCAGTCTTTTTTTATATAAAAATACCACATTATTTTAACGCTACAAACATTCCAGGAAAAATTAAAATGAGCTGGCTTTGGAAAAAATGAATTTGAGTCTAACAAGCTGGCTACCAGCAGCAGGAACAGCAGGAGAAGGTTAAGAAATATAATCTGTCTACCTTACCTAAAGGCACTCTCCACTTCTGCGTTTATACATATTTTTTTGACTAATTAAGCCGCTCCAATTACATTAAATACAAAGTATAATGGAGTCAGTGTCTCTCTCTCTCTTTTCTTTCCCACACACACACGCTCCCTATTTCCAACAAGATACCTTTATTTCCCAGAAAGCCTTCCAGCGAAACAGACAGGCACACAGATGAGGATTATCCGTCCGCTCGCTCTTTTTACCCTCTCCTTTCTTTGATGATGATAACCATGATAATGCAATGGTAAATGATCATATATTACATGATCCATGATGACTTTCAGTTAGAGAATTCCTCCATGGCGACTTTTTCACGGACACAATATCTATTTCTAGTCTGGTTTGCTATCTGGTGTGTTATTCATCATTTTAATTGCTGTGCCTGCGTCTCCTTGTTTCAAAAAATGAATAAAATGAGAAGATAGGGAAGGCCGTTTTTTGTACTTACCAGCACCCCATCCGCAGTCGGTGGCCATTCATTTCTCAGAGAATACCGCATGAACGTCAAAGGAGAGTGGTGTGAATAATTGCTGGAAAATAAATGAATGAAAAGCCAGACTCGGTAAAATGCAAATAGGATGGTTCACGGGATCATTGAAAATGTGAAGGTATTAAACACCCTGGAAAATCCTCCTACCAAGTCACTTGGTCCAAGTCTCTGGAATACTTCAGTCTGTGGTTTCATTTGCATTTGGGCTGGTAAATTAAATCCAAGATAAGATTAATGAACGCAAAAGTTATACTTTATGGAAAGGTGGGGAGTGGAAGTTCTCGTGATAAATTTGGTATGCATTTTTTTGCATCATGTGTGGAATACTGACTATGTAAAAGTATATGAGCTAATATTTCTTTCTTAACTAAAAAAGGAGATAAACAACCAAGTAGAACAATCATTTAAAAAATTTGAACCGTTTTACGCATTTATTTTTCAATTCGATAATATGACGATCTTTAAGGTTATGTATTTTAATTCAGTCGTTGGTTTCACACGTTCACGGGTGGTCCCAGTTGTTGTACATTTGGCTGGTTGTTAGGTCATCATCCGATTAGAAAATGACTCCGTTGACAATGCGGGGAGGATGAAATTCCTTTTAGGGGGGACGTGTGGTTTAGTGAGTTTAGTAGACCAGCTCATCTTGATTCTCCACTGAATAGGCCACTGGCCCCTGGCGTCGGTCCTTCTTAAAGCGAGCAGTGTCCCTTGGTCCTTCCGACGTTGACAGCAAGGCTTCAACGTTGTGGGGCGCTCCATCCGGTTGGCTGTCCCCCTCCACATTGTTCGCGGAGAGATTGACAGGGCTGGTTACCTCCGTTTTATGGATTTTGTGATAACTCAAAAATCCAAAGATTAGGCCCAAAACGAGGAAGGCCCCTAGGTAGATATAAGCGGCGTGCTTGTGCGGCCCAACGACAGTCGCAACTCCGGCCAACGACATGTCGCGGCAGTTGCTTCAGACTAAAAAGATGACTGACCAACAAATGGATGCCCTGATCCTCAAAACTCGGCGTATTTATACGCTTTTTTGTAATAAACACAACGATCAACTTCTTAATATCTTAAGTCATTATTTAAAATTATTAAACAAATGACACTAATTTAGTTTATAACACAAGCTTCGATTGCGAAACTTTAATAGTTATTTACAAACTGATGAAATGATGATGAACGTTAAATGTTGACTTGAAAACTTATATTCCACCAAGTTTACTTCTAAATATTGACTTTTCATAAAGAGACTTAATATACCTTTATGTTGGTATTTAATTTGACAAAATGATGGTGACATATAATATGAATCTATATGTGTGTTTGCTTGCATGACAACTCCCCCATGTTGCGCAATTAGTAAAGTATCATGCGATGGTGTTGGAAGTTGCAACACAACTGGCAAAAAAATTAAACAATATCTTGCATAAAAATATGCTTGTACAATTTTAACCTAATTAAGTATGTACGTATTTAGGCTTTTCACTGGTATGGCTATTGTAAGTACGAGCATGAAATATATTATGCATATAGAATGCATACATTATACCACAATATATGTATTAAAAACTTTTTTTTCATTTTTATAGCTCACATTTATGAACCATTGAGCAATCACGAAATAACTATTCACCATGTCGCAATTTTCTATTGTCTTCTAAACTTGATTTTAACATTTCTATGAAATGACAAACTGACCTTGGAAAATCAAATAAAAGTAATGTATTTTTGCTTATGAACCAAAATCAATGGGCATGCATGCTTTTATTAATTTTCACGATACAACCCAAGAAAATAAAATGCTTAAATAATACACCATGTTTTACAGAATTATGCATTACTACTACTATCGATGTTTAAATAAAATATTGAATATAACATTCTTGATGTTACATATATTCAACTAAATTACTATGTATGCCTATTTCATTAGGCATCATCCATCACGAATAACCTTATTGGCACTTCTCCGCTACTGCCGACCAGCTACTAATCTGTCTGTTGACCTGACATAAGGCTTGACCGCTTGCTTGCCCGTTTCTTCGTGTACTTTGCGTACCTAATTTTGCAAACTAACTGACAGCGCCATGTCTGTCGCCTCTGCCTCATATGACGACTACTACGGTACGTAAATATGTCATCATGTCATGTTCGTCACTGTTGATGCCTTGGTGTCACCTTACCACCAAGTATTTATATGATATTATCCACGCCTGCTTTACTATTCCAATTCCAAAAAATACAGCTGCGCAAAATCAGTAATATTGAATATTATATGTATCTTGAAACAATAGTTTTATCTATCAAGCCACCTTCTTCATATAATGCAAGTAAGTAAGCCAATCACATAGTCTGCAGTCATAGATAAAATGAAAAAATATATGGAAACATTGACTAAAGTAGCGTGTGTAGAACTGATAGCACATGGTTGCACATTTACCTTGGCATATCTTGACGATAAGTACACATGTGTAATTCAATACTCATTCATTCTAATGAAATCCCGGAATTCATAAAGCTCATTTCCTTATTTGCTTGTGACTTGCGCGTACCAGGGCATAAAAACGGGTTGCTGAAAAGTCAAAGTCGTCTTATTCTGATAAGTTCATAGTATATATAGGTATACCTACATTGGATGGGAATGTAGCCACTTAAATATGTACATTGGAACAGCTAATCAAAGTAGGAACGTGACCATGAAGCCCAACGTCATTATTCTCATTTCATTATCATGGCCCACCGAAACTCCATAAAGTTTTGTGTAGGTATTTTATGAACTTTTTCACTGATTGGTAGGCTCCATAAAATTTTCATTGACCACGCAACGCCACCACGTTTTCAATGCAGACATGCTCACTGGCTCTACACACACGACCGACACAGAAATGGGGAACGAGGAACAATACATACAAATGAGAAATGGAATGCATTTTACCTCGACATTCAGCGAATTCATTCATCCACAGGGAATACATTCAGTATCAATAAAAGAAAGGGCCTATTTCATGCAGTCTGCGCTGTCGTTGATAAGGGATAGCGCGAGTAAAAGGAAAGATGAAAATAGAGTAAGACATAATAATAGTAGCATTAGCAATAGCGATCACGGTGTAACACTCGGCTCTTTTGACAGCGTTTAATATTGTTATTATTATGTGCGTACAAATTTTATTACTGGAGAAATGGGGGGGTACCAAATGCAATTCCACTGGTGACTAAACCTTTAGGACATTCAATTGGATTGGTTAATAAAAGATGCACACATACATATTATGACTTGAAATTATAGTATTCGCAACAAATGTCGCGAAACTGTCGAGAAACAAATAATATGTCAGCAATTGGCAATTGGTACCTACTACATACATGTTATAGGTATACTTATAGCAATAATAGTTGGTTGATGTTGATTATGTTTATCTACGTAAATAGTGAAGATGTTGATGTAGTACTTATTGTTGTCGTTGTTACTATTATAGTTACACGGCTTACATAGTATGTACCTTCATATTACGACGATGCGTTTAAATAGCGTCACTAGGATAAATAATATTATTGTCCAACGAATGAGTCCGACTTCATCATCCACGAACTGCATATCGTGAGCCAACGTTGGAACGGAATTGCCTTCACTGCTCAACAATAATAATAATAATAATAATGACGATAAATGTAACGCTCATCAAACCAGACAAGATCAAGAACTCGCCGTCATTCACTACTGCAACGACAAATCTCAACTCACTTCACCTTGTCCACTATTATAATTCAATGATATTATGCTTTGTCAGCACTTGTCGTGTTCTCTGAGAAGGAAAAAAATAATTGACTACAAGATACATGCATCGCCGCAGCAAGCGTGATGTTATGAACATGAAATTTACAATGGAGCCGGGTCCACAAGTCCCTCGAGACAGAGACTTGTGAGTTGAAAGACAAATCGAATAATAGTTTGTGTGTTGGAAGTGCTCCCTCATACGTGTAATAGCATACAGCCCTTTTATTCCATGAGATGACATTGTTGACCATTATAATAAGGCTTTATCCTCCTCATCATCGTCATGTGTGACTGACTTGACTCGTTGAAACGAAGAAATCCAGCGAGAGAAAGAGGAAAGGAGCGATACAGCACAACCAAAAGGGACATTGCTGCTACACAGCGGAAAAACGAAAGTCGCCCTTCATCACCGTCACAAAATCCAACCGAATCCTTTGCTGTCCACAATATTTTTTATTATTCTCGCATACATGCCTTTCTCCGTCTTACTTTCTCCTATTGGATGGATCATGTGACGATGATGATGATGATGATGAAAATAATAACATGAATGAGGTGGAGAGCAACAACGCCAGAGACATAGCATAGGATCTAAAACTCTCTCACTTTCTCTCTTTGACTTCATCCAACAAGAGAATCTTTTTTTATAATCTATTCTTCTCTGCATCTTCTCTCTAAAACCTACTTACGTATAAGCCGCAGGAATGTATAAAGGTATGTTACTCAACGGCTATATCAACATTTTTTTTCAATTTTGTAACAAAAAATTCTTATGATGATGAGATGAACTGTACTGACTGTAATACGTACCCACAAAACGACCAAAAAACACACGACCCTGTTATATTTAGAACTGTATATACTCCTTTCATTTTCAAAAACCCGCAATACCATCCGTAGCAAAAAAAAGAGATAAACGCAAAATTCAGTTGATGGTGCTATTATTTTCAAAGGATCATCATTATCTCAATATCATGTACATAGATACTACACACATTGTTGCGGTTCACGAGACTCGCCTTTCTCCACACAATTTGATTTCCATAAGAATGGGCTTTTTACTTTTATTTTTTGTTGGACGCAAAAATTCTATTTTGTTTCTTCATCTGTGCTAAAAAAAAACCTGCCTTTGCCATGAATGACCCGAAAAAAAGATCGTGGACAAACACACGCGCATCTCTCTCTCTTACAACCTGCACAACAATCGTCTGTGGAAGACTTGGACAAAACATGGAACAGCAATCACGCAAAGAGAAAGAAAAACTGTATATATCACATCAGCAGCAGCATAACAATAATTGTAATAACATCACTTCAACATCAAGATTGGTTCTTCCATGACCGACCAAAGTTATATTTTTTTTTGTTTTTTTGACTAACCTCATCAACATAACAAAAGACCAACACAAGTGAATGATACTACTGAAGTAACCCCCTCCGTTTTATCTAATATCCCTTCTTGCTATGAAACTAATCTCTCTCTCTCTCTTTCTCTTAAGCCTGTCTATATAGCAAGTTGCCTCGGTAGCTTAATCAGTGAAAAGAAACACGCACAATAAAATGTAGACATATATTATGTATATGGTTTAGAATGTAAATACACGTAGTAGCGTAACGACGTGATGTAACGTACTTCTAGCTCTACTTACTACATATGTATGTAGGTATTTGCACAAGTATGATTTGTCGTTGTTGTGTTATTTTCTCTCTCTAACAAAATCATTTTCCTTCAGATCAACCTTTTTCCTTCTTTTTGCTCTCTTTCTCCATTTTATCAACATTCTCGGATGTAAACGAGAAAGGAGACGACATCATCTTTCCACCAAATAGAACCTTGTATATATTTTTTACGATTTACACGACGCAAGTCGTCGTAGTATATTTGAGATCTGTTACTTGACTCTTGTTTTGAGAAACCGTTGGGTGCAATACCACAGAAAGTAAAATATAAGTAAAATGTATTTCCCCGTTTTTATTTCAACTATACCTACTTGACATTTGCACGCACGTCGCCGCCGTGTATAGTAGGCAAAATAGTAAAAGTAATATGTAGACAACCAAATAGGGTCACGCTAGCGAGAGCACTCACAAACACAGCCTGGTACCATGCATTTGTATATGACTAACTACAACTGTGCATCCAGAAACGACATTTTGTGAAAATATATACCTAATAATATTTACCTGTGCATCATCATTTAAAAATAGTAATAGCAACCTTCTTTGCAAAACTGCATCATTACTTATTTACGAGAACATGTCTGCCTGCATAAAAAAACTGTAATAATACTTTTCCTTTCAAGCATACATATAACTGACTGGTGGGCAAAAGTGACTCCCATCAGGTAAACCTGCAACTGACAACTACATATAGCAACTCATGAAAATGATACATACAACTTTAAACATTTCGCTGCCTTTTTGCTTGGAGTTTTAACTTTTTAAACTCTCAAGGAAAAAAAATTAAAACGTCCTTTTCCCATCCATCCATATTCTTGTACATCACCAAAAACTAGTTGGAAAAGAGCAAGAAAAAGTATAACTGCTCTCGTTTTGCACAACTTTTTTTGAAGATACGTTTAGCAGAGTTTTGGTAGAGTATTTGGTAGTTTCGTAGAGCCAATTATACTCAATGTTGACACGCGCCACTCAACTCACAACTATTATGACAAAAGAGCGTTATTAAATCAAAACATCAAAGCACATCAAAGGCAGGTGTGAAAAATCAATCAGTGAAAAATAAGCAAAAAAGCGGAAAATACTAGAAAAACAAGGACAATATTTCTCTCCTAATATTAATATCGCTTTGTGTGATGACATGTTTGTCAGACGCTTCCGAGAAGCAATGTTGTTTTTCTCGTTTTGTGTGCTGCTGCTCATGCCGATTGCTGACATGGCTTTTCTAGTGCACCTGCTGCATTTATTGTCATTTTCACACTCTGTACATAAATATCTCTAGGCTGTTAGTAATATAATACAATATATTATTATTACGGCTTCTCTTTTTTTACGAGCATGCCACATGCACATTGCTTCCAAACTTATTTGACATATTCCAATTCCAGTGCACACCATTTTCCATGGCTAATCTAATGCTGATTGCAGCTGTCAACAGAAAAAAAAGAACAAAAAATGCGATATGACGTGTGTGAGCATTCACTGTCCTACTTATTTCATTATTTTTCTACTCACGACAGCCTCCATTTTATTCCTCTGATTTGTCAAATCTGTCATCAGCATAAGGGCGACTACCGTTCCAAAAAATAACTAAAACAATTACCTAATCCCATTTTACATCTAGGCATGTTATTCTTTGTTTTCCAAATTTTCCTATCCCAGCGATTTCCTGCTGAAAATGCCCGGCTACTAACTCCTGACACTATTCGCCCACGCTTGCATTTATCTTCCTTGTAGTACATGCTAATAAGCCGACTGAAAAGACGTGTAGCTGGTATGTAAATTGTAATAGGATCTAAACAAGCGTCATGTCGTGTCGGGATTCTCGACGCACACCATAATAATTCATCCGACGAAAACGAAAAAAAAGCGACGCCATTCTACTTGAATCACCACACCACTACTCCAATTCCTATACGCCAACTTAAACCGTTCATAAGTCAACCTACAATTCATTTTTCTTTCCTTTGCGGATTTTTTTTCCTAGCCTCAAACAATCAGATAAAGTCATGTTCTTACATAACAATAAATGTACAGGATATTAGAAAGAAATGAGAAATTTTTTATCCTCTATATATTTAGTGGCAATGATGGCGATGATGATGATGGTGATCAAAAATGATGCTGTTTTGGTTAAGCGAATGAGAATCTATTTTTGAGTAGCAGTTGAATGGCAGCAATTTAATGTACTGTAATGCAATCACTATCACCAACCACATCATCTTCATCAGCATCATCACCATCATCGCCGTCATTATCATCTAGAAAGTTCATCTAGTCCACTTTTTACTACGGCAGTGAAACTGCCTCTACAACACACATACACACACACACAGACTCACAAGACGATAAATATATTATGATGTAGTTTTCAAGGTTCTATCCTGGGAATCTCTCTCTCCTTTTTAATGTCAAAGTGAAAAGAAGCATGAAAAAGGAACGGGACTGGTAGTGGAATGAACCACTTTTTTTCTCCTATACGCGCGCAACAACAACTCGAGAACGAAGTTGTTGGAAAAGGAGCTTTATAGCGTTAAGTACACCTATTTATCATTTTGGCAGCTAACGTTCCACCAACACCAACTACGACTAACTACCACTGCTCCCAACTATATACAACTCCTTTCCACTTCGTTAGTATATTTATGTGCGTTCGCAGTTTTTTAAACAAAGATGCGAAACTCATATTTCCTTCCTTTCTCCTGTTTCCTTTCCCATGCTATGCCCTACTACACTTGTGCTTGCATAAGAGATGGTCGAGTCCATGACGCTGGCGCCGGGAATAAAAAGGACCAACTTCACAACCAAGTTGGTTGGTTTTGCGAAAAAAAAAAGAAACAACAGCTTCTTCATCTTGTTCATGAACCCTTTTGCGAGCCGTTTTCATTATCGTGATCGTCGGCATGTATAATAATTTTCTTGTAAAAGAAAGTGCTTCTTCATTTACTACAGGATTTTTGATGATGAATGATATAAGCTTGCGTGCCTTAATTTCAGCTTGCAAGTACCGCTAAATGACTAAAAAATGCTTCCTGCCCTTCACTGTCGCTATTAAATACAAATTTTTTCGCGTGTATTTATTTTATGAATGTATTTAGAAAAAAAAATGTAACGTTTTTTGACAGTTTTATGTACTATATATTTTTTATAATGAGCTTGCCTTGGCAGTTTGCAATGTCAGCACAAGCTGACACACAAAAGAGGCGCTTTTTTATTCTTATTATTAAAGTTATGACAACATTTTTTTCTGCAGAGTTGCATAATAATGAAGGTCGAGATTTTTTAACATGTTTTCGATCCTGTGTTCACAGAGGACGATGTCGATGATTTGAATCTTCACGTGACCCGATACCGGCCTGAGGAGTTGGATAAACTTGCCAAAACAACCAAATTCACGAGAAAGGAGATCCAACTGATTTATCGCGGTTTTAAGCAGGTTATTAAATAAGAATGCTAACAAAATTATGATAAATATGCAGTCATGTTCTTTAATAATTCAGTAATAACGTTTAATTAACTATTTTTTTTGTACAGGAATGTCCAACGGGTCTCGTTGACGAAGATTCATTTAAGGATATCTTTGCCCAGTTCTTTCCACAAGGCGGTGAGACACCATCTAACGTCATAAATCTCGCAACCTATATACATTATATACATTCATACATCAAAGTTTTTGTTAAAAAAGGATTCTTGCTTTTTAATTTAATTTACTATATAAATAGTTTATAGCCGACGGAAAGAGAAATAGTGTAAAAAATAAGATGACGTTGATTACATCAAGATAATTCGATGAGACTCAGTTCGCGTGTTCACAACCCGTTTCTTCATTAAGCTAGTTTAAAAAGTTTACAAAAAGTTTTTTCTCTCTTTTTTTACTTTCTATCTGTTGATATATACACGCATGACTTAATGTTATTTTTTTACTCTTTCGCAGATGCTACGCAATATGCTCACTATGTCTTCAATACACTCAAACAAAACCCATCAGGACAAATCAGTTTCGAGGTAAGGGAAAAAAGACCAAAAACTTATAACAAGAAAGTACAAACTTATAATAACATTTATAGGTACGTATATTATGTATATGCTATGCTGCTAACTTATCTTTTTCTACTTTTCCGACCTAATAATAAGACGAAACCCCGTTCAAATCGCCAAAGTATCTAATCTCCACAGGAATCTTATTTAACTCCCATGTACTTTTTTCTACCAGACTGATCAGTGATCCTTCTCTTGTCTTTCCTAATTGCAAACAGTGAACTGCACTGATTCATTTTCTCCCTCTTTCCCCGCACAAATACATCACACAAGAGATGTTATTCCAGAGCGTTCTCATTTTGTAGCATGGGTGCACCCATCGCTCCTCTGCTGCCCAAATAAAAGAAGTGGCAGCAGGACCACGAGCCATGAAAAAGTTACAAATTGACTTTTACTATTAGTGGCTCATAAAACATTTTCCCTTTCTTTCTCCCTCTCTCTCAGCTCTCTATACTCTGTTCACTTTCTCTCGCTTTCTCTCTCTTTTATTGTAAAAACCTCATTTTCCCTCTATCTTGATGAAAACGATGACGATGAGTTTGGCCAATAAAAATGAATTTATTATCCAGTACAGCAATCAGTAATTAGAAAACTTTCAACAGTCTTTGCTTAGATTGTTGAGTGGATGTAGGTATGTGTGTGCCTTTGTGCGCACAGTCTTTTCATTACTGTAATATAAACGAGTTTCCTCCTCTTTCTGCTCCATAAAGCTGCCCTCATGCAGCTCACTGTATAATCACCTCCACCGCCAATAAAAATATATGATTTCAAATTATGAACTGACTGACGACGGTACCTCAAACGTTCAACCCTTTGTACCCGAATAGCCAAACTATTGTCAAGTCCCTCTTTGTTGGTGTTACATTGTATCTAGAATATACAATAACTGTACAAGATGCAATATGGAACGGCTACGCTTTCGCCACCGTTTACCGGACACCAACTGCTTCGCAACATATTCAAACGCCTTTGTTACAAAGTGGCCAAACGGTTCGCTAGATTATTGCTAACTTTTTTTTCTCCCGTCTTTTCTTGTCTTCTGTTTGGGCTTTGTTGTGATGTTCTCTGAATATCAGAAAGATTTATATCTCATAACTTTCTACGTTCAGAGTTTTATGAGCGGATTAAAAAAGAATAAATCAAGAGGTGAGATGGGCCGTTATGCAAGAAAAAAAACTTTGTTTATCGAGAAAAAAGTGAATAAGCGAAGAACGTCATTCAAATTAGATGATGAAAAAAGTTGGTAAGAAATAAGTAGTTGCAAATATGGACAAATTAGCAAGACATCCAAAATCCAGGACAATTGAGTAGGCACAGTTGACGCATAGATTGTTCTAATTTATTATCTCTTTGATCGAACCCCAATATGAATGAAATGTATCAAAGTAGTTCTTAATTAGTAAGAAGATCTGGATTGCTGTATAAAAATTACTGATATTTAAACAAAACTATTCGCAATGTCTATACTTTGTTTCACGATAAATTCAGTTGATAAAGTGCGAATGAAGGAAAATTGGAAGCAGAAGAATGGCCTGTCTTCACTTCACCCTTGTACGACCATGTAGTTTTATTCTCCAAACACTAGTTTCGCTTTCTCCCTTTCTCCTTTGTCGGGTGAAGTTGATTTGAGCTCAGCGAAGCAAAGACAGCAAATGGTATCGTTTTCTTTACGGTTTAAAAACGGAGAGATGTAATAAAGGATACTGAATGGGATAACTGGCCATGAGTGTGGAAGGAGATGAAGAAAGAAAGAGAAATTGAAACTGTGGCTTGAAGAAAGGAAGAAGAAGAAAGCCCTGCACTTACTTATAGTTGCTTTCTTAAAAGATGATGACGATGATGATGATGATGCCGACAATATTATATTATTGTAGTCATCGTACGTGTTTCTATTATGCCGTTGTAGTACTAGTAGTAGTAGCAATAGCAACGGTGAAGCTTTCTTTTCATCTTTTATTCCTGCAGTGGTCTTATGTGTGGCAATAATGGTATGTGTTTTTGTTATCCCCTCCATTCTTCTCTGGTCCATTTTTGCAGGAGTTCCTTGGTATTCTATCAAAAGTTTCAAGAGGAACCATTCAAGAAAAGATGCAGTGGATTTTTGGACTATATGACCTGAATGGAGATGGACTGATTACCAAGAATGAGATGCTGGAGGTGGTAACATCCATCTACGAAATGCTTGGTCATCACACTGAGCCCCAGGTTGAGGAGAACTCGGCTAGGGAGCATGTCGAAAAGATATTCTATGTGAGTACTCTCCCATCATTTCATTTTCTATTTCAGTCTGTTCTACTATTACCGTTGCAGTGGAGGTGGCGGTTATAGTGGTGTGAGCAGTGGATTTAGATTATTATGGACAGCCAAGACAAGATGAAGACCAAGACCATGAAACCATCACCGTCATCAACGGTGCAAGAATATGTGCGAGTAAAAATCAAGTTTACCAATAGATAATGCGAAATATTGGCAAGAAAGTAGAACAGAACAACTACTTTTTATGATTATGTGGTGCCCATGTGTGTTACCTAATTCACTACTCACTACTAGCGTCACCACCTCCACTCCTGCTGCATGCAGAGGTTTACTATTCTTAGAATTTATTTATATTTCATAATATTTTGTATGTGCTCTTTTTTTGCACTTGCAGCAAATCGATTTGAATCATGACGGGGTCGTAACTATTGACGAGTTGGTCGAGTGGTGCTGCCGGGACGAGAGAATTCTCCAGTCACTGGAAATGCTGGACACAGTATTGTGATCGCCAAGAGGAGGGAAAAAACATGCAGATAATAATAGTTGTGAAGTTCATCGACGACTACGACGACGGGAGCGAAAAACTGGGAAAATGTTAATGATCCTTCTTGATACTACTACTACTTCAACTACATCTCTTTTAATGGTTGATGCAGACGCGTAGAAGCAGCAACAACACACACAAGAGCAGCAACATTTTTTGCAACCAGTACCGACGACGAAAAATATATTCAAGTTTAAGAGAAAACAATGCGACATTTTTAACATTTTAATCGATCGATTTATTATTAAAGTAAATTACTACGACAGATAATTACTACTACTACTACTACTGTTCTATGCGACGACAACTCTCCTAATTATTATTATACCATGTACATAAGCAATTGTATGGTCAGTGGTATAAATTCAAAATATGTGTGGGCGGTGTCATATAAGCTAATTTTAATAGTTTCTCTATACCGACGTAATAGTAATAATGATGATAGCTGTAAGTTCTTGGTGGCAACTCAAAAAATTCAGTAATAATAGCATTTAAACAATATAATATATACCTACCCATAATATGAAAGAAAACCTCTCCATTAATCAGTCATGTAATCAATTGTAAATGAAATATTAAATTAGTTATGAACCATTATGTTGACTTTTAGAAAAACTCGCCTCGAAAAAACAAAACTCTAAAAAGAAAAATTAAAGATAGTTTAGTAAATTGTTTTGCATTGTAGACGGAATACCAAAAAACCCTGAAATCCTTCGTCGTGGTCGTAAAATGCCCTCTTGGTTTTGGAAACCCGACTAAATAACTCTATAAAATTATTTTTACTCTTTAAATACTTATCTTAACTATGTATATGAACTGTTATATAACCTCTGACCTTCTTCCCAATATTTACCAAGCATGTATGTAAAATACCTAGTCATTCATTAGTACCTAATATGTAATCCTGCTTATTTTTCTTCGCGATGAGATTGACTTTTTGAGAAAAAGTGAAAAGACGTAACAGGACAACAATACCTAATTGTCGTGCGATAACGGCGCAATCGGGATTTAAAATTCTCTCCTAGCAATTAGCTCATAAATACATATATACCTATATACGAGGGATTTCCAAAAGTAATGAGACGACTTTGACAAGGAATATCTCTATGGCGGATTTATCAATTCAGACCGTGTTCATACCATAGGGTAGTCCAAGGTTTGGTTTTTCCATTGACATGCTACGTGTTGCGATGGATATTACCAATCCAGAGGTAGAGCTTGTTAAACCTGAAATTATCTTTTTTCTTTACGTAAGATGTTCGTGAGAAAGTGATGTAACCTTTCTTGGACGGTCTTTCCACCAGTTCAAATCACTATTATTTTCAAAATATGTTGTAGATCCCGTGCTTATACGGACAACAATCGATCGGTGGCGTCGGCGACTTAAAAGAGCTTGCCTATCGCTGTAAAACAGGCCAAAGTTAAGACAAACTCTAAGTGTTACCGATGAGAGATTTGTAACCAAAAGGATAGCTGTCGTCGATTTAGATAGTCAATCCCAATGGTGAGAAATATCATAAATGGTTCACATAAACCCCCTGAATGTGTGGAGGTACTTGGATTTCAATTTTGCACATTTGTGTCGCCGTCATGGATGCATTTGCGAAGACATTACGTTTGAGAAGGCAAATTTTCAGTGCAAGCAAATCTGCAAAATAGCACCTTTCTCTCAAAGGACGTAGAGTTTATCAAGCGTCGAAATGGTGACTGGAAATGAGCGATGGACTCATCATGACAAGATATGTACAAAAAAACATGCACTACAGCGAGTCCTGGCTAATCTGCAGCATCATTTAAAACGCAATTACGAAAAAACGTGAAAAAACGGGAATTTCGATTTTTGAACATGGAAGCACGGCACTCTAGCGCAATAGTATCTGGACATTTGGTGCAATGTGGAAACGGTGGGCAAGGGTCCAGGGAATATATGTGGAACACGCTGATTGATTTCGCCCACCGGTTTTAAAATGAGAGTAGAATAAAGTCGTCTCACTACTTTTGGAAATCCCTACGTACTTACTTCTTGGAATCATTGTTATAAATTCTAATTGTTAAAATTGTAAATTCTACAAACGATTGTGTACTTGTATCTCTGGCTACTACAAATATATAGTTCATACTCTTTTTGGACCCATTTATGACGATATAAATGTATAGACATGTATTATTAAATTATTACATATTATATATAGCCAGTGTGTTTAAATATAATATGTACTTATTGTATTAAAAAAACCAAATGCGCATCCTTTGCAATGCCCCGCATCGATTGCACACACACACACACAGAACACTTACACTAGTTAAGATTGTATAGCGATAAAAAAGTAGAATTCTTTATTAAAAAATAAACACTTCTTCACAAGACATGATGATACCTTTCCTCATCTTTAAATAATGTATATAAATTGATGTAGTCTACCCTACAAATTGGTTTTACCTATTCACCTTCTTTCTAACCAAGTGAAAGCCTATAATTTTTCAAGAGTAGGGACGATTACAATTAAGTCAATTTCTGCACAAATAATGTAGTCACATTTTATATAGTGTTTTCATTTGGAATGAAAGTAATGAAACCACTGTACTGTACGAAAAGCGTCGATATGTCGATAATTATACACTATAACGATTTGTTATTTACTGATCAGTTTTTTAGGAAATCATGTTATCTTACCCGTTCTCATAGTTTACATGTATCAATGCAGTTTTATGAATTGGTCTTATCATTTTCATACACCAACAAGAGTAGTAACATTGTTCATTCGTAAAATTAAAAATTATGTACAAATAATTTGGCAATTGGATTTACTTTATGCAGTCTAAAAATAATTTTATATTGTTGCAATTGACACCGAAATATCTGTTTATTATTACATTCGAAGCGGTTATATGCGCTTTTAAGTTTTGTATCAACGAATAGGTGCTGTACTGCACAATAATACTGTCTCAATAATGAAGGCACGTGTATGCACAGTAGAAATTCAAAATCGGCATAGTATCGATATCGCAAGTATGACGTTGGTCGTAAGAAATATATGATTTATGAACACTGATCACCAACCTTACTCATTGTCAGTATGTAACCTTATTATTGATACTAATAAATTATATAAGTACTGTTTTACTTTGACTTCAACTTCTTGTACATTCGCTCATTCTTTTAAAAATCATTATCCAAAAACCAATTGAAATATACATATATTGCATACAGTACTCTACATGAGATATCCAGAGACTTTTGGGTAATCCTTTTGGCCCCAACGAATGGTTTCTGTTTAACAGCACGTTTGTACGTGACGTCGTTCCTTTCAACAAACAAAGAAGCCGAAGCCCGTGCGAATCTCTGCCTCGTCTAAACCCAAACTGTATGCATTTCACGGTTGTCTCGCGTTTCGTTCACAAGACATAATGTGGAGCCTTTCCAAGAAACTCTGCAGTTTCCGTATCATTGACATGATTTAAATAGTGAGCGATGATGATATGCTCTAAATCCAGCATAATCGTATTTGTGCTACCGTTCTACTCAATTGACCTCTTTGAAGTTTTTTTTTGATAAAATCGTTTTGCTTGTCATTTAAGAATTTTCACAAACAAGATTCGACTGAAAAATTATGCAATCGGGTAATAAGCCCCTTACTGCAGTGTAGCAAGTTGTTGATTCTTCTTACAATGGGAGGGTCCAGGGTGGTGGACGAGAAACTTAAAATTTCGGGACTTGTTTGGGGTAAGAATATGCGCCGAAAACAATGGCACTCTTGGATTTTGCTAAATGTGAAGTGGTTGGGACACAGCCATTTATATGCGTGCTTACGGACAAATCAAACACACAATGCAAGTCGTAAATCTCGAATGGAGAAACTATCCACATCTCTATCCCCATTTCTCTGTACTTTTAGATATCATCGTTTGTGTTTGCTTTACGTCAGGCATGCCTAATTTAGATACAATTTAGAAATTCTGTCATAAAAATAATTTCTCACTTCGAGATTTATAGCCACCAACATATGCTTGATTTACTCATCAACACCAATATAAATGAATGTAGGTCCACACCACTTCACATTTAGCAAAATCCAAGAGTGCCATTGTTTTCGGCGCATATTTTTACCCCTAACAAGTCCCGAAATTCTCAATTTCGCGTCCACCACCCTGGACCCTCCCATTGTTAGAACGGTGAATCTGTATGGTGGGTGTTCGATTATGAGATAATCTCAGAAATTACTTGAAAACAAACACAAAGGGTATGTCATGGTAAAATCCAGGACTTACGATATTCGTTACGTGGATAAAAATTAAAATTAAAAAATCATGCTTGCACACTCATCACTAAACCGATGGTTTTTCCTGGAACTTGAACTCCTTTTTTGTTAGCTTAACAGAATTATCAGCAATAAATGCTGATCGCAAAGATATTTGTATCCTGCATGTATCCTATTGTATTTATAATGTCCTTCCGATATCATCCATTGGCTTTTGCATTTCTCAAGCGGATGGCAAAGGTAAGGGTCCTTTTTATAAACAAATCCTTGATTAATGTTATTGACCGAGTTTGTATGAAGTGACCTGAGATATATTGACATCTCCGATGAATTTTGTAGGATTCCGATTGATTACACAGCTATTCATCCTTGTAGTATGACGCATAAACTAAATTGTTCTAACGTTAAATGTTCCTAAGGATTGAACATGTGCTCAAATTAAACTTATTTCATATTTAAATAAATACTGTCTGCATATATATCCTCTACAGACAAGTGTCATATTTTTGCGAAAATTTGGAAAGAATTAATTATCGAACATTACGTGATCATCGAAAATATATTTAGGCAATCACATTTCAGGGATTAACTGTACTACTGAACTACTGAAACAATGTTTTCATTTAAAATCGGATGGACTAAACTGTTAAAACAAGAATTTACTAATTAACAATCACGACTCATGACATTTTGTTATATCCCGCAGCATGTTCCTAATATTTTGATACGCTTTGGAAATTCCTTGTTGCTTACAGTTACTCAGAAGTCCCTTTCTCAGGTAGTGGGGGAAAATGAAACAGAGAAATGTTACTTGCATGCAACGTTTAGAAAGTCAAAAATGGTCATGGGGAGTATTTTGCGATCCATATTCATGTTCTTTCACCGTCTTCAAAGAATTCTCAAGATAAATTGTGAAAATTATGAAACGGGATGTAAGGAGTGAGATGCTAGGGATCATATAATATTGAGGTAACATAAAGCGAATAGTCATTTC
Source organism: Sinella curviseta (assembly GCA_004115045.4). NCBI lineage: Eukaryota > Metazoa > Arthropoda > Collembola > Entomobryomorpha > Entomobryidae > Sinella > Sinella curviseta. Next base: position 30,229,650 of record CM065489.1, read on the forward strand.
TGTATATCCTTTATACAAAGTTGGAATATGCAAATTAGTCAACTTCTTCGACACCTTTGGGTCCCTCTTCCAAATTCAAAAGGGGAAAATTCCAAAAGGGGAAAATTCAAAAGGGGAAAATTCAAAAGGGGAAAATTCCAAAAGGGGAAAATTCAAAAGGGGAAAATTCAAAAGGGGAAAATTCCAAAAGGGGAAAATTCCAAAAGGGGAAAATTCAAAAGGGGAAAATTCAAAAGGGGAAAATTCCAAAAGGGGAAAATTCAAAAGGGGAAAATTCCAAAAGGGGAAAATTCCAAAAGGGGAAAATTTAAAAGGGGAAAATTCAAAAGGGGAAAATTCAAAAGGGGAAAATTCAAAAGGGGAAAATTCCAAAAGGGGAAAATTCCAAAAGGGAAAATTTCCAAAAGGGGAAAATTCCAAAAGGGGAAAATTCAAAAGGGGAAAATTCCAAAAGGGGAAAATTCCAAAAGGGGAAAATTCAAAAGGGGAAAATTCCAAAAGCGGAAAATTCAAAAGGGGAAAATTCAAAAGGGGAAAATTCCAAAAGGGAAAATTTCCAAAAGGGGAAAATTCCAAAAGGGAAAATTCCAAAAGGGGAAAATTCAAAAGGGGAAAATTCAAAAGGGGAAAATTCCAAAAGGGAAAATTTCCAAAAGGGGAAAATTCCAAAAGGGAAAATTTCCAAAAGGGGAAAATTCCAAAAGGGAAAATTTCCAAAGGGGGAAAAGGAGGGCTGATGTCATAATAAAGATAGTAATTATACTCTGAAGAACAGGGAGAACAATCACGATTTCTATAACCTTAAATCTGTCTACCCGGAAGTACTTTAAAATTCATTAGATTATTGATAGAATACTAACATTTTATAATGCGGTTTCTAAGTTTTCCACCAGGACATAAGTTTCTAGAGCCCGTTGATTTCAACGGGCCTTCTCCGTCTAGTACTTTTACAATTATCGTTACTATTCTTTCTTTGTGGTCATTTCTTAGAAAGGAATGTAAGATCAAAACTACACATATGCCTTAACATTGCATAATATATTACCTTGACAAGATGATTTTCTATGACATGTCATCTTCACAGAAACATCCGACATTCACGCAGACCATTACGAATCAACGGGAAAAGGTTCCAACAACAAATAACACTCCAAAAAACACTTGCTGTGTGCAGTTCCTCCGTCAATTATTGGAAGCGGTGAGTGCAAAATGCTTTAAACTTTAATCGACTTGGATGTTCGCTTTAATCGAAATAATACTTGAGCCTCGAGAGTCTGGAAAATGTGCTTGGTTGGTGCTCCATAAAAAATATGTCAAAACATCTTGTGCGTCCCTCTACCCTACTCGCCAGTCACGCTTATTATTACAAACCCTTTGCCATTTGCAAAGGTACTAATATACTCTCCCTTTTACATACACTCGCTCTTCATATATAAACGCTAAATTTGGCACTCTCTTTGCAAATTGTCCTAGTCAACCAGCTCAGCAGAGCATAATATTATATTTCCGTCGCATACCTTTGCAGTACCTGCTCTCCTCAAAGAAATTAGAACGCCTCAATAATGCCACCCTTGTAAATAATTGGAGTGACTCTGTATGACGTCCTCTTGTGAGATACCGTATGCACTCAACTACCCAGTTCATTCATTTATTTACTAATTGAGAGAATTGAGATTGTGGGAAAGCATATTAACTTCAAGCGCAAATGCGCAGGCAGCAGGTGAAGCGTATGCAACTTGAAAGAAACATTTTGATAAATAAGAGAAAAACATGTAGAATGATGACGCCACAAAAAATGTACATAGGTAAACTGAATGGACGCGACGAGACGACTCATGGCTACTCATAAACATAAATGGTAATGTCGTTGTAGTTATGTATGTGTACATGTTGGTCAATGGTCATTCATTATTTATGACTGCCACAAAGAATGCCCTTTCCAGTGCACATTATTCTTTCTTTTTTTTTTGCAAAATGTATTCCCTATCGACTGTCTTGTCGTTTAAATGATGCATTGATGTCCCATTTGGTTCGAATGTTGTCGTGTGGAAGTGCCACATTGGAACTTGCTTTCATGTTTCCAGACAAAAAAATTTCAATTGAAAACCCCCAGAGAAAGGAAACAGATAGTCATCTATATTACCATTCTAATTTCGGTTGGATTTCCCGCACGCACAGGTACTTTAATCAAGCAGAAAATGCATTAAGTGAAGATGCCATATCGCTGCCAACGACTTTTTATATTCCTTTTCATTTCAAGCCATTCATTCACACACAAAACCCACACAAGTCAAGTGGTAAAAATAGCTGGGTATGAGGGAAAGACAAAGGGGAAAGCACGGCGAGGAGAACGGGCATTTCTAAGAAAATAGGACAGGACAGGAGAGAACGTTATCTAAGCTACTTTACACAATTCAAGCTAGATTTGAGTTTTCTCCTTTCACGTCGCTTTTCATCATCTTCGTCAACAACATCTCATTTCATCATCATCTTGTCCCCCTTGTTTCCCTATTTATTTCTTCTTACTTTCTACTCCAATTCGAACACGCGAGTAAAGATTTCCACCACCTCCTCTCTCTCTCCTCCTTCGTCGTTTGTCATTCATTTTCATGTTCTGGTGGCTCTGTCAGAGTCGTTAAGTGCTTAAAGCTGTTCGCATATATAAAGGCATCGTCAATAAGTACTCACCTGTCATTCTCTCTTGTTTTCTCTCACGCTCTCTTCTTCTTCTCCTCGTCTCCTCTCATCATCGCTGCTAAACAAGCATACAACATCTTGTCTTTCTCCTCCTCGCTCAGGTATCGGGTCGCTTTTCTCTTCATCCTCGTATCTTGGCAGTCGTGAAGGAAACCTAAGCTTCCTCCCACACTCTGTTGGCGTCTCACCTTTTCACTTGTTGAGCTATCCAATCCATCATCTTCTCAAATCCGATTCACTCCACTCTCTCAGAGGCAACAGCATCCCAACTTAGAAGTCTACCAAGGGGCTAATCTTATTTTCAAAAGGTAAGGATATTATTGCAAATATTTATTTTACTATAAAACATGATATGGTAATTTTATTTAATGTTCAAAAATTCAGAATTTCAAATACATTTTTTTTGCAAAAAGTAGAACTGCGTATTTGTTCACGGTCCTAGTCTTAAATGCAAATTAGCAAACAAGGGTTCAAGTATTGTTCTATCATGTAGAACTACAAGAAACCATTGTTTAAAATGACAGATTTTTTTGTTACCTAAATAAATTCAAAAGAAAGTTTTTTCGCTTCATAATTCAAGTGCTGCTAATTAAGACGTAATTAGAAAAGTTGCCCACTTCCGCCTATTACGCGTGTATCAACAAAACTGGTTCAAATTTTGCAAATTAATTATGAAATAGAATTCTCATTTCATTATTAACACAGAAAGACAACAAGAGTTGGAATAATTATCTTGTTTTTTGGTCTCAAGACAGTTCCACGAACTCCTGTCGCGTCCTTTTGAACACTCCTGAATCATTAATCATTTTCTCGGGCAAGGAAAGCTGCTTTACTTTTGTACTGACAGTTAATCACTCAAGCAAATTAGTAATCAAACAAAACTTGTTATGTATATTTTCCATTTCATTAGAAATTTGGAGCAAGTTTCCATTTTTCATCTTTATGCTATGTAGACATAACTTTAGTAGACATGTAGGGCACGCATAAGTAATATATTATACCCGTCACTGGTAGCGAGTGAGTCACTACGCGACATTTTGTCCCGAAATTCAGTGAATTTCTTTTGTACATGATTGATCAAACACGTTTTTATCTAGACCTTTTGAAATTGTACAAAAAATCAAAGGGCTTCAAAGTGTGCATTATATAATGTAACTTTTGAGTGATCCAGTTGTATGATTCCTTGCTTCCTGCTGCACATTACCTGGCAGCTATTTTTCATTATCTTGTACATCCCACGCATTCCATACTATGTTTTCTTCTTCTGTCGGCAACTGGCAACTGATTCGTCATAAATCCATATTATTGCAGTCGTTGTGAATGCCCTATTTTTAACTCAAGTAGACGCATTATCGAAAATCCTTTGTGAAAGTCCCTTTGGTTTATATGCCTTGAGCTACCAAAAAGGCAGTTCAGATTCACCCCGTTAGCCCTTGAATCAACCATGATAATCTCAACCCGTGAAAGAGTAATGAATTTTCTGGTTGATCAGAGGAAACTACATGTACACAGGTGGCACAATGTGTTCATGTTGACATAACTTGCTAATAATTGAGTTAGAAATAAGGTAATTTAATTATTAGAAAGCTACATAATAAACTGTATTGTCTCTCTAAAAACATTTTCGTAAGGCAAACAAGAAAATAGCAGTAGAGTGGCAACTTTTGGAGCATCTCATTGTTCCCCATTTCTCCACACCCAACTAACTGCTACTCTCTCAGACTCACTGACTATTGACTTTTGATTTTTTTGATTATACAACCTGTAATGTATGTACTATGTACCTATGACGCAAGCTGAATTCTCTTTAGTTTTGGTTGAATAGCGAAAAAGTTGGTATAGTTTCTCCCATTGTTTGTTTGACAAAAGGAAGTCTGTAAAAATGGGGATTGAAAGAAAGCAATATAGTTTTAATTAATGAGTTCACATGTATACTTCCCACACCTGTATCCCTTTTCAAATGTATTCATACACGCTCCTTTCAACTATTTGCTCAAAAAAGTTGATTTGATGAAAGGAAATCGTTGACACTAATAATTGCTCAGAAATTCTCGATTCAGTAACTTTCCTTTTGAAAAGAAAAAAATATTTTTTCTCTCCTTTTCCAGTCTGGCACGTGATTTCACATTAATCTTGCAAATTAGTATCTTCACTCAATATGACAGCCTACGGACTAATTTGGTAGAAAGTCAATAAGAATAACAACATTTTTCCTAGTATGTAATACTAGATTAGAAACGACATTTTGCAAAAAAAACAGCAGTTATTCCCTCCTTCTCCTTGTCAGTTTTAATTATTGGCTTTTCCATGAACTTTACCGCCTCCGCTAACTATGACAGCAGACCGTGTCAGAAATTTAAGAAGTTGTAATTTCTTAATTAGTTTTTGCATACTCATATTACTATGCATCCTTAAGGTAATCAGGCTCATCGCAAAAATAATTTGGTTCACTTCTTGGTTGCGTTTAGCATTCAGTACTGTTTAGTAGATCAGTAGCTTATCATAAGTTATATGCAAAGGTTACATGAAGTAGTAATAATAATCATGTTAAATTTCACATGTAGCTTAAACCAAGTCATGGAAACTACCCGACTCGTCCAGTTGGCCGGAGTGATATTCTGTCTTGTCCTAATAATCTCGGAAATGTGCTACTGCTACCCTCCCTCCTACACCTCCGCTGACGAGGAGAATAATATTCAACAAGGTAGGCTATATATTATATTATCTGACAATCCATATGCTTCTTTTCATTAACCATTTCGCTACAATCAAATATGTAAAGTACGACTCACGATGCTCCTCCTGGAGCAACAACTGTTGCAAATTATTCCCCATTCTCATCAGTCCTCTCTGTAGACAAAGGCTTTGATGATGATGGGAACACAAAATAAGGTAATATGACCCTGGCACACGGTGTGTGCACTCCAAAAATTGAAACTTTGAGGCTCTTTTAATCGAAGACAGCGCAAACACCTGGCTCCAAAAACCACAAAATTAAAACTAGAATCTCATAATCAGATATAGGGGCTGTTGCGAGTTCATGATGATGATGACGTATACGCGTACTGAAAGGAAGATAATAACTTGATATGCAGATAGAACATTGAACGGGAAGCCTTCTTTGAAATCCAGTATATAAATAGTGATCAGAAGATGCTGAGGTACTAAGTCCATACACTCAGCTTTCCGCTAACTGGATTCCTAACGATTTTCATTTTGATTCCGATCCTGGTTTCCAGACAAACCTTTGTGTCTTGTGCTATTCAGGGAGACTGGGAGACTTGGCATAATATTTTACATGACAGAGAGGAAATTGCAATCAGCTCGCTTCGATGACTCTGGCGGCTGTAACACATTGACTGTTTCCTAATGATGAAAGGGTACTAAGACGACGGCATTGTATTGTAAAACCCTTTGTTAGGTACTGTATACAAGTAATTGCTGGCGAATTACTTATTATTAATGCATGTAGTCACAGCAGCAGCGAGCGACAAGGAACCATATTTGCGATAGGATATGAAGATCTTGTGAAGATTGTTAGCACTATTGTTCTTGTTTTGTTTGACGAGCGAGTGAACAAAGAAGCTGGTACCCTTGATTCATGCACACATTCCCTCAAGGGCATTCTGAGACGGTGAAAGGAGAAAGAGAGGACAAAGGCAACATCGGTAGGTCCGTCGGTTGGTTGCTAATGTTAACGGTACTAACAACGCCAACGCGGAGAGATTGATGGATTTGGCAAAGACGTGGCATGGTTGTTGCCATATGAAGTAAATTTATGCCAAAATTCGGAAAATGAATGTACGCGGTTCAATTTCTGAAAACTTACAAGGCCGGATAAGAATACAGTTTGTATATAACATGGCGACGTATCCTATCAATTAAAATCTGACGAAAGTCATTATTTTGCTCCCTCATTTACTTTTTGTGTGTATAAACAGCATCAAGAAATCTTACACCTTATTGAATCCCGATTCAAAATCTTTATATTAATTATCATTGGCAAACGTGAATACCGACCCGAAGGAAAACTATTTTGATGGTTTAATAAGCAAAATGAGAACAAGCTTGTGTATCTATCGCACTTTTAATTTTCTGCTTATAAAATAAGTAAATATGTAAACAATGAGGTACATATGAAGTAATGAGAAACGGAGTTAAATAGGGCTTCGGTAGCGTAAATACACCCACGTCAGCAGTTAAAATGATGTTTTCTTTAAACTTGGAATTGAATTATTGAATCATCAAACAGAATAATAAAGAGAGCGACAAAAATAGAATATCTCAATATCAGTAGCAAATTGAAGTAGCAAGCAGAAGCCCCTAAATTGTGTTACCTTTGTCACCAAAAAACGGTGGAATCCGTCCAACTGACGTTACTTAACATAAAGTTACGTTGACACTTGGCATCGTATGATAGCAAATATAGTTACAACAGTTATTTCCGCTTTTGATTGGAGGAATCAAAGGGCAAGTGTTTCATAATAGACTAAGATGTGGGTTGGTCCATTAATATGATCGAAATGAACGCAGCCTATATGTATTTTGTCAAAAGATTCAATAGAGACGAATTGGTTATGCATTATTTTAGTTATGTTTTTGACATCTTGTTTTTATATGAACCTTCATAGACATATAGATGTATGGCATGGTGAAATAATGATGAAATTCAAGTCCCATTAGTTTTATCAACCTCCATTTTGCGAAAATGAAAATGACATGACACGAAAAGCCGTTTCCCTGTCCCTGTGTGCGGTCAACCTCATCGTCCTCATAGCTAAATATTTGCATTGTCATTGTCATGGACAATCCTCCTCACAATAAAACATAATGATAATCGAGTCAGCCGATCATAAAATATTCACGTCTTTTGTTTCGCTTGCATTCACAATTCACATTCATATGACGTAGGGGTTCGCGAACTGCTGGAGGACTGGGAACGCCAAGGACTTATCCGCTCTCTTGTGCAAAACAAAGCGTATCTTCCCAGATCCAGCATCAGCATCTCTAGTGGCAGGAACAGCCTTCGCAACGGTCATGAAATTATGACGAGAAAGGTTCCCCGATCGGGCAGTAATAGCAACCTCCGACTTCGCTACGGGAAAAGGAGCAACTTGCCCCCATTTGAGCAGATCCGAGGGTTGGATGATGTCGAGGACGCTAGAGCAAGCAGTAGCAGTGCTGGTGCAAATGAGAATCATGGAAACTGGAAGGTAAAAACAACTTTCTCAAATTTGCTGACCGATGACCTTTTTAAGTCAATTGCTTGTAGGTATATGCTAAAAAAAGATTTTTGCATTATTTTAGGTGCCCAGTGATCAGGATTGAACTCAAGTGACGAACAAAGTACCGATTGATAAAAATTTTATTCAATGAAAATAATATGAAATGATAAACGATATATATTATCAGAAGTACATATTATAGCGTGTTTATGATGTTAAACAGTAAATAATTATATAAAATGCAATTATGAATTGTAGAAAAGTAGATGTGAATGAAAGCATATATATCCATTGCGTACAATAAATATTGAATATTTAACTGATAATTATTTACTCCTGATTCTATTTTGAAATGAAGGAATGGTAGGGTAGAACTACAATATATGTATATGAGGCATACCTACAGATTCGTAAAGGAAATGTTTTGTTGTTTGTGAGCTACTGGAAACCGATTTGCCATACTTGAGACGACTTTGGCCACACCATCGTTAAAAATGAAATCATGATGAAACTCTTGTTATTGGTTATTATTTTTATTCATGTTCTTACTGAATTGTATTAAAAATCTCCGTTGCTACTAAAAGTACAACGAAAATGCTTGGAAATAAAACAGTTACCCCGTTATGTACCTTTAAAATGTTTTTTTTATTCCATCCTTTTCATCATAAACATTTACTTTAATTCTTACATGTTGTTCTTAGCATTATTAATAATAGATAGTAGTTATTATTATTTTTTCACTCACCGAAGCTCTGAGATATTATCATCACCCTTGACATATAGTAATATATAATAGGTAATAAATATTACAATTTTTTATATCGGTATTGGCTTGTTTATATCCATATACGGTTGACAGTTCATCATAATATAGTATTATATTAAGTACGCCCACTCAAATATCGGATTATACATTCACATTATATTAATTTTTTGTTCATAATGCAAAGGGCTTTTGAAATATTCTTATTTCGAGTGCATCTTCACTTTTTTTCGATATATTTCATTTTTTTTGATGACACCTCGTTTTAAAATGTTTTGACTGAACAGTAGAAACTTATATGATGATGATTATTAGATTTTTTAGGTTTTCTTTTGTAAGTTATCCTCTTAGTACAAATATTTTGTATAGATATATAATACGTAGGTAGTAAAATGCATTCTTACTGACGACGACACGACGTTATTTAAATAACGATTAATTAGACTTGGTTTTTTTTTCTTCACTTGTATCCACAATAATATTTTCATTACCATACCAGATATAACAATAATTGATAACAACAAGAATAAAATGCAATAACAATAACATCTCGTCGTTATTATTATTAATATTATTTGATCATACAAACATCTTTTTTTGTCAAGTTAACAACACTCATCAACTCTTTCCATTTACATTTACAGTAATTAAAACCATTCCAAATAACTGTGTTTCGGTATATAGAAAAACATTTTTGTTTCACTTCAAAGTTACAAATAGACCGGAGTAAGTCAACCTGATGTATGGCATAATAGATACGGGATAAAACACTCTGGACTGTTAGAAATACAACAACAACAATAATGCTTATAGTTTTATGAACATGCTTATAATATTTATTGATGACTTTACATAAATAATGCTAAGCTATTTTTTTAATTATACAAGCTGCTGCACGTTTTTAGTCTACATGCCAATAATAGATACATAGATACAAACTAATCTGGCACAACTGACCGGTACTAAGTTTTTCCTCAATACCTGGGAAATCTATTAAAATTCGTAAAGGAACTGTGTGTCCAATTAAAAAACTCATAAATTCCAATTCATTAGACGTTGGAGTACGTCCATGAAATTGTCGTCATATAATTTAATACATGATCTATTCTACTGATTTTACTTAAATATACAGGAACTAGGTATGTCATACGGTTATAAATATTTAACAACAATGGACCAGCCATAAAAATGAAAACAATGCATTTCTTTTCATGATAAATATACACATTGGTATTTTTTTGTTAAAAAAATCTGTAAATTGCGTAGTACGCCATTAGAACCATTTCACACGGGAAATCAAACTAAGGACGATATACTCTCAATTTTTTTACCGGGTAATTATAATTGGCATTGAATAACAACAATTGAACAAAAATATTTACGATAATATAACAATCATAAAAATCATTACCATGGTTATTCAGAGGACTAGTCTAGTTTTTAAAAGTTACTCTAGAAATTGAAGGTATACATACGTTACAAAGTTTGCAATTTTCTTTTGGCGAACAGCAAAAAGTCCTCCATAATATTCTAACTATATATTAATATGTTTCTATTTCATCAGTACTTAAATATATTTACTTGCACAGGAGGGATTTCGTATATATAAATGAATGAAATGAAGTTTCTAAATCACCATCACCGTGGAATTTTATGAAACACACGCCACATTCTCTCCACATTGTTAACAATTGTAAAGAATATAGAGATTTGTTAGGAATACATGTTGCAAATATTAATAAAATGTAGTTTATATATTATTATTATTATTATAATTGTTCGTCGTAGTATTTAAATGATTTTTTTGCGAATCAGCTTGTACTTGAGTCATTCATTTATTATATCCCTACAATATACAGTTATATCGCCACCCAACACACTTGTAAAATAAAAATTTTTGTCGATAAAACGCCATCCTCATCATCCTCGCCATTCAAACAAGTGCGCATGGAAACGTGCGTAGGTAAACGTCTAAAAAACTTAATGATATTTTGATAGTAAAAATTGTGAAAAATAAGTCTGCTAATCAATGCCTGACAATGTTTACCAGGATTGCACATTATATTATTTAGTCTACACATATTACATGACTACCACCGCTACACATTAATTGAAGCCCCTTTCAACATATCAGCTTGTGTTTTTGTTCATTTTTTTACAATTACATACAATGAAATCTAATAATAACATGTTTGTGTAGTGTTGGGAACAGTGAATTCAGTTAAAATTAAATTCTACTCCTACACCCACTCATTCGTTGTCATCTACAGATAAAGTTTTTTTAGCAACTAAATAATTTATAAGTATATAATATTGTATATATATATGTCTTCCTAAATTAGATAGTAGAAACAAGACCAGAAGGGTTAAAACCTTTTTTGAAAAATATTCATTTTTTTTCTTCTTAAAAATGATCTTTCTTTTTTGATACTTTCTTTCTTTGTATATGGTTAGAGGACAGTGAATAATAATATATGTATGTATGGCGCACATATTATTATGTATGTACATATATACGTCAATATGTGTGGTTATGTTTTAATTATGTATTTAAATTTAAATTAGTATTTTTTTACACACAAGGTAGGACGATACGATAATGACTTTAGCGTCTTCTTCCTCTTCGCCAGAATATTAAATAGTTGATGAATTAATAAATTCTCGGTATTGTTAATTAATACATTCTGAACAACATCAAATCGACTTGTTTGAGAGACTGGCCGTATTCGTAGCACTGACTCGCGTAAGTTGCAAATGTGATGTGGGGTAAGGTAAGACGCCCCCTTTGAAGGTCGTCTGCGTGATGATAATGTGCAATGAAAATGATGAGAGAAATCGATCGAGGTCCAAAGAACTTCAACAGAGTAATTTGCAGGGTAAAGGTGGTGTGCAGAGAGGAAACAGAGAAGGAACTGTTGTTGTTGCCGAAAAGGCGTTAAATATCAATGAAAACGAGTGAAGTTACATTCCTTCCGGTTTGGGGATTGTGGTGTCGTACGAGCGAATAAGCTGAGACTGGGTGACCACGCCGTGTTCCTCTTGAGAAAACGCGTAGCCATCTAAAAAATATTAATATTTTAATTATCCGCAATTAGTCTTTGAAAAAATATTAATACCATTCCCACAATAGCTAGTTGATCACCAAGGACCACCAAGAAGAAGAAAAATCTGAGATAGTATGTAATTGTGCGTTAATAATTGATGATTTTGTTTCCAAGGAAAGAAAATGAAAGATGGGTAGGATTTAACAAAATAAAGAGTATGTTGTCGTCTTAAACCAAAACATATAGTCAATTTAGAGCTGTCGTCAATTTTAAAAATAAAATCAAAATATAAGCTTTTAGTCACAATCGTATTCTGTCACGCGTTCTTTTAGTATTTAACACAACAAAAACAAAATGCAAAAATTTTTCTTGACCGCATTTACTGTCCAGTATTTTAAAGTACGTAAATGTTATTTCTAGATAAATTAATATCACGGTCTTACGCATGTTTTTTTCATTAGACAAATGGTTACTGTAACAGCTGTATATATAAATATATATATATCATTGGAAGTTATTATACCACCTAATTAACAACGGCAATTAGTATAGTAACGTCATAAAAATTACTATGTATGGAGAAAGGTTTAGTGTGACCTTCTGTTTTGTTTGTAAAGAAAAGAAAAATGACACGCAAGTACACATATTATTATTGAAACAACAGGAAGTAAAAAAAGTACATTATTGATTACATAGCTACCGTACAAACAAAGGACCGTTGAAAGTCCACGCCAAAAAAGCTACGCATTATTCATTATATATCTTTTACATATAGTTTTAGATAGATTGAGATAGAACTCCATCATCGTCGGTCGATATATTGGTTGAACTTTGACATTTGACATCGAAGAGAAGAAGAGAGAAAGTGAAATGAAAGCGTCATCAAAATAAAAATTGGTTTTGTGTGATAAGTAACTTACGAGACAACTCCATGTCGAGCACATGGTCAGACGTGGTTCGTCTAAACACATTCCTCACATTTCGCAATAAACGGGCAGTTTCACTAAGTCTGTTGAGAAGGTGGTGCGAAGAGAAGAAGAAGGGTAGTAGTAGTAGTGAAGACAAGTGGAAATCAATAACCAATAAAATAAAGAAACAAATCGAGAAGACTTAGTAAGAATAATAATAATGTACCCATTCATTATGTGATAATTATTATCGTTCTTTTTTTTTATAAAAAAACAAAGCGATAGTTCACACACGCGGCGGCGAGAAAGAAACATTTTAAACAGACGACGAAGATGTGAGCGAGAAGTAAGATATATATAAGTATATATACATATTTTTAACACAATTTTCAGCGTTTTTTGTCAATGCGTTTGCTTTATAGAGTTTCTTCGGGTAAAAGTTGATTGGAGACATGAACATATAGAATGATATATTTATACACAGTTTTCACATAGAGAACAAAGGCCCACCGATACATTGGCGACCCAGATTTACGGAGAAAGCAGTAATTTTAACATGGTCTCACAAAATGGCCATTATTCAACAGCACAAATTTGTGACCACTTGCTATTTTGCGTTGACCCTGAAGCGAAATATTTATCCCTAACTACCTGTCTATGAATGAATCATTGCTTGCCTGAAGATCTGCGAGTAGCATTATTTTTTTGTACATGGACGAAAGGGACAAAGAAAAGTTGACGAGAGATATTTGTGGCAGAGAGTGGTGGTGGGGCTTTTTATACAAGGTTATCATTGCAATTATAATTTTAAAATCTATTATATAAGTTGCTCATCACACTAGCTTCTTCATTCTTCATCAGTATATATAAATTGTTATGATTAATATTTTTTACTAACTACATAGTGAATAGAGAGAGAGAGAGAGACAATAAGACGTCATTACTTACGGCAAGATATTTACAACAAGCACATTCACATATAATCTATGTACATAGTTGGGTTGAGAGAAAGAGATTAAGAATTTTCTAGTAAATGTTTGCAACTCCAAAATCTAGTCTACTTAGAGAACACGGCGTGTCACATTCAAGAACATTCAGTAGATATGTATATTTTGAAAAAACAGGCCATGACGGACAATAGTCAATAAAAACTACGGAAATTAGCTACAAAAAACTAGATTATTATTATTATTGCAGTGTCGTCGTTGTGTATGTATGTACGGCTGCTGCAATTTTTTATATAGCAATTCAAACAAGTGTCCCATAAACAAGATCTCTATAAATATCAAACGCAATTTTACAAATTTTTTTGGTCACACAAACCGCAACAAGAGTTTTTTGCACTATCTATATAACAATATTGACTAGAAAAAACAACAAGACACGACAAAAAAATAAAAGATAAGAAGATGTACAATTAAGAGTCATTCCTTCAAGAAGAATTTTTTTCTATAATAATTTTAACACCAACAAACGACGTTCACGACACGGTCATTATTAAGCCAACTTGCAAAATGTATCAAGAGTCCAATAAAAAAAATATATAAAAAATAAAGGAGTATTTATGTACAAGTTTCCAATTTTGTCAAACAAGTAACAAAAAAAATATGGAATTCAGGTAACCATTTTCGGTACAAAAAAATTATACTAATAGGTATGCTAATTTTTGTGTAATGAGAGTCAAGTCCGGTATAAAAAAATGTTTCCACTAAAATCTAAATGAAAAATGTATTATTTGGATAGAGTGCCAAGGAATTGAGAGTCTAGCAGTTTAGGATGGGTGGCCAGGCAAAAAAATTAATCATTAAGTTATTCATTACATCTATTCATATATATATTCTTTTTTAAATGGAATGAGCTATTCTGGAGGAAAAAATCAACTACAAACTAGAGAAAATAGTTTTTTTTGTCAAGGGTGAAATACTCTTGAATACTTACAACGCACAAGTTGTCCAAGAGCATGCATGGGTCTGCAAATAAAATTCAGATTCACACAAAGATATATATCAGCAGAGAAGAGAAAATTGTTTGTAACGTTTCCAAATTTCAAAAAACAATATTATCACATCTAAGAAAAAGAGTTGTCATATATAAAATCACAGTAAACTAGGAGCCATAATAATATATAGATAAATATATATATATATAATTGTTTGAATCTAGATAAAGAATGAAAAGAAGCACGAATAGTTTTTTTTCGGAGAAGTAGAGAAGAAGAAGAATATATATAGTATGTACATATTCAAGTGGTACGAGACAAGATGTACAGCCTTTTAGTAGTAGTTTTTGCGTAGAAATAGTAGTGACAGCAGGCCGGTGGTATTTAGTTGAGTAGTAATTAATGTTTTGTAGTAGCATTTTTAATAATTACTACATAGTGAGAGAACGAACAAACGAGCTACATACATAACGCTATATATTGCTACGAACATATTGATCATTTTTATATATTTCGCAAGCAAAAGAAAACTAGAAATCAGTCAAGAAAGATTAAAGGGATGGGGGCAAATGAGACAAAAATGAACTGAAAACACACAGGGAGCAGGTCAACATTTTTGATGACACAACCAGTTCACAGTTTTGATGAATCGATGAATATAAAATCCTCGTTATGATATAACAATAAGTATGTAAAGTGTTTTTGTCAATGATTGAAATCGTGAAGTCGATAATTAGCAGCAATATCAATGCAACATCAACATAGGTAATTCATGTGCATGAAAAAAAATAACAATAGGGACAGAACAAAAATGCGACAATAATAAATAGTTTACTTATTTATCACAGTAGAATGTTGAGCATGGGCATGCGAAGGGTGAATTGTACATTTTTCCAACACCTCAAGGCTTGGACAATGACGACAGTAACAGTAACAGTTACAGAGACATGGACACGATGAAAGCATGATGATAATTTTAGAGCACGCTAAACAAGATAAAATGCAATTGTGTAACAATAGAAAAAAGGAAAAAAACAATGCAAAATATTTGTACTTAAAACCTAATAAATAATAATAACTAATAAAAAAGAAGTTAGAATAACACTAAAAAAGATTAACAACATAAAAATAAATAATAGTAAAAATCTAGAAGAAAAACAAATACAGAAAAGCCAAATATTATTTTTTTATAAAAAATAAATAAAATAAATAAACTGCATCAAAAAATTGATCTCAAATCATGCTATTAATTATGTCCGTCACCTGGTTTGGTTAAAGAAATGGTAAATGGTTTAAGAGATTGAATGCTGAAATAATATCCTGAGCGGAGAAGGCGGAAGGGCTAGATGAGCTAAAGGATCGTCAGCAGCGGCAGCAGTAGCTTGCGCAGTTGGAACAGGAGAAGAATGAACAGTAACAGCAGCAGTAGCAGATGTGGAACAACCGTCACCATCATCAAGATAGGCAACGCTCGTAGTAACGGTCGCGACGTCATCATCATGACCTCCATAATCATCACCTTCATCATCGCTTTTATCCAAATCAAATCACGTGTTAAAATATAAAGAAAAAATAAAGAAACATAATATCGTAAATCAAATATAATAAAAACATGCAAATAAAAATAAAATGAAGTCACAGCAAAATAAAATAATTCAAGTAATACCAAAGGAATAGAAATTAAATCATAATAATGCTTTTTTATTACAGAAAACTGAAAATGATATTATATCCATCTCAATCAATCAAAACTTCATTAATTTGAGCTAGCTGGTGCTATTTTGTGGGTTGAACGTTACGCTTTATATACCACTCATAATATAACAACCGTTGTTTCAATCCAAGTCAAAACAAGTAATAACAACAACAAATAATCAGGTACAATCTCCATTCCTCTCAAAGGAATGTTTTTCTTCCAAAGACGATAGAACGCATAATGAGCCATCCCATTAAAATAAACGTAATAATAAATCATAATAAAAATTATAAGGGTCATAGTAGAATAAATTCACTTAGAGCTTACAGAAAGGGTCACTTACAATTACAGTAATAGTATAGCGTGCGCTTTTGTTTTAGTATTAAGCTTAATGACGCAGTATATTAAAACAATCATAACGTACAACTAAAAGTAATTAACTTGCGGACACACAAAAACATGCAATTATTATCTAACCATGTCAATTATAAGGGACAGTAAAGATATACAGATAATGCATAGCAGTACTGCTCCTCACGACTAGCTCAGATTATACAAAATAACTCTTAGAAATTAAAAGGCCCAGGCGAATTATTCTATGGGACGAAATATAATAGTAGAAAAAGATTGTTGCCTGTGGCACAATCAAAATAATCTTAATAACTACAAAGTATAATGCGTATACGAAAAGTGAAAGCAATACTGGAAATGCATTTTTGTTGTGCATGTCTTAATAATATTACTACGTATACTAATTCTACAAAATCAAAAATATATCACTGTTACTTTCAAAAGGAAACTAAAAAAGTAACCTGGTACTAAACAAAAATACAAAAATATTGTGACCACAGATCAAAAACGTACGTTTAGCATTAGTCAATCGTTATATATACCTTAAGAAACAAGATGCCATTGAGACATGTTCATCATGCTTAATCAACCTATGGATCAAAAATCAATTGGATGGTCAAGTACACAAAATAGGGTGACATATTTCATCATAATTAATAAGTTAATTAGCAATCCAAAGAGACGACGACGAAAACGCAAGACACTGTGTCACATTATATAGGCGATAGTTACTAGCGTATAGTTACTCTATTAAATCGAAACTAAATGTCGCAATTAATAGCAAAACTAAATTATATTTCAGGCCCTTACTACCGTCACTCTATTATTCATAGCTACAGAGTTATATCTTTTTGAAATGCGTTCTGGCCTCTACGATAATTGATAAATTAAACCCATATATATTTCGACATACGGGGATTATAGTATGCGGCATAGTTGATAACGTCGCAAAACTGTTGTGCAAAGGAGCGTTAACCAAACCACGCATGCAGCTATTTTAGCAAGGAAAAATAAGTTACTTGGTTAGACGAATGCATGTAGATACAATTTATTGTTACTTTTCATTGGTTACTTAGGAAAGCCACGAGGAATTTTGAGATTCATTTTTAAAATTGAGCACGGCGAGAAAAAGGTGGGATGCTCCCCTTAACTCTGAGTAATACTTAGCATCAAGCGATTTGCGCAATTTTAGACAAACATTTGTAGGGAATGGAATGCAATATATCTAAGCGAAAATCATGTGGATACAATAATAAGTGTAAGAATTATTCTTCTGGGCGGTTGTTGTTATTCCGAGGCGTCGCTTTGTCCTTACTCTTCTTACTGTTTCTACAGTCCTTAGTTGGAAGGTTGTCATCACACCTGCTTTGGTTAGTGTTCGTAGTATCTCCGCTATCAGTGCTTCCGGTAATACTCAACGCTGAATGAAATCCTTCACTATTGATACTACTAGTTGTTGGTGCAGCTTCTAAATTCTGAGTGCTTTGTTGTTGATTCGGTTCATAGCGAAATCTACGACGGCCCCATAATCTGTGAATCCTGACAAACACGCTCCATTCTCCCAAATTACGGAAAAATCTTTGCAGGATTCTTAATCTGTCGGTCATATATTCACTAATAGCTTCTCTAAGTGCCGACCCATCATCATCATTATATTTAACAGAATTATCTGGTTTATCGGGCCTATCAGGTTTATCTGGCTTAATCTCAACATCATCATCACTATTTCAAATGTAAAAATAAAAAATCGAAGAGTTGACAAAACGCCGAAACAAAAAACTCAAAAAATAAATAAAACTTAAAAAATGTAGTCACAAAATAAACTACAGACAACAAACGTACCTGTGCTTCTCCTGACTAAGGAGAGAGCTTGGGTCCTTGTTTAGAACTTCGCATTGACGGAATCGTTCGTCCAGAGACAGGAACAATGTACCTTCGATACTGTAAAAATAAAATTGTCAATGATCAAATAATTAATTAGCCCTTGTCGCTGTAAATCATTGTCAAAAGGAAAGTATTTCACGCACCCTTTCTTCACAACGTCCGGTATTAATGTAGCCATTGGTACAATGAATAAACCAATGTAGAACACGGGTGAAGAGAACACCATATACGCAATCCCCGCAATTTCCGCTCCCAGCGGAAGAAATCCGTAGACAAAACTGTACGCGCATAGAAAGATGACCCAGAGAAGAATGGAACCCCAGATGGCGAGGTGTGTGAACATTGTCCACGATTTTGTTTCCAGTCCACATTTAAAACTGACCACAATGACGACGTACTACAGGAAGAAAATAAAACAGCGATATTTAAGATAAGTCACTTTCTCTCAAAGATTCTGTGATAAAAATCCTATCTTGTACAAGTATAACTTACAGTGTATATAAAATTTCCCAAGACTAGATAGCCTCCTTCTTTGCCATGATCCCAGACAATGCCAAAGTTGACTATCCACATGGAAAACCAGAAGAGAACCATGGAGTGGAGAACAGAATTGGCAACCCATATGAAAAATAGTTTGAGACTGAACGCATCTTGATTTGGCTTATACAGAACGGGATAACGAAGGCGAATTTCTTGGCTGCAATGCCGCTCAAATATACCCATTGCGATGGGCTGAGCACAAGTGAAAAACTGCAAAATGATATAAAAATCTCCCAGTTAATAAAATCAATCTACTTTACAATTCTTGTAACTCTGAATATTATAATAATAATGCATACCATGTTGTAGAAACCAATGGTCCACCTCTCAAAAATGATTTGGCCTGACCACGCCGAATAAATGGCGAACCAGAGCTCAATGATGTATAGACATATATTTTTGTAGTAACTATAAAATATCAATTTGCACATCCGATCGTAGTTCCATGCACCATGCACAAACAACAATTTTGTGAGATAGTGAAACTGAGCAATGGCATAGTCGGAAGCACACGCCGCTTGAAGACCCTCTACCCCTGAGATACCCACGCCCACATGAGCCTTCTGAATCATGGCCACATCATTTGCTCCGTCCCCTATGGCCAGCGTTACTGCACCAGTTTGCTGAGTAACATATTCTACAACCTGAACAGAATACAAACGAATTGATTAATCGCAAGTTCATTCGGTTCACTTTACATGACATGCATCAATAAAAATCTCAAAGCACCAAAAGACCACTCACTTCTGCTTTTTGGATGGGTGAAGCCCTACAACATATTACAGCTCGGCAGCTACAACATAAATCTAAGAAATCTCGACGTAAATCACAGCTAAGGGCGTATTTCAGCGTTTTTCCATCAACAATCACGGCAGCGTCATTTTCCTTAGGAAGAGTTTGGCTATTGTCACGAGAAAGAGCATGGATGTAGCCCAAGATACATTCCCTTGTCGCCTGAACGGATGCAATAAAGAGAATCATTGCATTAAATATTACTTATTCATTTTTATCGCATTCCTATCGAATGGAACTTGGAACTACAAAAATGACTGCCAACGGCTATATAACGGAAAATGCTTACGTCTAAGCTATCACGGTTGATTACTAACAACTCCATCGACTGGTTCAGTAGACGACACGAGTATCCAATATTGATTGCAGTCTCTTGTTTGTCTCCAGTAAGAACCCAAACGCTAATGCCAGCTTTCAAAAGGGAAGCGATTGTTTCTGGAACCTAAAAGTAACAAAGCCAAACATTTTACTTTAACTCTTATAATTACAATAAGTATTTACATTGCATTATAGTATATAGCGCACGATTATAGTACCTTATCTTGTAACTTGTCTTCAATCGCTGTTGCTCCCAACAAACGTAGATCTTTTTCGATAAGGTTTGACGCTTCTTCAATCTTCAGCTCGCGGTTGTGAATGGCTGTTGATGCTTTGTGATATGTTTCTCGCCATTCCTAAACGCAAAACAAACAGAACATTATATTAAATTTATGATCTCATTCTTCGGTTACATTATTTGTAATAAAGAATTCTCATTGGCTTCATACTTCATAAGCTTGTGGTGATATGTCGGTCACCGCGCAGCAGAGTGTTCGGAGTCCTTGTGTGGCGAACTCCTCGAGATGGTCCTGAGTTAGTTTCCTAATTGCCTCGGCGTCTTCTGATGCGTGACCCACAAGCCTTTCGTAAATCACCGAATCCGCTCCTTTGCAATACAGTCGAATCTTTCCATCTGGTGCGCGCACGATAACCGACATGCGCTTTCTCGTGGACGTAAACTCGAGTACGTTTAAAATTTCATACTTCTCCGTATCATTTAATGCCTTGATCTCCACGTAGTTTGGCGTTCTCGTTTCGAATACGTAACCTAGATTTCTGGCACCATATACGAGAGCTCGCTCGTCGGGTGAGGCTGCATGATATATCACATCAGGACCGTTGGCGTAATCAGGAATCACAGTATGACAAACTGAAAGCAAAATGAGAAAATCTCGGATGTCTGCACTCGTCGGATCGTCATTCAAAAGGTTCTCAATCAGCTCGTTCCTTCCTTCCAAGAGATTCTCAGGTCCGTACATCTTCCCACCCACTGTGCATCCTTTGAATTCCATGACGTTTCTCGTGAGCGTCCCTGTCTTATCGGAAAAGATGTAGCGAACTTGGCCCAGCTCCTCGTTCAAGTTTGATGTTCGAGCCATTGCTGGTGTATTACTCTCCTCATGATACATGTCGTTATCCCAGTTGATAAACAGGGCCTGGATAAAGCGGACCACTTCGAGGGTCACCGTCAGCGAAATCGGAATAAGGTTGTTGTACAATATCACAAATGTTAGAATGTTATACAAAAAGTGGAGAGTCTTTTGTCCAAACCCTGTTACGTAATGGCAAAAGAAAGAAGAAAACAATTACGTGGTGAACAATAAACTTGCGACTATCGCAATACTTGAATGATTTATTTTTGAAGGCATACCGGCATTCGCATAGTCTTGCACGGATGGAATGTACCCGACCGTGCTGTTAGTAGCCAACGTAACGGAAAAAACGGAAGAGAAGAACGCGACTAGAATAAGAAGAATAAACAACATAATAATTTGGGTATTTGTGAGCTTGTCTACGGTGGATCGCTTTAACGGGGCCGCGGTAGAGTTTTTCATCAACTTTGTCTCGTGTCCTGTGTACACTACTTGGCCAAAAATCCAGGTGGTATTTTGTAATTTAGCACCACGGAGAAGTATTTGATCAGGTCCTAATGCTAGGTCCCTACACAGATATATATAGAGACACAACGTCAATCAATCAGGAATAAAACAACAAGCTTATAAAATCACTATTTTTGCAACGTCAAACTGTTTTAGCACCCAATAGGCATCATAACATCATGTTCATGCACTTATTGTTAGTACAGTTAACAGTATTAGAGAATATAACGCGATACATTCAATTTACAAGCGTAAGTAATTATTATGATTGAAGGTCAATCCGCCTCTTACCCTCCGTCATTCAGCCTCAGTTTGCCAGCAAACTCATACAAGTGCCGGTTTGGAAGTTCACATTCAAAAATCCCGGTCAGGCTACTCAAATCTTTCGTTTCGAGCAGTCCAGCCGTTTCTGGAAGTCCTTGTCTAACTTTTAAATTTGTCTCCCCATCCAGATTTGATGTTTCAATGTAGCAGAGCCCCTGGGGCTCGCTAGACGAGTACAACAAAAGATCAGCAGGAAAGAACGTTTCATTTTTCACTTTCACAAAATCTCCAACGCACACGTTACGCCACTTGACCCACTGCCAGTAGCCGCTCTTCAGCACTTCCACCTCGCGATTATTAATCTCAGAATCAGCTCTATGTCGTTTCTACAAATAAAAAATAACAATTAGAAACACGAATCATATTACAGAATCATAAAAAATGAATAGATCGTACAGCTTTTAGTTTCATTTGTACTTACAATATCTTCAATGATTTCTTTGATTGCAGACACGGATAGTATAAATATAAGAGGCACCAACGTTGTGTACCTTCCAGTAGGAGAAACATCAGGAATTTGCTGCAAAAAATCAAGCGCATAACAATAAATTAAATAAATTCAAATAAAATATTGCAATATGTATTTTCAATAATAAAAAAGTTAACATTAAACTTACTTGAAGGAGAGCGATAGTTAAGAAGAATATATTAGAGTATCGACGGAATTGTTCAAATAGAAAAGAAGGCAAGAAAGACCATATCGAATATTTGGCAGTTGAGATCCGATTCCCAAAGTATTTTTCTCTCTGTGGAGCATTGATATTGATGGTGCGAGTTCGGGAGTCCCCAGTCCCCGGCGGAGGATTACCGACTGGTATACTACTACTTGACGTTCCAGGTAGCGGGGGTCCCGGAGGATCCGTTCCATTACTTAGGTCGTCTTCAGCTAGATTTCAAAACAAAACAGATTTATAAAT
This sequence comes from Sinella curviseta, assembly GCA_004115045.4. Taxonomy (NCBI): domain Eukaryota; kingdom Metazoa; phylum Arthropoda; class Collembola; order Entomobryomorpha; family Entomobryidae; genus Sinella; species Sinella curviseta. Next base: position 30,252,649 of record CM065489.1, read on the forward strand.
TAATTACTCCTCTTATTTCAATTTCATTAAATATCCTCTTTCCAATTGCTTTTTAACAGATCATATTATAATCAAGTTTTATACCACGGGGGCGACCCAGCAAATTCGAAAAGTAATCTGACCCCCTTCTCTGGAATCGATCCAGTAGATTTCGAAACTCCATCGCTATCCAAGCTAGTTTTAACCTGGACCAATCAGTAGTACCACGGCCAACACCACCACCACCACCACAATCAAATAATCAAACAAACAACGTTTATTTTTTCCACTTCTATGTAAAAATCCAATCAAAATATATCTAAGCGTTTAGTGGTGACACGTGCCAATTTCTTTTTGCAAAGTTTTTTTTTCTGTCAAAGTGGTAGTAGTGTGCCCTTGCTCCAAAGATTGCTCAAGTTAACTATGTTAATTTCAACCACCCAAGTTACAGTTACTTCTACTCTACCCACAAGCACCTTCTATTATAACTTTCACTGTTCTAGCGCGTGCTTTCTACTTTCTCTCTACAAATTTTTTTTATTTATTCTATAAAATGTGCTTAGTGTTTCGGGATCACCACAACGACCACCACCATCACCTGGAGTACACCTTCCATGAAAAGAAAGTAGTGCCTCCAGAGTTCCTCGAATCCATAGAAAACGTATCCGGTTGCATTTGATTACTTCGCTAATTGTTATATTACTTTCTCTCCGCCAAAAAAAAACAACTCCCTCAGCGAAATAACTCCTGAGCAATGTTCTAATAATTCCCTGAGTCGAATATCTCCTCAAGGAAATGTCAGCAAAAATACTTTTTTGCTATTTTTTTTTACTTTTTCCAAAAAAAAAACCAGTTATACTTTCTCTGGAGAAGAATAAGAAGAGAGAAACTATTTGAGTGACTTTTATGTATGAATCGAGCAGGTTCACCCCGACTACTACATTTTTATCAGCATTGCCATATCAAGCTCTTCTCGTTTCATTTCCCCATATATCCATGTTAAATAAGGCGAAACAAGACAACAGGAGAGAAAAAAAAGAAAAGACACGTACTCTATTTCCATTATTATTAGCACCGCACCAACACCATCACAAAAGCCAGATAGAGAAAAAAAAGAAGAGAGAAGTTTCCTATCTTCTCCTTTCCCTATTATTACTGTCCATATGTGCAAAATGAAATAGTACTGGAGAAAATTGTATGGTAGTTGTGGCCCTACGCAGTGCCTATGCTCTTGTCTTTTCCTCCGCGTTCTTCCTCCTCCTCTTTCCTTATAAGTAGCATGTCACATCTCCTTGACACACACATATAAAACTCATAAAACAACAAGACTGCGAGAGAGAGAGAGAGAGAGAGAGAGAGAGAAACGACGGAAACAACTTATCCCTAATCTATATTACACGAACCAACGCTCCATGTGTGTACGAGTTTTGTGCTCTGCTGTTCCAAGTTATACCTAACATGTAGATAGGAACAGTGTACGTGGTACATGTTCCAAAAACGCATCTTTCCCTATCGGTTTCTTTCTACCAGAGACTCACTCACTCTCACAGTCAGTCTTCTCCCGTCGCCTCTCTGTACAATCTCTTCTTCACAGATTTCTAGTTTCTCGCTTCTCCAAGTTTCAGTGAGCGCGTCAAATCCTCGGGCTCACCTCTCTTCCGCTTCCGCACTGCATTTTCGCCAGCCTAATTTCATGTCATGATGATTCATATGTATACACCCTAGATATATAGGTATGCAGTTTATTTCCACAGATTTTTCCACTTCAGATAAGATCAAATCTCGGCGATTCCAATGCAATGGAAAATTTCAAAATGCTTGCGACATGTGCCCAGCACGCATTTTAAAATGCAGCGAGCTGCTCAACTCGCTGCTTTGGCTGACAAACTTGTCTACATGCATTGCGTTCTACATTATGATACGGAGCCAGGGTTCACGTGAGTATGTACCACAATTTACGACTAGTCAAAATGAACGGTATACTGCTACAACCACAAAACACGAACACAACCTAACATTAGACTATGTTCCTTCTCCCCTTCTGTGTGCACTGGTTATATTATGAACAAGCTCCTTGTTCTGAGAAAAAGTCAATATTATCGATCCCAGTACTACTACTACTAGCATTTATAAGTAGTAGTTGCAACGCCAAGGCTTTCCACTGCTACTGCTGCTACCACTAAATTACTTCGTCATCTTTGCACATATATACGTACATGGGGAAAAATACATACATAGCAGCGTGCAATGCTTTCTCCAGGAAAGCATGGACAAGTTCCAGTGGCAGCCACAGCACAAGTTTTTCCCAAGTATAAAAGCTGACCGTTTTCGCTCCGCTCAATCATTTCTTTCTCTGAAGAACAACTTTCACCACAGTGACACCACCATCATCAGAACAACTAACTCATGCCTCGCTGTTAGATTCATGCTGGATGCTTGCTATCTTTATTGTCTTCGCTTTTAAGAAAGGAGAAAGTAAAACTTTTTTCCTTTTCTCTCCCTCTCTTGGCAAGACCAAGACAATAAATAAAAATGGAAAGGAATCCGCGATACAATTTTACATTGCCATTCCCATCAAGAAAATTATGGTGTGATGATGCTGTGGTATTTCCACATTCCCTAATATTTTTCTTCTTCTTTCTTCTTCCATGAAACAAGTTGATCAAGGGAGAAAAGAATGGAGGGAAGATGGAAGGATAAATCTCTATCGCAATGTATTCTAGCGAGTCAGTACGACTTTCCATTTTCATAAAAGAGGACACAAGTAAAAGCTGGTAAAAGTTTTTGCACAAAAGGAGCGCAGGCAATAAAGGAGCGTAGCAAAGACCATGATAATGAGCGTATGTTGATAAACAACTTATTTTGCTATTGTTTATAAAGTAGACTAATGACAATGATTACACTGGCAGTGTAGTTTAGGTATAGCATGATTTCCTTCTGCTCGATAAAGACCGAGAGAATGATAGAACAAAGACTTGGATGCTGTTGGGGAAATGTAAGAAATTCATCAACGTTCCAAGCAAAATAAAAAGAGATAGAAAAGAAAAAAAGGCTGCTGAATTCATTCAGGAGAAAAAAGGAAGCTTCTTAAAAATCATTTATCAAGGCATCACGATTATGGTAAATGTTCTCCGTCTTTTCAACGCATGAATGGTTTTTTACGTTGTCGCTCTTCCGATATCCATCATTTCTTACAAAAAATTACGCCGTACCACCTTACAGCAATCGGCAACTACTTTGTACAGCAATTTATAAATAAATTGTAAGTACATTCCTTCTCCCATTTTCGATTTTCTGCGGTGGTTCCCATGCTTTTAACTTTATGTAGTAAGAAGGAACACTCCCATTTAATCCGTTTAAATGTGTCATCATTCGTCTCGTTGACGTTTCCATTTTCATCGAGGAGGATGGAAAGAGCATTATCATCCCCATATCATCTCTTCTGTTGCCTAATGCTCAACTTGTGGTAGCTGTCGTATGAAATATACTTGGTACATTATGAACGTAGATACATTAATAATATAACATGACATCCACTTTATTACGAAGATGACGATATGACATGTCGAGAGACGATGATGGAAAGTAATGCAGCATGCACAAGAAGATTATATCAGCGCTAGACACACTGCTGCTGCTGCTCCCGTAATAATGTCTCAATAATCCCTAACTCGTTGATGATAACGACGACGGCGATATATTTATGGTGCATAATGCAAACACACTGGATGTGGTGCTGGAAATATCCAACCAGACATGCTACTAATCAATATCCAACTTGGATCACTCGTCTTAACCAAATCCTTTTTCGTCATTCATTACGAAAGGAAGAACGAACAACAACGGTGGTGGTGGTGGTGGCAGTGGCACAAAAAAATTAATTTATCACTTCTCCTGTCAAATAACCATATTACATGATAATCATGTGACAAAGTGGATAATACAACGAAATGGTCCACCTGCTTCTTATACTACTATTAATTATATAGTCATCAGCATCACAAGCAGAGCTGTATACAGCTTTTTACAATGGTACTAATGAAGGATTAAATTATACATCATATCTGATGTAAAGGTACAATGCAGTAAAGATATATCTTACAGTTACATGCTCCTTCCACGAACACGCTTTTTTTTCTCTCCACTCTACTTCGAACAACCATATAGCAAGCTATATAATAGCTATAATAAAAGCAAATGAACTTTCACTTTTTATTCATTCATTTTCTCTTATTCTTCCTCTGCCCTTTCGCATTATCGCCATTCATTCCTGCATCCTACTATTCTAAATAGGCAATATCTCCCCAAGTCTTCTTCTTATTCACCTGGAGTGAGCGAGAGAGAGAGAGAGAGTCCTCCATTGTCCCCGTTAGCATCACATGACCTTTTCTAAAGGGCAAAATCGACTTTGGTAGATGAGCATTTTGCAAAAATACCATTTCCATCATTACAGCAGCCATAATACCAAGATGACTAACATTTCTTTCTCCTCTTTTTTCGTTTTCTCTGGTGAATTAGTCTCTTTTCATCAGACCATAATCATACGTGCTCCACAAAGAGATTATAAAATATTCGTTTTATAACCATCATCATCATTCTCCTCCTTCATTCTTCCAAAAGGAACAAGAAAAATACCTGACTACCTCCTCCTTCTCCTCTGGCTGTCTTTCTATCTATCATTTCAAAATGCCACCAGCAGAAGCAGTAAGTCACAACTCTACACCCACTGGCAGTCGTATCCCCGCCATTACCAGCACATCAAAACTTTTTTACACCTACCCAAACTTTCTCTGTCAACATGTCTGATTATTATGAATAAATGGAAGGAAAATATTATGCAAGTTTCTTGACTTTCCCTGTCACATTTAGAAAAGGGGCGGTAGAAAGAAGGAGAGCAAAATAGCGAGCACGCAGGTCCTCCATCCAACTCACTTACACAACAACACATTTCATACAGCCACCACCATGACACTACATTTTTCACATTAAATTATCTCTTGAAATATTATCTGTACATTCAAAAGGTGTCACCAAAATACCATCATCGCTGACATGTAATGTCTAGCCAAATCTACTCCACTTGTCCGCCTCTTGTATTATCAACAGCGAGTAACTATTTGTCCCTGTAAATGGAGTATAATATATGCCCACTCACCACTAAATGTAAATTTCTTTATGCACACTCAGCTACCCAGGTCACACTTCCTTTCATACTACACGAAATTCACATATTCACAACCGACTAGGTATTTGTCATCATATCAGTCACATCATCATTTCAAAAAATAAAAAAAGAGCAGAGATGACAGAAGTCACTCATCCGTAGAAATGGAAGATTGAAGGGAAAGCAAAAGAAGGAATCATGATAATGATAAATCATAGAGATCATTCGTGAGATCTTTTATAGAGGATTACCACGCAAGATTAATCATCTTCATGTATCGTTGGAACGTGATAAAGTGAGTTCCTATGATGAAATTTCGTCGTCACGGGATGAAAGCCATCCATGGCTTATAAGTAGCAGGGCGGAAATGAAAGGAATAGGGAAAATAAGATGAACTCAGAATGTGATGAAATCAGAATGTCTTCTTCCTTCTAGCATTTTCCTCACTTGGAACCAACATGTTATCTCTACACACTCAAAAGATAGAGAGTAGAGCCCAAGAACGGAAAGTTAATGATCTGCAGTGTTAAAAATCCTATTTAAATTTCCAGCACGTAGGCTAACTTGAATACTGGCTAATTTTCAAGACGACAACGGCGACAGGAGCATCATCAGCAGCAGCATCATCCCTGTGACCGTGACTGACTTGTCAGCAACAACTTGAAATTTTCTTCTAATATTGTTATTATTTGGACTCCTCGTGATGACTACAGATATAAAACATTTCCAGTTGAATACTCTCTCTGCTCTTCCCAACACTCTTATAGAGTTGTATAGTGCCTGTATATAATAGGCGCTGCTAGACGTCTACTAGATCCTTTTAATCAGCATTACTACATATCACAAAATTGCCTTTTTGGAAAGAACACGACGAGGACGACAAGACAGGAGGAGTAGGATCAGTCAGTAGAGAGTAAAATGCTAATTAGCAACAGAGCAATTACTTTTTCCAAAAAAGCACAAGAGTCCCACGAGACTCCAGCTCTAACTGTGAAAATGTTAGCAGTCTATATAGTTAGTAGCGCCATTTCTCACTACTACATTTACACAACCCCCATGTCCAGTAGTAGTAGTAGTAGAAGTAGTTCTGGAGGAACGCAACAAATTTGCAGCATGAGTAGTACAGCAGTTCTAAATAAATAAACAGGCGACGACAACCCGACCTTTCTTTTTTCTTGCCTCCTTTCTCTCTCTCCCTCTCTCTCTCATGAATATGAATGACTCACTAAATTTACATTACACAGCAAAAATAGTTCCGGTCCCCCATATTCATGATGATGATGCTCACGTCAAGTTTGAAGATGCTAATGCCATTAGAGAAAAGTCAAACCTTACTTTTCCGCTCGTTCCCTTTTTCTTTCTCTCTTTCACTTTTCGAGTTTACTAGAGTCGCTCTATCTCCTCTCTCTCTATGCAGTTTGTTTCCAGTACAGTGGAGTAACTGGTAACACCATGCCAACCAGAAACCAACTTGTTTGTGTGCCTGTTGAAATGGGAATTGTAAAAAGGAAGTTGCACACAACCGTGAGCGACAACAACTGTAACTGTCGTAGCGTACCACCATCATCAAGCATCCAAACAGCATAACACTATCAACATGACCCATTATCCACCGACAAACCCTCTACTTCACTCAGCTCGTCTTGATGATCATGATGAGGTAATGCTCTTATTCTTTTTAAGAGGAGCAGTAAAACGACTAGGTAATTAAGGCCTCTGCTTCTCGCTTCGGCTTACTACAAACACCCACAAAACAACAACAGGACAACATGCACCTACCTAACGCACCTATTTTCCTCCACTCCCAAACAATAGTATTAACGAGCTCACAAAGGCCAATAATCCCTCTTCTCTGTAGTTTCTAATTTGGAAACAAAAACCAATCCAAAGGCTTTGGGTTCCATGGAAGGCTTATTACTACTATAACTCATACGATAAGGTAGGCCGTTCCGTTTTATATGTCACCATCAGTTTGCCATTAAATTCGCAACGACAACGTAACAAACCGAGCAAAACAAGCACATTATTTTCTTTACTGCATGTTGTATGGGCAGCCGACGTATTATCGCCTCTTCATACAAATGCAAGTACAGTGCGCAAAATTTTCGCCGGAAAAGCAAAAAGAAAAACGATGGTTTTTTTTGCAAAAAAAATCTTCCAGATTTGGAAGTTTGCGAAGCGATCTGGTTTGGAGCTCTAGTCATATTCTGATTTACCCTCAAGTACCAGGTTTAAATGAGCGTCTGAACTCCTGAGAAAGAAGATAACAGATGAGGATAAAGGTGACACCAACCATCCGTATTCAAGTCGATTAAAGTTATAACTCGGCATTCGGAATTACGCTAGATACGGACAGACGAACAGGCAGGTAGACGCAATAATAAATCCAGATAAGGCGCTCGCTACCGATCTTAATAAAGCTAGTGTATATAGCAGACACTCAGTATAATGGACACGCAAATAATGATGAGGACGCCACTACTGACTGATGCAACAAGGTGATTACGCTAAGCAGCTACAACAAAAAATGGTAATACATAAACCTATCTAGCATCTAAAAGTAATAACTCTCATCCATCTCTTCTACCTTTTTTTCCTTTCGCTTCCCATAAAAATGTTCTGTACTTCAAGTCTCTGCAAGGAGCAGCAGCAATAGCATCAACCAAGCACCCTTTACTTTCTCTACTTCTTCTTCCGTCTCTGTTCTTTTCACGCTCCAATAGATACACCTAAAAGAGATAATCATTTATCTTCTCGTCCGCTCCACTACCCAAGACAGAAGAAAAAGGCGTGCATGTAACCATCTATATGAAGTCTCAAACACTCTCCTTTCCTCTTTACTATCTCACTTTCTAACCTCCGAATAAGTCAAGTCACTAAACAACAACGTTGCAAAGAAAAATACTACTTTTCGTACCAACTCACATCTCTCTACCGAATGATATCAATTCAGGCAAAAGGTATGTAGTAGTAGCCTGTTCATCTCAGGAATCCATTAAGATTACTAGTTACCCTAAGCCACCACCGCCACCGTCACCGTCAAATTTCATACCTCTTTTCACTGATACTCTTCATTTATGCCATTGCACTTACCTACATGCATATAGACACGAGATGTTTACTTGCAAAGATCCACAAGCTTTTAAAAACGACATACTCTCGCGTTTTTCTTGGCATGAAAAGACCTCCTACTCCAACAGGAATGAACAGAGAGGGTAGAGTCGTAGTCGGGAATATATATACCTACACGAATGCAATTTATTTCAGAATGACCGATCATCCTTTATAATATTCCTTTAGCCTTTTTCTGTTCCCAATCTGTCTACGTACGACTCTGGCTATGCTTATCCTTACTTTCTCTCACATTCTCGTTATTTTCCCCTCACATAACAATGTTATTATTTTGGAGTAATAATAATAATAACAATAATAACGAGAGAAAGGAAGACAATCACCGCCACACCCATTCACAATGAGCGCACACAGGGCACATGTTAACAAGCGCAAATGCATTACCCCCCAAAACCTTTTTCGTATGCTTACCTACATCCATTTTTTTTCTATAAGCCAACAAAAAGGAACTAATAGTATAATCCCAGTCCAGCCTAATCTAGTTCAATTCTCCTGGTTTCTCCGGGAAAAGTCAAGTAAAATCCGAAAAAAGGAGGAGAAGAGAGCCATTTCAAATGCTTCCCTGTCAATAATAAATAAATCATGGAATAGGATGGACAAATGGACGGAGAGAGAGAACGGATTCCCATCCATCTACGTAGACGTAGACAAGCCGACTTTTGGCGGAATAATATGGTCCATTAGTTTTGGTCCTATAAATGACATCATACAACCGCACTTGCATACTCTACAATGGCAAATGAGTCCACTGTAATGAATTTTAATAAAAGGTCTGGATTTCCTCTCGACTTTTCCCATTAAAATCGACTTTACAGGATTTCACTGGGATCCGACCAAAAAACCCGGGATAGTTCCATCGCGGTATGCAAAACTTTTCATGCATATGGCCCCGCATCGCCAACAAAAAAAATCAAGGGCGTGTGCATGCAAGAATTAAATAAATCAGAGCAAAATTAGCATGGGATCCGTGTTCAATGTTTACGCTTTCAATAATGATAACAAAATTCCCCATATAATGCATACGCCAGCCCGCTCGATGATGACCAGATATTGGCAAAGGGTGGAGATAAGACAACAATATGAAATTAACACTGCGCATCATTTGTCTCATTTTCAGGATCACCATCCCGCGCTAAACATTACCATTATTCCAATTTCCAATTCTAAACAATGCGATGGAACATCAGCAGTGGTGTGGTGAACCCATCCTGGACACATGGCAGAGTGAGCTCACATTAACGCCTATCCTTACAAAACGCAGAGAGAGAGGAAATAACCAGCACAAAGTGGGACAGGAGCATTAGACTTCCAACTAACGGCATGTCGCCGAACATGGAAAGAGAAGTATTCCATGAATATCATATGAATTTCCATAAAGAGCAAGCAAAGTGGTCGCTGTTGTTCTCCTCCTCACTCCCATAGCACACGAGGTGGAAGAAAATAAAATGCAAATATGGAAACAAAAGTCATGCATGGATAGGTATGCATGTATGCGAAAAAAATTGAAAGAGGGAGCTTTTTGCAGCTGAAGTAATAATAATGCAAAAGGTAACCTCCCCTTCCCTTCTCCAGGGAATTGTTCTCATGTTCTCTGTTGTTCCTTTTACACCATTGACCATGATGATGTTCACATCATGGAGGAAGAATGCACAGGAAGGAAGGAAGCCAGAGGCCACCATCATCGTTATGGAATGAAATCGTTTAATAATACCAAAATGCCAGGGCACCACCGCCGCAAAATTATGTAGCAGACTTTTGTGGCAGAGAACAAGTGCTGTGTCTTCCCAAAAAAATTTATTTCACCAGAGAGAGGGGCAATTTTTTGTTTACACACGAGACGGGAGGCTTAGCAGTAACATCATCAAGTACATGTCCGTTCTCAGTGTGGCGTCATATTAAATGGCATTAAAATGCCAGAATTATTATTTTTATTACTGTTATCATCATGATCATCAAGCAAAAAGGTATCTGTCAAGGGTGCTAATAAAGCTACACAGAAAAACAAAGACAACCAACAACAGCACCATATAGCTTCGAAACATTCAAGTCTGGCTGCCTTCACATTTTACAACATTGTATAAAAAAGTCATGTCAAAATAAAAATGAAATTGCTGCTGTGGTTAAAATGGTAACGTCGTTGGGAGTTGGACGAAATAGCTAAATATGTTAGCAACATCAACTTGATAGTTTCTCTCCATGCCCGACATTGGACGGATGTAGCCACCACGAGATCGCCGAATGGCTTGCGTAATGCGCTAACTGTTATCGGTATAATACGCCATGAGAAAGCTCGTATGAAAAACTTTTTTCAATATCTTCCTCTCTCGTCGTTGTCCTCTCTAATCAGGAAAATCATTAGAGAGGAACGAAACGTAACGGCAACAAAAACTAAAGAATGCTATACGTATAGCTTATATTTGTAGCTAAATAAAGGCAAATAAAAAGGTCATTCTCATTATCACCATTATCTTGATAGTGTAACTACGAGCATTTAAGCACACCGACATCCATTAGACATAATAAAAAGACTCGTATCTACTGCGCTACAGCCACAGCATTGACCGTAGATATACAAGTACGATGCTGAGAAAGAGTTTTGGACAATGATTATTACACTGCCAACTGTAAAGCTGTTATTGCCGCATAATTTTACAACAATCATTCAAATAAAACCAACATTTTATGGGGGAGTTCAACATTAGGTCAGTGAATAATACTACCGGGTCGCTCCGCAAGAATGGCATGATCATTATTATATAAAGGATTGCATTGCAACCGCAACACGATAAGGGTGATGTAAAAAAAACCTGCAATTGCGTTTGTGTAAAATTTAAATAAAAAACTTACTCTCAAAGCTTGCCAGTCGTACGCGAGGAACGCCATCTGTGACATCGCCTACTCCCACCGGGTTTGGGGTGCTCCCAGGCATGTTATTCAACTGGATAATATCATTTTGGCTCTTCTTCTTGTCACTCCCACCGTTCTGACTCATCTGACTTGTTGATAGATGACAAAAGAGCCGACAACGATGATCCAACAACCGCGACGATATTTGCTACTTTGTTAATTAACTAACTAATCGGAGATCTCAAAGATATTGTTCTATTTTTTTCCCTCTCTCGCAAATACACTATACTTTTTGTTTTGTAGCGTTCAGTCCAAGTATGTACTTCGGAAAAGAATTCGTATCACACATTTTTATACACAGGAGAGGAGTACACTTTTTTCCAGAAATAGTTTGTTCGATCCAGGAAACGCCTGCCTGTCACTGTGTACCTTTGTTCAATAATGACAACAACGGCGCTCGCCTATTTACAGGACGCACAAATATAGCTTCTGTATTTTCTCTACTAGTTCCAGTTGCATTTGTTACTGTACTGGGTGCAAATAATTAACGATGACGGAATCCTTCTAAATATTATCAAAAACTATATTTGTTGATCTTTTTTTGTAACATTCGATTATTTCATGTTGCAGGTAAAAAATACAAATTTATCGTGTAACTGCCGTTGATGGTAGAAAATCGAGGTTGCGATGGTGGCAGTGAGTATTGATATGTTGTAGGCGTCCGTTACGAGAAAATACCACTGAAACGCAAAAAAAACATGAAAATAAATCGATTGATTAATATTGAACGCTGATATAATTTTGTTGCTATGGTGTAACTGCGTGCTGCATGGCATGACCACCAACTTTTTTAACGTGCTTGAAATCGGAAACGAATGAAAATAAAATACTCACCTTGTTTGGTTGTTTACTAATCAAGGGTTGTGTTAGCTCTTCTTGTTGAACCTAGGAATAAAAATAAAATAAATCCATGTTAAATTGCAGTACACTGAAAGACCAAATACTAGATTTAAATTACAAACTACCGTCTCAAATATTATCAGTTATGAATTTAAAAATTGAAACACAATGAAAACAAAAATATTCAAATATGCAGTCACAACATTTTTTCAAACTAAAAAATATCTAGATGTAAATACGTGGAAAAAAATATTAGCATATGTATTGCATAAATATTAATGAAATCTCATTTTGTACTATTTCAATATAAATCATGCCAAGGTTTATATATTGAATTCGACGAATAATTAGTAATCCAAGTGGTAGATTAGTGAATGGAGATGGGCTGAAGTGCTACTCAAATATCTCAAACTAAGTTCAAGTGTTTGCACAAGAGGCTACAAATATGATATTCCTTCCATTCCGTTGCGCTCGCATTGCAGATTCTAAACCTACGCAGGTAAGAAATTATAATTGAACCATGTCTGCTATAAACGAAGTGATTTTTTATCAACTTAGCAAGTTCATATTTAGGACAGCTCATCTCTGCGTTGCATGCACACCTACATACATACATACATACATACATACACGGTGACACGTGCAACGTAACATGACGATGACGACAGTGACATCATTCACTCCATAAAATTCTAATAGTATATTATGTGGCCACATAATGTACATTGTTAACAATTTTGCAGTTTAATTCTTTAAAGAACAGTATTTCATTAGACGAACGTGTTAACACTTGCGATATATTCGCAGTTTCTCGTGAACAAAAATTTACATCCACGCTACTAGGTAATGTATAGTTATGCCACACTGCATGCATATAAATTTTGAAAATCAATCAACTTGCGACAGCAATCCATTCTTACTCTGGATTCCAGAATCTGGAGCCATGAAACCATAACCATGAAATTAAACACTTCAATTGTCATATGACCTTTGCTCTTTAAAACATTGAAACTTAATTGAATTTTGTAAAGTACACTGCCGAAACCATAAGGATGCGAAATGCAATGTTGTGCTGCACAGGCACATTATTATGAAATCCGATATTACTACGTACCCTGTAAACAATTCTGTTTTAATCGAAATTTTATATGAACAAAAGTAATTTTCAGACATCCAGCTCAATGTCTTCGTCAAACGTGATATAACAAATGATGCTTTCAGGATTTGTAGTTCTTGGCTCGTTGTCGTCACCCTCACGACGAGCAAAAGTTAATGAGAATATAATGAGCCACTCGTTTCATTAGCAACGCTCTCCTATTTTCTCATGATAATAACAGCCATAACGGACAGGAGAACGACATCAAAATGAAAATGTAATGCCCAGGAAGAAACTTATTAAATGCATTCAAGAGTCAGGTCCACAACTATGTACAATTATCACATCATCATCAAAAGTGAGGACAATGACGACAAAAGACAGGGAAGCTCCAGTAAAGCACAAAGTGTTAGAAAAATAAACAAAACACACAAAATGACAAACAACTAGCAAGTAGGCAAAGTAAATTCAATTACAGCTTTCATATTTGTCACTAATTCTATTTGGCCTTTCATAATAAAAATGGGTCTGTTGTAGTAGGCAAACTAATACAATACATACATTTTATATCATCTTTATTAATATTCCAGCAGTAAGCAGTTATATAAACGCACAATGAGTACGAATATTGAGGAAAGATCAACCATCATGAACGAGCACCTCTCTGTGATAATTCAATTTAAGGCTTTGATAGACAAAACTTTTTTTTGACAGAGGAAGGAATAAGGGGAAAATGGTGCCATCTAATTATTCCACCAAAACTTTTGTCTGTTACTTTTTTGATCCTTTCATTTTAATCATGCAAATACACTCCATAGTGCCATTATCTCACAGTAGCCTGCCACTTGCCAAATTGTACTTGCTCTTTTTAATAATACTTTGGAAAGGGAAATTAGTGTTCCTTATAAGTGCTCATTCAGGTGGAAACATTATGCCCAGCAATCAATTCAAAGAGTCTAGGTGACCAAGAAAAGCGCTACGTCCACGTCATTCCTTTTTCGCATAAAAATCATTAATATATGAAGTACATTATTGAGACGGAAGCCATAAACCACCACGAGACCCAATTCCTCATGGCCATGATGAATGACTATGCATTTTCCAATTAGCCACTTAAGAAAATCATGAAAGCAGCCATCTGGCATTTTGTCCAGCACCTATACTTTTTTGCTCATACTGTTTACAATAATACAAGAAACAATATTTGGTTTCCTAATTTCATATAATTTTTCAATATGATTTACCCTTCAGCTGCTGCTTCAGAGTAAAAGGAAAAAAAAAGAAATGCACACTACTATATGCGAAATCAAAGGAGAGAAAGCAGAAGAGTCAATATTATATTAGCTCCGTAACAGCAGCAAAAACAGCAACAGCAGGAGAGCTCGCAAACTATCCGAAAAAGAAGTGAACTGTGAAAGCTGAGTTAACAGAGGAAATGTCAGGCGCTGCTCTGGACTATAGTAGCTCTACTCTTCTCCCTATATAATATACCATTCATGTAATAAAGTAGGTAGGTAATAATAAATTGCTCATGGCACTGCTGGCAAAAGACGTTTTGTTGTTATTATTGGTTGACATTCGATACAACGATTCTGCCGAGTCAGTTGTCAGTATTTATACCGGTTTGACTACTACTTCTACTAGTACTACAGTTTCCAGTAGTGAATGGTAGCACGCACGCCGGCCCGACATTCAATCCAACCATTAAACAACCACCAAACCAACCAATTCGCAACCACCACCCCCAAAAAGGAAGAAACATAATGCAATACAACAATAGTAACTAAATACTACACAAATGGGGTATGCAGTTAAAGTGTGTAAGTCATTCGCTCACTTCTTGTTGGCATGTTGTGTTGTGTGTTACTACTTTTTTTATAGTTTTACCAGCCACAGACAGACAGTTTATAGAAGACACGGTTATGTTGTGTTGCAATAATAGTATGTACTTCCATAATTTCATCGGTTTTCAATACTTTCCGAAGAGAGAACCACTTATTTTTCCATTAGAGCATGTTACAACAACCCACTGTCTACCTTGGCCATATAGATGATATTACGTGTGTACCTATATACGGACATGAGCCGGGTATCACATTATTCCCCTATAACGCGTACAAACCTTCGGCATTCGCATTAGAAACATTGATTATTATACATACATATTATATGCAGCCATAATGTGCTCGTTGGTAACAAAATTACTTTTTTTTGTCTGTAGTTTCAGTCACCTCTTCAACTGGCTTAACCACTTGCTCATCCTGAAGATGATACTTAGCAAAAAAAAGTAAATTTGATTCGATATTCGAAACCCTTTTATCTCTGAAATGCCAGAGGAAATAAAATAATACATATTTACCCTTCCTGTATAATTACTCGTTGGGATCATGATGAAAAATGTGCTGGAAACAATCTTGATATAAATCCATTTTCCTCTCAACTCACTTTAGTAACATTAGATCTTTCTTTGTTTTCAGCTTCCTTTCCAAAAACACGAGGTCGAAGCGTTGTTGCAAACTAAGGCTTTGTGAGAGAGATCGTTTTTATGCCAAGTGGATATATGATACCATCAGAACAGCAACCTCGCGTATAAACTGAAGGAAAAAGGAAATGTTGCAATGAATATTTTAACAGACCAAAATTCCTTAACTACTCAGATTCGTTTTTTTCTGTTCGTGAAGGCTACCTAATATTAATATAGTAAGTACAACTTATTCAATATTCAATATAATAAGGGCATACTATTATTTGATCAAATGAAATAAACATGTACAAGGTACATGCTGTTTTTGCTACTAGCATATAATCCTAAACAAATTGAAAGTGTTCATTCTCTGTCATCAACTAATGCTTACTAATACGTACAATTCAATTAGTTTCCACCGGAATACGTTGTCATAAATAAACATGGGGTTGAGCTTTATGATATATACCATACAATACATTTTACGATTATTGATTACAGAACCATTGCAGCTAACGAATCACATTCGGAATTATTGCGAAAGACTGATTCCACTCTACTAGCGAAGCAGATAGGAGTTTCGCAAGGTCCCAATACTCGATACTATCCAGATTTCCTATATCAATTCATGATAGTGTCCAAAGATACATCCACTGAATGTACTCAACCATAACGGTAAAACAAAAGACAGAGAGACCACCCGATAAACTGACAAAAGGGAGCAGCGAGCAGTTTTATTGTTTTCGAATCGCTTGTGATAATGGGTCATTTCAAATGCATAATAATAATATTTACTTATCTTTCCGATAGACAGGATAGGTGTGTTGTAGTTTAGCCAAGCATTAGAGAAGGAGAACGAATCCAAGGCCAGGCAAGGCGAGACCAGGCCGCCATCAACGGTCAATATAGATACATGTACATTATATATAATAAATATAATAACTGAAAACGATCTACTCTTAAATGACATTTCCCCAATTTATATGCACATGCTGCCCATCATACATGTCTTTTTCCCTGCTATCTAATGTCCATCTCCATGCGGTAGTTGTGGCAGTACTTATGCGCTGTGTGAAGGCAGTCGCAAGTAATGATAAAAATTTCAAATGTACATTTTGAATCACCACGACCGTGATGACGATGGCTCACTCATGAATACTTTATATCGATACCATGTACATATCAAGTGTGTACACACACATAATAAAAATGAATACACACGTAACCTCCTCCTCCTCTTTCGGCTCCTTTTCATAAAGGCACATTACGTATGCTCACAGTCCAGCAAAACACAATACATGCATACATGTATAATGGCCATCCTTTTCGTCATTGTGTCACAATGACAAAGAGGAAGTTGCTCCAGATATTTTCTATTATTTTCTCAAGTAATGTATAAAACAACAGGAGAGTAAAAAAGGACAACCACCACCTGCAGCACCTTAACGTACAACATGTCCAGAGCAAACAGTGAGCGTGTTGTCTTGAGTGTGCATGTGCTTAGAATGTGTGCATTGGTCACCGCAACTGTTCGCTGAAACAAAGTAGTGGTGTTGGTGTTCTGAGTGAATGTCAAACAGGAGTATTAAAACCAAATAGATGGGCCAGTCAAAGACCAAAATTCAACCAATATTGTAGGCCGATATTATATACGGTTAAGTAAATATATGTATACTGTGCATATATGACAATAAAAAGCATTCGCTGACTGACATGAATATGAATGCCAATATATAGGACACAAAAATAACCAATGTTAACCTACATAGGTAGATATGCCAAAGCTTTGCTTGACATTGCACAAGAGAAAGTATGTATTTAAGCTTCTATGGAGAAAACACGTGGCATTTTCTCTCACTCCATTTAACACATGAGATCGCAGATTACTCTTGACAGATGAAAATTTGAGCAATAATTCATTCATGAGAATAAAACCAATGCCTATATGTCATACCATTCACACCTTAGTGTTGAAGGACAAGCAATTTTAATTTAGTATATTTCTAGTAGCAAGAGACACAATTATAATAATACCTGGTCGATTTGATGAAAATTAGAATACTGTCGAGTGGTGTTGTACGTTACGTTCCTTTAATGATGATGATGCTGATTTGCTGATGTGTCTGTGTTTATTTCACAAAATGGCGAAAATTGAACTTGCCCAGAAATTTGTCTTGTACGAGGCACGTTAAGGCTTACACAATCCGATGATGTGTGTACATGACAAGGCTAAATCGTGCCATTTTTTGCTCCATTTTGTTAAGTATATAAAACTACTTGTCAACAGTTCAGCCGCAAATCAAATACAGAAATTTTGCCATATAAATAATCTGAGTTGTAAATTAATCACTCTTGGTTACTTCCCGACTCTATGCAGCTTCAACGGAAAGAATGAAGTTACAAATTCTAAAGATGTGTAATAAATTATATTTCAGTATTTGCACTATCAAAATCATCACCGTTCTGGCTTACAGGCTCACCATAATAACCAAGCCACACTATTTCGTTCAGCGACGACTACCTACCAGCACCACACCGTTACCGCTGCTCACACGCGCGCACTAACAAAGTGAAAACTAAATTAATTTCCTTTTTTTATCTTCTTTTATGACATATAAAGGTTATTTCACTAATAAGTAATTAACAACATGAAAAGAACTTTCCTTTGGGAGACGAGAATATTAAAACGTGTGGTCTCCTTCCTCGTGGGATAAAAAAAAGAGAAGAAGAGGACTTTGACTTCGTTTCAGCCTCTCTTCATCTACCCCATCACATCCTTTTTTCAAATGGGGCTAAATGAAACTACCAAAACTACTCATTTTTGCTGCACAAGCTGAATATTAAGCACGTTATCGCATTTGCCATGCATCCACAAACTTTCAGTTTACTTTCACTATTTTATGTACCTATCCCTCCCGTCATTTAGCAATAATCACAAAGAAGAAAATTTAACTTTTGTTTCGCCTGCTTTCCCCCACTTTATTTTTTTCAGAGAGAAAATACTTCTCCCGCTAATTTCTTTTTTTACCCTACTGAACTTTTTTTTTCAGGAAAAACTAACAATATACCTAACTAAACGCTTGTAATTCTTACGATGTTCAGTTGGTAAGCTGTTCCCCGAGAAGAAAAAATTCGCTCATGGACATTACAATGCTCGTAAGTTTGCAAGTTTAATACTGTCCTGGCTTAAGTGATCGTCAGCTCTTCTGGAATGTTTCTCCATGAAAATCAAGTAATAGCGAGTAATCAACCTTTACACCTTCGGAAAACCTCTGCCTTTTTTCATTACAACCACCAGACAGTCAACGACCAGACACTTGAACCGTCACGTGCGTTTGTGGATATGTGTTCCAAATAAAACTGCACGTATCTTTCCAATAAAAAAAGCAACAATTTTCTTTTAAAATCACTTTTGCAAAAAATAGTAAGGCTTGCATTACTACATACTTTGTAATACAAGTAGCAGGAGTAGTAGTAGCTTTTTTTACTGCTGCTGCTTTCGCACTCTCACTAGCTCACGTCTCCCTCCTCAACTCTCTCAACTCGGACTATTTCTCTGGTGTGGACGTGCACCACAACTAATACCTGAGAGAAGAAGACCAACCCAACCAACCAAGTTTTCTCTTTGCCGCTTTGCTCTGCTCACTGTCGTCGTCGTGCTTTTGGCTTTCACTCTTTTCTCTCTTTTCCCAGACCCTCTCTACCCGCCCGCCTGAGTGAATGATGCCTTACTTATTTTCTCTTTGCTTCAAAAAAAAAAGTTTTTGCCATTTCTACTTCTCCTCTTTATCATCATCACGATGACCATCACTACGCTTACAAAATGGTCGGGCACAAAAACGCAGAGCCTTTTACTTTATGACCTGATCCATTCCTTCCCATTATTATTTTATGAAAAGAACGCAGAAAAATCTCCATCCAGAGAAAGGAAATTGGTCTGTACTGGCCGTTGTGAGGAGTCCAACTTCAAAACCGTTGTAAAACTCCCTCTTATATAGATGGGCTGGAAAAAACACAGTATAAATCCTTTCTTTTCAATCTGGTTTTTTTTACCAAAGCTGCTCCTGTCTTTTCCATATCCCGTTTCCTTTCCTGCTTTATTTTATTTCCTTTTCCCAACCAGTATTGCCTAACCATGCAGTCCGAGTCCCAATGAAATTAACTCGGTCCGTATGCCCTTTCTTTCTCCCTTTCTTTTTTTCCCCAAAAGCAACAGGGGATTTTCGATGGAAAACAACAAACAGAACGGGAGAAACGCAGATAGAAGAAGAGACCACACCACTCAACAGTACAATGGAGCACCAAAAACAACCAACCTGCTTTTCTCATTTCTTTTTTTCTCACTCACAATAAAAACAATTTAAGTAAGTAATACTGATTGCAACACTACCACCACCATCACTGCTACTACTACTGCCACCCCGGGCTGTTGAGCTGGAGACTCGGGTAGAAAGAGAGAAAGGTTTAGAAGAAACATTATTAAAGCAACAAATATAAAAGAGGGCTAGAGAGATAGAAATGAAAGAGCGAAAAAACAAGTTGTCTCCATTTTCCTTCTTTTTTTCTCTCATTTCTTCTGTGTTTCTAGCTTGCTTACAACAACTACTATCACCGCACCACACACCATCATGATCACACTCGCAATCAAAGAGAATGAGCACGAACGAGAGAAATAGGATGCGGGAAAGAAAGAGAAAACTAATTTTTGTTCATCCGTCGCTTTCCTTCCTTGTCTCCCTCACTCTCGCTAACCCATACATACACACATACACATGCATACATACAGTTTGTTGTTTTAATAGGAAAAAAACATTGACACTTTATGTTGTACCGTCTTCTTTTTCTCCATTTTTTCCTCGTCTCTCAGCAGCAAAGGGAAAACGGAACTGATCAAGCGTGAGTCCAGACTTCACACAATCATACGCAACCGAAAGAGTATATTTAAAAAACAAGCAAACAAATTCGGTTCGTCAGGCAACAAGACAAAAAAGAAGAAGTCTTTCCTTTTTTACAAACATCCATTTCATGTTTGCATCCATCCCAGTAAACATACTCAGCGTCACACGTCAGACGTTTCTTTTCTTTCTCTCTCTCTCTCTCTCTACCAGTTAAGTAAGTAAAGTGAAACACAAAAGAATAAAATAAACGTACTTACAACAACTATAATGCCAAAGGGGAAAGACAGACGAAGAAGACTACTTGGACGAGTGAAAGAAGAGCAAAATGGAGAGTACAAACAACGGAGACGCTCTCGACTAAAACGACATCCTAAAAAAGCAATACAGCTAATGCTAATGCGAATTGTAATGCTTTTTAATGGGAAATCCAGTGGTTTACTTGGCCCATTGTATAAATACAACACATTATAGCCGTCTAAGCTAAAACCGTACATACATCCTCACTGGAAAAAAATAAGAAACGCGTCTAAATACAGTGGTGGAATTCCTTTTTATCATTAATATACCCAGTTGTTAACCGACCATGGGGCCGTATGCAAAATGCGTGACGCAGAATTTCATTTAAAAACATGGCATGGAGTCGGAGTCATCAATCAGTAACTTTGAAGTAATGTGATACATGAACATACCCAAAAAAAGACTGGATGTTTCGCATGCATATAATAATAATACGTACTGCTAATAAAATGCAAGTTGCCAGTACCCAAACTCATGTGTGGTTCTTCCTCGGTACGGCAAAAAGTTTACAAGACAAGAAGACGGAAAAGTAGAGAGAAGGAGCTAGCTCCATGGAGAAAGAAAGTGAAAAAGTGCTCTTGGCAAACTTGCTTTTGGCTTGGCCCGGGAATAAATAAAAATATATGTCTATCATATAGGATGCGAGCAAGCGATATTCCCCCAAAAAAGGGAAATAAATACGAGAGTTTTATTACGAATTCTATCGTATTCGTAGTAGTAGTAGTGGTAGTATTGTATTATGTATATTATTAAAGGAAGATAAAGTATGATGTATGTAGAACGTATCGCATACGTAAATACATGTACATGGAATTTTACAATGCAATGCCATACTTGCGTCAACACACACACACAACTCAATATCCAGGAGCTAGAGTAGCTAACTAGTATAAGACACGTCGCACATGCAATATATTGCAACGAGACAAAGACAAGTGAAAGCAAGAAGGCTGAAAGGCATCCTATCATCATCATCATCATCCTCGTCCTCCTCTCAGCCCTACTTATCCCTATATCTCCTTCTCTACATTTCTCCGTTGCATTTCTCCTCTATTTTTTTACTATTTCCTTTCCACTTTCCATCTCCTTTTTATTCCCTTGTATTTTACATCATGGAGAGAGAGTGAGAGAGAGAGAGAAAAGGGGAAATGCGAGCAGGAACAGAATTTCCAACAACCAACCAACCTAACTTAAGCCATATTATCATCATAACATCCCGTTTCACTTCTGTGTGTGTACATGTGTGTAGTGCGGAAGGATAACACAATAATGCCATTTTTGGATTTTTTTATTCTCTTCTCCCTCGGCGTCGTCTCTTTACTTCCTGCTTATTTCTCCTTCAATGCACGCAGACCATATTCATAATACATACAAAACGAATCATTCCAATCGTACAACATCGTAAAACCTATTCACGATAAAAGCATTCTTCGATGCAAACAGAAAACAAAGGGAGGCCGCCATAACAATATTACCATTTTACAACTTCACTGATTGTGGATCTTTTTACATTCTCATCTCTCATTGCAAGAATTGAAGGAAAACAAAGACACAGTAATCGTAAAATCATGTCAAATGATACGAGTGTAAAACAATAGCAAACGATAGGCAGAACATTGTCCGAAAAAAAACTACAAAGAGGTACATGACTGGCATGCAAATTCTTTCCAAGCGGATATACACACTTTCACAGTAAAGCCTGGATAGATAGTTACCAAAAGTCAAATTGCATTTTGCTGCTTCACATCCTTCTTCGTCTTACCAAGTTCTGCCCACTTGACTGATGTGATCTTAACCAAATCAAATTTTCGTTACGCCATTGAACATGGATCCCTCATACTTTACCCTTACTTTTTTATCAGGCAGCAAGAAGGGCAAAAAAGGCCGTGCCACATGCTCGCTCTCGCAATTGGAACCAAAGGTCGTCATCAGTTATCAAACGATAGCGTTGTTAAAGATAATGCAACTTCAACATGATAATATCACAGTTCAATTATAACCCGATGTATTATTGGACATCATACAATATGTGGGATGAAGGTCCATCTCAATTTTCAATTTGTATGAATGCATAATAATATGAGCTGTTCTCTCTTACGTCCTTCTTTCATTATATTAGTTTCTCTGGCTCCGTTTCCGCTTTGTACTTATTTCCCAACTTTTGTTAACAATCGTGACGTTGGTGTCTTGCACTAATAAAGCATGGCGAAATTTTTGTACGTTCCGTGTCGATGCATATTAAAATACACTCCTTATTCGTAGCCAAAGGTGGTAAGGATGAAGGAGAGTGAAATGAAAAAGCAAAGCAGCAAGCCAAAGCGCTTCTAAGTAATCCCGTCATCCATTTAAAACGCGTTAGCAAACTTGTGCGGCAACTCGTTCGACATGAACCGAAGTGAAAGGAGTTCCATCAATTGAGTAGGAAGAGGAAGGGAAACGGAGACGAGAAGGAGGTGGGTGCTATTATTTATGACATTATTATTATTATATGTATAGTGCTTTTAAATAATAAAAAGTGAAAGGAGAATGTGGTATAAAGCAATACAAAATGTTCATCCCGCTTTTTCGTACAAAAAAAAAGAAAAATCATCAGCTTTCTTGTTCCAAAATACTGTGAGCGGTTGAAAAATGGTTGAAGTAGTTTAGAATGTATGCGATGCGAACTATAACTCAACAATGCATGCTTCATATGCTTCTCACTAGTGCTCCTTTTATGGATATGCCTCCGTTTGGGTAACAATAGCATTGACGGTGACTACACTTTTCATTTTGCAGGCCTATATAAATGGAACACATGCTTAAGTGCTCTTTTACTTCATTCTATAACACACCCGCTGTTTCGTACATGGGCTGAGTGTGTGGAAAAGTCGACGACGACTTGGTAAACCGGAGAGATTAAAAAGATGTGCCGGCTCCGCTGACTTTTCTGTATCACCCCATTTCTCCTTTTCAACATTTTCAATTCCAACTTGCTTTCACTTATCTAATTCAAACAATGTATAGTAGCTAGGGAGAGGCAAATGAGGCATACATTATATACAACCAAACGCAACCACCACGTCGATGGTGCAGACCGATAGAATTGGTCAGAAATGCAGGAACTATAGCTGAGGTCATACTAAATAAATGGAAGTTGGCCGAGGAGGGATGCGCTAACGAATTTTACAGCAGCGGTCCCACTTGCAATTGCACGTGATTTCTTCGCTAAACCAAGAAACTCTCAGCAAAAGCAGAGGAAGAGCTAAATATACATATACATAGGTAGTCAGCATATACGTATACAGGAATATGAATATATTTTATGTCTGTCGTGAGATGAACACAGATCGACCACATGGAATTGGCGATTCAAGAATACCGATTGTTAAACTCAAAGACACCATAAATTCGTACTGTTGTTGCTAAAGAGTGGATTGTGAAGGAATCGAAGATTTATTCCAGAGACGAACGCACGTACGGTACAAGTGTAAGTGTAGTTCAATCCCGGCAAAGACAGTTTCCGTGATTTATTACAGATTTTAGGCAAAATGTTGGAGAGGATGTACGTATGTACGTAGGTTGTTGGATAATGAATGTACCATATTCAAAATGATCTTGAGTGGATATGGAAATGCACCAATGGTCCTAATTTAAACCGATAAGCATGAACCATTTGCCCAGCTACTAAAAGTTTCGTTTCAGAACCAGTCATGCATTTCTGTCTTGTATACAAAAAGCCAACCAGTATGTCAGAAAAAAAGAAAAAAATATACCAACCCCCACGTTTTTACTTTTGAAGGTTATTCATCGTGTCATATTATGCAACCCATTAAAAAGAAGTGCTTTGAGGAGTAAACTCCAGTTTTCGTTTCCACTAGAGGAAAAAATATTATAATTTATAATAACGATGTCCATCTTCAGCCCTAATATGCGTAACTACCAGCAAAAAGAATCAATTCATTCTAGAGAGTGGCAGGAGAGTAACCAATAGCCATTGGAGAAAGTAGGCAGTTTGTGTGAAAACTATTTGACGTTTTGGGGTTGTGAATAGAATGAATGAAAAGTAAGTTTGATACAAGTTGTTGGCTGCCCTCAAATTGGCAAGACGAAAAGTTTTAATTAAGTAATTTTATTTTTAAGTAGGTATCACAGGAAGTTTAATGACAAATTGTTAAATTTAAGTAAATATAAAGAAATAGGCAAAGTCTCGTTAAGCGAGTATTCCAAGTATGCCCATTAATACAGTGTCTTTTTTAAATCGACCGTTCAGAATTCCATCTTGTGCCCATGCCAAAAACTTGCCGACGACATTTAAAAAAAACTTCATAAACTATTTATTGAATGCTCAAGCGAAATCGAAAATATAAAATATGGAATAAGTTAAAGTGAAGAGGACTCGTCAACTCGACGAGAAGTGCAGATCTCACTCAACTCATGGGGCTTTCTTTATCATCATGCGGCCCAAGTTGGATCTGATGAACCGGGATTGTGGTACAATAGAGTCAGAGCAGAGAATAAGCTCTGAAGTTATAGTACGTATCAAAAGGATGAGTAGTTCTCTAGCTGCTTGTGTGTGTGGCGTTTATGTGTGGGCCACTAACTTACAAAACTCTCCTTCCAGCGCCACAATTGTAGAGAAAGTCTTTGGCTGGGAAGAAGAGGAAAGAGAAAAAAGTGAGCGAGGAGGAAGAAAGCGATATAATAAATAAAGCATTCATTTCATTTCACTTATTTGCTACCGCTTTCACTCTCTTCAAAACGGCCCTTCTCTTCTCTATCCACATCATTCATTCATTTCTTTCAGCCACTCGACCAGCCATCTAAGCATAATTTAATGCTGCTAAAGTACCACTATACTCACTTCCCGTCATCCCACCCATTTTCCAGAGAAAGGACCTCCAATCTCCTTCATTCGACAAAAGATGTACCTACTTTAATAATGAAATTCTACATATTCTTCCCCCCGTTTACATAACATACACACACGTCTCTCAGTATTCTGTGCAGAGTAAACGGCTTGGATTAAACTGGAACGTGGCGCCGTGTGATGGAGTAGTTCGTATTTCACTGCAATACACACACGCTGCTCCCGTTCCTTCTCCACTTTCCCCAGATATTCCGTGAGAATTGCCAAGCTACCCTGCACTGCTCTCCATATTTCGCTCTTTTGGGGTGTTCATCCACAGCTATTAGGCTGGAACCACTTGAACTGGTGCGCGTAGCAAAATTACCAAACCATGATGATTTGTACCATAGTCATGCATTATGAACGTTCCCATGTCCTTCCTCCGTTCAACACACACGCACCAAGTACATATTCCAGTGTCATAAAAGTGCCGTAAATTGAGCCGCCGGGATTAGAACAAGAAACGGAAAACGGAAGTAAACAAAGGATAAAAGAGACATCAACAGCAGCAGGAGTGGCAACACTTGTGTATGTACAAGTAGCATTCTATGGAGAAATGTAACTGTCTTTTCCAACTTCTAACTACAGGGCAGGGTAAAAATAAAACGCATTGCAGGAGGAGGAAGACCGAGGAAAAGGAAGTCGATAAGGGGAGTCAACAATAACCTCGGATCCCATTTTAAAGGGAAAGGATCTGTTAAAACGACGAGGCTATGCTGTATAGATAAATATTACTAGGTACTTTATATTGAAAAATGGACAAGACAGATTTGAAGTAGGCAATTTTGTACAAAAAATATGAAGAAGGTATTGTATGAAATATATACTTTACCACCACTTCCATTTCAAACTTTTCATTGCTATTGATCAAAATATGTGCTAATAACAGTTATACGCTTCTGCTCTGGATCCAGCTCTTGTATAATCAGCGTTCTACTATCGTCTTGGTTTATCCATAATCCAACATTCCCAGCCGGCACATAATAAATAAACGAAACGGAAAAGAGAAATTGAGATTTTTCCTTGGGATGAGTCATATATATAACAACGGGAAAGTGGGAGATAGAGAAGGGATTTTAATGATAATAATATAAAACCCATTACGAAACTTATAACATCCATTCCCGATTCCGTTCAGGAGGAAAGTAGTTGTAGTCGGCGGTGGGATTTATGAGGTGTAACAATGCAATAAAAAACCAAGTAGCACTATAGTATAGTAGTCGCGCACAGAGAAAATGCTTGTGTGCGTCCTTTACGGAGGAGAAAGATGAAACTGCTTTTCAGCATTCCGTTCCGATAATGTGTACACTTAAGTGTTTTAGTCTGGCTTTTGAGGATGGATGGATGAGGAAAACCAAGAACTATAAATGTAAACCCCTTCTTTTTATCGCCTTCCCCAACCCCAAATCCCTTCTCCAAATTAATCGATTAAAATGCGCTTAATTATTATTACCTTTCACTCAAATCAAATATTATGTGAATGCATGGAGCAGCAATATCCACACTTACCTACAACCTATAAGTACTCTGCATTTAAAACATTAATATCACAGCCGCCAGCATTGCCTACCATTTTGTACAAAAGTCGAGGCATTTCATGTAGGTGAGTAAAATGGAATTACAGGAGTGCGAGTGGGACAGCGGAAAAGAAAGGCAAGCATGGTATCATCCTCATCCAATCCAATAATGATCATCATTAACCAATCGATCCCTTCTCATCGCCATTCAATTCTCTAGTTCTCTCCTCTCTTTCTCACTCTCCTCACCATTCTATCCATTCGTACAATTCCCCCGGTGATGATACGAGCCCCTCAATCTTCTCAAGTGTAAAAATAACATAGATTTTCTCTCTTCTTCTGTCTTGCCATCATCATGAGGACGATCGACGGCGATCGTGTTCAAGGGATTCGTGTGAAATCAAGTGAAATGTTAAAGGGACTGGAGGAAGAACGCGAAGAGTCTAGAGGGCCAAGGCAGCAGAGTTCTACTCTGGAGGAGAGTCCTATGGCTCCCTTCGGCCAACGATAGATGTACGTATAATATTACAAGCCACCCGCATATTACATTTAAGTTCATCATATCTTCTTCCTGGTCGCCCTTGGTGAAGATGATATTTTGAACACAGTTCGCAGCGCCGATTACGATCCATCCAGAGTGCCTATTTTCTCCTTCCATTCTCGTGCAAAAACAGAAAGTTTATGGCTGCACGAAAACAGTAAAATCGAACCAAGTCACGAAGGCACATTATATGTATTTACGAGTAAAAGTACATACGTGAGGAAACGAAAACGCAAACATGCTCAGATGTATCAAATTGAACTAAACTTTTAAATTCATCTTTTCTTTACATTACATATAAACACATAAACAGCATACACCCGTATGATATGATAACACAAAAAATGCATAACCATTTTTTAAATTCTGGGAAAAAGAGAGAGAGAGAAATGTTGCGTTGTTGCCTTTTTATGTTTCGGTTTAACCGTAAAGAAACAAATGACTACATGAAATAGTGGCATGCATGCTACATGCGAATTATACATTATCACCACAAACGACAAGTTAAAGGAAAATAAACTCTGCCAGCAAATAACTACTAGGTATAAGCCAAAGTGGCTCGGGACGGGAATTTTGGACTTTTGCTGTGGCAACGTGAAAGAGTTGGATTTTTTAAAGAAATTAGTAACAATGTGAAAAACTTTTATTACACTGTTTCTTAAACAAACTCACAAATCATTTAAAATCTGTAAATTTATGGCAAATTTCTTGTTCCAACACCACACGAATTACTTTCCCGTTCCAGTGAACCTTCTATCTTCAACCTTGTTAGATTTGTTTGTTTGCGATTGTACTGAGTACTGACTGTGATATTATATTATTCTTTCTTTTGTGTTTATTCCAACACAACAGCTTGGGTTCACCCCCAGGGAACCCAAACTGTGAACAGAGAGAGAGATAACCCAGTAGTAGAGATGTATGTCGCAGGAACAGTATGAGCAGCATCTATGCCAGCATGGAAGTAAATCTTGGAGATGAGATAAGACGACGCTCTTATGATTGCTATTATTTGTACTATTATTATAATTATGTCAATAAAACAACTCCCTGATGGTCATGAGAATGATGACAAAGCATCTTCTAAGGATCAAGAAACATTATATATTACGTAACAGTAACGATATCGCCTCCACTACTCCACACTTGTAAATACAATACATTCATTTCTGTCTCCTCTTCATGGTTTTGCCACCAACTTTAGTGCAATGTCCAAATGGAACACGACACTTTCTCGTTTTCTCCAGGCACACTTCCAACAACAAACCGCTAGCATTGCCCCACCACTACTAACGCTATTGGTGGTGCCGCCAGGGATCTTGTGTACGGAGGAATGAAAGCAAGAAAATGTTAATAATCCGAGAGTGCCTAATGTAATGAGGAGAAGAAGACTTGCAAGGAAAGAGGATGAGAGAATGTTGCAAAATATAATGTACGTTATGTACTAGATCCTAGAGACAATTCTTTCATTTGTGCTTTCTTAAACTTGCACAATCCGAAACAAGTGGAGGAGACCGAGACCACCATCAAAGAATGGCAAACATTACAAGCTTTGCTTTCACTTTTGGCTTCGTATCGTAGTATCGTCTATGAGAAATATAATTGTAATGATACAACCATGAAAGGTTTCCTCCGTCAGATTTATTCTTCAAAATGGAATTCTAGCTCATAGCTGCTAGCCAGTATCATTTTACCATCTGCTACTTCCTTTCCTCCGCATCCTAAATAGTTATTTCTTAAACGCTCATATATGGATTGTGCATACTTGATATAATATGTGTGGGTTATGGGTACTAGAAGCACAAAGTATTCACTCCACCGCATCAGTTTTTCGCCGACAGTAAGAGCAACTCCTACGCCTGATCCTCCCTCTCATGTTATACAAGAGCTTACATCAGGCTTTGTTCAATTTGCATTTTATTTTACTACAACATTTCAATCTTCTTCCGAGGAGAGAAAAATCGCTTTACGCTGCCCAGTATGACCCAAGAAGACGGAAAGAATTTAGTGCAACTTTCTAAAAGAGAAATGGAAATGCCCACTTTTTCACACAGCTTTAACAGCTTCAATGCAGCGTTAGAAATGGAAACAAGACAACGGGGATGAAAGTAAAAGCATATTGACAGCGGTAGGTATAGTCGGGCTTGCACTATAACTAAAGTGGTTGGACGACCGGATAATAGAAGTCAACCAGTGACACGGGACGGCTCGAACGAATTTGCAGACCGAACCATCCAGCTAAAGCTCTTACGAAACTTATTAAACAATTGAACTGAATTGAGCAACTGAAAGTTTAAACAAACCTTTTATCATAATCCAATCTCTATAACTTATGATTTCACGAATCAATTAATCTGAATTCACTCTGAAATTGAAGTAATTCTGAAGTAAATATGTGTTAAATCCACGGGGGTTCCGTTAGCTGATATTAGAATTCACATACATATTTACGGGACGGGCAGACAACGTGCAATTTGCACGAATGTAGCTGTCGCTGAATTCCGCTACTTGGTAATGATATGATATGACATTTCCTCTTTTCATCATCGTCATCATGGCGTGTAAGAATTATGGCAGTCTTAGGAGCAAGCAGCCTACATTTTTATTTCTCTATCCTCTTTTTTTCCACTTCTGCTGCAGTGTGGAAGTAAAAAGTGTAATAAATACAAAATTAGAAAAATGTCCTTTCATGTCCTCGACTCTCTCTCTATCCCGTTCTGTACACCACTTCACCTTTCTCCCCAAAAAAATAACGATAATAAAAATATTTAGTTTCACTTCATTCGACCCCTTTCACTCCACTGCATGAACAGTCTCTGTTCTCGTAACATTTTCCTGCCGAAATAAAAACGCTCACCACTTCAACTCACTCCTCATTTCTTTTGTCCAGTTCACTTTAGTGACATTATTTGTTCCTTTTTGATACATTTTTAAAAGTCAATTGCAGAGCCAACTCATTATTATTAAAAGGAACAGTGCCATAATGCTGATGATGATGTTAAAGTCGAAAACGGTATAATAATGACGACAACGAAAAGTCCTTGAATGACTTTTCCACTCACCACCACCAACATGCAAGGCAATCCAAAATTCCAAAAAGTCAAAGAGCGCACAGCAGAATAAACATGTTCTTCTAGTACAAGACGCATTATTAAATGGCCTTTATCCTGTTTTTTTCCAGAGTTTCTCCGTCTCCGTCTGTTTGCATTGTCTACATGAATTGAATTTCCAAAAACAGACACAAGACGACTACGCGACCTCATGAGGAGGCACATGTGGCATATTCATAAATGTACAAATGTCTCTCCATCCAGCCACAAGAACACAGAGAGAGAGAGAGAGAGGTAAGCCGAAGAAGAGAAACAGAGAGCCTCTAGAGATTTGATTTCAAATGGCATCACTGTCATCATCATCATCAGCAGCAGTAGCAACTTCCTCTCTCCTTCAATATTAACCTTTTAACTCCAACCTGCCTTCCAAGAAACTTGGGGAAAGTTCGCATTAAAAGACGACGGTAAGCAAACTAACGACTCATATTATGCTTCTGTGACCACTTGCATCGTCTGTTCAACATGAACTTTCGCAAGCATTTCAAGAAAATAGATACGTACAGGAGCGCTTTCATGCTCTCGTGATGATAAAGCGAAACAAAGATTTTTAAGAGTATGTCTGCTGGTCCATGTAGCATTTTTGTATTTTTGGCTTCACTTCCTTTTGCCTTCTTCCATCAACTCAAAACTCAACCATTTTAATGCGTTTTATAAACATTCCCATGGTTGGCATGCTGTGTGTGTATATATATTTACCTATACGATGTGTGCTCAGTATACAACCATCGGCAAATATGAATTTTCAATAAAAATGCATGTAACATTGCAAGCTAGAATGAGATGTGACTTTTAAACACGTTATCCTTGTCCGTCATTTTGGTTCCTCAAGTCAAAAAATATATTTTTTTCCTTCTTCCGTGCATGCGACGTGATGTAATGTTGAAATGTATATACATACATGCAGTAGCAAATGAAGGAAGTATAGGAGCCAAAAACTGCAGAGAACAAACGAGGAAGATGAAATGTAAGTTAGTAAGAGGCTCCCATTTTTTCCCACATCAAAAGGTATAGGCATCCCATAAGAACAATGAAATATCGTAAGGAAGTAGTGTCCAATATATAAAAATATAGAACCAATTTGAAAAAAATGCTAAACTACATTCAATTCATATTCAATGTCGGTTCCTTTTCTCTTAAACCACTCAAACCGTAGCATATAATAAAAAAGTATCGGTCGATCCTGAAAAAAATGCAATACAAGGAAATTCTTTCATGCAGCTTTGAGTTTACAACCTTTTGCATGAAACGCGGCTGGGAAATGCATCCACCACCATTGCCAAACATTCCACCAAAAAAATCCAGATGCTTTTTAAAAAACTTTATTGCTGTTGCTAAACAGACGAACGCACAGGCACAGGATGGACGAAATATTTAAGACAGATTTTTACACTTCATAAATTTATAAAACGACTGATATAAACACGGATTGGGCACATTACCACACTATATTTTATCGCCGTTATCATTACTACTACGTAGAGGAACTGTATTCGGGGAAATAGGAAAGCAGAGCCAAGAAAAAAACCATTTTCCAGCAAAATTGGCGTCTGGTTCGCGGATATATTGGAGGTAGGTCTACATACATACCACCCATCTGAAATTTTTGCACTATTATTATCTTCTCATTTCCATGGCTATCATTATTAACGACGTTTCTTGCATGCTTCTATATATCCACCGACGGAAAAAATTCATTCAGCGAAATTCTCGGCTCTTATCATGTTTATAATATGATACGACCATGATGATCATCATCGCGAAAAACCATGCCCCCTTTCGTTGCTTTGTATTGTATCGGTGTAGTAAAAAATAATGCCAATCTCAGTCAACAAAGATCCTTTCTCGAGCAGCGATCTAATCTCGGACTCTTAAAAATGTATATAACTTAACTGATCGCTCAGTTACGATCTGATAGAATTCGTAGCATCACGAATCTGATAGAATCCTCTCATTGTGGCAGCGCTTTTAGATACCTCTTCGTGGCAACAAAGAAATTCCATTAGACAGAGATTCAGCCTTGATCATCATCAAATCATCATTTTTCATTGCCACACTTTCACCTTGGAGCAAAAATCGAACCTACCAACAATGCTTTAGTTTAAAATATTCTATGGAATGGCAGGGCATAGTAGAATAGATAAGCAAAATGGGAGTTCATCTCGAATGTATTCAACAAACATAATTTCTCATGGTCTGTCTTCAGGTCATCATATCAATCAGTACTGTTGTCAGTATGTTGCTTATTATTTTTTTATGCTTGGTATTTACAACTGTTGGACATGCTGTTCTATATTTATTTATATTGAATACCTAGGTATATCGCTTTCCCCCGAATTGATTAATAAGCATATCTCATTTTTATAATTTCTCCGTATATACCCAAGTAGATAAATGAACAGACTCGCATTTTGAGCTTTTGGCTTACTAAAATCAAAAATTGCTGACAGTTTCCAATTTTCCCCATCAACAGAGTAACATCAGACTTTGAGCTAATCGATTTTTAATAGGCTTGTTAAAAATACAACAGTTTGTTCTTTACTCTTTCTGATTTCATGGATCGTGCTATAAGGGACTTATTGCAACTTTTATCAACAATGTGCACCTGGGGAATCTAAACTTTCATTTTATCCATAATCAATCATCATTCAGCAGAACAGAGTTGGTGTATTTTTTTATCTATCCAGTTCTCCTTGTCTTAAGTGACCCCAAAACTCCCCATACAAAAAGCAGTACAGTGAAATGCTGAATTTGTGTGAACTTGTGGATGCAACAGATTAGATTACATAGGTAAATACTGCTGCTCTACGTGAACATTGACAATTTTGACTGTTGTTTTTTCTCAAAGTCACTTGGGAGTTTGGTGACAGTGATACTAACTGGTGATAGGGATGCCAATGCCAGGATAACAAAGCTCCAAGCTATATTGTTATTCATTAATTCAGATCACATTCAATAATATTTATACAGTGCCACGTCAATGGGGCACAAAAACGGATTCATCATCTACAAACGCAAACTAATTAGACGATTCCTAGACCAAACAAAAGTTTGACACACACACGATTAACTGAGGCTAAAGGTTCGTACATTCCACCGGAAAATAAACAATGAATTGAACGTAGGGAGAAAGTGATGTAGCAGACAATTTACTGGAAAACAGTGAAAACAGGGTTCGTATCGTGTCAGACTATGATAGAGATAGAGAGAAAAAAACTTTTTGGCCTGATACACATCCCGGTGGGCTTTCAATATTAGCCGAGGGATTGAAAATAGACTTTTGTGTAGTTCGTTGCCAAAAAGCTTTCACCAGAACTCTCTATCAGATATGATCTGATTCAGACCATCTGAATGTACCAGAGAAAGTTTGAGCGTTTTCTAACTCTCAAACTTTTCGACCACTATACCCCCCGGGGTATTTTGATCTCGATCAGGCTGATAATATATATATTTTCGCAACATCTATCTAACGCAGAATGCAGCCTCCAGAAGGAGGTTTTTGAAAGACAAAAAAAATTAGAGAACTGAACAAAAAAAGTCGATTCAGAGTTCAAATTCAAATAGAGTAAAGTGCAGACTAGACACATGGCACATTCCACTATTCGCACGAGTATATAGGGCTCCGGTAGTTGGCAAATCTGGGAACTACTTGAGGCACTAGAGGCACCAGCCAATGCAAGTCTACTGAGAGTGACTACACGCTCTACAATCTACAGGTACATACATTCCAAGCTGCTGCTTTCTCTCAACTACACTATTTCCTAATTTGCAGGAATTAATTAAGCACTTGAGCATATAAAGGCAAGCAGACACTTTCACGACGACGTTTTGAGGAACGGCTGAAGCATAACAACAGTGATAATTGATTCCTACCTGATTGATTCCAAGAGGGACGACAGGAGTGGTGTCATAGAAGCAGTAATTTTGAACAAGTCATGCATATTTTTACACGATTATTATATACAGGAAGAGGGAGCACACACAAATTACCAGACGAGCCGTGATTTGTGAACACAGGAATTATTTTTTACACAAAATATACATAATATTGTAAGTACTAGAATAAATATTAATATCAATTTATATGAAACGTGGTGACAAGAAAGCACTGTGCCAACAATATCAATTACCACCTCTACCTTACTTTACTGAGACAATAAACCAAAACTCATACTGGCAACTGAAACAATTATAATTATTGGGACGAAAGTTTGTGCGTCTGTGCATAATATACCTACTTGGTAGCACATGTACATAGGTATGTAGGTATGCATATTAGTCAGTCAGTGACGTAAGTAAGCCGTGTCCTGTACTGATTAAAAATCTTACGCCCAGTTGGTTACACATGAAATTTTGTCATAATCGATATTTCATTATCGTGACTGACGTGACTGTGACATCATGAACGGAAAAAAGTATAAAGTCAGTAAACAGGATAACACAACTGCATGACAACTTGAATTAATAATGTGGTCATTGTGCATCTGTGCAAATGCTAACCGCAAGAAAATGGAAGGAATATCCAATACCTATTATATGAATCAAAAACCACATTCTTTATACGTATGCATTTGTAGAGGGAAACAGACTACCTAACGGCTAGTCCTATGAAATCTATTTGACATCATGATATGATACGACAATTATTTCAAAGAAAAATACTCAAAAACACTTCAAAAATAAACTTTACACAACACACAATGTGCTTTGTTTATGCCAGTTAAGTAGAACCATCTATTTCACTGGATTAGAACTAATTATTAAAGCCAAATGAAATCAAGAGTATGGTTCTGATTTCACAAAAAAAAAAATGAAAAATGTTATTTGATTTGGATATATTACCTACACAATCAATACTTAAAAATCAATGAAACAAATAGAGCAAAACACACACCACAGCAAATATAAATAATATAAAAGTAAAGAAAGAAAAAAATAATAAAAAATAACCTTATTATGTTGAAAGTGAACAAACAAAAGACGCGAGACGCTTTTGTGTACACTTGGCCGTTGTTGGAAAGGTAATATCAATCAATAACGCTCGATACAACAACTACCAAAGCAGGTGAGACGCCAAATAATAATAATATATTATTTTATATAGGAACAAGGGCAGAACTTACTCTTATCATCATACAAAATAAATAATATCACATAGCTTGTACAAATTACTCTTTTCCGATAGTACTAATCACAAATTACGGTGATAACAACAATGCAGTCAATTAAGGTTGCTTTTTTTGATTGAGGTTGTACAAATGTTTACAATAATACAACAACAACAACAACAACAATGTTCACAACAGCAAGGGTATCATAATATTCAATCCATTTTTTTTCACAACTGACAACTACAGTACATTGGGTCATCAGGCCATGAAATCCATTTGACCAATTTAACTAACCATCTTGACAGTTTTATTTTTTAAATAGTATACTATCTTTCAAGAAGTTAAACAGATAACTGTCACGGAGGCTGTATTACAATTATTGAACTGATTATTATTGTACTTTTCTTGCTCGAGTAACTGGCAACATATGTAGGAAAATTGTTTTTTCTTCACTTGACTACTACAACTACTAGTTCTGATAGAAAAATAAATTGCATTGTCCATTCCTACTTTCTTCATTATTCCTAAGATACTTAATGGATGATTAAAACTAGACTGGTTTCCGGTGGCGTCTTGCAGAGAGAAACGGTTTGTTGCAACTTACAAGGAGACAACTTTTTTTAAAGGGACAACGTCGTCGTCCAGCAAACCAAACAGCTGATTTAACTAATCATGTAAACAAACAAAGCGTTTGTCGAGTGGAGGCGAGAGGTGCGGTAGTAGTGATTTAAGATAATTAAGTATAATTAAAAATGTAGGTGAGGTGTTGGAAAAACACTACTTCCATCTCGTGCTAGCCTATCCCCTAGCAGACCAAAAAATGAGCAGCAGGAGGAACCTGTAACCTTCGCTTCCCATTTATTTACTGTTTGTTGTTATTATTCCCATTTGATTGCATTGCTCAACCAGGAAAAAACGGAATCATGATGATGGCCATTTTTTACCGCATCACTCGCATTGCCCCACAAATTCGATGCACAGATGTGAGCCGTCTTCTGTTAAAAATGGTTTAGTTTTGACGAGTGAAACAAAACATACAACATCTCTGTGAGCCATAATATGCCTGCATGCAACAAGAGAGCATCTATTTATACACATTGCCTACTAAAAACCTACGTAAATATGATAACTTGCTTGTCTCTATCGAAGCTCGCAATATAGACGATAATAAGTTGGGCGTAATTTTATAGAAACTATTCAAACATATCTTGGCGAAAATATCTGAAAATTGTCCATTTCATGAAATGATTATTGTCATAGCTGAACAAAGAAAAATGAATTATGAATTGAAATCGATGCGACGTGGCTTGTGACATCCGTCAACAATTCCAAAAGAAATGTTGACCAAACAGTGGGCCAAACACAAGACAAACATGTCACTAATAATAATGAAAAGAAAGAAGCATAATTCCCTAATTCCTGAGGTTAATTGTTGAGGTGCTTTCAGCTTTCACATCATCATATCTCATATTATAATCATATATCATATATTTGCAATATGTAATGAATTATAATTGAATTTCCAACTAATTATAGTATAACTCAATATTACGGCCCCTTTTTAATGTCACATATTCTCTGGTTACGTTTTTTCACAGACCAAATTAGCAGGCATATTCCCAACGGGCCCACCCAACTAGTATTTTTTTTTGCAGTATTATCAAAGCTCAAGCAACGAGACGAGCTCCTCCCTTCTGTGCTTCATGCATTGCAACTTGTGATAATGATGGTGGTGGTCATCTGTGCTCCTCACAGTTCTGCTCAGTACAAGTGTGAAGAAAGCAGAAAAAGCCAGAAGTACTCGAAGAAGAGCTCTGCTTCTGCTGCTGCCACTATGATGATGTCTCTATACAACCGTGTTTGGTTTGTACACCTGACGTGACCAAACTGACGTGCAGTACTGTCATCGTCATTATCATTGCCACTCCGCCGTCATTATCATTGCCGCTGTTTCGTCACGTCAATAATTCCTCAGTCCTTCTCTCCAACAAATATTTGCTTTCACTCTTGTCATCATCCTCCTCGTTCCTCTGAGCAGCAAGCTTAACTAGTCCTGTTTTTCGGTTCTCCACTTCCAATAACATCAATAAAGTTCCTTCTCTCTACAATTACTTTGGTGACACACGCTTTAAAACAACATCTCAAGAGAGGACTGACCAGCCAGACCATCGGCTGAAGGAGAAGACGCCAACTGTTCCCAAAAAATGTTTCCAAAAGCTTGGAAAGCTGTTGGAGTGTAAAAATGTTGACTTGATAATAATGACGTGACTGTGCCTCCTCTGCAGTTTTGGTGAAATAATTAAGTCGACTCACACACACACACTGTTCACAACCAACAATGGTGTAAAAATCACTCTTGACAATAATCCATAACCGAAATATATTCACATGACCAATCAGTCAAAATATACGGTCTAAAACACATTGTAATTCAGCTGGACTGAGGAATCACTTTAATGCTTGCTGCTAGATAGAGAATGGAAGATATATAGGTACACACAAGAGGAGCTCAGTTAAAAATAAATGGTACACAATTATATAATGAGTGGTCAGGAGAGAAGGGGGCGTTTCACCAAAAAAGCCAGCAAGCACGAAACTTTTTTAATGGACGGTCTCTGTGTTTGTTTTCAATTTCCAGGTTCCGTGACAAAAAGCGGAGGAACATTAAATGGAGCTGTTGAGAACCATTTCATGACATGCATATCTTTATAGTTAACTTTATTTCACCAGGCGTCAATAAAATCGTATCTTTTTCATCCTTTTGCCGTGCCTCTCAGCGCCTCTTTACTGTTGTTGGCTACTAATCTGTAGTCGACATCATGCTGCTCACTGCAAGGCCGTAGGTAGAGAAGTTTTTTCATATATGTCAAATAAATTTGCAAAAGTGTGATTAAATGGCTAATTATTTTTTATGGGTGTGTGTGTATATGATGTTTCATTTTATATGTATATGTGTTAACTTGTAGCTGTGCATCCTGTTGGTCTTTTTGCAATGGCTTTACCATGGGAAGATAGACGTTTAGGGAACGCCCAGTTTGGAGTCGTCTTTTTTACTTCCAGCCAGCGACAGGACACTTGTGGCACAAATGGGTTGCCCTTGACCCCAAATAGTATCAGAATTTTAGGAAAATCTCAGTATTTAAAGTCACTAAATCATCCAAATCTCGTACAGTACATTGACATCATAAGGGGGAAACACGGTACACTTTTCTCTACCTCTTTAAATGCTTTATAATGGTTATATGCATTACCAACTATGGCAATTTTTTAACCCATTTTTAGAAAGAATAGTCATCGTCTCCGAAAACCACACGAACAATCTTCGCAAGCTTCTCAAATCATCCCCCTTTGCATTTGAGCAAGGAACAATCAACGGCTCCGCCTATCTTCTCAAAATCGCCAGACAAATCCTGTCTGGCTTAGAATTTCTTAACAAGCATGGTATTACGAATAGGAATCTCCACTTGGACAACATCCTCATTGATGATGAGGACAATGTAAAACTATTTAACTACGGCTTGTATTATATGACAAATGGAGGGAAATATGTCACCTTCCCGATCGGTTCTCCCAAATACTTTGCTCCGGAAGTGTTTTTGAAAAGCACCCGGAGCGGTAATTTAATGCACTACTGTGATATATGGTCTCTGGGACTGATTCTGCTGGAGTTGGTGCTCGGCAAGGAACTTTGGGTTGATCTGAAACTCCCAGAAATTATTAAAAAGTTGACCGGCTTCAGAGACAGAGGTGGCGACAATAAAAGGAGCACTGCGCTCCCCGCAATCCTAGAGGATGAGGGTTGTTCTCATCTTCTCGCAAAAATGAGCCCTGCTGTGAAGACTCTGATTGAGGAATGCCTTATCATCGACCCATCAAACCGACCATGGGCTAAGCAGCTTCTAAAAGACATGAGAATATTTTCTCAAGAGTCTTCACAGCAGCAGCAGCAACAACATCTTCACACCGACAATCCTTTCGAAGATAATAACTCTGAGATTACTTCTATTAACGATGTAGACACTAGTGGTCAGAGCTGGACCCATACATGTCGCTCTGAAGTCTTGCCCTTTACAATTAATTTTAGCAAAACCTGTTCCTTTGACAATGAGACTGGGGCTAGTGATGGGAGGGGTGATGACAATCAGCAGAAGGTAGGGGTAGGAAACAGTGTAGTGAATGGGGATACCCAGCGTCAGCTTTCCACGGACTCGTCCTCCTCCACTTCCGTATTTCTCAAAGATAATTGCAGCATTGTGAGCAACAATAATAAATCCCTAATGGTACTATCGTCGTTATCGTCCTCAACGGACACGTCGGATCTACTTAAATTTCGCTCACTCAAAGAGGTGTACTATTTATGGCAATTGGCGGGTGGAGATGTAATTGCCGAACTGAGGAGACAAGGACTCACAAGAAAGAAACCTGCCGTGTTGTCAGTGCCCAAGTTAGTTTCAAGATTTTGCCATTTTCAACTTGAGTACTTTCTCATACATGGCATGCGTAACATGACCATAATCGTTAGATACTAAAAAATTATTATATTTCTTAACTTCAGTTCAATGACATTGGAGGGTGAGTCTACCGGCAAGAGTAAAGAGAGAGGGTTACTATTGGACCAAACAGTCATCATCCTCCCATTAAATGAACTACGTAAAAGACTGAACGACATCCCTGCAGAAGATTACTATCCTTTACTGGAATTTCCACAGTATGTTCGTCTCTGCGTTTACTGAGCTTTTATGATTTGCTTCGTATAAATAGTTTTCATACATGGATGGATAATCTTTTATTAACTTGCGCAGATATCATCCACGATCGGAAAATGGGGTGTTGGTAGAAGAGTCGTCAACCCTGCCTTTAGTCATAAGAGAGAAGGATATTGAGTATCAGTTTCATCGTATAGTCCTCTTTGACAGATTACTTGGTGTAAGATATGCACTTTCTCCAAAATTCAGAAGCAACTTTTATTTTCTCGGCATTATACTAACAACATGTAATTGCAATCATTCTGTAGAGCTTTCCATTTACAAAAAGTGCGATTTACAAAGAAGCAATGCTGGACATTCCACCATTTTTTCGGGCTCCAATATGGTCATGCCTTTTGGGCATTGAAGGAGACGTACAGTCGGAATACTTTGCTATTGACAAAGAGACGCCTACTTCTACCGACAGACAGGTAGATAGATAAATCATAAAATTGTAAATACTGCAGTATTTAATGCAATAATTATCTTAATTTGCCAATTTTACTTTTAGATTGAGGTAGACATTCCCCGGTGTCATCAGTACGATGAGCTGCTCTCCAGCCCTACAGGGCACCAAAAATTCAAACGAGTCTTAAAGGCTTGGGTTGTGAATAATAAAGAGTATGTTTACTGGCAAGGGCTGGATTCCCTTTGTGCACCGTTCCTCTATTTAAATTTTAACAATGAGGGTAAATTATTATAGAGCATTTCATTCTTTATGACGATGAATGTTCATTAATGCTCACTGGAACCATAGTTAACTGTCATATATTTATATATCATATTTTTCAGCAATGGCCTATGCGTGCTTGTCTGCCTTCATTCCAAAATATCTCTACAATTTTTTCCTCAAAGATAACTCTGTGATCATCCAAGAATTCCTTGCAAAATTTTCCCAACTTGTTGCTTTTCACGATCCTCAGCTAACTAATCATTTGGATTCAATCGGATTCATACCCGAGCTGTATGCGATCCCATGGTTCCTGACAATGTTCTCACGTAAGGAAAAATATAATGTTATGATAAGATGATTGGCACATAAAATGCAGAAAAAAAGATTGCAATTAGAGAAAATAATTATGCTTTGAATTCAGATGTATTCCCACTGCACAAAATATTCCATTTATGGGACAAGCTTCTTCTCGCCGATTCATCATTTTCTCTCTGCATTGGTCTCTCCATTTTGTTCCAACTGCGGGAGTCACTGCTTAACTCGGGATTCAACGAGTGTATCCTCCTCTTTTCCGACATGCCGGAAATAAATATTGAGCGATGTGTGAAAGACTCTGTGGAAGTGTATTGCAATACACCGAAAAGTGCCCTGTGTCGCAAGTTTGATCCTCCTGCGACCGTCAACTGTTCGGATCTCGGGAGACAACTTAATCTCTACGAGTCTGACACGCAACATTCTAGGCTAAACAAAAGCCCCGAAAACAAGGGACTAATCACAGCGTCAGGAAATTTGGATCTGAGGGACAAACCCATGCTCAAGAGTAGTCCATCTACGGATGCCTTAGTGAGTTTTAATTTGAAATTTATTGTTACTTGTGGCGGTTCTCTTTTAGAGACAAGTGCATTAAGTGTTTATTGCACTATTACAGAAAACAGAAGCAATACCCTTAGCTGACCTCAAATCTGAGAGGTGCGCACGTATTAGTGGAGAAGATTTTTTGGAGCTACTTGACTTAAATCGATCAAAATTCCAGAAACAAAAAATGATTGTAGTGGACGTTAGAAACCAGGAAGAGTAAGAGTCATAATGTTTCTCTTTACATTTGGACATCTCTAATAATAATCCTGCGTTATAATACACATTTTCTATTCAAAATTAACTAGTTTCAATAGAGGTGCAATTCCTGGGAGTATCAATATGCCGTTTACCACGTCCTTCACACCGGACGGTGTCACTCTGGTTCAGAGTTCCGAACTTGTAACTTTAAAGGCCAACGTAGGGAAAATCATTGTAGTGGTAGGAAACCGTGGGGACTCTGCTGTGAAGGTAAATGCAATTGTATGCCTTTTTCCTATTGATTATACTATAAATTAGACGATTGGCAATTTATCTTGAACATTTTCATCTCATTTTAGTTCGCAGAAAAGATTCTCCGCTTGGAATATCCTAAAGTGTGCGTTTTGCACAGAGGGATTGATATATTTCGGTCATCCAACATTCTTGTCGTTCCATCAACAGTTTGACGACGCGAGAAGAAAACCAAAATACATGTTCTATCATGGATTGCCGATACTCCAATATTCTGCAAATATCTACGCTCTAACACTTTCTTTTTTTCTTTTCCCCACTATCAAGTCTCTAAAATTGGAAAATTAGCTGCTGACTTTTTGTTAATTCGCAACACGACGCTCGTCCTAAACCTTTTCCTAGCTGTAGACAATGCAATATCTAAATATTCAATACCAAAGATTAGTTTTTAGACATATTGTGAATCTTTCATTCTCAACTTTACGATTGTCAGCTACATTCAACATTTTTAGTTCAGCAGATTCCCTTTCCCTTTTTGAATATATAATGATCGTGTTTGCAATGATCCATCCAGAAATGGTCTAATTATAAGTAAACTTTTATTATATTTGCTACGTTTCTAGAAATAAATCTCAATTTTCATTGCTATTACAATTACATAGTCTGTCTACCCTAATAAGCGTGACGTTTTTTTCAAACAATTTAATGAGTTAAATGCACATGTTTTATTAACTATTCATCACTGTATAATATAAAAACCGTCTAACAAATTGTTAGTAGCAATAATACACTGCTCCAGACGTCTGGTCGCATCCTAAGTTAGGATTCATAACAGCATTTTCACATGAATCACAATGCCCCATTTCATGCAATACATTGCTCGTTGATCGTTTAAGGCACCCATGAAAGAAGATTAATGCTGCAAGATGCCTGTACTTCATGTACAGTCAGTTGTTGTTGCGTACTACGTAATTAATTTTTTGGCTAATTTAATTTAAAGAATTTAACTTTAATCTCACAATGGAAATGTGAATTGAAAAATAACTATAGATACATACCATATGACGCCACACAGTGAAATATCCATTCTCATAAACCTAAAACTCTCAGGCACCCAAGAAAGAAGATTAATGCTGCAAGATGCCTGTATTTCATGCACAGTCGCTGTAGCTAACTACGTAATTATGGAATTTTTTGACTAATTTAATTTAAAGAATTTTAGCTTAATCTCAATTGAAAGATACCTATGGATAAAGATACACACGTCATTGTCACCCAGAGAAAAATCCATTTTCATAAAACTCTTGGGTGTTGTTTTTAAATAACATGAGATTTGCCTAATGACCATTTTGTAGTTTTATTTATTTTTCTGTTTTTTATTGCTTAATTCATCCCATCAAATCAATCATCACATTATTTATAATGCACAATAATCCGAAATGACAAAAAGAAGCAAGTCACAATAATGAGAACAATGATTAAAAGTGCATACAATATTGAATATATCCTTAAAGCTATATGTCATTAACTAATTTCGAATGCATAAACAATCATATTATACATACATAGTTCAAGTCATGCCAGTAATACCAACAGAAGTCAATAAAATAATAACCAAACTACAAATAATCCTACATAATTTAACAAAACACTGGGTTGCATCTAGCAGAAACTAAGGTGTAGATTGCATGTTAAATCTACAAACTCAACATAAAGGTATAATTAACTAAGTAAATCATAACTAAAAAATGTTTACAAGGAAGATATAAGAAATGCAAAACGGAGAAATGCAAAGTGCAAAAAAGAGAAGGAATACGGTGATGAC
This sequence comes from Sinella curviseta, assembly GCA_004115045.4. NCBI lineage: Eukaryota > Metazoa > Arthropoda > Collembola > Entomobryomorpha > Entomobryidae > Sinella > Sinella curviseta. The sequence goes on from CM065489.1 coordinate 30,297,135, forward strand.
GTACCTGACTTCCAACTTGAATCTATCTAAAAATTCATCCTACTGTTCGACAAGCATTTAGGTCGCAAGCTTTTTAATCCTCCTCTTGGCAAACACCTACGAAGGAATTCGACAGTCTGTTTGGTTCCCTGAATTCGAGTTCTTATAGCAACGGTAAAATCTGCAATTCGCAGCTCCTTTTCGGTCACCAAACACATACGTTTCGATGGGGGTTTGAAGTATATCTTCAGATAAGATGGCAACATGAGTCTACCCGGAGGAGGGGCTTCCATCTTCTTCTGGCTTCCAATGCCATAAAAAATGATTTTGTTGCCCTTCTTTATATGGCTTAACAAGGGCCTAGTTTCTCCTGTATTCTGTTTGTACGACAGGCATACGTTGCACAGGTTATCCTTGGTTTGGAAATAAGCACACCAAGCACCACATTTTCGACCATTCTTTTTGTAACCTTTTTTCTTCGTATCGTAGTAATATTTAACCAGGCTCGCGATGCTCTTATCAGGCAGCTGTCAAATGAAAAGAAAATCTATGTTTACGTTTGTGCATGGCATGTAATACAGAATTAGTGTTGCGTAACCACTTGGAAGATTAATGGTGCTGCTGGTTACCGCTTACCATTGGTCGCATGTCCCCGAACTTTTTACCAGTGATGCGGAACGCTTGTTTAAATAATTTTTTATCTTCCAATGTCCATTCATCAATAAAGGGAGCAAACGCTTCAAGATCTTGTGTAGAGCGTTCAAGGTCACATCGATGCCAATATAGTAAACCTAAAGCCTGCTCTTCAGTGTACTTATGCGTTTTCTTGGCGAGTGAAACGAAATCATCGACTGCAATAATAAACATTTATGTTATGTTCCACGTGCCTGTGTGTTTTAAGTCACACGTACGACACAATTAATCACGGCACCTTTTTAGCAGAAATAACTTACTTTCTTTCTGTGTCATTTTTTCGGTAGGTTCCCATACCGGAATCGACTCGACCTCATCAACGCAATCGTCCAAATCATCGCACTCTAATAACATTTGATATATTGAAATTTACAAAAAAATATTAAGGAATCCATTGTGAATACAACATTTAAAAGGAAACTTCATGCAATAATGCAGTTGCTTTCAACGTACCACTTCTTGCCATCAGTTCGGGAATGCTAGCCTGATACTCAACTCCAACTCGAATGGTTCCACGCTTGTTCGCTGAAATAATATTTTTAAACTTTATCAACGGGATAGTTATTCTTCTGTATAAGCACAAGACTGCCATGTGAATTATGTAATGAAAGATCCCCAAACAATACCAAATACCAAAACAATTCAACAAGTCACTTTGAGCACGCAATACCTACCTTTACCAGCAGCACGTCTACCGCCCACAGCAACGCCTTGCGGGATTGGAGAATTTGATCTTTCGGCGTCCCCACTATCATCATTTTGACAAACCTCTTCTTTCATTTCACTGATAAGCACGTTAGCTGACTTCGTCGAGTCTACCGAGTTTGCTTTCCCATTACCATTTTCCTTCTTTAACTTCTTTTCTAAAATTCTTATACTTCTTCTTTTTGTGGGCTTAGTTGAGTTCATCGAACCTGGCGTCATAGAATCTCCAACAGCTTCAATTTCCAGACCTTCTTGTTTGATGTCAGTAATTGACACCTTAGCTGATTTGGTCGAAGATGACGGTTGTGCTCCCCCGTTTCCAGCATTATCCAACCTTCCCTCTGTGTCCTGAGCGATTGTTCGCATTGGTACTATTACGGTTTTTTCTGAATCCGTCGATACTAGCGATATTGAATCTCTGCCATTATCATTTCCAAACGTCATAGCTTCGTCTCTAGTGCTTGTTATTCGTCCTGTTCTTGCTTTCGATGAGTTTGACGAAGTTGATGGGTTTGAATGCCCGTCATCATCCATGTCAAATACTTCTAGCTTAATCTCAGAGATTAACACTGCATTTGGCTTTGACGAAGTTGATGGGTTTGAATATCCATCATCGTCCGTGTCGGTAACCTCCTGCTTGATCTGAGCGATTGACATTGCAGTTGGCTTTATCGAAGTTGATGGGTTTGAATATTCATCATCGTCCATGTCAAATACCTCCTGCTTGATGTCAGCGATTGACACTGCAGTAGGCTTCGTAGAATTTGACGTTGCAGCTGCCTCGTTAGAATTTCCGAGCACTTCGCCTCCCTCCATGATACTTTCTACCGGATTGTCTTCGCGTAAGTCCGTTGAAATAGACAGGGTTCCATCAATTTCGACCTTAACTTCGACCTTAGCATTGCTTCTTAACGGTCTAGCAGGTGCCGCTGGTCTTGACGAAGGTTTTTTACCTTTCTTCACCATTTTCTACCCGGGTCGTAGGCGTTGCAGAACGCCGCCTTGTCACTTCTGCTACGTAGCTAAGCTCCTTACGAGATTGGCAAGACTGATGTCACCTTAGAAGCAATTCTTAGATATCCTACCAAACAATAGGAAATAAACATGGAATGCAATCTATAATTTATCCAAAACTTATAATAATTATTATCACATTCAGAGATGCAAAGGGCTCTAATTTCTAAAAGTTAATTTTCAATTTCAGTGGTTTTTTGAAATTAGAATAGAACTTTGGATCTGAAGTGTTTAGAAATGGAGTAGAGAGCTTTGGTTTCGACAACTTTAGAAGTTAGAGCAAAGTTCTTATTTCTACTTTCTACCTGGTGTTTCGCCAATTCAGAGACCTAATTTCTAAAGTTAGAAATTAGTTTTACTTTAATTTCTAAAACACTAAATTCTGATTCCAGTACTTTTTAGAAATTAAAATATAACTTTCGGTCTGAAGTGTTTAGATATTACAAAATAGAATATAGGTTTCGATTCTTCAGCTTCACTTTAAGAAGTTAGAGCAAAGTTCTAACTTGTAATCCATTTTTAAACGTTCAACAAGCATATTATAGTTGCAAAATGTAAATTAACGATATGTTTAACCGAAATTAACTCCGTTACAAAATTAATTGCTCATTTAACTACCTGCTTAATTAATTTTAACTCGGCACCTTCAAACGCTTAAAAAATATTAACTGTCCGATTTTTCTGACTATTAAACACCAAAAAATATTTTGTTGCCCACTCCACTCAGATGGCTGGTGAGAGAAATGTCAAAAAAACCGTGTTCCCTTCTATTAATATTTTTCGCCCAGTGTGCCTTCGATTCTCCTCGAAATTGGCGGTGTCTCCGAGAAAAAAAACCGACAGCAATTCCAGATTGGTTATTGAGTTGTTCAGTAGTTCAATGGCCGTAAAAAGTAGGTGAGAAAAAAGGAACAAAGAGATGCGTTTCGTTTTGATGAGAGAGGTGTTGCGTCCTTTTCGCCCGCTTGATTACCACACGCTTTGCCCGTCGCACGTGCAGTCCAACAACATGCAATCGCTCTCACACCATCTATCAATCTATCGCTCTCTTCCTTCTCTTTGTTGCCTTTTTGCTTTGCCCTACTCAACTAAACTGACACACTCACACAGCTCCACAAAAATATGGAGTGAAGTCTCAAGTATCGAAGACCTTCGACACGGCGGCATTAGCAGCAGTAGTGGTGGTGGTTTGGTAGGCATGATATCGTTTTTTAACGCCCTTCCACGAGAGAAATGTCCAAAAAGCCGTATTCCCTTTAATTGTTAGAAGAGTAATCAATCCTGCCTTTAGTCATACGGGAGAAGTATATTGCGTATCAGTTTCATCGGTCCTCTTTGACAGATTACTTGGTGTAAGATTTGCACTTTCTCCAAATGCAGACACTTTTATTTTCTGCGCTTTACGCTATAATTTCTAACAATGCAATTGCCTTCATTCTGTAGACCTTTCCATTTACAAAATGTGCGATTTACAAAGGGGGCGTGCATATAGTACCTAACGCTGGTAGGGGGAGGGGGGGTCGACGATGACCGTGACATCTAATGTTAAAGGGTACCCCCATTTACATTATATAGGGCGTGACAAGGGGGGGAGGGGGGTCCGAAAAATCGGTTTTTTAGCGTTACATACTATATGCACGCCCCCAAAGAAGCAATGATGGACATTCCACCATTTTTCCGGGCTCCAATATGGTCATGCCTTTTCGGTTTTGAAGGAGACGTTTAGTCGTGGTGATACTTTGCTATCGACAAAGAGGCCACTACGTCTACCAACAGACAGGTAGAAAGATCAAGAATACGTGTACTGCTAAGGAATAGATTCTCTTTGTGCACCGTTCCTCTATTTAAATTTTAACTATGACAGCAAAACTATTATAGAGCGATTCATTATGATGGTGAAAGTTAATTAAAGCTCACCGAAATTATAGGTAACTGTCATATTTCTATATATCATAGAGAGATTGTAGAGCACGCATGTGGTCCATGCGTGCTTGTTTGCTTCATTCCAAAATATCTCTACAATTTTTTCCTCAACGATAACTTTATGATCATCCAAGAATTCCTTGCAAAATCTTCCTTACTCGTTGCTTTTCAGGGCCCTCCCTCAGCTAACTAATCATTTGGATTCGATTGGATTCATACCTAAGCTATATGCGATCCCATGGTTCTTGAAAAATGCTCTCACGTAAGGAAAGATATAATGTTTTAAAATGAATGGTTCAGAATGTACAAAAATGATTAGGATTGCCATTTTAAAGAAAAAATAACTGTGCTTTTAATTCAGTTGTATTCTAACTGCACAAAATTATCCATTTGTGGGATAAGCTTCTTCTCGCCGATTAATCATTTTCTCTCCGCATAGTCTGTAGTCTGTCTACCCTAATAAGCGTGGCGTTACTTTTTCAAACAATTTCATGAGTTAAATGCACATATTTTATTAACTATTTAACACTGCATAATACATGCATACAAATCATAAACTTATAATCATACAGTCATGACAGGTCTGGTCACATCTTCACATCAATTTATCATGTATCACCGTGCCCCATTTCATGCAATGCCTTGCTCATTGATCTTTTAAGGCACCCAAGAAAGAAGATTAATGCTGCAAGATGCCTGTATTTCATGCACAGTCGATGTTGCTAACTACGTAATTATGGAATTTTTTGACTAATTTAATTTAAAGAATTTTAGCTTAATCTCAATTGAAAGATAACTATGGATAAAGATACACACATTGTCACCCAGAGAAAAATCCATTCTAATAAAACTCTTGGGCGTTGTTTTTAAATAACATGAGATTTGCCTAATGACCATTTTGTAGTTTTATTTATTTTTCTGTTTTTTATTGCTTAATTCATCACATCAAATCAATCATCACATTATTTATAATGCACAATAATCCGAAATGACAAAAAGAAGCAAGTCACAATAATGAGAACAATGATTAAAAGTGCATACATACTATCTTAATACTTACCCCATTTCCAATATTGAATATATCCTAAAAGCTATATGTCGTTAACTAATTTCGAATGCATAAACAATCATACATACATACATAGTTCAAGTCATGCCAGTAATACCAACAGAAGTCAATAAAATAATAACCAAACTATAAATAATCCTATATAATTTAACAAAACACTGTGTTGCATCTAGCAGAAACTAAGGAGTAGATTGCATGTTAAATCAACAAACTTAACATAAAGGTATAATTAACTAACAACTAAAAAATGTTTACAACGAAGATATAAGAAATGCAAAACGGAGAAATGCAAAGTGTAAAAAAGAGAAGGAATACGGTGATGACGTACCTGACTTACAACTTGAATCTATCTAAAAATTTATCCTACTGTTCGGCAGGCATAAAGTCTTTAGGCCGTAAGTGATTTAATCCCTCTGTTGGTAAGTCCCTACGAATGAATTCGACAGTCTGTTTGCTGCCCTGAATTCGAGTTCTCATAGTAACGGTTGCATCTGCAAGTACTTCCTCCTGGTCTGTCAACAAACGCAAAGCTTTCGATGGGGATTTGACGAATATTTGAAGGTCCGATGGTAAAATGTACTTGCCCGTGGGAGGGGCTTCCACCTTCTTCTGGTTTCCCATACCAGAAATGATTTTTTTGCCCTTCTTTATAGGTCCTATCAAGGGCCTAGTTTCTCCTGTATTCTGTTTGTACGACAGGCATACGTTGCACAGGTTATCCTTGGTTTGGAAATAAGCACACCAAGTACTACAGTTTCGACAGCGTGTAGAGGAGCTACTAGAAGGTTGTTGATCATCAACCTTAGAACGCATATTTGCCTTGGCTTGGCCCTTCATAGAAAGATCAAGGGGGACTTCCTTTGAGGAACTGGCTTCTTTGTTCTGGTCTCTCAAGTTCAGGTTGGCGATTCCATTGACTGCCCGACCGAGGTCGGTATTTTGACGTTCACGAAGCGGTAAATCCATTCGGCTCTTTTTGTACTTTTCTTTCTTCGTATCGTAGTAATATTTAACCAGGCTCGCGATGCTCTTATTAGGCAGCTGTCAAATGAAAAGAAAATCTCTGTTTACGTTTGTGCATGACATGTAAGACAGAATTAGTGTTGCGTAGACACTTGGAAGATTAATGGTGCTGCTGGTTACCGCTTACCATTGGTCGCATGTCCCCGAACTTTTTACCAGTGATGCGGAACGCTTGCTTAAATAATTTTTTATCTTCCAATGTCCATTCATCAATAAAGGGAGCAAACGCTTCAAGATCTTGTGTAGAGCGTTCAAGGTCACATCGATGCCAATATAGTAAACCTAAAGCCTGCTCTTCAGTGTACTTATGCGTTTTCTTGGCGAGTGAAACGAAGTCATCGACTGCAATAATAAAAATTTATGTTATGTTCCACGTGCCAGTGTGTTTTAAGTCACACGTACGACACAATTAATCCCGGTACCTTTTTAGCAGAAATAACTTACTTTCTTTTTGTGTTATGTTGTCGGTAGGTTCCCATACCGGAATCGACTCGACCTCATCAACGCAATCGTCTAAATCATCGCACTCTAATAACATTTGATATATTGAAATTTACAAAAAAATATTAAGGAATCCATTGTGAATACAACATTTAAAAGGAAACTTCATGGAATAATGCAGTTGCTTTCAACGTACCACTTCTTGCCATCAGTTCGGGAATGCAAGCCTGATATTTAACTCCAACTCGAATGGTTCCACGCTTGTTCGCTGAAATAATATTTTTAAACTTATCAACGGGATAGTTATTCTTCTGTATAAGCACAAGAGTGCCATGTGAATTATGAAAGATCCCCAATGAATACCAAAACAATTCAACAAGTCACTTTGAGCACGCAATACCTACCTTTACCAGCAGCACGTCTATCGCCCACAGCAACGCCTTGCGGAGAATTTGATCTTTCGGCGTCCCCACTATCATCATTTTGACAAACCTCTTCTTTCATTTCACTGATAAGCACGTTAGCCGACTTCGTCGACCTTGATGATTTTGCTTTCACATTACCATTTGCCAACTTCTCATCTTGATTTCTAGCGCTTCGTGTTCTTAAATTTTTGAGCTTAGTTGAGTCCATCGAACCTGGCGTCATAGAATCTCCAACAGCATCAATTTCCACACCTTCTTGTTTGATGTCAGTAATTGACACCTTAGCTGATTTGGTCGAAGATGACGGTTTTGCTTTTCCATTACCATTTCCCAACTTCTTATCCTGATTTCTAGCGGTTCGTGTTCTTATTTTTTTGGGCTTAGTTGAGTCCATCGAATCTGGCGTCATAGAATCTCCAACAGCATCAATTTCCACACCTTCTTGTTTGATGTCAGTAATTGACACCTTAGCTGATTTGGTCTTGGTGGAAGATGACGGTTGTGCTCTCCCGTTTCCAGCATTATCCAACCTTCCCTCTGTATCCTGAGCGATTGTTCGCATTGGTACTTTTACGGTTTTTTCTGAATCCGTCGATACTAGCGATACTGAATCTCTGCCAGTATCATTTCCAAACGTCATAGCTTCGTCTCTAGTGCTTGTTCTTCGTCCTCTTCTTGCTTTCGATGAGTTTGACGAAGTTGATGGGTTTGAATGCCCGTCATCATCCATGTCAAATACTTCTAGCTTAATCTCAGAGATTAACACTGCATTTGGCTTTGACGAAGTTGATGGGTTTGAATATCCATCATCGTCCGTGTCGGTAACCTCCTGCTTGATCTGAGCGATTGACATTGCAGTTGGCTTTATCGAAGTTGTTGGGTTTGAATATTCATCATCGTCCATCTCAAATACCTCCTGCTTGATGTCAGCGATTGACACTGCAGTAGGTTTCGTAGAATTTGACGTTGCATCTCCGCCGTTAGAATTTCCGAGCACTTCGCCTCCCTCCATGATACTTTCTGCCGGATTGTCTTCGCGTAAGTCCGTTGAAATAGACAGGGTTCCATCAATTTCGACCTTAACTTGGACCTTAGCATTGCTTCTTAACGGTCTAGCAGGTGCCGTTGGTCTTGACGAAGGTTTTTTACCTTTCTTCACCATTTTGTACACCTACCAAACAACAGTAAATAAACATAGAATATAATCAATAATTTATCCAAAATTTATCATTATTATTATCAATGTCGGGGACATTGACATTCAGATGCAAAAGCCTCTAATGTTTTAAATTATTAAAAATTAGTTTTTATCTAATTTCTAAAACGCTAATTTCTAATTTCAGTGGTTTTCAGAAGTTAAACTACAACTTTGGTAAGAATTGTTTAGATATTACAAAATAGAATGTTTCACTTCTCCACTTTTAGAAGTTGGAGCAAAGTTCTAATTTCTACTCGTGTTTCGCAATTCAGAGACCTAATTTTTGAAATTATTAGAAATCAGTTTCGCTCTAGGTTCTAAAACGCTAATTTCTGTTGTCAGTAATTGTTATAAATTAAAATACAACTTTCGGTCTGATGTATTTAGATATTAGAAAATAGAGAAAGTTATAATTTTAACTCCATTTTTACGTGTGTGCATGTGATCAGTTAAATTGTTTCGTTAACACGCATACTATTAAGTTACAACAAAAATTATCGACATGTTTAACCGAAATTAATTACCTTACAAAATTAATTACTCAATTAACTTCCTTTTTAATTACTTTTAACTCGGCACCTTCAAACGCTAAAAATAATTAACTGTCCGATTTTTCTGACTATTTAACACCAAAATGTTTTTGTTGTCAACTCTGCTCAGATGGGTCGTGACAGAAATGTCCAAAAAGCCGTGCTCCTTTCCATTAAATATTTTTTGCCCAGTTGCCTTCGATTCTCGTTGAACTTGGCGCTGTCTCGGAGAAGAAGAAACCGACAGCAGTCCCGGATTGGTTTAGTGAGTTGGTCGTCATGTAGGTGAGAACAAAAGAAAAGAGGAACAAAGAGATGCGTTTCGTTTCGTGTTGCGTCCTTTTCGCCGGCTTGATTACGACACAATTTGCCTCTCGCACATGCACTGCAACAACAACCAACGCAACAACATGCAATTGCAATCTCTTTCACACTATATCTATCTCTCCGTTGCGTTCGTTCTTCTTCCTTCTCTCTTGTCGCCTTTACTTTGCTCTACTCAACTAATCTGACTCAACTCCACAAAAACTGGAGTGAAGTCTCAAGTTTCGAACTTCGAAATTCGACAGATTACTTGGTTTAAGATGTGTACTTTCTCCAAATTCAGACACTTTTCTTTTCTCGGCTTTACGCTATGATTTCTAACAATGTGATTGCCTTCATTCTGTACAGCTTTCCTTTTACAAAAAGTGCGATTTACAAAGAAGCAAAGAAGAAGCAAAGTGCTGGACATTCCGCCATTCTTCCGGGCTCCAATATGGTCATGCCCTTTGGGTTTTGAAGGAGACGTACAGTCGGAAATTCCGACTCGGAATACTTTGCTTTTGCTATTGACAAAAAGACCCCTGCATCCACCGACAGACAGGGAGAAATAGTATGTGTACTGGCAAGGACTAGATTCCCTTTGTGCACCGTTCCTATATTTAAATTTTAAGAATGAGAGTAAACTATTATAGCGCATTTCATTATGATGATGAAGGTTAATTAAGGCTCAATGGAACTATAGTTAACTGTGTACAAATTTTTTCAGCAATGGTCCATCCGTGCTTGTCTGCCTTCATTCCAAAATATCTCTACGTTGTGTTCCTCAAAGATAACTCGTCATTCGTGATCATCCAAGAATTCCTTGCAAAATTTTCCCTACTCGTTGCTTTTCACGATCCTCAGCTAACTAATCATTTGGATTCGATTGGATTCATACCTGAGCAGTAATCCTGACAATGTTCTCACGTAAGAAAATATATAATGTTTTAAAATGAATGGTTCAGAATGTACAAAAATGATTAGGATTGCCTTTTATAATAAAATAATAACTGCTTTAAATTCGGATGTATTCCCACTGCACAAAATTTTCCATTTGTGGGATAAGCTTCTTCTCGCCGATTCATCATTTTCTCTCTGCATAGTCTGCAGTCTGTCTACCCTAATAAGCGTGGCGTTACTTTTTCAAACAATTTCATGAGTTAAATGCACATATTTTATTAACTATTTAACACTGCATAATACATGCATACAAATCATAAACTTATAATCATACAATCATCACAGGTCTGGTCACATCCTCGCATGATTTTATCATGTATCACAGTGCCACATTTCATGCTATACCCTGCTCATTGACCCTTTAAGGCACCTAAGAAAGAAGGTTAATGCTGCAAGTCGCCTGTATTTCATGCACAGTCGCTGTTGCTAACTACGTAATTATGGAATTTTTTGACTAATTTAATTTAAAGAATTGTAATGTGAACTGAAAAATAACTATAGATACATACCATATGACGCCACCCAGTGAAAAATACATTCTCATAAAACTAAAACTCTTAGCGATATTTTAAATAACATGAGATTTGCCTAATGACCATTTTGTAGTTTTATTTATTTTTCTGTTTTTTATTGCTTAATTCATCCCACCAAATTAATCATCATACTTATAATACACATTAATCCCAAATGAGAAACAAGCCAAGTCACAATAATGACAAGAATGATTAAAAGTATACACATATTATCTTAATACTTACCCCATTTCCAATGTTGAATATATCCTTAAAGCTATATGTCATTAACTAATTTCGAATGTATAAACAACCATACATACATGCATAGTTCAAGTCGTACCAGTAATACCAACAACAGTCAAGAAAATAATAATAACCTAACTACAAATAATCCTACGTAATTTAACAAAACACTGTTTTGAATCTAACCGAAACAAAAGGGCATCATGAAAGTTATAATTGGCATTATGTGTTAAATCTACAAACTTAACATAACAACAAAATTAAAGTAAATCAACAGTTAAAAAAATGTTTACAAGGAAGATACAAAAATGCAACAAAGAGAAAGGATGCGGTCATTTACTTACATCCAGAATTCATCCTACTGTTCGGCAGGCATAAAGTCTTTAGGCCGTAAGTGATTTAATCCCTCTCTTGGTAATCCCTGACGAAGGAATTCGACTGTCTGTTTGATGCCCTGAATTCGAGTTCTTATAGCAACGGCTTCATCTGCAAGTGTCTTCTCCTCTTCTGTCAGCAAACGCAAAGCTTTCGATGGGGATTGGACGAATATTTGCAGATCCGATGGTAAAATGTAGATGCCGGGTGGAGGGGCTTCCACCTTCTTCTGGTTTCCCATACCAGAAATGATTTTTTTGCCCTTCTTTATAGGTCCTATCAAGGGCCTAGTTTCTCCTGTATTCTGCTTGTACGACAGGCATACGCTGCACAGGTTATCCTTGGTTTGGAAATAAGCACACCAAGTACTACAGTTTCGACATCGTGTAGAGGAGCTACTGGAAGGTTGTTGATCATCAACCTTGGAACGCACATTTCCCTTGGCTTGGCCCTTCATAGAAAGATCAAGGGGGACTTCCTTTGAGGAACTGGCTTCTTTGTTCTGGTCTCTCAAGTTCAGGTTGGCGATTCCATTGACGGCCGGACCGAGGTCGGTATTTTGACGTTCACGAAGCGGTAAATCCATTCGGCTCCTCTTGTACTTTTCTTTCTTCGTATCGTAGTAATATTGAACCAGGCTCGCGATGCTCTTATCAGGCAGCTGTCAAATGAAAAGAAAATCTAAATTTATGTTTACGTTTGTGCACGGCATGTAATACAGAATTAGTGTTGCGTAGACACTTGGAAGATTGATGGTGCTGTTGGTTAGCGCTTACATATTGTTGCGTTTCTTTGAACTTTTTACGAGTGATGAAGACCGCTTGTTCAAATATTGCCTTATCGTCCAATGTCCATTCATCAATAATGGGAGCAAACGCTGCAAGATTTTGTGTAGAACGTTCAAGGTCACATCGATACCAATAAAGTAAACCTAACGCCTGCTCTTCATTGTAATTATGCGTTTTCTTGGCGAGTGAAACGAATTCATCGACTGCAATAATAAACATTTATATGTTATGTTCCTCGTGCCAATGTGTTTTAAGTCTGACGTACGACACAATTAATCACTGCACCCTTTTAGTAGAAATAACTTACTATCTTTCTGAGTTATTTTGTCGGTAGGTTTCCATACCCGAATCGAACGGTCCTCATAAGCGCAATCTAATAACATTTGTTATATGGAAATATATATATTGAAATTTACAAAAAAAATATTAAGGAATTCATTGTGAATACACCATTTGAAAGGAAACTTCATGGAATAATGCAGTTGCTTTCAACGTACCACTCTTGGCCATCAGTTCGGGAATGCAAGCCTGATACTCAACTCCAACTCGAATGACTCCTCTGTTTTTCGCTGAAATAACATTTTTAAACTTTATCAACGGGATAGTTATTCTACTGTATAAGCACAAGACTGCCATGTGAATTAAGTAATGAAAGATCCCCAATGAATACCAAAACAATTTAACAAGTAACTGTGAGCACGCAATACCTACCTTTACCACCAGCACATCTACCGCCCACAGCAACGCCTTGCGGGATTGGAGAATTTGATCTTTCCGAGTCTCCACTATCATCATTTTGACAAACATCTTCTTTCATTTCACTGATACGCACGTTAGCTGACTTCGTCGAGTTTGCAGATTTTGCTTTCCCATTTCCCAACTTCGCATCTTGACTCCTAGTGCTCATTCTTCTTAATTTTTTGGGCTTAGTTGAGTCCATCGAACCTGGCGTCATAGAATCTCCAACAGCATCAATTTCCAGACCTTCTTGTTTGATGTCAGTAATTGACACCTTAACTGATTTGGTTTTGGTCGAAGATGACGGTTGTGCTCCCCCATTTCCAGCATTTTTCAACAGTACATCTGTGTCCTTAGTGATCGTTCGCCTTGGTACTATTACGGTTTTTTCTGAATCCGTCGATACTAGCGATACTGAATCCCCACCATTATCATTTCCAAACGTCATAGCTTCGTCCCTAGTGCTTGTTCTTCGTCCTGCTTTTGCTTTTGATGAGTTCGACGAAGTTAATGGGTTTGAATACTCGCCATCATCCAAGTAAAATACCTCCTGCTTGATATCGGAGATTGAAACTTCATTTGGCTTGGACGAAGTTGATGGGTTTGAATATCCATAATCCTCCTTGTCGGTAACCTCCTGCTTGATCTGAGCGATTGACACTGCAGTAGGCTTCGTCAAATTTAACTTTGCAGCTCCGTCGTTAGAATTTTCCAACACTTGACCTCCCTCCTTGATGCGTTCTACCACATTGTCTTCGCGTAGTTCGGTCGAAATGGACAGGTTTCCGTCATTGTCGACATTAACTTCGACCTTAGCATTGCTTCTTAACTGTCTAGCAGGTGTCGTTGGTCTTGACGATGGTTTTTTACCTTTCTTCACCATTTTGTATACCTTGTCGTAGGCGTTGCAGAACGCCTCCTTGTCACTTCTGCTACGTAGTTAAGCTCCTTACGAGATTGGCAAGACTGAGGTCACCTTAGAAGCAATTCTTAGATATCCTACCAAACAACAGTAAATAAACATGGAATGTAATCAATAATTCATCCAAAACTTATCATAATTATTATCAATGTCGGGGACATTAACATTCAGAGATGTAAAGGCTTCTATTTCTAAAAAGTTAATTTCTAATTTCAGTCCTAAGTGTTTAGAAATGGAGTAGAGTTTTGGCTTCGTCAATTTTAGAAGTTAGGCAAAGTTCTTATGTCTACTTTCTATCTGATATTTTCCAATTCAGAGACCTAATTTCTAAAATTGTTAGAAATTACTTTTGCTCTAATTTCTAAAACATAACTAAAACATAAATAAAGGCCTCTAATGTTTAAAATTATTAGAAACGAGTTTCTGTCTAGTTTCTAAAACGCTAATTTCTGTTGTCAGTAGTTGTTATAAATTATAATACAACTTTCGGTCTGAGATATTAGAAAATACAGAAAGTTCTAATTTCTACTCCATTTTTACGTGTGTGCATGTGATCAGTTAAATTGTTTCGTTCCACATGCATACTATTAAGTTATAAAATGTAAATTATCGACATCTTTAACCGAAATTAATTACCTTACAAAATTAATTATTCAATTAACTACCTTTTTAATTACTTTTAACTCGGCACCTTCAAACGCTAAAAAAAGTGTTAACTGTCCGATCTTTCTGACTATTTACATAACACCAAACAATTTTTTGTTGTCAATTCCACTCAGATGGTTCGTGGGAGAAATGTCCAAAAAAGCCGTGTCCCCGTCTATTAAATATTTTTCGCCCAGTTGCCTTCGATTCCCCTTGAACTTGGCGCTGTCTCGGAGACGAAGAAACCGACAGCAGTCCCGGATTGGTTTAGTGAGTTGTTCAGTAGTTGGTTCAATTCAAATGTCGTCAAGTAGGTGAGAAAAAAGGAACAAAGAAATGCGTTTCGTTCGTTTGGTAGAGAGGTGTTGCGTCCTTTTCGCCGGCTTGATTACGACACCACAACACGCTTCGTCTCTCGCACATGCACTGCAACAACAACCAACGCAACAACATGCAATCTCTCTCACACACACCAACCAACCGCATTTGTTTACCCTAAAATTCCATTTTTTCATCTTCCATCATCGGCACAGAGCATGAAGTGAAGCGGTTCTTTTGTCGCATTTTGCTCCTACTTCATCAATAAAATATACTCATTTTCTCTATCTATCTATCTGTTCGTTCCTCTTCCTTCTCTCTTGTTGCCTTTCTCAACTAAACTGACTCAGCTCCACAAAAATATGGAGTGAAGTCTCAAGTGTCGAAGTGGTCGGTGTGTCGAAGTAAGAGTATAGCAAGCAGCATTGAGCAGTGGTGGTGGTTTGGATGGCATGATATCGTTTTTATGGTAAGCCCTTCCATGTATAACCTTTAGGACACCTCCATCATCCATCATCATCCCATCATACCACTTTTCCTTATCGATACTCATAATCTTATCATGAAAATGAAGTAAATAAATTAGAATAATTTTGTCAAGCGCAATAATAGGCTCCCGTGTTGTCGTAGGTGTTAATTAATTCTCAGCTACCGATTTCAGACAAACTTGTCACATGAACAACACCTCTCTCTCTCTCTCGTTTACAAAATGTTTACGTTCTTCTCTCCCTTCTGCCGTCTATCTCTCTATCACTCCGTATGTGAGGATATTGCACTAGAGTAGGTGAGAAAAAGACGACTTACTTTACTATAACATGCGATACTACTACGACGACGACCAACACAGAGAGTTATTTTTTTGTAGAGATAAAATGCATTTTAACTACAAGTGCCTCTCCTCTTTATGTATTTAGTTTTCACCTATAAATACACGTCGTACAAGAAACCTACCAACCGGTCACCCTCTTTCCTCCACCTACACCACTTTCAAAACCCATTTAACTCTCCAACCTAATCACCTTCAAAAACAATTAAAACTATGTCTAATCACCTTAATAACTATTCATTCATCATCTTACCTTCCACCCAAAAATATCCTAAGATGTCACGTGTCGTATGGATGCCACCAGGCCAGAAAACCAAAGGAAAAAGGGTTACTACGATACCCCTCACTACCAAAACGCAACGTTATAGATGAGATATTTCACTATTCTTATGATGGCATATTATTGCATACTATAATATAGCTCACTACTCTCTCTGGCAAGCTGTTTGTGTTAAAAATGCTGAGTAAAAAAAGATACGCACGGCATACGGCACAGGATATACAAAAAAATAGAAGTGCTCTCGGTGCCGTGCCGTGTGGTGGGATGATGTTGGTTTTTACACGGAGCTGTATGGCAGGACTGTGTAATGTTGTTGATGGTTAGGCTCTCTGGCTCTCGGCTCGGCTCCCCTCTCTTCTGCTCTCCTACCACTTACATGAGAGCTTAGAGGAACGACACTACTGACTGACTTGGAAGAGGAGCGAGTGTGGAGCAGACAGTGTGAGTAGAGTAGAGTGGAGGAGAGCAGCAGCGAAGACGAGAGAGGAGAACTTATATCAATGATAGCTTAGTAGAAAGAAACATGGACATGAACCAAGAAGCAAAAGCAAAGAACAAGAAAAAGGGAAACGCAACGCAAAGAAGCAGAGAGAGAAGATTCAATTTTATAGCAAAAATATTGTAATTGGTAATAAGAAATAAATAATAATAATAATAATAATAATAAATAGTAGATAATAGCTAATAGCAGTATCTCGACTAAATCAGCATATTATTATTATTAACAAGAGTAGTAGTAATAGTTGTAATTAGAATAATCGTTACAAAATATATTATAAACGTAGCGCTATTTAAAAAATAATAAAAAGTTGTAACTCTATTTGTACAACAACGCGAGTAAAATAAATCATTTAAAAAAATAGCAAGGACGACGACGACGTGGAGAAGTAAGCGAGAGACATACGCGCACACATTAAAAATATATATATTATTATTATTATTGTAGCACTTTTTATTGTTAATTAATTAATTAAAGAGAAGGGATCATAAAAAAAGGATGCTTGATTACTGATGATGATTACGATTTTTTAAGCAATTTATTTTACGCGAAAGAATAATAGATTGAATGTAATGTAATGTTTTATCTATCAATTTTTTGTGATTGAAAAAAGATTGATATAATTGGCAAAAAAGCTGCTGCTGCTGTTTTTAAGGATAAATTTAATTGAAATTGTTTAGCAGCGCAATTTAATTTTGCATCAGCTGCTCAGATCACGGACCACAGTTCGATTAGATTTAATTGGATTTGTTGGTAGTTTTGGGCAAGTCGGAAGAAAAAGAAATATATTGTTCGGATTTTAAAGAGTTAATTGTTCGGTTATTTTTTTAGGATATAGAGAAAGATATAGTGAATGTTTTAAAGGGGAAGAGGTGATTCGTGAGATAAGCAGAAAGGATAAGGTGACGACGACGGCGTCAAATTTCCGTGCAAATGACGGCCACTGACAAAAGCAATGTTGGTGGTTTGGTTTCTGTTCTGGAGGTGCATGCTGTTTGAACAAAAGAGTCTTTTAAGCAATTATAATGTAGCTATCGTCAGTTGTTGTTCAGTTGTCAGTTTGTTTGGTTGAGAAAGGGAAAGAACCACGTGATATTAAACAGGTACGGTGGTGTCAGCACTTTTCTAATTTTGTTTGTCTTTTAATTTGATAAGGAGCAGTTTTAGGTTTGAAAACTTGATGTAGGTCGTGCGTTAATACTTCTGGTTTAAATAGTTTAGGAACTTGTGTGGTGAAGTATAGTTAATTTTAGTAATGGCAGCAAAAGAACAGATCTGTGTGCTATTGTTATTATTATGACGAGTAGTTTTGGTGGTAGTGGCAAGGCGACGATGATGATGATGATGATGATTTCTTTGTCATTGTTTGCCAGCTGGATGTAATGTGAAACCGTGTTATGTGACTTTGATAAAAAAAAGTCTTTAATGACTATAGTTACAATGTGATATAAATGTTGCGCAATTTGCGCTTTTGTGTGTATCTGCCGTAAAACTTACCAATTGTCTTTTTTGTCTTTGTTAATGAAGTTTTTTTCAGATTTCAGCCTCATTGATCGGTTAATGGTGGAGGAAGGGGATTATTTGAGGAAGTGAACGGTTTTTTACGTCTTTAGAATTGTGACAGTTAGTAGGATTAAGTGTAACAATTAAACCCATCCATAGGAATGGGTGCATCATTTCTTCCCCTAATGATGTTCACCCTACTCTGGGGCGGAGTGGGGATCGTTCTCCCGTTTCTTGTTCCAAAAGGAGCAACTCAAGGGTAATTTGATATTCAATTGCGCTATGCGAATATTTTTTTACAGTTTTATTGTATTATTGTGACGATTTAATGTGTACAATATTTAAATGTGATTTTTGTTTTGAATTCAAGATTGCCCGATAGTTCAGTAAACGATCATCATGAAAGTCAGCAACCACCAGACAGCTCCTTTTTGTCTTTCCACCCCAAGTATTTCGATTTTAAGGAGAGGTAAATGTTTTTATTGAATACATATTGATTGGCTAATTAACAACTAGTATTTCCGGTTATATCCGGTTTATGGTCAGTGGTCAGTTTATCATTAATAGCGGATTAGAAGTATTTTATAACTAAAGTGCGTCACCAATTCCTTGTTGATTGCTTTCAATATGTTGGAAAAATATGGCGTATTCTTTATCGTATTTTTTGCACTGAAAATCTAATGCACAAAAATTTGTTTATGTTGAAGCAAATACTGCAACCTAAATAAATAAGGTCATATCCATGTGATCAGTTTTGTGACTTTTATATTACGAAATCAATCGATTAGCGAAATTTATGTGAACTGAGTGTAGCTGCTACTGATAATGATAGCCTAATTTTGTTATAAACAAGCAGAATATGATTCCTTATTAAGATTATCAAGAATAAATAATATTTATTTCGTATAGGCTTATATTATTTATGAATCATCGTATGATTAACTATATTAAGACCAGAGTTGTATGTATAGGCCCAGATAGAGATGCTTAAATGAACAAGTTTATTGAATTTTATCGCGTATGAAAGGTTTCTCATATTTGTGCAGAATTGTTGGATGAAAAGTGTACGTACAGTGAGCCCCAAGAAAGTAGCGTATTTTCTCTTATCGTCTCAATTGGTCTGACCTTTTTGACCTTTCGGCACACTCAATTTGTAAGATAGCTTGTGGTAGTTTTAGATGAAGCCAAGTCGTATATGTCGAAGCAAAATGTGCATACATGCATAGCGATGAAAACCCACGGCCACGTCACTGCATAACGCAAACGGACATGACAATGCAAATGAGCTATAAAACTATAGCAGAATTGTCATTTGCATGAGTTTAGCTAATGGTAATTAGGTAGTATCGATTATTTCGTAATGATTTGCATTTAAAATCGGTAAAAACAATATTCTGATGAAACATGTTTTTTTTACATTTACAGTCCTGTTGGTGTACCTCGTTTGGGTGTAGTCAGGGTGGACAACCGACTGAAAAACGAAAATCTTAAATTGATCTCTATTTCGGGCAATACTGTCCATTTCCACTCATCCTTTTTCGCAGATAAGGTGAGAGATTCTCATGCAATTCCAAGGTTTTGATGATAATGATGCTATGTTGCCATCACAAGCTTTTGAATATGTTTGCAATGTCATCCAGTAAAGCTTGTTACATGATAAGATGAAAGTCGTTATGTTTCCATTAGATACATAATTTCTGTATTTTGATGTATTAAGTGTAAATACTAATAATAATATTTTTATGATCCTAGGTAATCGGTCCAGAGAGTAATACTACGTTCGAAGTTGTATTCCTCAGTCGCGTTGAGGGACTCGTTGAGTCCAACTTGTACATTCATACGTCAAAGGGACTGTTTAAATATTATGTAAGCATATTATTCAGCGAATTTAATAATGATAATGACATTTTAAAAAAATATAGCAAATTAAAAACATTATGCTTTTGATTATTTCAGGTGAAGGGCCATGGGCTGCCCAACCCATATAGACTGAAGCCCCTGGTGGGGGCACGTATTCCCGTAAATGGGACCTACGAACCTCTGATCACCATGCACAACACGCACGACACTCGAATACAAGTAGTGGAGATGCACTCAAGTGGTGCTGACTTTCATCTCCAGCTTCCCGACAACTTGGAACATGACGCGGGAAGCGCCTGGGCGATTGAGCCTTTTGAAACGAAGCCTGTCATGAAGGGCAGTTTTCAAGGGAAAGCTGACGGAAATCATACAGGCTTCATAAAAATTCGAGTCAATAGCACTGCGGCCTCATCAGAGTACTTACTCCTACCTGTGGAAGTTCAAGTCAGTTCAGAGCCCGGAATGTATTCACCTCAAGACTCTCTGGATTTTGGGCTGTTGGTCCAAACGGACAAGCCTAAGACCATGTCCTTGTTCATCATCAATGCTGAAAGAAGCTCAGTGAATATCCAGTCCGTGTCTGTGAAAGGCGCTCCCAACCCTGCTGTCAAAATTGAGTTTCGACCTGTTGTGATCGAGCCAGATAATTCTGTCTCCACTGTAGTTGCCCTTGTCACCTTTGACCCTTCCCAAGCATACGATCCCAAATATTCCCATGGAATGATTCAAATTTTGAGCGAATGTGGAAAGTCCGTCACCGTTCCCTTCCGTGCTGCCGTCATGCATGGCCACCTTGAGTATAACGCTTCTTCTTTAGGATTTTTTGTTAAGTCTGATCACATACCTCCTCGAAATTTTAGGTAAGCCTGCATTAGAATAAAATAAGTAAATATAGTTTATTCTTTATTTTGGTGAATTTAAAACACGAGATTAAAATTTCCTTTGACTATTTTCAGTGTTCGTAATAATTTTTCTGCGACTGTTGCCATTTACCATGTTGCTGTGAGCCACCCGGATTTGGTTAAAGTGAACAGCTTTAATCAGACGCATATAATCCCACCTGGCGAACAGAAAACAATATTCTCCATGCGGATCCAGCGGAAGGGAGAAATCTGCGATGCTCGAAACAAAATTGAAGTTACCGTGAAAAGCAATATCACTAACATCCGATTACCGCTCATGTGCTATGATGGCAAGTTGCAGATGCACACATTCGAGAATGGGGAGATTGACTGTGGTCGCATTGAAATGTATTCATCAAGAACGGAATACTTTTCCCTTGAAAACAAAAATCCCGTCGAGATCCGTCTCAAGTCATGGGGTTCCAACTCCTCCTGGGGTCATGTTGAGTTGGTGGGAATGCAGAAAGGAGTCAAGGAGGATTTGGCGAAAATCAAGGACTTTGACAGTCTCAAGAAATCTGTACGTTGTAAACGACCACGTTATACAAAGTTGACATTTATGACAATTTCTTCATTCACTATATAATTTTTATTTTATTTTATTGATTAGCTATTTCTTCAACCGGGACATATGGCAGTGTTTTCCATCGACGTCAGACGTCCCACGACGGAAGGAACTTTTTTTGGAGAAGCATACGTTACGACTGACCATAATCAGACCCTTCGCGTGCCATATCGTTTTGCCGTTTCCAAAGGCTCTGTGTATTCGGACACATTTGTTTTTGACAAAGTGTTTCCGGTATATTCCATATTAGAAAACACATTGAGTAGTAGCCCAATCATTTCTTCTGTACCGATTGACTAATTCAATATTTCTAAATTTTGAATGCAGGGAAAGATCTCATGTGAAAAGCTTTATTTGGGTTCGTCCTTTAACCGTACTCTCCTCCTCAGTGCGATTCGTTCAAAGCCGCCAATGCTTATGTGGTTCACTCCGTCCCCCAGTGAAAGTCCTGAAATACCACCAATGCGGCGTAGCTACGTTGGGAAGGTTCACTTTGATCCACGAAAGTTTTGTAGCGGGGATTGCTATGCTGGATTCTTGATGGACTCTCCACGTAAGTAGCCAAAGAGATAATTAATAATTGATTGTTCTGTGGCAAGGTTAATATCATTTTGTGACGTTGTCCTTTTGATAGTTGGTAAGAAGTGGATGAAAGGGATCAGCTTGGGTTGGGATGGAGGAGAACTTGACTGGGACATATTTTCGACGCTGCAAAAGCGGTACGAAAGTGTGAGTGATACCACTGTGACCAACATATCCGTGTGGATTGATACAAGCGAAGCGGGTGGCTACAAGGTTCTCACGCAAGTAAACTACATTTGGCCTCGTGTATCCATTCAACGGCCGATTGTGTTCCCTTTAACGGCTCTTGGAAATGAGAGCATGTTGGAGATTCCTGTGAGCAACCCATCTAGTTTCCCGCTTCTTGTTCAAGCTGTTCTGGCAGACGATTATGGTCCTCAGTGGTCTCGATTTACACCTTCTGGAGCTCCTCAGGGTGGGATGCATCTTCCGTTACAACATCAGAACAGCAACAGCCAGAACGTTTCGGTTGGCGAGCCGCAGGCTTTCAAGCTGAGTGGAGTGTTATCTTCTTCTAGTCATCAGAACGGTAGTGTGGAGATAAGTGAAGTTCAAATGCAGTTGTTTCGGGAGGTGCTGTCATCGGATCATGCGAGTTTACCTGAAGAGTTCCAAGCACCTGGAATTGCATTTGTGCTGCCTCCCGGTGCCAAATACTACCTTCGCACTTCGTTCAGACCGCACTCCAAAGACATCGCAAGTACTGTGATCCTCTTACGGAACAACCTCACTGGAATTGAGGCTATCATGGCCAAGGGAAGAGCCGGCACAGGACAGCTCACAGTTGGAAGTGGTACACCTGGCTCAGCACTACTATTTCAGTTGACCGAAAAGTTGCTTCAGGCTTGTCAGGCGGAGCCTACAAGCAAATACGTGCCACCTCAACTAACGGTTAGACGCTCCTTCATCGCCCGCAACATTGGGGAAATCCCACTGGACATCCGTGGGTTGGAAATATATCCGCCACAAAATTCCTTCTTTGGATTTCAGTGGCATTTGCCATTTGGATTGGATGGAAGCAACATTTTGGGTACAAATAATGGTGGTGGAGCTGTGGTTACAGGAGCCGTAGGGGGTGGAGCCAGCTCGTACGCTGTCCTTGGAGAGTACTGTGAGGGGTACGGTTTTCGTATTTTGAACTGCCACCCGTTTACGCTTCAACCTAACCATACTCATTCCATAGACATTGCTTTTTCTCCGGACTTCACTATGTCGAAGGTTGTACGAACCCTGCGTCTAGTCGACTCCACCGGCGGGGTAAGTTAACGCTGTATTTTGGTTAAATGTTCTACTGCAATATAGTAATTATTAGTTAACAGTTATTATTCATTATAAGTCTAGTCCAGTCTAAAATTGTTTTTTTTCTTCTCCAGGAGTTCAATTATACGCTGGTGGCCATGATTCCAAGCAAGATGCTCAGCATTTGCTCCTCGATCATCTCACGCCCTACTTGGGAGTATCTCCTGAAAATATTTTTGGTGATCGGTGTCAGCGTGGCTGTCATAGCGTCTGCATTGATGGCGTACGTTGAAGCCGGTTCTATAGTTTCCAGCACGGTACTGGCTACGGTTCGTGTAGTACCTGGAGGGAGTGAGGCCGCAAACAGTGGGAAAGACGCCAAAGAAACCACGTCCAAACTTGATCTCAAAGCAGTGTACGACAAGGTTGAAAACCGGTTCAAACGAAACAACGGTAAAGACAGCAACAACAGCTCCAATGGTAAAGTTGCGCAGTCTAATGTCGGCTCAGCTTCTGCAAATAACGGTAGCAGTAATGCTCTCGTAGTGTCCAAATCTGGTGGCTTGATGGCAAACGGTACAGGTGTTTTGTCGAGCAATAACAACACCTCACTTCGTAACCGGCGTGGTGGCGGTGCGAAGAAGGGTGGAGCGGACCAACAGCAGCAACAACAACAGGCCTCATCTTCATTGGTTACTTCGTCGACAAAACTTCTGGACAAAAGCAACAGTCAGAAAAGCTCATCCCCTTCAGTTGAAGACATTACTAGTGGTTCATCGGCATCCTCAACCGGTGGTTTTAGTAAAAAGAATAAGGAGAACTCGCCCAGTAGTGGTGAGGGTGGTAGTGGTGGTGGTATTTCGAACAGTTCTGCGACAGGTAAGAAGAAGAAAGGAGGCGGTGGAAGTGGAGGAGGAGCAACCTCAAGCACTACCGCGTCGTCGCCTCTCTCATCCTCTTGTGTAAATGCACAAGTAAACTCTGTGAATAGTGGTTCAACAAAAAAGAAACGCCATCGTAGTGGTGGTGGTAATGGTTCTTTGTCGAATGTTTGTATCGTCACTGGAAGCAGTAGTGGGAAAGCACTTAGCAAAGCAGAGCAAGAAGAAACGAGCTCGACGACGACCGAAAGTTCAAATTCAGACGATTTCTATATTCCACCTTCATCAGATAAAAAGTCTTCTGGTGGTTATCACAGTCATCAACAGCAAACAGGAAAGGGATCCCGAACCAATTCGCCTGAGGACAGCAGTAGTTGTAGCGGAACTAGTCATTCAGCAAGTGGAAAAGGAAAAAAGGATGGCAAGAAGAACAAACAGGGCAGTGACCTCGGCAAGTTGACAGATGGTGAACTACTAGGGCTAATGGACGGAATGGGCTCCATGGTTCAAAAGGGTGGATCTCCTTTGACAGATGAAAGCTCCAGTGGTACTGGTAAAAAGAAAAATGGGAAAAGGAAAGATCAACAAAACAATGTCTTTGGATTGGATGGTGCGGCTGGGAAGTCAGGGGATGGAAAAACTAGCCCAAATTCAGCAGGAAAACATCAAATTCATCACCATCCCGGACACCATCATCATCATCACCATCATGACATGGCCATGTGGGACTCTCCACAACGTCCTTTGGGTGACGGACTTAGTGAACTAGCAGCACAGACTGAAGCATTTGTTATGCATCGACCTGGAAGCAGTACCACAGGTAAAAAATCTGGAAGCTCGGAACATTTAATGGGACAATCCTCTGTCCCTTCATCCTGCGCCGATGGACGACTTGGGCGAAACAGCCACAGTCCCCCAATGTTGCACGTTTTACAAATGGCAAATTATCAAGCACAGCAGCAGCAACAACAACAACAACAGTTACATTTGGGAGGAAATGCGAACGTTCGTCATCGCAGGCATCCAGCTGGCATCATTGGACAGTCTAGGTATGGACCTCCACCTCCTGGAGGTAT
Organism: Sinella curviseta; assembly: GCA_004115045.4. Classification (NCBI taxonomy): domain Eukaryota; kingdom Metazoa; phylum Arthropoda; class Collembola; order Entomobryomorpha; family Entomobryidae; genus Sinella; species Sinella curviseta. The sequence goes on from CM065489.1 coordinate 30,322,155, forward strand.
CCTCTCACCAACAGCAAGTTTTTACCAGGCACAGAATGCAGCAAATCGTCAACACACTCCGTCATCAAGAAATCTATCAAACGCTGGAGGTGCACCTGGTTTAGGCTTGGGTAACAATGGAGGAGCAGCCAGTGGCTGGGGAACAGATATTTTACCGGATAATGGATGTGACATTTGGAGCCGGAAAAGCTCACTGGAAAATAACAATGGATCAGGTGGTGGAGCATTAGTGCAGTCCTTTTCATCAGTTGCAGGTTCCTCAGCTGCATCTTCACTTGCTAATGACCTCCCACCAATGTACTCAAGTGGAAGCATGGTACCACCAAGCTATTCTTCTCTGTTTGATGGATTTCCAGCATCATCATCTCCGGGTCTGTCAAATCGAAGCTCAGATGATGGAGGATATTTCTCTTTGGGTAGCGCTGGTGGAAGCAGTGGAGGAAGTGGTACGATGGTGTCATCAACTGCCGGAGGCTCTACCGCCACTCGAAGCAGTGCAACAAGAAATAGCAACGACAGCTCTCAAATGTTTGGCTATGGCATGGAAATTTTCAACAATTTGAACATCCCACTTTCATCGGGTCCTTACGACAACATGCCTCTTGGCTACCGGTCTTCTGTTAGCACTTCAACCGCAGCTGTTGGACGAGCACCGCAAGTATCCATGAGTGGCGGTGGGTCAACTGGAGCATCTTCGCACAATTACTTGCAAAGAATGCGTTCTGAGCCTGCGGCTCGAGAAGATGCTCGAGGCTTTGGAACAGCTACTTCGAGTAAGAAAATTACTTAATTATTAACGCGTATTTTAAGGAAAATTTTATTAATTTCAAAATTCGACTGATTTTATAGAAAATTGGAATGAACTGGGCTATTTTGACATGGAAAATATGGGATTAACATCCTCCCGGTTGATGTCACGTACATCAAACTCACCCAGCGCTCTAGACTCGTCGAAAGTGGATTCAAGCAATGCTGGAGACATGGCATGGCGCACAACTTCCTCGCCGACTGGACTCACATCAGGTGGAAGCAGTGACAGTTTGTCTCGAGGTGATCGAAGTCTTTTTTCAGACTGGACTTCAATGTCATCCTCATCAGTCCAGGCAGGACGACGATCTGTAGGAAACGTGTCGGAAATCTGGGAGCCAGCGAATTTGGGAGGAAGTACACATGATACTGCCAGCAAGTGGCCATCCTCTTTCGAAACTCCTACAGGGGATTCTGCGGCTGTTGGGTCAGGGGCTAGAGTCGGAAGCACCAGGCTTGGAGATAACCTGGGAGATCTCGGCTTTTGCTCTACGTCATCCACAACAGCAAGGAACAGTGATGTCCCTCAGAGTCATCGTGAAGTAGAGGTATGTTCACCAATTTACATGCCTGGACAAGCCAAAACGCACAATAATGAATGACCTTGTAGCTAAACATTGTTTTTCTTCTTTTATTCATAGGCTGGCCTCGGATTTAATCCGTTCACTTCTAATATTTGGAATCAAAACCATTCTTCTACGTCGGATACCAACTGGTCGTCTTCAACTTACCGTTACAATAATCGCGACTGAAAACGCCTCGACATTATTTATTGTCATAAGAAAAATTATTCGTAGTCTACCACACATTTTAATTTTTAGAGAATCTCATCCAACATTTCAGGGGAGGAAAATGCAACTTTTAAAATCAATATCTAACTGGATCGTTTTAATATTTCTCCCAAAGCATTGAGGCCAAGTTCGGGAAAACCGCACAATATAGCGCTCAATCAAAATCAACACCTTTTGCATTCTTCTAAGAACTTCTAAATTTTTTGTGTCCTTCCTTATCTACAAAAAAAACTTTCGAATAGTGAGATGGACAAAATATCCATTCTGCACAATGCCTTCTATCTCTATTTCTTCATTTATCTAATCACAAACTGCTTATCTGAACTTGATCATTTCTATCATGTTTTCTTCGTTGGGCTTGTAAATAAATGTTGTTTGTATGCAAGTCCTGTAATCTGATGAATTGTTACGCTTTCAATTTCTATTATGAATTTTTCCTGTTTTGATGGAGGAATGTAAAGCGATCTGGTTAATTGCGAACGAATACAACTGCAACTATTGTCTATATATCACTACAACTCAACTACTTTACGTGTTTATGAAGCCAAAGTTCAGATATATATAAACATTATTTCGTTAAAACATAATATTAACGTCTAACTTTTATGTTGCCGTATAAATCTTAAAGCTAGTAGGGAATGTTGGTAGGAGAAACTATCTACTCAATAACCAGCATCAAGCATAAAAATACATGACAATAGGCTTAAGTTGTGTGTTAGGAACAAGTTTAATTAACGAAAGTAGATATATTTGTTTTAATGCCTAGTTTTCATGCACAGTTGTAGTAAACCTACATTTCATTTAAATATCCAGTTATGTAACTATTATCTACTGCACTGGTTACATCAACTAACAACGACGATGTAATCAAAGAAATTGAATAAGGTGTGAAACAAAATTGAGGAAAGGGCTGACATTTTTAACTTTCTTAGTGAAACTCTCATGCTCACAATACTATTGCGCTTGATCTTGTTAGCACGCTGTTAAAGTCATGTTTGTTTTTAACTAGTGTTGAAATGAATGAATTAGTTTTGCTCGTAACAATACATATATAATGTCACCACACACTACTCTTAAATGGACGCTGTGAATCAAATTAAAAAGTCACAATCATGATTTTATAATATCATGCTATTAATATTAAATGTTAGTTATTACTTTGTACGTTTTACATCTTGTCAAGTCATTTTGAATGAACTCTTTGTTGCCAATGTCTGGTCTCGATAAGAAAACAACTGATTTACTTGTGGTAAGCTGTTGGATTTGAGTGTGTAGTAGTTTAATATGAAATTATGTACAGTTAGATGTTTTAAACAAAACAAAATCTATTTTCTTTATATTGTCGCGATAAAATGCATTGAAAAGTGTTCTGTTGTTGAATTATAGAATTACTCGGCGGTACCACTGTATAAAATGGTACATATTATCACGCTAATTAAATATTACAGGTTAAATACAAGATTTAGTTGACTCTCCTTCACTTGTTATCTGAATAAGCTCGGTTTTGAAAAGAACAGGCGTTCATGCATGCGTTATAAGAAGCTGAGAAAACTGAGAAGGATGACAAAATGAAGGAGTTATTGTTATTACATGTCTGTTGTAATTGTTATTATTATTGTCAATTGTATTGTGATGATGAATCCCACCCAACTACGATGTCAACTTACACTTGACACCACGATTCTGAAAAAAACTATTATAGTTAGTAGTCACAGTTGTGTATAGTGTTACTTTGTAGGATATACTGTCTTCTTTTAGCTTTTTTTGTTTAATCGTTTCAGTAGTAGGGAATTGTGCTGGTTATATATCCATGCAACATTTCCCAAGTATATTGGTCGCCCGTTTTACATCTTTGCACTTGTCCTTTCCTCTTTAAAAAAAGTTTCCAGAAGAAAGCATATATTATTATGATTGTTAAGGATTTCTTACTAAGACTAGAATCCTCTTATTTCACTTTCAGTATCTACAAATTCTTTCGATTCATTATTTTTGCTCATTTGAAAAAAGTACTGTAAAATATTTTATAAGTCAAGATAATTTAGTTTTAAACTAGCGCTAAAAAAGAGACAGTCGAAACATGTTCAATATGTTCAAGTAACCTTGAAACTGGTGAATCTTCAAAGAAAGTAGATATATTTAACAAGTAAGAATTTTATGTTGATAGTGACAACATAAGAGGGCAAAGAAAGTACGTAGTAATATAACTACATACGTACGTAATTCAAGAGTTTATTACTATTATTACTATTAAGATTAACAATTATGATTAGCTACTCGTCATAATGTGCATGTACTTGTTCGTGAAATGTTGCCCCGTGTGTTTAAACAAAAAAAAATGTTTTATTTTGATAATACTGAATGTTATTAGAGGTGATACTTACTGTAAATTGTTTTTATTTATAGCACGGTATTCTTGGTATAATTGTAACTGTTGATCAAAGTAACAGTCGTCTTTAACTTTGTTCGTTCAAATATTTTTTCGTACGTGTGGCGTGATTCACTGTATAAGTTAATCAATAGCGTTTGAATTAATGAAGTAATTTTATTGATATTATCTATGCAACATAATAAATAGGCATATTAGAAACTATTGCGATAGTATAGTCATTATGGGGCGTTATATAGTCAGAAGAAAGTTAAGTAACGGTAAGACGACGTTTAATTGGGTAAAACAATATTAAGTGACCAGTGAGGAGAACAAAGGTATCAAAAAAATCAAAACATTCAATGTTTTGACAGGTGTAATGAACTAATTACATAGGCACCATACATAATATATGAAAGAAAGACTTTTATTGGTAATCTGAAAATATGTGTTTTCAAAAGCACACGATACATAATATGGTAGTCAGCCATTAAAATTTAATACGAGAATTGGGAAATGTGACGAAACTAATAAAAAATCAATGATCACAAAGGCTCAGCAAAGTCAAAAAGACGATATTCTCAGGTGACATATATAAACGTTATAAAATTTGAATGTTGCAAAATCAAAACATTTTGCGTGCTCAGTTAAAAAAGAACAGCAAAAATAACATGCAGAATCAAAAATCCGAAAAAATACAATATATAAACGTGCATAATATATTTGTTCTCAAGCGGCTGGAAGTACTTTTGAAACCACTTGGCAGTGGAAGTGATTATGCTTATCGGCAAATGCATCTTCTAATTTTTCTTTTTATTCAAACTGATGATAAATTGAACGTTTTCCAATAAAAAAAATATATAATTGTCTTTTTGTGAGAGGCTGCTGCTGTCTTACTAAATGATAGCTTTCTAGCATCACAACTTGTGATGAAAGGGCGACAAAGCAAACTATGGAGGTTTATAGAGGAAACAGTAGAAATGTTAAGAAATACATATATCGGTATATAAAAAAAGTTTCAAAGTCGGGCAGGATTCTGTGCTGCTGCTACTTACTACCTTAATGTGTTAAGGTAAACAATGAGAAAAAAATACAATTGTTATCGACAACGTTACCACCACCACTACTACTACTGCTACCATTTCTATTGTAATAATGCTAAAATTTAAGAAAGTATGTACTGCATTGTTATATGTCAGTATGTTGTGTAATCGGCGGAGAAAAAAAAATCACGTATTACAAAAATGCAAAAAAAACTCTTGAAAGAAAATAAATTTGGTGTATTATTGAAACTTTAAATAAAATTCACTACAAGTTCACGACAAGTTGAACTTGGATTTTTGAATAATCGTAATAAAAGGACGTATACATACATATAAAAATTCCAAGCACATTTATTTTGTTAATGTGCTCCCGTCATTATTACTATATAATGATTCTTTGAAATTAATGAAATAAAAGAAAAAATAACGTACACACCTTTCTCCACTTCAATATTGATTTAATTGATTTTCATGGAACAGGTACGTCGGCCCATCCCATCTAATTTTGCCTCTGACAGTGTATGCATATATGATTGCGAATTGCGTGAAATAAAGCATTGAATTGAAAACACATAAATAATTTTTTTCCTTGTTTTTCTGGTCGTTTCTCCATCATTGCTTCATATATTTATGACATGACGTGTTGTGGGGAAGTACTCCTTTGTTCCACCAAAAAAGATAAGTACAGTAGTGCAAAGCATTTCAGGTTAAAATATCACTTACAAAAGCATCCGTGTTTTATAAAATGTTTATATGCTGCTACTTATGGTTATAGTTTGGCTGGGCTATGTGGTAAAATGCATGGTTCTTTCCACACAAAGTGAATATTTGGCACCTTATAGCAACTACTACGTGCATAATCTCAAACTTTCCGTGCTAATTTAAATCTACTTCAAAATGTCTCTTTCACCATTGGAGATATTGTTCATTAAAAATGTAATAAGAATTCAGCGCATGTAGGAATTCCTATGCAATATCATCGAAATGTGTACCTAACGATTCGTTTAAATTCATTACGTAAATTATGTATCATGTATGTACGTATGTATGCTCGCGTTAGGTAGTTTTTATCGTTGAAGAAAGCACCGGCTTTCGCGTGCATATCTCTATGCATGAAAGTAAGAAAAAAAAGTAAAACATTTGCGACAATGTATTCAGCTGCATTGTTCGCCTACCTAACAATCGAAAAATGACACATTCATAACTATCTGTGCATTTAAAGTTCACAATAATCAAAAGAAAACAAAGGAAAGCAGGAATTTTCAATGGGTAGTGTTGGAAAAGAGGTAAAAGTGCTTAATGCATACCTTTGTGTTATATGGCGCATCCGAAAAAGGCTTAATCCGATAATCCCTTTCTGCGTGACCCGACAATGCAGCAGCCTTTCTCCGCTCGCTCTGCTCTTGGATGTCTTAATCCGCAGCAGCAACAATGGAGAAAAGATATGCGCTAGTTGATGAAAATCTAAACAATAGCAATGTAAGATCCTAACAATTAAATGAGTATATGCCTTTTCCATTGAAATCATGGTAATATGATATTCCAGGTACCCGAAAAGGCCTTCCTTATGATATTGGTGTACCTGCATATGGTGAAAGGTGTACTTTCCTTTGCTTTTCCTTTGCAATGTACAATTACATGGAGGCATATGTTTTCCACATGAAAACGCAGAAGGATGGGGACTGATGGGGTATAAAAGGGCCCTTCAAACCCAACAGAGTCATCCAGTCTTTCCCAGGATTTTGAAGGATCAGCAACACCACTGCCACCACGACTGGATCAAGGACCTCAACTCTACTCTACCCTGCTTGTCAGGATTTCGAAGAGCAAAAATTCCTGCCTGCCAACTCTACTGGACTCACGGCCTCAGAAGGACGCACTGGACCACTACTACACGCAGCAACTTATCGCCAATCCATCTCAGCGAGGACCTGTCAAAATGGACCAACATCGTGGACGCTCGTTACCTCCATTATCTTTCCCGGACAACCAACACTGGATCTCATCATCGTTATCGTGGAACACCAGCCCATTATCGTCAGGATACGGAACTGACCCCAACAGCCCAGCGGATTCAACTGTACCCTCTTGCCAACAGCCACCCGTATTCTTCCCATCGACGTCGTCATCGCCTTGGAACTGGAACATTGACCTGAAAGAGGAGAACCATTGCTGCAGCCTCATCAACCCTACATGGAGACACTCGTCGCTGGATCAATGTCCAAAGCCTTCCAGCAACATCACCTCTACCCAACAACAAGTTACCAGCCCAAGAGCAGCAGCAGCCATCGGACCATTGGAACTTGCATCCTCTTCGAGGGACTATTCATCGCCTCTGGTGGAACGAGCCATCGTGACCTTGGACGTAGATCAAATTGGACCAGAGGAGTTACGACATCATCCCTTTGACGTGTACCTTCCCAGCATAACCATGAGGAAGCCCTGGGGAGTTGCCACAAACTCTCGCACGGAGCAGGTACAAACCAATACAGATTTGAGATTATTTGCTAACGGGAGGAAAAGTTTTTGAATAATAATTAATCTTTTATTCCTTTACCTATATACAGATTTACATTGCTGATCGTCAATTCCACGTTGTCTTGATGTTTGGACCCGACGGAGAATACCAGGGCAAAATTGGCGGATATGGGAAGCGGACTGGAATGTTTAACCGCCCGACAGGACTGGCGTACGATGCTGCCACCAACAGGTTATTCGTCGTGGACAAGGACAATCATCGGATCCAGAGCTTCTGCGCCACCACCGGACAATTCCTCTTCGCCTTTGGAACTCGCGGACGCAAACCTGGTGAATTCAACTTCCCGTGGGGGATCGCCGTGTCACCGGATGGAAGCCGTATCGCCATAACAGACGCTAGAAATCACCGTATTCAACTGTTCACTTCGGACGGGGCCTACCTCCATCTTTGTAACATCACGGGCTATGTCCGCCGTAACAAAGATATCCAATCAACCCCTCGTGGAATTGCTTTTGGCAAAACTGGTAAGCTGATCAATTGAGCTTTACTTTCTTTCCGTACTGCTGTTGGTTGAGATTTTTTATAATATATCTGTAATATTTTGTTTCAGGCGACTTTTTGTACTTCACGGACTTCAACCTGCACCGGATCTATCGCCTGGACATTGACTTTCACCGACTGGACATCATCGTTGACAAGAAGCTGACGCGACCCTCTGGAATCGACCTGGACCACGACGGGAACTTGGTGGTCTGTGATACGCGCAACCACCTCATCAAAATCTTCCGACCGAATGGACAATCACTTGGACACCTGGAGCACATTGGGAATGAAGGATTGGACCTGCCATTGGACGTTAGCATCATGCCTGCCGGCAACATTGCTCTACTGGATCTCAACGGGCGTATACGTGTATTTTAATTATATTTTTTAAGCTTGATTAATTCTGTTATTTTTTGTATTTTGTATTAGTCAGTCCAATTTTTGACCTTGTATTTTAAACCTGTGATATCTTTGTAATATGCTGTGATATAAACATTTTGACTGCAAATACCTGTAAACCAAAGCCGTATAGTTGTCGCGTATCTTCGCTGTACTTTGTTCTCATCGCATCTATTCTGAAATTCATTCATACATCCATCATCACAATCATTTGTTAACCCGTTTATCAATATTTACACTCATACGCCTCATTAAATTATTCCAATCATATTCAATAATATGTAATCATGTAATAAAGTGATTTCCTTAACCAATCAACAAGTAGCACATAAACTATCAAACTCATATTCTCAAGTCAGGTTTCTCTCACAATCATCTTGTACGACTTGGGATTTAAAATCACTAAACGTCAAAATTGAATCATTCGTGGTGATCATTCTATTAAGAAGCCATCCATTAGTCAACATGGTTATCATCATCATCATTGATTTTGAGGTCCTCCTGGGATGTGGTAATGTTAATGTAAAGAGTAGGTGAGAAGCAAGGTTTTACACTTCAAGCGAATTAAAATGTTAAATAGGAACTAGTCAGGCGAAATAGGATCCTATTACAAACATTGCATTCAACATGCACTTTCATCAATGTTGTTAATTATCGTCATTGGCAAGTTAATGTTTTTGTTCAAACACTCTTTCTCACTATCAGTCATTTTGTAAAAGCTATCAACAACAAACAGCATCGCACTTCATGAATGCAATTTAACTTTAAATGCATCTTCAATGACACCATCTCTGCTTGCATTCCTATTTAAATAAGAGTCTCGACATGACATGAGCAGCAGCGTCATCATCAGTTTCTACTAACTTATTGGTGATCATAACACTAGCCTTTTTTATAGAAATTGTAATCGTTTACATTTTCGAGTCATTATGAGGCATCGTTTTTTTCTGGTTAGGTAGCCCGACAGGAATATCATTATTAAATCATCAATCATTAACATAATGAATTAAGTCATAATCGGAACCATTGCAGCAAAAATATAATGGACATTGACAATATTGAATTTGAGGTATGCAAAAAAATGTGTCGTTTTTTGTCTCTTTGTTGAACATTAGGTCATGCATGCGCAAGCCAAATGGTAAATCCCAAGTCATTCTCTAGATTGCGTGCCATGAAAGCAATGAAAAGTTTCCAGTCATTTGCTTTTCTTGGAATCCAAAATAAAAACCTCTTTCCAAACTGTCACATTACAAAAAAGCACATTCTAACTTCTGCAAGGTCATCCCTTGTGTCAATCGCTGAAGCTTGCTTTCCCACCTTTCCCTTTGATTAAAAGAATCCTTTGAATGATCATTATATAACGTAAGCATGTTAATTTTATATTTAAGGGTCTTGTCCTTGACAGGTTTCAATCAAGTTCATTCAACAGTCGTCCATATATACCTGGAAACAAGTGGAAACCTTCTCCCATCATGACTTGACCTCAATCATGAGCATAAAGGTTTTATTGATAAAATCTACTACTTAATTTATTATTAATCAAATTAACTATCAACAACAACAACAATTACTATTTTATAATATTTGTATAATGTCAAAATGTAAACTTTATTGTTCATTCATTTTCCATTTCCACGAAAAGTGCATGGTTGTTCTCACTTCTATAAAAAAATATTGTTAATTCCAAAATTACAAATCACTGAACATTCTCTCTCTCGACGCGTCATAGTATTTATTTTCGTCTTTTTGATTGATAGTTACTTGTTTTATTGTTTTTATACTACAAACCTACTTGGCGTTGAATGTAAATACATATCTCAAAAAAAATCATAAAATTTTTTAATATCCTGACTTTGACCACCCAAGTATAAGAGGTAATGATGATGTAACTAAAATAATCATAAAATTGCACTAGGGTTGCTGAGAGTGAGACGACGCGGAGGTTATTGTTGTGATAGCATTGAGTATTGACGGAATAATGATGGTCAACTCAATAATAATATCATCATCATTTCAAGAAGACCATCATGCAATTTTCCTGACAGTATCAGTTTTATAAGCAGTTAGTTTACAATAAACACAGATACCCACTTACCAAATCCACTACCACCGCCGACCATTGCAATTGCATATTATCTGATTGAGTGTAGTTACTCATCTTCCTTCACCGTCGCTAACTGCTCATTTGCATATAAAAGTCTAGTCTATCGTTTCTCATCACGAGACGACATGCGATATGATGATAATCTTTATGCGTTATGATGGCATGCCTATTTGCCGACGTCAATCAAATCATGGTAGTGTACGGTTATTTCTTGTGTGCAATTTGTTGTTTAAATGCTGAAAATATATATTTATTATAATATTGATAATGTTTACGGTGGTGATGGTAGTGGTCATCTTCTCTGGGAGAATCGGCAATTGTTATCATCATGCAAAACTTTATCAAGACAACCTTGATAAGAAATTTAAGAAAGCGGATGCAAAACTGGCAATCATTTCTTGGGAAAAATTCAATCGTTTGTGCGCATTGTTGCGTTTTGCGAAAAATAAATAGACACTCCGCGTCCCATCATCATCATGAACATCCAACGTTTTTATTATTGTCCTCTTTGGAATATGCGCACTTGTCAGAAACAGTCCAAGCGAAGGAACTGTAATCCACGACTCACGAGTTTTCATTGATCCCCTCCTTGTTCACAACAACATTTTAACAAAAGGGGTGGACCGTTAAAAAAGAATTTTATGTTTTTGTACTACTTTTTACTATTATTGTAATATGTAGTAATGGAACTATTTGTTAGACATGACGAAAGAGCGCCTTCACTGCTAGTAACATAATTAACAAGGCATACAGCACGATCGTTAACTGATCGGATCAGAATCATTCGGCGTAACATTATCTGAATGCCAAACACAGACCGTTACAGATACAAACTGTGTTCCTACAATATTTTATTTTTTGAAAATGTGTAATTCGAATTCCTGTTGTTAACGCATTTTGTTTAAATAGCGGGTTAGGTATCTTACCTAAATATATGCATATATATTAACAATCAAATGCAAGAGTCGTCGCCAACTCCATTAAACTATAATTACCTGTAATATAGGACATAACGTAACGTATGATACGTTGACGAATATAATTTTATGCCGATGTTGGTATATTGCTACCATTAGGATCATTTCCAAAACTTAAATAGTACGAAGCAACAAGAACTAAGAAAAGGCAAAAAAAAAGTACAAGAGAAAATAACAAAAAATATTATCAAGGAAACTTGATTGCACCTCATCTCACCACAATGCCATTTCTACGTCAACTGCAAATAATGTCTTGATTTTGTCGAAAATAACAATAATTAATTTCAAAATTAGTAATACTTATTTTTACCTAATCGCGACGCAACTACGATTCATACATACTCACGCTAGAAAAATGCTTATAGAATCCAGAAGAGATAGAAAAATTAAAATTGATTTTTTTTTTGCAGACTGATAATTTTGAGTCGCCTCGACAAAGCACTTAGAATATTATAATTGGACGGAAAGATATTTTTAGCGAAATAGGTATTTATTGAGAATAGGCAACGACATGGAAAAAAGCAATGTCATCAAGTCATCAATATATTGTATGGGTTTGTAAATACGTAGAAGGAATTCCTCATTATTGCTCAATTCAATTACTCATTTTTTCCTAAATTTTTGGCCAAGCCAGCTTAAAAATCCATGACAGTGTGGATAGATTGGTTGATTGGGATTTTTAAAAATTGTGATGTCCAAGTTGTCGATGATGTCATGTCATAGTCATCATCATCTCCTATGTTAGCCGTCATCCTCATCATCACTGTCCGCGGCGGCGTCCCCTCATGCAATTCATGCATAAACATGAAGTGCAGCCATGTAAAATGTATATTTAGGTAAGTAATCTCCTCCATCCACCAAATACAATCACAAATCATAGACGTAACTAAACACTATTAATGCGAAACGATAACACGGGACTTGCAGCAGCAACACAATTTCTGCATACATTAGTGGACATTTCAAGTGATGGAATTTCTCATTCAATCATCATGATGGATTTTTTTGAGCACTTTACAAGGTCGTCGGCTCAAGTCACCCCAGACTTTGCTGTTTGCATTTTTCTTCAATTAAATACCTACTTTTAACTAACATTTTGTGTACATTATCGTACTAGCTTATATATTTTATGCAGGGATTGACACATTTTGCATTCCCTTGTGGCCATATTGCAATCTATTCTGCAAATATAGATAGTCATATATGCATATATGACTTACCACTTACCTGCATAGTTTTGCTGCGTAATTGATTAAAAATTTTTGCAGTTGAAATGGGAAATAATGGGGAATTTTTTTTATATCAAGTTATGAGCGACAAAAGTTTTTTTAATTGTCAGGTACTAAGGATGATTAAGAGGATAGTTTGTATAGTGATGTGAACCAAGAAGAAAAGCTGACATCATCGTATCATATCATACCTATTTTCATTGTTAGTTAGTAGTATACTTCAAGTACGTGCTCAAGTGTCGCATCTTCAATATCATCTTTGGAATCAGTCACCACCGCAGAAAAAGAATGGAACTTTTCATTTCATGTTTACTTTTTTTCATCCGCCAGACAACGAAGGTTGGACAATTGGACAAAACAATGGTTTCATCGTCAGCTATAAGACTCTTTATCGCGTTATTTATTAGATCCTTGACTGACTGATATGATACTCTACTCCTGATTAAGTTTTTTCAAAGTTGTCTACTTCATCTTGTCAGTTTATCAGGTTTTTTAAAGGTTGCATAGGTAAATACTATTACTATTTGTTCTACTGCCGACGACGAGGTAGCTCAGGTTTTACTGACTTGTGTACAGAATATCAAAAACACAAGTAATATCTTCATTGTATTTAAGAAAAAATATGAAACTGATTTTAAATGAGTGATGGGTGATGGTAGCAGTGTCCCACGTAATTCAAGGGATGAATTCAAATTGCACCTACCAAACTTATTATATGCATTTTGCTGACAAATTTCATCTCACAATCTCACATCAGCTTATTGGTATTTATTAAAAGATTGCCATTATTCAACTGTCACCTCTGAAATGCCAAAGAATCCGTTCGAGACGACACTTTTTTGCAGCAAGTCTTTTTATGGAACTTTGTGAAAAATAGTGAGCATTGTTTTTTTTCCAAGTAAAGCAATTGAAAATGACAAGACGGGATTACTAATTGTTCTCTTACATTCATTGCTCACCTCTCTTTAAACGGATTACCTAAATACGTCATTGTGTGTTATAAGCTGTTTGATTTTTTTAATTGGTTGAGAGTCTTTGGCACAAAAGTATTCATGTCAGAGAATTACGTGCTGATAAATCCGTTTTTGAAACTGGTAGTAGCTCCGTATTGCTCCATTAGAAGAAAAAAACTGTTTAGAAGGTGACGCCATGCAAAAAAAGAGTCAAGGGTGACGGGGACGATAACGACAGGGTGGTAAGACGGTAAATGGCAAATGGACATGCAAAATTGGATTCATGATGTAGTGAGGACAAGAAAGGATTTACTTGACAATGATTGTGTGTGACGACATAGACAAAAACGGTGGAAAACATGCAGACGTATGTTATGTGTAAATGTAAAGTGAGTATTAAACATCTCTGCATTGTTCACTGATCCCAATGCCATTGCCACCAACACATTTTCTGTCTAGAAAAGTAGAGTTGGACCGCTTATTGACCTTAGGTAAACCTGGGATTGAAAATGTTGGTTAGTTACGCATATGTTTTGGAGCTGCGGTGGTGTGTGGCATGTAATATTTATTATAAGAAATGGCTTACAAAGTAGTATCGTCTTCATCTATACTTCGTATATTATGCACATGTGTACTTAAATGAAGACAGTGAGTAAGGTGGAAAGTTGTACTCATAATTTAAAATGACTTTAATGCTCCTTTTTGTATTGACTTAACTAAATACTGCTTCTTAGCGTTTGAGTTATGGTGACCACTGGAATCGAATAAGTTGAAAACAAGTGTGCAAAAAAATCAAAAGATTTTCTTGTTCTTAATTAGCAATTACAGCTTTAGAGAATCACATTGAGGCTTCTATAGACTGGGTCGCACCCGTGTCGTATACTTTGTTTAATTGGTTTCCACGTTTTATAGGAGGGAAAATGTATGGAAAATTTTTAATTGGCCAAATAGCGTTGTTTTATGCTGACATAATATTTTGTAATTTTAGCTTAGAAAATAATGCCACGTTTTAATGGAGAAAGGACCATCCTCCACCCAACTACTACGAATGTATAATATGAATATATAATTACATATTATGCATACATACATATTTCTTGTTCTGTAAATGCTAATCAAAAAAAAAATTCTGCAGAAAAACAGTTTGCAAGAAAGGTGAGCATATGGAGTTCTGATTACGAGCAAAAATGACTCAAATTCAGGTAGTAATAGGAAACGAACGGTCTCTCTCTCTCGTAAAAGGCACATAATGGCTCAGTTGAAAGTTGCATCATGTGAGATCGTTTATTTGTCTTCTTATCATGACTCTGACGATAATAACATTAAAATATTACAAAAAGAACACGTACCGTACTACACACATTTCTACATTGGATCAGTCAGTTACATTTTGTTAAAGAGTCAATACACTGCACTTTGTGTGTGTGTGTGGAAAATAATAGAGAGGAGAGTCTACTGAAGAATAAAAAGAGGCTGCTTCCTCCAAAAATGGCTGAGAAGACCATACTTGTCATCATCATTCCCTGAAAACACTACCATATCGACACCTACGCCCTTTGACCAACAACCAAAGCCATAAGACCAAGTCGAGGTGAGAGTAACGTTTGGGCTGAAATAGAAAGAAAAAAAAGAACTGAAAACGTCGACCGCCGACGGATAAGATAGTCGAATCTCTTCTAAATATATACCCAACAATCCACACAACATACAAACCAAAAAAAATTTAGCAGCATTGGAAATGGCAGTTAGTTGGGTGCTCACTACTCGCATTCTATTTTATTCTATCATCATAAGAAAATACTGAAGATCCGGTTGATTTTCAAAGTGCAAAAAGAGAACAGCATTTTTAGCATTGTCATATATTTTAGACCCTCTCTCTTTTTGCCTTCTATTGGTGCCTCAAATGATGAGCATATAAACCATCTTTCAAAAATTTTACCCGACAAAACCCGTCGAGTTGAACTAAAATGGAACCTCAAAAAAATGCTCCCTGGTGAAAGGAACAGAATAATTAGAGGATAAATGTTTAAAATGGCGATAAAAGCCATTCCCTGTTGTTTTTAGTTTTTATTATCCTTCATTATTCTTTATTGTACTCATATACGCAGGCTTTTTAAAAGATTTGGCATTTAGGAAAAAAGCGTCAATATATTTGGCATTTGTCGCTAAAACAGCCTTGCCCATTGTCTATATAGCTGCTGCTGCTATGCAACTGCTTATGCAGGTTTAATGTCACACTTGAATGGTTATCCTCAGAGCACAAGTGTCCTTTCCCTTTACTTTTCGTTTTGTGAAGAGGCGGATAAGAATGACGAATGAGGATGATGGTTTTGGTGATTAGCTGCGTTGTGATGTGGTGACGATGTCTGTATCGATTCATGCGTTACTATTATCGAGTACTGCTGTCAGTTTACAAGGAGCCCTTCCTACACACTCAACTGAGCTAATTAAGTCCTTGATCGAATCGTTTTTTATATATTTTTTCTTGCCGCCGTCGTCTAACGTTGTTCCTTCTTCTTCGTCATTTTTTTCCTTCTCTTTCACAATTAAATTGTAAAATCGTATTTCCAACGTTTATTATTTAATGTTTATTTATTTAGTTAACTTTTGTCTGCTCAAGTTTGCTTAGGAAAAGAAGAAGGGGATCCATAAAGAACAAACAAAACGTTTTGCGAGAATTTTTTTTAAATAGCTGACCTCGTTTCCTCCTTTGGCTTGTTTGTGAACATAATACGAGGGTGGAATAATTGTTGCGATTTTAGTTGAGTCAGAGAGAGAGAGAGAGAGACTTATTTTTTGAAGGGTATGCATGTATAAGCATGGTATTCACAGTTTGCATGAAAGTGTGCGTGCATTAATTGTTGCCAATTGTCGCGTTTGCCTATGCAAACGCCAGGGAAAATCTTCTTTGTACTTGAGTCAAGGTAACAAGCCATTTGGTTGGTAAACGGCGGAGGGTAGGGGTTTGGTGCGGTTTTGTAATGGTGGTAAAGGGTAACCATTTGGATTAGAGGATCTGTGTATGTTTAAATGTCCATTTATTGTTGGCGGAGGCAGATCTGCTTGTTCTTTTCAACTTGTCATTTTTATGATTTCTTTTTCTTCTTCAGTCTCCGTCTTCTTTATGAAATTAGAATATTATTATGTTACCATGATGGTGTAGGTTGAAACGCTGTGACCTGCTCGTTGTAAACGTCAACCGTTTTGTTGTCTCACTTTATTTTCTAGTTTAACTCATCTCCTCTTTCCCTCCCTCCTTGCTGAAATATAATCTGCGTGTAAAAATAAATAACAAAAAGCTGTGCACAAAATAAATTTTTCAAGCACAGAAGACGGTGCAAAAAAAGCATTGGACAAAATTGTATGACTCATTTCAAATATTTTGCAATGCAATGGCTTGTTCGTGTGCCAACTCATAAATTACACGTGTGCCTATTGAATTCTGTTGAATAGAATAGAAAAAATATTGTATAATAATATGTTTATGTCGTACCTACATTGTAAATCTGTACAAATACTAGTACAAAACCTTGTAAATATTATTAAACAAATATAGATTTTTTTAAATGAGACGGCCAGGTAGCGAATCGAATGGGGATATGCATTCATTGTTTAAATTCCTTCAGAAATGCTGACCAGACCATACGGTCGAAATAGAAGAACACACAACTTTAATTTGACAGTTCAATGAATTTTAGAATATATTTGTTTCCAAAACAGAAACTGTTACTCGTCTGGTGCTCTCGTGAGTTATGAAATTGCGAGACATTTTTTTGTTTCTGAGCCACCCGAAAAAAGAAATGCTAACGATGACAAGGGCCAGACACCGTGTTTTCAGCGTAATCGTCAGTTTATAGATATATATTTTTTTGAATGGGTGTTTTTTTTCTCCTTTTACTTGAATTATTCATGAGAGAACGGACAAATCCACAATTTTGTGGTCCATATGAAAATGATAATGGGAGTCGCGAAAAATGTGTAATGATAATGGGATGGATGGATGTGGTTGCAGATCATGTTACGATTTTCATGTTTAAAGAAAATCATATTATCTTCACCTCCTCCTCACATCCTTTTCAGTAGAAAAAAAGTAGAATGAGTTGTACAGAGAGAAACAAACGAAAAAATACGACCAGCAACAGATAGATAACTAACTATATGGTAACGTGGTTTCTGTTGAGCAGGCTAACATTTTGTTTTTTATGGTTACCCTGGTTCGTAAAAAATCTCGTGTGTGTTTCCCACAACTTTCATTTCAACAGTAATTTAATTGTCATAGCGACACTAGTGATTTCTTGATGATCTTGATTACGACTACGAGGATGCTGTATTCCTTTTATTACGTCTTTTAGCATATGTCAAAAACTTGTCATGAGCATGTACCATGAACCAACTGGCGTTGTGGTCGAAATGTAAACTTACCCGGGGTCATTCATTTCTTTTTTGGTGATGAGCGCTCTGTAAAATTGTTAAAGTGTAAAAGGTGGAACCAGAGGCAGTAGAAAAGGTGACACTTTCCATAAAAACGACGGACAGATATGATATGAGTGTTTGCAGGTGTGATTATGATGTTAAATTGTTAACTACAATGCAATGTTGCTCCTGGCAAGTCTGCTCATGATGAAAAGTGACTTATATGGTGCTCATTAATAATCTTCAAAAGTCACCAAGACAGTTGAGCGAGAGAGGTGAAATAAAGTGTCCAACGAATGGGCAGGTGGAATGAAATGGAGTCCTTTTATTGACGAATGACAATAATAAATACGTATTCATGCAGTCACCTTTCACTTTCTCTTTTCTTCCCTATTCAAAATCAAACTCCCTCGCCTACTTTGCAGGTAACTGTACTGACCTGACGCTTTTTGCTGTCATCGACACCAATACCACTAACATGTCAATAAATAACGAACTACAACTTCATGTTCTCTTCTTGTTTTAGCTGCATCACCAAAAACAGAAATGTTCAAATATTTATTATTATCATCAGCATCTTTAAAAGCTATTTTTATCACTTTCCTCCATCCTTGTTACCATCTGTAACAAAATCAACACATTTTTCACCAATTTAAAAATTGCATTGGAATAATAAATAAAGTGGTTAGTAAATACAAGTTTTAAAGAATTGCATAGGTTTGTCTATGAATGCATAACGGAAGCCATCGGAATCAACATCAACAATGTAATTACAAAGGAAAGCAAATTATTAGTAATCTATTACGTAGTGGAATTGGAATTTTTGACTCCGTTCCAAGTCCAAACAGACGCCATGCAACTTTGCAAACTAATTTATAGCCACCCAAGTATAAAATCAAAATTGACGCCTAATAAATTATCATCGTTCAAATTCAAATTCGTCAATTCCTTTTGATTTTATTATGTCATTTTTTGACGTTCCATTTGCTAATGCAATATTTTATACCAAGGTAACCTTTTCGCCTGTCTCAACTCCATCATGTCCGTCAGAGACAGCTCACTTTACTAACTGGTTAGTTAGCCAACTAAATACATGGTCAAGTGCATCCGTGGTAGGGGTTCATTTACAACTACAAGCAAGCTTCAGGGTATTGCCGTCATGAATCATAATGGGTAAAGACAACACTGAGCATTTTGAATTGGCTAAAAGGAAACAATGACGACGCTCTCACTCGTCAAGTCAATCCTCAATTCCACTCAACAAAGGACAATTATTGTTATTACAAGTTCTTGGTTGCAACAACAAGCTGTTTCACATTTATCCTGGGATTACACGCAAAACTGATACTACTGCTTGCTACTGCCACCACCGTGCAAATATTTCCATGAATAATTTTGTGTATGTATTTGTATGCACTATGCACTACCATGTTGATATTTACTACCTGTTGTTGTTTCTCGTAGAAAAATAAGATATCGCGTAATCATCATTACCAATGATTAAGATGATGATAACGATGATGATAGTGATTGAGGATGATTTTCGCTCCTTAAAAAGAGTTATCATGGTAAAGAGGATGATGGGCAAATGAAATGAAGATGCTGCTGCTGCTTCAACTTCAGCATCCATCCTTATACTTTATTGAGTTTCAGTGTGTGTTGTGGTAATGTTGGAGCAAAAATACCAGACCAAAAACAATGATAGACATGACCAGTGTCATTACCAATCTCGCAAAGCAGCGGCCTGTCGTGTCATTATGTCGGAAGGAGAATGTACGGACAATTGAAGTGCTCAACATTTCTCTCTCGTCTGCAGAGAGTGGACAAAAAAATTGATTTGATTAGCAGCATTCGACCATCACATTAGACAACGACGATGTGATGCGCGATGATGTGGATTAAGTGAAATGCAAAGTGACCAAAACCAATGTCACTATGATTTTTGTTTGTTTGTTCACCGTTGTTGCAATACCGTTCAATTTTGTGGCTAAAATGAAGACATTAAAAAAATGACGAGATACATATGTGGGGGTCTGTATTGGTAGCGATGAATGAAAATGAACAAGTAGGGAGACAAACGACGAAGACGACTCCACTCCGAGCACGTAATAACTGACGCATTTAATATAATATGTATGTATGCTAAAAGCCTTTCGTATTGAGCCATTTATTATTTTAAATGTGATGAGCATTGACGTTTCAGGAAGATGATTGTAAAAATCGTGGTGTATCGTCGCTCATCGGCTACTATACGTGAATGGTTTTATCATTTTGAACAAATGCTGCATTTACCGTCTACTTAATCATTAGTCAATCACAAGCTTAATTGCTTGTCAATTTTTTCTCCGCTTTTTGTGAATACATAATATTTATTGTAATTGTGTGGTATCCATGAAATAATAGAAAAAAAATGATTTTTTTGTGTGTTCTTGTTTTGTCATCACAGTAACAAAGAAGTGATGTAGATGATGATGTAACGAAGTGTGGAACGTGGCGTGTAAAACTCGTTGAAGCACTACAAACAACAAGAGAGGCATGTTATTACTTATTATTATTATGTTGTTGTATTTGTATCTCCTTAAAACATAATAATGTATACATCCAATTTATTAATTTTCATCTTTTCCCTTTTTTATTTTGGAAATGATGCTAAAAAAAGGAAAAATTGCAATTTAGTATATTTGGTATGGATGTGGTATTGCCGGGAGCAATCAATCAGACAGCATGACTGAAGGTTTCTAATCAAATCAATCTAATAATCTCCGTGTGTTCGCACTGCTCACAACAGAGCCAAATCTCTCAGCTCACTCATTCAATTCCTAGAGTGGATTACACATCCAACCATTGTAAGATGACATGTTCAACAATATAATCTTCTTCTTCAAAGCATTGTCATTATTATCAACTTGTTCGTTGTTTTTTTACATCCCAATTTTGACACAGAGCATCATGTAGTATAACAGCTATATACTCATTCATTGTTCACTGCCATAAAAAGTATCAGAATATGTTTACAAAAATTGTCGGTAAACCGCAGCAAACAATATGGGATTTTTTGACCAATTATCATTTTTTTATCATAAAAAATTTTTCAATTGAATTTGAGCTGCTGCGTGCGTGGGTGAGTAAGCTTTCCAGTGAAAGAAATGAACGTGCATTGTGGTATTGACATTGACAACACGTTTCATATTGGCTGTGTGCTTGACATTGACAATGAACAAACTTTGGTGGTGTCATTGTCGTCACACAATGAATGAGCGGAAACGAGATGAGTTGTTCTTGTATCCTATTGGGTTGATTATGTTATTGATGGAGTTTTTCTAATTATTAACTATCAAGTCATTGTTGCTAAATTGTCAATTCCACTGGAACAAACAGGAAGTAACAAGTTGCAACTATCGCTATTTACATTTATTTTTAGAATAATTACAAACTAATATACGAAGTCTAAAAATGTTCTATTATTTCTAACAATCTTATTGTTTGCTGGAAATATTCTCTGAACAAACGCTGATATGACGATTGTCAGTAGGGTTTTAAGAAATGTCGAATCACCGGTGACACAGTCCAACCACATGAATAAATATGTTTTTAATTTATTTATTCATTCAAGTCTCAAGATCTATAGATACAAGACTGATTTGTATGGCAGAACGACAATAGTTACAATTAGAGCAAAGAATGGAGAGCGGTTGTGAATCTTGTTGCATTTGTATGGGTGTGTTCTACGGCAATCTATTATGATGCTACTTGGCACATTGTTCTAATAATACCCGTGAAGATAACAATCACCGCAAAAGTGCAAACTTTTATTATCTCCTCGAATACAAAAATCATGGAAAAGTTCCCACAATGCTTAAGGCTTTCTGTGGCTGTTTCTGTCTATTTCATGTCCAAAAAGGGCAACTTGTTTGTCCTTAAATAAACAATTGCAAGTGTCGGGAACGATAGTTATGAGCGCATGTATATTATTAAGAGTGATCATTGAATGCTCACTATTGCTGAATGTAAACATGAAACTATGATAAATGTTGATGGACAGACAGACAAACGTGTTAAAATCACTTCCTAGAAAGTATTCCCTTTATGTGGTGTAATACACACATTAAATACTTTTAGATATTTCCGTACTTTATCCATAATCCTTTTTACGTACATAATTCTAGAAGAGCAACATAAAATCGGATGACAACTTGAAAAAGACGACGAGAAGTTCCCAGCATATTACAGTTTGTTCTGAAAACGAGTCATGCACAACAGTTGTCAAGCTAAATCTAATAATAATAATAATAATAACAATAATAATCTGAATCTCGTTGGCTTTATAATAATCTAAGTAAATTGCCTGCGTTTACTTTTCCCTGTTTTTACTTATTTGCTTGAACAATGCATCTAAAAGATTTTTTGGTAGCAATTGCCGTACATTTTTTTTACATTTTGGTACGGTTTGGTACGTTTTTCTAAAAAAATCGTGAGTCGCGAGTATACGTTACATTTTTTTCGCTTAAGATGCTTTGACGGAAAGGAAAGCATGGGAAGGTTTCTTATGTGAAATGCCTGCCATTTATTTGAAAACCAACCGGGACGACGACCATTGTCGGACAGACAGGACAGAACGGTACTCGTTTTCATGCATATTTCTTGCACATATTTTACTTCCAGTGTTCACTCGTCGTGACTTTTTACCCAGGCTTTACAAAAGATAAAAAATGGAACTATTTGTAAGTGACGTGGTTACATTTTGCTAAAGTTAGAAGAAAAAGCATTTGTTGGAATGAAAGCTCAATAATCTTGAGCAACAATTTAGGATGAACAGCACCAATAAAATTCTGTCTTCGTTATCCTCTGCTTTTTGTTGCATTTTACATTCAAGTCAAACATTTTGTATTTATTTTCTCCCAAACAGAAAAAAATGTGCGTGATGATTCGCCATATTACTTACTATCATCATTATTAAATGTTTGTCTTCGTTACAGACCAAAGCTGTTGTGAGACTCTGAACAAACCTACGATGATTTTCGTTGTCTTTGAAACAATGGAAAATGCAAAAAATGTTGCAAGTACACCATGTCGAATGTCGACATCTCCGCGAAGAAGCAAACCAACAACGTGCATAAATTGGAGAACACGGGGAAATGACAGGACACGGAATTGTTAACTGCCATCATCATCATTGGAAATATATTATTGCTCATTTTGAGTCGAGTCCCCCCAGCACATCACTTTGATTTTTTGATAGGATATGCGGACATACCAGCATGATCTTTCATAGCCTTGACCTCTGTCTATGAGTTAGTGAGCAAAAGGCAAGTCGACAAAAACATCTTTTCTGAAAGCCAAGTTCATTGAGCATTTTATAGAAGACGGACAACTTGTGAGCGAGATTATTTACAAGTTTATTGTGCAGTTGTTTCAAAATTGCACAAAAATCTATATTATTCTAAATCTACCATCCTATTATCATCATCACAAGTTTTTGTACAAAAAAAATTGTGTGCGCAGAGAGCGCAGTCACCCTTCATTTTTCATCCACTGCTGCACTCTCGGTCTATTGAGTCTCTGTTCTCTTTTGCATCTTCCCACACTCGCAGTAAAATGAAATGGTACAGTACTCAGAAACGAAATTTTCTCCGAGCACCCTGCAGAGTATGCATATTGGATGATTTTTTTCTGATTTATTGAATTTAGCACCTAATTTGAGTCGCTCTTTTAGAAAAGCAGGGTTTAAACCTTTTTGTGATGCGATGCTATCATTTCTGTTGCGTGCATTAAGTATATATTCATATTATTTGATACTTTTTTTCTCTCTGAGATCTGTTGTTGTCAGAAGATTTGGATCAAAAGGAACCACCAAACAACCAAAAGGACTAGTTCAACAAGCATCATCATCATCATCAAAATGCAAGAATCATAAATAAATTCCTAACTGCACCATCATCATCATCAGTAAAATGTGAGTTGGCAGTTGGCGTTTATTTAAGTACTTGTGTGCGTCGTCGTTGCTTTTGGATCGCAGGGGAATTTACAATTGTGTGTTCGTCGGAGAGCTCATTCAACTAAACGACAAGATTGGTTCAAATATATATTTAAATGATTTGCAGTGCATACAAAACCACTTATGTCTTTCTGAGCAGAAGTTTAAATATATATATACAAATTCATTACAGTGGGAATTTTCTTTTGCTGGATGATGATGTCATGGGAGAAGTAAGGATCGACCGACAAAGTCAAAGAGATTCTTTTCCTATTTAAGCTATGTAAATACTTTTCTGCTCTATTCGTTTGAGTTTGAAAAATGCACAGAAATAGCATTGACTTCAATTATTGTCTACATTAAGCAGCTTATATTATTGTCAATGGAAGTTTTTTTTGTACTGAGAATTTTACTATGGGAATTCCGTCAAAAATAAAATCTCCTATACAAATTTTCTCTTCATGATTTACTTTGATTTATAATATAGTATATACATAATCCATACTCTTGTGAATCATCATCAACATGTTTTTGGCAAATGACAATGATGCACCAGAAAATCATAAACCACCATTTGCGTGGAAACTGAAAATTGTAGAAAAAGAAATTGCATGACATAAAATGCACCGAATTACATTGCAAACACTTGTGATGATGCACGCAATTACTTGAAAAATAAACTATGCACCACCACCAAAAAAAATCATCATCCCTTTTTCTCATCTTCCTGATAAATCCGCATCTCATTAGCTGGCCCGTCGTCCTCATTACCATCATCATTTTTTTCTCTTGTTTGCTCTGCAAAACTGTACGAAACGCAAAGAGAAAACAACCCTCTCTGGTGTAATTGTAACTTTAATAGTGAAAATGATAGTGGCAAGTAGTATGGCAGTGGTGGTGGTGATCGGAGGAAATCCCTCCTCCTTTTTCCTTCATCTCAACTAGTCCATAATGCAATGCGATGTAATATAATATGTAGTTCCTTTGTAGATGAGGTTCTATGATAAATTCCGCATAAAATCAAATGTTCGTTTGAGAAGTTGCATACATTATTATTATTATCCCATTTTTTGTTAGGTAAACATAATAAAAGTATATTAGGATAAATTGCCGAGTCGATACATCTCTCGTAGGTCATTTACCATGCATTTCAGCTTACTCGAGTACCAACTACAAATCCTGAGGACTGACCGTTGTGTGGGTAAAAATGTAAACGCTCATTTGATGGTGGAGAAAAGGAATGCATGCAAAACTTGTTGCATTCATGCATGCAGGAGTTTCGAACATTTTATTTGTAGCCGAGTGAAAAAAATGTGCTTGTTGTAGTTAAGGCTATGATGTGTTGGAGAAAATATACCTATTGTATGTAATGAAGAAGACGTGGATTGTAATAAAAAGTAAACAAAATAGTTTAATACACAAGAATCTCTCATATTTATAATAATTATATCGGAATTTTGAATAAAAATGCAATGCAATATAATGACGCAAGAATCACGACAGAAAAGAAGATGCCTCTTGATAACATGTTGAAGAGGAGGTGGGGAGAAACGGGCGAAAAAAACGTGCAAAAAATTGAGTCATTCCCGAGGTGATAGTGAAGAATATGATGATAATTCTCAAGTGGACATTTTAACCGGATTGGTTAAATAAATAATATTGTATGATAGGTATATCTGCACATACCCGAATATTCCACGCATGCCAGTTTGCATGATCACCATCCATCTTCACCAATAACAAACGGCCCACCATCAACTCAGCATTATCATCATGAATAAAAAAGAGCGTTTACTTTTTTTTATCACCGCACAAAATTTGAATATTTTTTCTCTTTAGACTAGGTAACTCCAAACTCTCTGCTCTTGCATTATTCGAATTTGCGATGGAGAGGAGACAGGAAATGGTCGTTTTGAAACGTTTACAAGTGTTTACTTTGCAAAAGCTCAAGTAGGAAAAGGTTTATTGCCCAGACTTTTCAGCAGCGTGACTAGGAATTACATAACATTAACAATGAATATTTATCCACCATATCACGGTAATATATTTCCCTATGAATATATAATAGTAGCAATTGAAATGGGCAATATGGTGGCTAGAAGAAGAAGAAGAAAAAGGGAATTTAGACGTAGAATGGACTATTGGTTAGGCAGGCATGACACGGTGATCATAAGATTAAAAATCCCATTTCAAAATTCTTGTGGCCTCTCGGTCAAGTCAGCCAATGTGGCTGAGGAGTGGGATGCGGGAAGAAACACAGCGCCGTATCGTTTTCTTCTTCTTTCTTCCCATCTACATCCTTCAAACTGGCGTCTTTTTGGATATCCTTTTGGTTGCCTCGGTGTGGATTACCAATACTTATTACGATCCTGTTAAAATCATTTCTTTGCATAATATTTTTTTTCGCTCTCCTCTCATTTGTCCTCTCTGTTTTAATTTTTTCTCCTTAACTTTTGCCATATATGCACTGCACCTTGCCATTTTCTTAAACTCCTTTCTATTTTCACTATTGTCAATTCTTCCCCCTTCTCTCTCTCTCTCTCTCTCTCTCTCTTTCTATCCCTCTCTTTCTAATTGATTTTTTGTGAGCATTTTTTTCTCCCTGGTTATTCATTTTCTTTTAAATTGGCTGACGAGAGTTTTACAATTATTTATGGTGTGGTATGTCGTATGGACCATTCTGTCCATTTTTTCCAATGTTGTACCCACACAGAAACATGAAAAACTCTCCTCGCGATCATAATCATCAACAACCTTTCTTTTCTTTCCATGAACATGGTAATGCAATAAATGATGAATGCTTTTGCTGCCGTTACTGACGACGACGACGACTATGAGCGTCTGTCCGTTTTTTACCTACACAATGTATCTACAATAATCTTATGTAACTTAGGTAAACAGTCCATATAATCATTTCATAAGTTTATTATATGCACGTATTATTCAACATTAGCATTAGTCAGTTTTGCTCATGATCCTTCCATCATTACCATTACCGTCCTTTTTACAAGATAACATCCCACGATATTTCGTTCAACCTTGTTTTTCGTTTGTTCCTGCACTTTTTTTTATCTAATGATGGTTTACTGTATTCTGCCAAGTCTTGTAGTATTGGCAGAAGTAGAGAAGAGATAAGTGGATGGATGGATGGATGATGTCGAGAGGAAAGTGAAAGGGATTTTTAAAGGTAACGCCCGGTCGGTTGGTTACCTTTGTTTTTCTGATGCTCATCATACCATGTCATGTCCATACATTTTTGTATCCATCTCCCTCTCTCTATTTCCATTTCACCTTCATCATCAAAAAATCACGTCACCCTTGCGCCAGCCACGCCACATCCATATTGTCGTCGTGGTCAGCCTATAGGAAGAAAACATGTAGGAAGACATGTAATCGACAAGAAGAAGGATCCAAGCGCAATCACGATTAGATATAACGTTGAAAATTAGCTTGATATTTTGCTTCGTTTTCTGTCGATAGTCGAGGAAGCAATTATCTCTTCTTTTCTGCACACTTTTAGTCAGGAAAAGGCAGGAATTTTTGTTGTGTGTGAATTTCCTGAGTGAAAAGCTATGTTAGCTGACCACTTCTGTAATCGCTTGTTAAAAGACATTCGAAAACCACAAGGTTACTTATTAAGACAGCCCCATCTATCAAAATAAAATATATGATCTGTGCAGACTAAAAAACTCTCAATGAAAGCCTGGACTTCATTAGACAACCAAAGAATTTCCATAAAAAGTTTTAAATGCAAGTTAAATTCGCAAACTAACTACACGAGTTACTATAACGAAACATAACCTTATAAACATTATTATCAGATGCAATTAGGAAGAGAAGAAATAAAGCTGGCAGCAAGAATCTCCTTGTTCGGCCTAATAGTCTTATAGATGCATACATTATATGCCCGTGTCCGTCGGTTTTGTTGTTCCAACAACTTTGCGTTGCACACATGCCTATCAGAGTGATAATGATAATGAATGATGCGTGGTGGTAATGGAGAGTGAGAGAGAGAGAGAGGGAGAAAGAACGACAGAGATTATGCACTTTGAAGCAAGTTCAAACTTGCATGTTATTATTATTATGAATATTTTTTTGCCTTAAGAGGAAGAAAACATTTTGTTTGGAGAGATGGGTGGACATTGCTGGCGGTGATGCGGATGATCATGTCGAGGTAAATCAAGGTTACCTGCAAACCTCTTGTTCCTCTATACGCTGATATTATACCAGTTAATTTGGTGATTTTACCTTGCCAATGGATTGTTTCTGATGCTGCTGCTGTTGTTGTTTTTGACGTTGCAGTATGCACTTGCTGGGCAAGATGAGGTGGCATGTTGGGTCCCTGGTAGAATTTTTTAATACCATATACATATGTAATATTTTTTTATATTCGAGGCTGAAATAAGTGATTAAAGTAGAGTATGTGTTGTTAGCTGAAATTTTACAAGGTACAGCAACAATAAAACTGGTTGTTATAGTCGTTTTCGTCAATGGGATTTCACTGGAACGCAGGTGGAGAGAAAAGATAAATGATGATAATATTGTTTCCTAGTTCCTGGTATAAATATTTCTTTTGGTTGCCCTCTGCCATGCCTCTTTCTTGCTATTATTGCCAAAAATCATATTAGAAGAAGGGAGTTTTCATGCTATTGGTGCATCCTAAAGTGTAAGGTGAACCTTTTGGTGTGGGCTATATGATATTTCTATAAAAAAATATGGTATGATGTAATGCATGCATTTATTTATTACTTTATAAACTGCGCAAATATGAATAAAGATGAAAAAAACATGATAAATTTTCTTTACACTGAAAAAATATTGTCCTTTGGATTAATCACGTTAGCTGTTACCCTGACTGCAATTTAAGGAGTATCAAAGTAGCTAAAGATTACATTATTCTCTAATGGCTTTTCAAAGGAGGCAATAAATAAAGGAATGGTCCAGACTGACAAACTGGGAACAAATCATGCAAATCTTCTTTTTTTCTCTATTTACTTTCCTTCAGCCTCAGCCTCTTCTTCGTATTGTTCTCCTGACTAATCATGTAACCCGATGTGACCGCATCACATCACACGCTGATTATTACTTTGGCCCGTTATAGCATACACACAGCACTGCCAAGGAACAGTGCACTCACTGCTGCTTATATTGCTTATTATTATTATATTGTTGGTGTTGTTTTACTGGGATGCACTCTTAATATGGGCAAAAGAGAAGGGAACTTAAAAAAGCAGCACAATTCTCGTGGGCTTATGCGCATCATGCAATGTATACATCATCCTCATCATCGTCGTCATCATAATAATAATTTTATGTGGATGATGGTGACGATGACTGTGCGAGGGTGATGGATGGACAGATAGACGGATAAAATGCACCTTTCCAAATAAAAAAATATTATGCATTTTTACAACGTTTAGCAGTAAGTAGGGATACAAAACATGGGAGTAAAATAGAACTGTTGTAATCATAAAAATAAAAATCCAATAGAAACACTTGCTCACATAATATAATACACACACTTCTTATTATTCCTCGTCAGTGTAAAACATTTAACCGCGATGATAAGAGGAACATAAGAACGCATTATATCATCCCATGCGACTTTTTTCTTGTCGTTTTGAAGTTTCAAGAAGAAAAAAAACGGAAGGTAGAAAAAGTACATATGTATGCATGCATGAATATTACGGTTGGTAGATATGTGGATGGCTTCTATAATTCACCCTCTGCTTCATCTTGTTCAAAAGTGTTGTCGGCCGAACGCATTTTTATTTTTGCATGATCCAAAGAATAACAGCACTAATCCAAAACTGGCTAGTGGCTTTACCTTTAAAAGCAAATTGCTCATTACAAGTTTACAAGCTCCACTATAATATAGCAGCACAGCAACAGCAAGCAAATGTAGAAACCAACAATTGAATGCGGTGCTGCTGAAGAAGAGAGTGAGAAAAGAAAACAAGCACTGGCGACGTGGTCATCGTCGTCGTCGTCGTCATAGTCATCTCGAAGATGATCATCATCACACTATTAATGTAAAGCCAACAGGCAAGTTACTAAACATGGAAATATTACACAGTCCCGTGTTGGTCATTCGTCGTCTTTTGGTTGCAGTTAGTTACTACACTTTTATTGTCGTGGACCACATACAGTTCATCATACGAACGTTATCATCATCAACATCATTATGAAGTACCTAATTTTAATAACAATAAAAAGCCGTAAAATCTTCAACTCCAGCCCTCCTCTACAACAACTTGCATAATAATAATAATAATAATAGCATCTTTACTCTCTCCTCCCTAAAGTATCATATCAGAACATTATAAAACAATATTACATAAAGTTGTTCATCTGCTATTAAAAGCTTTACGGCATTAGTATTCACACTGCACAGTATTTTCCCTTGATTTCTTCGTAAAACACACCAAAGTGTACAAATAAAGGAAGGAGTGAGCAACGGGAATTTATACGAAAAAAATAGTTTGTAAAACTAAAAGTAATATGACATGAGACATAAAACATTTAATGTTTAAATCAAAGCTGTCATACAATACGTGCTTACCTTTCATGTCATGTACTTTATGCGGCAGTGTGTGCTGTAGTAATGCCACTTGACATCTTGTTACTTTTCCCGTCGTCCTTTTTCCTCTCTGACCATTATGATTATTACTCTTCTTAGGACAATGACGATATTATTACTGTTTCTCTGTCTTATTCTGTACTCTCGCGTATCCTATATATTTCACCCCGGAGGAGTCAAACTATCCGGTAGTGGTCGTTTTTACTTACAGGATACAATAAATGCATAAATAAGTATATGGTACGCTACAACATACACACCTTTCATTTTTCTTCAAGTCTTCAAGTTCATTTTTTTTTCTGCTAAGTGGCAACCATGACGCAAAGTCATCAGAAGAGAGAGAACAAACACATATATGCGATGCGTGTATGCATTGTGCATTTACAAGTTCATACATTATTATTACATAATAATATTAATAATGATAATATAGGAAGGTAGTAAAAAAAATGTTGCACCGATCCTGGTGCTGATGATGATCCTGGTACTGTTGTAAAAAAGGGATTAGGTCGTGATGGCGATGATGATGCTGATGATTATGGGAAACTATATGGTCTATACTCACACGGAAAAAACGATGAGACAAGTCAATACCCAAGACACAAAATTGAGCCTTTTTTCACTGTTTGCTCATCTATCAGGTTGCTTTTGCTCTTTTTTTAAAAAACCCTTTTGGTCCGTGTGTGTATAGAACAGAAGCGAAAAAAGAAGGAAACGGAAGAGTTGGAGTAGATTGGAGTGAGCCCCTGTTGCACGATGCCATATGTCTGACGACTCTGAAGACCAAAAGGAAAAAAGGGAAGAGTGATTATATCATGAAAGAAAAAAATATCTAGAGGATGGCGATGATGATGCAGAAAAAAGAGGGATCTTCTTCTGGTGTGGTTTGGTTTTTGGTGTGCATCATCCTCATATCATCCCTCTGTGCTGTCCATGGAAGCGTACAAATATCATAACATCACACACCTCTCTGCTAACTGTGTTGAATGCAAGCAATGCGCATTTTTCCGTAATAAAAAGAAAGGTGTACGCCATATCGTATCCTAACAACTACGCAGGTAAGAAAGAAGGGTTAAAAAAACCGAGCAGCACATCTATAGCCATCATCATCATCAGAGGCTTGTTCATTTCATACGAGAGAAAAAAAATTGTTGAGGAGGAGCGGCTTTTTACTTTAAATTTGGCTTTGCCTTTATGGCAGTTTATGTGTAAAAAAGTCGGAGAGAGAGAGATGCTGTACGAGCTACGGCTACGTAATAATGTACGTAAAATGTAATATGTGCATTACGTGAGCATTTATTTAACTTGTGCAATGATGCTCTTTTAGAAAGAACAGCAACAATGAGAAAAAGTTAAAGAAGAAGCAGGAATCATCATCTCAGAGGTGGGTATGGCAATTGCACGGCTCTGACTCTCTCGTTTACTCCTTACTACTACCTTTGCTTGCGCTGCAATGTTTCTGCTTCCTGTAAAATAATCAAGTACTGCAAAAGCGTATCTTACAAAAAGAGGAACTTGAAGAGAATGTTACTGCCGCTGACGTTGGATGGATGGAGCTACTACTACCACTTACTTTACTACTATCACTTCACAGAAAACTTAAAAAACCACCATACTCACTGTGTGAGTCAACATGAAAAAGCAAGAAGGAAAAGGGATGAAAATAAGTAAAGGGTTGATGGTGGTGGTGGCGTTGTTACTTGAGTTGGCTCTCTGCGTTTTCAAGATACGTCTATAACGTTGTCTTGTTGCAATATTCGCCTCTCTCCATTGACTTTTTAAGGTATTGCCTGACTTGACTCAAATGGACATGAACGATGAACTGGTCGTCATAGTCTTGAGAATGATATGAATAGAAAAAGCTCTCTCTCCCTCTCTCTACCTGCAATTCTTACGAGAGGAGAGCTTCTGTGTGTGCTCTTGTGTAGCAGCGCCAGAAGAAGTGCAATTGTACAGTAAAAATCCTGCAAAGTTTGCGAGTGAGGTACCTTCCTGAATAAAATGTAACGTTGCTGTTGTTGTTGATGATGATTATGAAGAGGAATCCTTTTATGATAAAAATGATTACGTTACATGTGTGAGGCTCATGTAGAAAAGTAAGTAAGCGAAGTGAGTTTGTAAAAAAAAGTACGCTCAACAACGTAAAGTTGGTAACAATACTTTGTTAATGCACAAGCCAATGCATACAATGTGCATGTTTCTTTGCTGCTTCTTGGGATGATGACGACAACGAGGAATGATGATGATGTGTGTATCTGTAGATGTGGTGGTTATCCTACCTGTTGATTGTATTGTTGTTGAATAAGAAGTGCCGTTTCTTTGGCTGCTCCTTCTTTACGTTTTGAATCAAGTTGATGCAATGCAATAATATGCTAGGGGCTTTTTCGAACAGCTTTCGAGTTAGTTAGCGACGAGCTGCTGAGCAGAACAGGAGAGCACTCAGTGTAGTCCTCTTCGTCGTTTTGTTATTTTATCATTTATCATTCTACATTTTTATACCTTGTATACCTGCGTCAAATAAAGCAAAAAAGTAATCGAGTAAAGTTAGCATAAATATTTCTTATTGGTAATCATAAAAAGAAGCATTTTTTTGTTGTTCTTCGCCATCATCGTGTTATGTTGTTGTTCTTTTAAGTTTTGTTGCCGTTTCAAAAAGTGAAAAGAATTTAAAGAGTATTTTTTTTTCATGGAAAATAAAAATTCATGTTGTGATGGGATTCATGCACTTTGTCTAGCATGCAAACATGACTAAGTTGCGAGGAGGGAGAAATAGTGTGTTCTGCGAAAGTGTCCTCCTGTGCCAAGACAAGACGGATCATAGTAATAAACGCAAATTATATCGGTTGTGTTTTTTCAGTTGTTGTCAATTTTCATTGTGATTTTTTTTGTCTAATTAAATAAAATACATACATATACAAAATAGCAAAATTCTATTGCTGTTGTTGCTAAAGTAGTTGTGGTTTGTGAAAAAAACCGGCGGTGAAAGAAAAAAAGTGTTGTATTTTGAAGGGTGACGATTTCATACGATTATGTATTGATTATTAACAGTGTCATTGTGTGGAAAAATAATTTTTTATAGGAATTAAGTAAATTATTTTTAATTATTTTTTATGTGTGTGATTTTACTTTCGAAAAGAGTATCTTTTTGTGTGATTAATCCGTTTATTTAAAACGGAATATTTTGGATTTTGAGAGGGAGTACATGCTGTACATGGCATCAACATCGCCATGGGAACAGGTAAGACGAAGAACTGATTATTTCATCTTTTTCCAACCTTTAAGACACTGAGCTAAATGCTTATTTAATTCTACTAAATATTCATGACATCATCTTACAAAAATGTGACCAAGGTTTTTAGGGCCATCGTTCCTCCCAGAGCATGAATTCTTATGTAAGACAATGGACAGACGCCTGCCAACAATGCAAAAGGACAAAATAACAACACAAGACAATCAAAAATATACAATGTCAGATTAACAAGAAAGACCAGTCGTTTTAAATATATAAAGTTTTTTTCTTACAAGAAGTTCAAAAAATTCTTGTGAGCATTCATATCATGAGCATTTGCAAAGAAAGATAAAAATATCATTTTCGAATGAATGAAAACAATTGTCTACGTAACAAATTTATACATATTAAAAGACAGCCAAATGAAAAGAAACAATGCTACCGGCTATATCGATTCAGAAAACGGAATCATTTTAAATTTTCACTTTCGTCTATTTTGACTTGTCCATTATTAGCTGACCAAACGAGAGCAGCAGTAGTAGATACAGTAACAATAGCACAGGAAAACTTATAAAATCCAATTTACAGTTGTGTTAAATAAACATCTGCGTCTTGGTGAGCAAGCATCTGTTGTACCGGTTGTGGTGAGCGTAACAAAATCCGGAAATATTTCATAGAACCTTGTCATCATTTTCATCATTTCAGTTTTTACTCACACAGGTATTCTCTCTCGTTATTGTATACACAACAACAATATAGAATGCAGTTTTTTAGTGATGCGCTAAACAAAGGTGTAAAAAAAGACCGGCCTTCGTTCCTTCTTCTATTACCGCTCCGGCAAAATATGATGCTGTTGCTGGTGTCTGGCCAGCGTTGTTGCTGCGGTTTTTCGTCATTATTTCTTCACTCTCTTCGCTTCCCATTTTGTCCGCATTCTTCCTTTCATTTTATGATAATGCAGATTGATTGAGTGAGGAGAAGAATGATGACCATGGCGATGATGATGATAACCTGTTAGATGACATCCATCCGACAATCATCCTCGCTATCACTTGTAACACCCGACTCACTCATATTTTCAATCGGACCGGTCCGTCCAGGGAAGTGAATGAGAAGTTTTATGTATATGCAAAATAAGTGCATAATAATATCATTCGTCCTTTCGTTCTGCCTTCAATTGGCTTTTTGAATCTGCCAAGGTGTGAACATAGATAATATATTAATACGAGAAATCAGACACACACAAACACACGCTTTCAGATTGGTCAAAATGGTATTCAAAAGGGAGAAGAAAAAATTATTTGTCACAAAATTCTTGTACGCGAACAAGATACAAAGAGAATATATAAAAAAGAGAATCTTTAGCTTGATGAAACATTTTGTTCGGCACGCTTTGATTTCTCTTCCGTCTTCCCTTTTTCTTATTTACGCTCTTAGAAAAATATACGCACCCCTGCTGTTTCAATCTATCCCGGAGACAAAAAAACGTTACTTCACTTCACACTTGTGTTATGTCCGAGTGTAGAGAAAATGCATGCGCTCTCTGAGCAGACAAAATTGAACAAACGAGTGCATGCAACATCACATCATCATTTTTTTATTGAAATTCAATAGAACCTTATGAAGATTCACCCTTGTCGGGGTAAAATGATTCTGGTTGGTCATTTGCCTTTTTTATACTTTTATGAACGGGTTGTCAATATTGCAAGTTGTATCATTCTACTCATTATACGCGATCTGAGCAAGAATGCTTCCCTTTTATGCAATCTTCTCCGCCTAGCAAAGAAAATCCTTTATATATTATTATTATTTAGTTGACGATAATCTGCTCTCGGAAGTATTTTTTTTCAACGGGACAAACCGACACGCCAAAAGAATTATCAAATTTTACGCTGTACGAGCGGATCAAAAAGTAGTTGCATAATTTTCTGTTCAGTTGCTCTGCTTCTTCTCTTTCTTGTTGCTTTTGGATCAGCTCAGATTTTCTTTTCCTTCTTTATTCAAAGGTTTACGCACACCTATAACAGTTCATAATACAGAATCGTGGTAATCGCTATTTCATGATGTCACAGTCTTAAACTTAAACCGTAAACCTAAATAATGCAGAAAGGAAATTATTTTTTCCTGTAACAATTTAACAAAGTACAATGGCAATAATATACCTGTCCTCTTCTTTCTATCCTTTTGTTATTGCATTTAGTCACGAAAGCCCGGTAGAACCACGACTAGTTATTTATTTATTTTGTTTTGTGTTCAAACTGCAAGGTAGATCATACAAGTCAAATGGTACAAATGCAAATAATTGTGAAGCAAAATGCAATTATTATAATCAGTGTATTTTTTATGTGTTGCATATCACTTGTTGCATAATAATAAGCAGAAGAAGAAGAGCACCATATCACCAATTCAGCCATTGTGACTCTGGTCATCATTATATTATTATTCCTGTAAAACGAAATGAAGTTGTCGTCAGTGTGGTCACTCTTGTCGTAGGCGCTTTGTAAAACATTTAATTGCCATAAATAAATGATAAACATAAAAAATGCAGATGATGATGCAGATCATCATCATGAACATAATCATGATTGCATGATTATTGTGATACGAAGGTCGATGGAACTGGTAGTAACTTTGCAAAGACAATCAACAAAAAAGGAGAGTCTGACTTTATGTGCCATGTTAACGATCAGTTTATGCATTCATGTGTGCGTATTAGTGCTCAGAGAAGAGACGGCGACGGGTGAATGGAGGAATTTAAGAACGCAAAGTAATTTCATAATTTATGATGGTCTCAAAAAAAACTCAACAAGAAAAGAATGAGAATTTTTTAACCAGAGTACATTATACAATCTTGGTGGAAGGAGCTAATTTAAAAAGGGCAACGAAAAATGTAATTAGTATGGTTGATGGCAATAATAAAGCAGGTCATTCTTGTGCAAAGTTTGTTGAGTAGGTAGGTACATTGACTTGAGCAGAAACGGAAAGGATGTGGACGAAAATGAAGATGAGATTAAGTTTATGTAACGTTACATACTATTACAGTCCTAAAAGACTTGAAGCATAATATTATATAATAAATAATAATAGCTTTTTTATTCTTGGTCCATTCATTGAACTGGCGGAATGTTATTTTTGTTGCTGCTGCTACAACTCGTGTGACAAAGTACTGAAGCGAACAAGATGAAGACGCAATGGGTTACGTGATACTCTTACTTTAAACTTAACCTCAATTCCTTCGTCTGTTCTTACTCTAAAAAAGGATTGTTTCATGAGACTTGAGACGTGTGAGGAACAAACACAAGACATTGCTCTTCTTCTTCTATTTTGTTTGCTCATTTTTTTGTACGCCAGTACCTAAAATATATTGTTATAATAGCTAGCTACTAGCATACATACCTACGTAACCGATGCTGCTCGCTTTTTAACAATGCAAAATCGCAACAATGAGAGAGAGGTGAGAAGTAGTGCGGATTCACTTTCATTTAACAATGTTTTGGTACTTGTTTTTGAATCTGTACTACTGAAATCCTCACTATTGCCACATAAAAATGACACTTGTATTTACAACTAGCAGGATTTAAATCAAAACACTACGTTTTTCAGTTATGAAAATTGTACGCCAGCGTTAAGATGCGTTTCTGGCAGATAAACATTTCAGTAGGGCTTCTGATTGCTTAATTGTCTGCAAAAGTGAGCAGTATTGAGTGTTTGAAAGAAACGACGCACCTGAAAATAAAACGGTTTCATTTTTCGTTTCACTGCGAGAAGACAAGAGTTCACTGACGAGCGAGACAGACAATGACGGTATGATAATAATGATAATCTTATGCATGATGGAGATTTGCTGGTGATGATGATAATGCTGCCGATGATGATGGCCATTCAACCTTACCAAAAAAAGTTCTCATTCAGTCAGAATTACTGATTCAGATGCATCGGATGGTTGGTTGGAGGAAGAAGTCTCTTTTTTCGTTTTTCAACCTTCTCGTTTCATTTTTTTTTTCTTCAAAAATCTACGAACGATCATGCCGAAGATGATGTTGATGATGAAGATGGGATGATTAAAGATAAAGCAAAATGTATTTTTGCAACATCATCAACCAACATCTTCACAAGCATGAGCAGCGTTGTTTGCAAAGAACCAAAAATAAAACTCTTTTTTTTATCAGTTTTGATTTTGATATATCTTCATTCTCCTTCTTTTGTATTTGCTCACCACCAACCCAACAGCATCGTCATCATTTCAGCAAAAGCTTATAAGTTTAGGTATGTATATTTCGGGGGAAGGAGCAAAATTTTAGATACCTATTCTAAATTTTTTAATATTATTTCATCACATTTCTTTCTCATGATGATGATCAGGAGGATAATTCCTTCTCGTCACTTGCACTTCTTATTTTATTCAGTCCAATCCCCTTTTGCATCTCTCTCTTTCTTGTTCACATCATCTTCATGAACTCTGCCAATCTTAATTACATCTTAAAATGTAATGCGAAATATTTCTCCTTTATTATTATTACACTACCAAAATAACAAATTTTTTTAGTGTAATTGCTGAATTTCGTATTTTTTCAATGGATTTACAGACACGCTCCACACGACCACTTTTACTCTGATAAAGTTTTTGATAATTTACCCTTCTATGAAAAAATTCAGCGAAACCATTGCAAATAATAGAAGCATATATTTTTGTAGGAGGGTAGTTTTTTGCAAAAAGGGATGACGGAGAAGAAAAAAAATTAATATTTTTGATATAATTGCTAATCAAGCAAGGCAATCTGTTTCGTCGTCGTCTTGCTCTCCTTTAATTTCTTGTTGAAAATTGAATCTTATCATAAGCTCTTTTTATCTCATCCCATCATCAGCATTTTAAGTCAACATGATTATCGTGCTTGCCCTTTGAGCGCGCGCAGGGTATGTATGTATGCAAACCAGAACATGGGCAATTACAGTGAGCCATGTAACTGAAAAACTTGACATTATGAAGATAAGGAGAGGTCTAGGATGATGATATAAGAAGAAAAAAGGCAATAAAAAGGGTTTGTGCAGTAATAATATTTGCGATGATAATTGCATTACATTTGTTAGCAGTTACCGCAACAACTAGTATTACGGCAGTCTCTGTGGTTGTATCGTATCATTAAAAGCAACAAAGTATTAAATAATAATAAGGATGTAGAATGTAATGTAGCTACACCATCAACTATACAAACTTAACTGCATAATGTATTCTTCTTCTTAAATTTCCAAGCAAATAGTAATTATTTTTGGTGCATCATCCGCGGTTGTGGCGGTGGCGACAACGTGCCATTCTAATGAGAACAAGTTTAGTTAGAAAAAGGTGCAGTTTGCTTCTGCAGAAAAAAGAGAGATATACAACAAGACTTTAAATTACTCGTTCCTCTTCTCTTTTCTTTTTGCAAAAATTCTTTAATGAAGATGTGTTTATTATGTAAATGGATGCAGACTGGCAAAAAGAAAATGGAAAAAAAGTCTTTAATCCAATCAATCAAGCGTTTATGTTCGTACTTTTGTTTTTGGTAATAGAGAACATTGCAATTGCTGTTGTTATGGTAAAAGGTGTACAGTAAAAAAAAGTGAAAAACAATTTAGCAGAGAAAAGTCGCTCGTTTTTTTTCTTCATCTATATACTTTTACCTGCCACTAAAATGTATTTGACTTGTTGAAGAAGGTACAGTTTTTCTTATTTTAATAATAAAATTAAAACTGAACTTGTAGTAAAAATCTCTTTATGGAACGGAGCAGTAGTGATGATGATGGTGGTACTTACAACTTGTTTTTTCGCTCATTTTCCCTTTCGTTTTGCATTTTGTAATTGCTCAACAGTAAAAAAAATCCTGCTTGGCCTGGTGGTCGGTCGGTTCGGTAGTCACTGGTCAATAAAAAGGAAGCACAAGAAGAAGAGAGGTTTTAGATGTAGAAACACATATTTTTTATTATGGAGTACATTTTTTCTTACGGTGGTGGTGGTGATGGTGGTGGTAATGCAATCATTATAAAGAAAATGGTTTCATTTTCAACAATGATGATGATACTGAGCATAATATTATCGTGGTGGTGGGTATAAGTTGGATGATGTGATGTTGATGAATGGAATGCTGGCTGCAAAAAAAATCTTGGTAAAGATTATATTGTGTGGTAGCAGTAATAGCAAATAGCACACTAATAATAATAAGGCATGTTAAAAGTTTATTCCACTCGACGAAAAATTACGATAGGATAGTTAAGTACGCAGCTGCTGGTGTGGCGGTTGTGTGTGGAGAGATTCTACGTTAGATTCGAAATATACCCGTTAGCGTTATCATTATCAGGCCTGAGATCTTTATGGACTTAGCTTCATCTCTCTCAAAGTGGCACAAGTAATCTCCTCACCACCACCAGCAAAAGTAACAACAATCAAAATCACTGAGGAGACTGCATGCATGCAAGTGAGAGTGAAGTACAAATCTGATAATACACAGATGAGAAAGCAGAGACGGGAGTAGTAATTAACTTTTCTTTGGTTTGTTTTAAAAGATAAAAAATACAACAGCGCATTTAGTAACGAAAGCTTTAAAATTAGAACGGGAAAACGGTAAAAAGAGGAAAAAGCACTTTTCATGAAGATTTCAAGACAATTTGGCCAAGTTCCCATTATTATTATATCGATTAATAAAACTGAGAAAAGAATAAGATGTAATACAGGGATAATAATATTTTTTAGAGCATTTTCATCTTCTTCCGGAAAAAAGTTTTTTTTTCAGATAATGTGTGGTTTTGATTTTGCAACGATACCGGGTGTAGCATTTCGTTATCATTCTGTTTGCATTTTTTGGACAACACTTTTTCTTTCGTTTCTTTTCGTAGACGCATTTTGACAAAACTTGATGCGTGAAGAAAAATATTAGTTTTTACAAATGTTACTGAAATGTAAAGAAACTGATATTTTTTGCGTTTTGGGGTTATCATAGAATTCACAGCATTAATACTACGATTATTGCATAGCACCACTATACTCAATTTTAACCAAGTCAATTTTATGCTTTTTCCCACTGTACTTTTTCCTGATATATTTTGGTTGAGTTCCTTACGTGCAAAATAGTCGTCGTGTAGGTATCATTATTTAGGGTGCTGTTGCTCTTCCTCACCGCTATACCTCCACCACCACCAACCAATTTCTTCCCTTTTGGTTTGGTGCCCAACGGAACCAGAGAGAGAGAGAGGAAGAATGAAAGCAGCAAGGTCAAAAATCTGTTCACTCCGCACACACACATTCAACAAACCCATGCACCTATACTCCCCCATCCATCGTACCATCATCATTCATTTCCGCAACACATCACACGCATCATCCACCGACGAACCGAATCAATCCCAAAGAACGAAATAATGTGTACGTATACATGAATTTTTCATACAAAACATGGCATTATTACTACTCGTCTTCGTGTATAGTTTCCTTTTTCCTTCTTGAGTCAGTTTGGCTTTTGCGCGGTGCCAAAGGAGCTTAATACCAACATCTCTCTTTTCTCATTCAAGTAATAAAATAATTGCAGACGTTCAGGATAAAGTATAAATTTCTCTCGGTTGTGTTGTGTGTAATTCTAAAGTTCTTCCAAGTATGTAAATATCCTCGTAATTGTAATGTAATAAATGCTTCCTTGGCGTTTCTTCTCCTGCCATGATACAGCGGGCAGCCAACCAGGTAGAAAACCTGCTCCCGACCCGACAAAAAAATAATAATACTTAGCCAAATACAACTTATCTTCTTGAGAG
Source organism: Sinella curviseta (assembly GCA_004115045.4). Lineage (NCBI taxonomy): Eukaryota > Metazoa > Arthropoda > Collembola > Entomobryomorpha > Entomobryidae > Sinella > Sinella curviseta. The sequence goes on from CM065489.1 coordinate 30,363,817, forward strand.
AGGAACAATACTGACTTGTGTCTTGGCTGGTTCTGCCTCATTATTATTACGTGAAATAAAAAAGGCATCATGTTATTTTTTTTTCCTCGCCATTTACTCACCGAAAAATGTATATTCATTTAACAAGACAAACACTGATAAAAAGTAATGAAACTGTTTGTGCGTATTTTAGCACTAAGAGCAACAGCAGCAGACGTCACAAAACATATTACAGCAATGCATCTCTCGAAAATACCATAACTTACAGTTTCAATTCAACGGCCAACTGGTTACTATATATCGTTACCACATTATAGAGAAAATGATCACGACAATGACCACACCGGTTCATCATCCACGTAACAGTTCGTCTTTGTGGTATGGTGATGATGGGGATGATGATCATGTACAAGGGAATGGTGAATTATTTGTACAAAAATGTTCGATATTAGAAATAACCAGCATCAGAGGGGCACCTCCTCTTTCAGAAACAAGGAATAGTAATCAAAACAATAATACACTTTCGTTTTGCATTTTACCCGTTGTTCTTTGTTTCAATCTTTCTAGCTGGTAGAGCATATTATCTTATCTTTAATTTCAGCGTAATATGTTTGACGGGGATTCCTCTTGGAAGCCTAATTTTATCAGTAGAAATATGTAGCAGACAGACACTATGATCATTGATCCCACTAATCTGACCAAGAGTGTAATAATCTTGTGCTAAGCTTATGATGATAATGGAAAGATTCCTCCGAGATGGAGATCTCCAAAGTAATACAACATCATCGTCATCATGATCAATCACCAGCCGTAATAACAGACTATTCAGCATAAAGAGTCAGCAGCAAGTAGCAATAATAATAGCAATCACAATGCATGATCTATGTGGAATTGCAATCTTTTCTCCTGCTACATATATTACAATATCATTCCTTCTTCCTTGTTCCATTCTCCTCGAGCGAGTCAACACGATAATCATCTTAAGTCTTTGAAGAATATAGCTGTTGGGCCCGGATTGAACTTTTTGAAGAAAGAAGATGAATACGATGCAATTTTTGCTTTACTGCGTAAGAATGTCGAATGTCGTCGCTATGCATATTTTTGCCCAATCCGTAGAGTAATAATAATATCATGTACAAGAAAAATGGAGTACGCCAAATAGTTCCGTACACTTTATTATCATCTTCGTCATCCTTCTTCGTAATACTCCTATTCTGCTGAAAATCGTGGTGATTTTTTTTCCTCTGGTCCGAAGAAATCATGCTTGAACCATACCAGTAAATAATGCAAGTGATATAACTCTCTCTGAGGAGAGAAGAGAATAAAGAGGCGAGTGAATGAATAAAATGAAGAAAAGTTGATGAAAGGCAAAGACCCCAAAGGTCGCTCCTGTGGTCATAATAATAATTTTTATACGGTGATGCTCATCATCATCATTTTCTGCTTCTCCCATGAGCAATATTATTCAACAAAGAATAAGAAGACGAGCAGTGAAAAAAATATGTTTGAAACATCAGCGTGCTCATATTTTTCGACGTTTCTCCGTCCGGTTTCCTCATTCTTTTTATCTTGCGTGTCCGCATACGTAAGAACATATGCATACGTTGCTATTGTGTTATATAACACATATTTTTTTCAAAAAATGAATGCAGGTCTATACGAAACGAAAGGACCTGTGGTCCTAGTAGTCCGGGTGCGTCAATTCCTCTTCGGTTCCTACTTGTTCAGGGATTATCTTTTGAGCTGAGCAATGGCAACAAATGCTTATTAGAGCAGGTTGTAAACCTCACACATTTCTTATGGATCCGCTCCTCCTTTGATGGTGCTAATGATGGTTATTGTTGAAAAAGGCTGGCAAACGTCCGTGGGTTAATGAAATGAGCTCCTTCGTACTCTTTTTTATATTTTTTCCTGTAAAAAAATATCTTACACTGCAGGAGAAGGAGAATGATGATGATGGTCACGGCTCACTGGGTATCCAATAAACCCAACATACATAACACCCAACCAACAAGTTACATATTATATTCTCTTTCTAATGCTTACTTGTACTGCATTGTTGAATTGAAAAAAAAACCCTTTCCCTTTTTTCGATTCTGTACTGATCAACATTCCGATAATACTATGTATAGTGGAGCTTCATGATTCATGATGAGGTGGTCGATGATGATCTATCGACATTTCGTTTTATTTATTATGCATTGTTGTTAAGAGCTGCTTCCGTAAGAGCATAGTTTTGCTCACTGAAATGTTTGGCAAGGATTTGAGTTCTCATTGTTGTCTATAAAACCATGCATGCTGATGTTATCATGTCTACTACGTTCCCTCTAATGGAAAAAATAAGTGTGATTAAAACAAAAATAGTGTTTTTTGAAAAAAGGCTTTCAAAACTATTCTGTCTGTAGACAAGAAAATCAATTTATAAAATCACCCCGGGATACATCATCTTGTGATTTGATATGTAATTTCTTTAAAGTTTAATTGAATTAAGTGTGCACATTATGGAGGCAATAGGAAACATGCTAAGTGAGCAGGAGCCCAATAATGTAGCAGTAGTTGACATGACACCATTATTATTGCTCAAGAATGCTGTTTTGTGAGGAGAATGATTGTGTGGATGTTGATGATGATGATACGTTTGCATGATAATGTGTTCCCCGAAGGGCTAAAATCTTTATATAAAAACAGTTTTTGTTTATTTTGTGTGTACGTGTCGTTAATACCTAATAACAATAATAATAAATTAGTAATTTTAGGCTCTTTATCATCCTCACAATTGTATGCATGCTCGTGCGTGACATTATATTACATCACTTGCATTAGGAACAGTTAGTTAAAATGTCAAATAATAATGGCGCAGGCAGTAACTTTACTCTAAGCTCAGCTCCACGTGTTGAGTATTTATTTTCTCGTAATGGATCCACTCAAAAGTCTTAATTGAAATTTAACCTGATGTGTAAAATTAGACAGTGTTGAAGGAACATAAGATAAGCAGGAATAAAAGACAGGTGACAGGTGCAATGATAATAAAGACGAAGAGAGAAGGTGTGATTCAACGATAGAGAAATCCTTTCGTTTTTAACTATAATATTTACTTATATTTTTTTGAAGATCATCAACTTCACTCATTGCCATGCACAAAGAAGTATTAAATGACTTGACTTTATGCATAAATAAATAAACAAACATTCTTAATTTGAGCCGTGTCAACTATCAATTTTCAACATGATAATCATTCAAAAAGGCAGTCAATTGAACTTTTGGAGAAATGAATGGAAGAACAAGACGCTACCTTGTAGTCTTGTTAACGATATGATAAACATTTGAAAAAAAATAATTTGCAATGATAGCCATGTAATATCTATTTTTCGTTTTCCCCAAAAAGTAATTTAATAACACTATTGATATTATTTCCCAATCTTCTACTTCAGCTTGACACTGATGATGACAGAAAGTGATAATGATCCAAAAGACATAAATACATATAGAAAGAAGGAATCCATCTTCTCACTTTTCAGTTAAAAAATAAACACCCTTCCTTTCCATCTTATTTTTAGTATTTAAAACACGTACCTATGTACGTACTTTAGATTTTTCCATCATCAGTGTCGTCATCCGTAATTCCCCAAAGAGTGAATTTTCAAGAGTATTGTAATCCTATTTGGATTTTAATTGAGTTACAGCAAGGGCTCAAAATTGAGTAATGTGTCATATCCTCCTTTTAATAGTCGGCAGGTTTTGTGTCCTTACTTTTGAATTACACGTTTTCCCAAAACTCCATTCATTCCACATTCTCGCTTTCCTATCAATTCATGATCCTCTCGACAAGTGTGAAAGTCAAAAGTACTAATATGTTTTTATGAAGAAAAAAAATAAATTAAAAGCTTAAAAAGCTCTAAATGGCTGGCGAGACAGGTGTGCCAAGGTATATTATACTTGCTACTTATAGCAAGCCGGATAAAGGACCAAAAGGCCTCCGAGAGGGATGATGAAATTATTTATTATTATTAGTTTATTTTTAAGTTTAGTTATCAAGTACTATTATTACCTTGTTTCATTATGTAATCGTCACATATTCTCACACATTTTGATTTGAGCATTAAGAAGCAAAGTAAATAGCATATGCCATCACGTCTCTGATTTTACGATTTGACGGATTATCATGATGACAAAATATTTAGCATGTGCGAACAGGGATGATGATTGGCTGTAAAGTAAACATATTAAAAAAAAATTCCATGCATTTCCTAACAGGGATGTGTTACGCACACAAAAAAATCGTAAAAAAAGTTGCGGCTACTGTTGTTACTGTCCGCGTCAATGATTGTTTTAAAATGAATTTGTTGATGAGAGTAGAAATCTGAAAAGTCATCTATCATTTCATTTAACAAGGGGATGATACTGGTGACAAGGAAGCAGTTGACTTTTGAACTTGTCCATTTTTTTCATCTAGTTCAGTTGAGTTTGTAGTGTTGAGTCATTCCATTACATTCCCACTTGCAGACAGACAGTATTGGTATCAATGAAGCAGAAAAAAACAAATAAATAATGGGCTTTGCCTAAAGATAAAAAGGAATGAAATTGAAGAAATAAAAAAAGAGAAGCGATTCTACTACTGACGATATGGCCACTGGCGATTTATAATTTTTTTTAAACAATGTTTTATCCGGTTGAAAAGAAATCTACAGAGCCATAGCCAGTTTCTCTGTCTATTTGACTCGGCAATGTCATTAATATATGTTTTCTTCGAGGCGCATCGCTGAAGCAATAAAAGAGAGATCCTTCCAGGTTTACTTTTTTTCGCTATATACTTATATTTATTGCTAGGATCGTTATTACATACGTCCAGCCTTTGAGAAAGTTGAAATTGAACTGATTACCCATGTGTTTTATATAGTGGTCATCATGAGATCAAGAAGACGACGACCGAGATAATCTTCTTGATTCATGACCATTATCATTTACATCTGCTGTGAGAGTAGTCCTCTTATTCCTTTACCACCCTTCAACTCAACTAAACAACAGCGCATCTTGTCCAATAACCTATTATACATTGTTGCTTGAGCAGTGCAGCGTAGAACTGGACTTGACTGGGCACTACTACTGGTCAGCTAGAGTCGAGTCGAGTGGCAGGAGAAGAGGGCACACTTTTCTTTCATTTTATTTAATCACGGATCACATAGGATCCTATTATTTGTTTTTTTTTCATTCTCTTCTCTGTTAACTTTTTTACGATATTTTTTTCTCCTCTTCTTCAAGGGTTAACCAAAACCACACATTTATTGTTGTTCCTCTTTGTTAAAAGTTTTTCTCTGGCTTGTTTTCTGATTATGATTATTATGATAGCAAGTGTTACGTCGTCTGTTATTACCACCATTACTTACAAGTTTACATTACATGGAGCATCACACAATCAAAATGATAATGATAAATATAAGTAGTAATAATTTCACTCTCGCATTTTTTATTTGTGTTGCTGGAAAGACGGGAAAAAGCCGCTACAATCTCTGCAGAGAGAGTGAGAGCCGGTTGTGACTTTTCCTGCTGCTATAATGTTAGCATATTTCCAGTTCCTTTTCATTCCAGTCATACAATTCAACCATTAAGGATGGGCCTTTAAACAAAAATTTGTATGCATGCATGCCTAAAAACTGTATTTACCGGAGAGATTAGCGACTTGAAAATTCTAAAAACCAAGATATGTAGTTTAGTCGCATTTCCTTCTATATCCTTGTCTTCCTCTCACATTTAAAAAAACATCCCTGCTGTCTAGCTTATCCTTGTCGCCTCACTTTCAACAACAAAAAATCTCTTTCCGAGACAAACCTAACAGGATTTAGAAAATGAACTTCAGTCATATAGAGAGATTCATGAATGCTTGCATCGAAAAGTTGCAGTTGCATGATTTCATATACGTTATGCATTATATGATAAACAATCCTAATGGACCTACCTTCTTTGTTGTTTGAACAAACACAACTTGTTGCTGAAGCAATTTTTTTTCTCTCCCTTGCGAGATCTCCTCAGGTTTCCAAACTGGATCTTCTTCTTCACCGCAGCAGCGTTCGCTCAGTTATAAAAAAAACCATACGACGACATGACATACACACAAACGACGATCACATCACATCGCCATTATTATTTGCTCACGGCTTAAAACAAGTACCACCGCCATCCTATAATACAATTATAATAACACTGTGTGCAATAAGTAAGTAGTTTTTTTTCGTCTTGGAGGAAATGCACGAAAGTAAAAGAAGAAGAACGAGTAGAGGATCCATATCATGATCGTGATGGTCATTGCCAAAGGGATCCCCTTGACCACCACACATATCCACCGGAGATATGCTGCTCTTCCCACTTTTTTTATCGTCTTTCAGTTTTTTAGTGGGATGGTCTCACTTGTTTCATTTCGATTTTTTATAATGTTACTTTGTAAATAAGCAGTTTCATTTTCACCTGATGCACGGGTGGTGGTGGACATCAAAAAAAGAAGTCGTCCATGTTGTTGTTGCAACATGAGGAAATGGTAGAGAAGAAGAGTAAACAGTTTCGAAAATGAAATGCATAAAAAATATAAAAAAGTGGGAGGAGGGAAGAAGGAAGAGGAGATTTTTTGTCTGTCTATTTAACTTTGACATGGCATCAAGTATGTTTGTTAACCATCTACTTATGGAGATATATACCTATATGAGTACGTAAGATATCACACCTGGTGGTTCCATGGAAGTAACGAGACCGACATTTTATACTTATTATTATTATGATTGTTAAGTACGTTGGTGCTACAACTCCATTCCTCCACAGCTAATAAAAAAGTAACAAGTTATGTGAAAAATAAATATGTAATGCTTTTTCAAAAAGTTGACACTCGTGAGGGAGGAACAGGGATTCTGGTAATATCATAAAACACATTTTTATTATGCGGAGTACGGAGAGAAAAAAATATTTTGAAATTCCTCAAGAGAAACGTCATAGTTAAATAGTTGTGATGACGCGACGTGGTGTAGGATCACAAACTATCTTATTTGTTGCTTTTGAGATGAAGGAACGACAGACAACTTGTTCCATGATCAACATGGGCTCATCAGCATTCATGTAACCAAAGTAAACCAAGACCTTGCCTTGTGATGTGATGGGAGCCATAAAAGGGATCGTCAAACAAAACGAACAGAAATGCAACAAAGGAAGACAGACAGTCAGTTTAAAGAAATAACTGGCAGAAAAAAATAGACTGGACAGGAAAAAGCATCATAATAATATATAAGTACAAAAAAGATCAGAATCTCAGTTTTAAGTGAGTCAATTACCAAAGCTCTTCAATTGCAAACTTTGACTGATTTACTTATTTTTAAGGCGAAACCAGAGTTCACTCATTGTTCATTATTGTAATGTGGCTATATTTCATTATTGTTGTTGCAAGGCGTACTTTTTTACATTTTTGTTTTTTTGTGGCTCATCTTGTTATCCTGTTGCCTTGGAATAATAATAAGTCGGTCGACTGGTCCGTTTTTCTTAACTTTCATTTTCCAAAGAAAGGAAATGTATTTTTGTTTTGTTTTTTGCCCCCAAAATTATTCCTGTTAAGCATGGCATAATATGAAAATCAAATAAAATAAAAATTTGAGACATGGGCATGCCTTGGAATTATCCTATGCAGGGATTTATGGAGCTTCTTGTTTCGCCATTTTATCGCAGAAAACGGCATACTCTATGAAATGAAACTTAAATGAACTATGCATAATGTGGCCAGACGAGCTTTATAATAGCTTTGTTTATCTCTTGTCTGCATAAATCTTTGTCTGATGAACGAACCAAGGAGCAAAACTTAAAAACGCAACAGCTAAATAGTCCATCTCCGCTTCCTTTTCAACTTTTTTGCTCCCCCTTCTCCATTGTCTTGGACGAAGCCTATATGCAATTGTTGCAATAATGCAGACATACACATACCTATCTATCCACTTATTATTGCAGGAGAATATTATATAAGACTTACATAAGCGAGAGAGTTTACCTTGTTCCATGGTAACTCAACCGTGACGTAAAACAAGTAAACTAGTCTACCCCATTAATAAGAGCAGTTGTTTTTTTTTCATAAAAAAAATGTACGCAGAGCATATCCAAAGTTTTACAACTTAGGAAAGGTAACTTTTCGTCAAGTAATTCATTTACCTGAGAAACGCAAGGGATCGTGATGTTGCGTAATAGTAAAATTCCAGCCAAAACTTCGAGTTTGTCCCTTCTGTGCACTATTGCAAATTGCACTACACTTTGATTTATTCCAAGAATTTGAAAAAACAAAAATGATTTGGTGGGGTTTTTGGACCCGTCACCGCTACTCCGTAGTATCATAAAACAATCATTATCATTCCAGCTTCCCGTCCCTGTACAATCTCTGCAAGAGATAAAATCTGCTGAGAAGCAAATGAATGCCCCTATATAATTTTTTTTGTTCATTCTCAGCAGAGCAAAAAAAAGTAGCAGCTTTATCCATAATCCTCCAAGAAATGTGAGCTGAGCCAAATTTTTTGAGTATTAAACAGGAAAAATATAATATGTTACTACCGCAAAAAGTGATCAAGTAAGCTGGTCATGATTCATGACTCATCATCATCCCATCTGAAGAAAAAGCATCATTAGGGGAACAAACTACCAGACACTTTATTCTTGTCTATTGTACATTACCGTGTCGTTGTTGCAACCAACACCTATTTATCCTATTCAAAAATAACTACGAAATTTGTAGAAAACTCTCAGTATTTTTGTGTAAACGTCAAGCAAAAAAATATATTCTTGTTTCAATGCCAGAGAGACGGAGAGTGAGAATTCCTTCTTCCTTCATTGTTTCTGCTCAGCTCAGAGCTATTTTGTCTTGCTGCATGTTATTTTTGCTGGAATTTCCTGTGTTTGCTTGCAATGATGACCATCACGGGGATGGGGATGATGATGATGAACAGCAGAAGATCATCTTCTTGATTCTTGCTGATGACGATGATGATGAGCAAAAATTACTTTATTGCTTTTCATACAACAGCAGCACAAGCCACCAATATTTTTTTTTTGTTCAGTATGGTTACGTTTCACGCTTTGTAATTCTCCATGGATTAGTTTTACTTGTTAAGTAAATGCAACACCACCGCTAATACCTACATACTCTGTGCTGTAAAGAGATTTTGATTTACACACCAGATAAAAGAATTACTTCACAAATATTTTGGGTATTTTGTCTGCTATACATGCTACAAACATTCATATCTCTGCTTTCCATGAAAAACATGAGTAGTGGCTGGTTTCGCTGGATAAAAATTTGCTAAAGTGTTTCCTTCATCGCGTTAGGCATGCCTGGTTGATAAAATGAGGATGATGTTCCCTCCTGATAATGATGATGTAAGCTGTGCAAGTTATTAGTAAAAAGTTTCTATGAACTCATTTGTTTCCAGTGATGATGATTGATAAGATACACAGAGCGCAGGTACATAACAATTCAATGATATGGTTGCATACAAAGTTTACACCAATTATTCTCAGCTTCTGCCTAAAAATGATTCTCCATGGTCCATGGCTGCAATAAAAAAATGTATGAAAAATGCAACAATTTCTGCAGCATTACAAAATGTGAGCGCATTAACAAATTGCGAAAAGTAAACAAAATCATTTTGCTAGACCCATGAAAAAAATTACTAAATAAATTCCTAGATAAAAGCAATTTCCCAAGCTTGTGTGTGATGAGGCCCTAAAAACAAAAACAAAAAAGAATCAGTTCATTACTTCGTTACAACTTGCAAGGCTGCTAGAACATTAGCGTTGAAGCACAAACATGGCATAATTTTGCTCAATCAATCAGCAACTCGTCAATCCTCACGTAACTCAATTCCCCTTTTTCACATGTCAGCATTATATAATTTTATTTTCATAAGTAAACGATCTGATTGTATAAAAGTTGAATGCAGAACAACCTCATCCCTTAACTAGCAGTGCAATAAATAACCACGAGTTTTTCTACCACTGCTGTGATGATTCCCCTTTACTTCACACTGTTGCACGTTGACATTTCAAAAAATCCCATCATTTTTATCCTCACGCTCAAGCCAAGTGCATCGTCATCTAACAAATCAATGCCGCAATAAAATAAATAGTAGCGCAAGCTTACTTTATTTATACATTCAATCTCAATGTATTTGAAAAGAAAAAAGACAATACGCCATAAAAAATCCAATTTCAATAAGCAAGTAATCTCGTTGGTGCTCATGAACTTGCTCAGGATTCAATATCAAACAAGAAGTAAGGGCGAGAGATTATCGTTGTTGCTGCCGCTATGAGAAATTATGGCAAGTGAAGCATATACATCGTTTTTGCTCTTTAGCAGCGTTTTTGCATTTTTTCCTACATTCAACATAATATATATATTGTTGATAGTATTTACCTTAGTGTCCCGTAACGTAGATAGCACTTTACTTACTGCACTCATACCGCAACGCATCAGAGTATGTATTCCTCTTCTTCATTTTTTTCCATTTCTTATTGACTTATCTCCAAGACCTGAATAAATAAATGAATGGCTGGCTTTCTTTTACCATATAGTTTCTGCTACTGACTTGCAATAAAAAATATATCATACTTATTTTTTTATCTTTGTTACCCCTTTTTCTCTGTCTCTCTCCGTTTGTTAAACAAATGTGGTTAGGTAGCAGACGTGTGTATGTAGTCAAGTCGTAGAGATTTTTTTTGCAATAAACTACAGTTTTGTTTGTTGTAGCACGGATTATTGTTTGTAGGAAAAGTTCCCACGAGTTCATGGGGACAAAACTTGAGCTTAAACTCTACTCGCAACTAACCACCACCACAAAATCAGTAGTCGACTCGACTCGAGCACAAAGCGGCGGATGGACGAGTGCATAATAACATGGTTTGCTTAATGCCACTCCTGCTGCTACCATCCACTTTTCTTATATTTATTTTTATGAATTTCACAAAAGTCTACATTTCAACAATAATTTGATTGCTTACCCCACACACACTTTGCTTATCCTTTTGTTGGAAAAACGTTAGCGTATAAGCACACTTGCTATTATTTACAATATATATATCGGATATGATGGGAAAAAATTGTTGCACTTGTCTGTTTTTTACAAAAAATGTTAATAATACGGTACATTCTGTTATTTTTACATACTTGCTTGCAAATCTGATTTTTGCAACAACAATAACACATTGTTGAATGTGTGGACTGTGTGCAGTAGTAGGAGAGATGATAGGATAAGCTGATGTTAATGGTGTTAACAAAATGACTCGTCTTTCTCTTGCCAGCAGGACTTGTAGTCTGAAATCGAGAATATGAAGCAGACTGATTTTTATAGATATATGCATCTTTATATAATTATGCATTTGTGAATATCTGGTGTGACGTAGCCTAGAGCAGACCTATATAATATATTTATTTGCATTGTTTCAATTTGAACTCACTGCTGCTGCGGTGGTAATAACAATTAATAAATCATCTTTGGTTATTGTTGCTCCTATAATTGTAATAATGGTTGTATTAATTGTGACGCGAAATGAAAAGGGGCCATATTAATAACGTTTACGTCTTTCCTATAATTGTGTGGTGTAGGATTTTGCTCAAAGTTGGCTATTGTCATTAAATTGTATTGCGTGGAAGTAATCAGCAATATTGTATGCATGCATACAGGTGCACTGAAAAAGAAGCAAAGAAAAAAATTTGCAAGGAAGAAGAAGAAGAACGGATGAAGATGATGATAGGAGGAGTGGAAGCATACAAGTAATTAGGATTAGGTAATTTGACTTGACTGACTTACTCTACCTGATTGACGCTGTCAAGAGTTTAGGTCAAAAAAATTTGAATTAGCTCGACTGAACAAATGTGTTCTGCTGTATGGCAGGAGATTTTGATTAAATAAGGGGATTATTTATGTGATTTTTTATTACGGATAAATGCAGAAAAATGCATACAATTATCAATTAACTGGACTATTATTACTTCCACTCATTGCTGATTGCATTATGCTTATGAATGAATGCGTCATTCATTCAAAAAAATGTAGCGTTTGTATTTATCATATTCGATATTGACTATTGCATAAAAAAATAATTTATTTATTGTTGATTCAACTAGTCGAACAAGTAGCACAGTATGAGTGTGTCTCTGTGAGATTTATCGTCAGTAGTGGCAACACTTATCCTCATCAGATGAGCATCATCATCATCCTCCTCATTCGCCTCATGTGATCCTTTGTGTTTGCCTTGGTTGTGTCTTCATCACCCACAAACCGTCATTACAGACATCAAGCAAACAACCACTCTGACAACTTTAATGAATGAACGACAACAAAACAAAGACACCTCAGCAGTAGCAAGTGTGCCGGCATTGATTTCATTCATTCATTCATTCGTCCCATCATCTCTCATGTTATTAGTCTAGAAGAGCCAATAATATTTAAATTAAATTGTGATTGCATGGTTGAAAAAAATGTTTGATCGTTGTTAATCAACTTTATAGCATCTTGTGTCGGTGAATCCTCTTCGCATCATCATTATTACGATTACCACGAATCTTATTTGAATTACAATTAGACGGAACGTGCCATTTAATTTGTAGCAATGTGGTAGTCGCACGCATGCCAAATCTGGTTATGGATTGAATGAATTCTTTCGAGTAATTTACAATCAGAGTAAAGATGTTGTGACTAGACAGGGAAGCCCAGTGCATCTCATCACTTCCTTCGAATAATTTAATCAAATACTTGATATTATTATGAGATCATCCTGTTTTGTGGTATTTTGTCTGCTCATTCTTACAAATTCCACAATAAGAGTGAATCAAGCTGTTATGATGATTCATTGTGAATATTTTTAATTGTTACACAATCAATAAATCACATAACGCGGATAGTGCATAGTGTGCATGACTTTGTGGGGTTACATCACTCACAGTATTTTCTTCAGGTAATGAGGAAGGGGCACCGAGGAAAAATAAAAAGCAGCGAAAATCTTTCTTTTTTTCTCTCCTGTTACGTTCATATTTCTTCTAATTTACTACGGACATTGCATGGACATAACAATAAGACATGAAAACCACACGACATTGCTCATACATGCATGATTGCGATTATAACGATACATAATATGAATGACGAGGATATTATGTAAGCAAATTTTAAACGAGTTCTTCCCATCGTCATTATCACGCAAGTTAAACATTTATTTTAGCAATTTATTTTGTTTCATGAATTGAAATGAAACAAAAGGCACGAGAGTGTGAACGTTGATTTTGATGATGTGAGCATGGCTGCAAACGGTACGGCACTGTGCAAGAGTGCATGTTACTATCGCTGCTCTTCTTCGAACCAGGCGCACAAAAGTTGACGATGACTGGACATTCCGGATGTCACTCATTTACGATGAAAACAATGCGACGTTTAATTCTCTATACACCTCATTCGTGCTGCCACAACCACCTACTCTTCAAGAAAACAATATCCACTTGAGAATCCTTTTGTCTATTTGTCTGTCCGATGAAGAAAAAAAAGGTTCATTTGATCGAATGAATAGATGAAAAGCAGGCTATAGTATAATTTTTAGTATAAAAACAGTATATTATAAGATTTTGTATGGATTGTCCACCCATTTACTTCAAAGCGAAAAATGAATGACTCATAAACAAGCTATTCCATACAACAAAATGATTGTTTTATGCTCTCATCTTTTTCAATTATTCGGCATGGAAAAAATTAGCAAAAAAGTCCATTAATAAAAAATGACCATAGCACAAGTCACCACTACTGGATGGACTGGAGTGAGTTTTGTTCTCTTTGAATGTAATTAGTTAGTCCAGCCAGCCATGAGGACTGACAGATAGTAAAGATTTTTTTGTGCTACCACAAAAGAAAAAATCAAAAACCCTGCTCCATGCATCTTTCCAATAGACTCGAATCACAAGCATGATTTTGTCCATTGTGTGGTGGCGATCTGATGATGTAATATTTATACCCGAAAAGTGGCAACAATGACGTTTAACAAATTACACGGAACAAAAGCGCGTGTAATGATCAAGTGGGTATGAAGATGATGATGATGTCATTTCAGCATGAATATTTTAATGTTGTGTTGAATAGACTGGACATTTGAAAAGGTATGCATATAAAAAATTACTGGCATTATTATTAAAATGACACACTGACACTGAACTGTACAGGTGTAGCCAGTTTCGTATGCACATATTATGCTCATCTCTCAGATGTTGACTTCACGTGCAGCAGCAGCAAGTGAGTACAGTTGTTTCCAAAAGGATCTTTGAGGCCGCACCTGAAGACGGCCTAAAACGTCTTTTGCGGTCTGTATTGTTAGTCCTCCTGTGTTTCTCATCCCTAACCTCACACGCAAACCCACCATCACAACGGCACCAACAACAATACCTGCTTTCATTCATCATTGTTGTCAATACAAAAAAATGATTTTCTAATGATCTCCATTATTGCTATTATTATATTATGCTTGCTTGGTGGTGGTAGAGAATTTCTTGACGGAGCTGTAAAAGAGTAACATTTTTATGACAATGCACAAGAGATTACCCTGCGTTGTTTTGTAACGCTAATTTCGTTTCTATTATAAAAATTGTTCCTGCGAAAGTTGCATTTTGTGTTGATGTTGTGTTGGCCCTCTTGTACCACTACTGACTGAATGACCTAAACTTTTAACTCCTGTCTACGAGAGTGCATGCATATTAATCTGTTTTGTTTACGACAAACGACTAAAATGCATCTGACATGTGTATATGACAAGATTGACAATGGGCTTGCAATCATCTTATCGACAGATCGACCAAAAAGATGAGGTTGTATAAGATCACATCCATGTGTATCCATACGTGTAACTCTGTAGACGTGGCTGATGATGAATAATGTCAGGCGAAATATTGCTGTCGTCATCATGATCACGAATATAAATGATACCATGATACATTGATGACGATATGGATATCCCGTCATTTTACTGCCCTACCCTCCTCCCAGTTCTATTTTTACATTTACCCTCAAACGCTGACAAATACGTACCAACTAAACAACAAAGCACTTCGTTTATGACTAATTTGATCAATTGTTTAAAATAATCCGTTTTTTTATTTTTTCTTGCAGCTCTACTAAACAAGTCACTACTACCATTATGGATAGTTGCCGTTGGAGTAGTAGTTGTTCTACCAAATGTAAGTGAAGAAACTGATATTTTTTTTTCTTCTTAACTTTTTCTTGTTAACAATTTTTCTATTCTTTTCTAAAAAATATAAATAAATCATTTTCATAGATTCATCATGTTCATACGCACCTATCCAAACCGTCTACTTTTCAATTTTTATTCGTTCATCAAAGGCATTGTAAAACAGCAGCGTGGTAGTATAGATGCGCGCGGAATTATGACACTCTTTGATAGCAAAAATATTATTATTGATGGCAATGGAGATAAATCTATTCTTGTGAAAAGGTTGGGTCATTTTCGTCGACAGTCGATACATGTCAACCAAATATATTATCCAATCCATCATTACCACGTTGTCTTTTCGTATTTGTCTTCTGACAATGAGGCATCCAGCAACAATACTAATCAAATATATATATCTCCTTTTTTTCTTAACAATTCACCTAATGAAATGGAAACTGATTGGAAAAAAAGCAACGAATGCAAACTGAAAAAAAATTATATATAACAGAACAGCAGCAGGTTAAAGAGCAAATGTACGTGTAAGAATGAATGATCGAACAACTACCACGCACATTTTTTTCTCTAAATATTACCTAGACCGACCGGGGTCGTCGCCGCCAACGAGGCAGTGTTCGTTTCATGGTAGGTATGTTAGTGGTCCAAGCCTTATATAGACTAATAAATGTGGTCGTAGTTTTGCTGTCGTTGTCCTATAACGATAACCAAAAACGTTAATAATAATATCCACCACTACAGGTAATATTATTGTTGTAAGTAATTGTTTTCTAAAGAAGAGACGAAGAAGAAGACAAAAAATATAAACTGTGTGTCTCCTTTGTATTCAAACGTCTTCGGCTAACAATGCAAGACAATGCAGCTGGTGTGATACTTCATCATCGTTTCATCACGGTTAGTAGAATTTAGCATTTTAAATATAATAGACAGAGAGGAGGAATAAGTAAATAAGCGAAATAAAATATTCCACGAACATTTAATTTATCCTCATCCAACGCCACTTGCATAGCATTACCGTTCATCATCAGCATCATCAAAAGATTAAATAAATAAATCGCTAGTTGTAGATATATAGATTCGTCCACATTATTCTTCTTAAAAGAGAGCACCAGAATGCCGAATGCAATGCGTTTTTGTAGTTTTCTTTGAGTAGTTAACCTCGAGAGGTGGTGGTGGAGCACTCGGCTCTGGCTCGACAGAAAAATTGAAGTGAGTGCGTATTTAACATATTACCTGCTGCACTACGTAACAAGTTGCGTGGGCTGATATGATGATGCTGATGATAAGCGATAAATATTTTAATGCTTCTCTTCTCTTGAAAAAGAATAAATAAATAAGTATAGCGAAACAAGAAGGAATTGAGTTCTCTGTGTGGTGGTGGTGGTAGTGGTGAAGTGGAGGAGCCCTTTCACTTTTTTTCACGATGATGATGATGATGATGATGTGTGCTTCACGTTTTTTTTGTTTTGCTCCTTTACCATTTCCATCATCTAACAATAGGACTTGCTTAGGCTCGATATCTGCTATATCTCCTGCGATGATGCGATGATGAATAAAAAGGGCTCAACCAGAAAGGATTTTCAATATTCTTATATATGATGACTGACGCTGCTGTGTTGCTTATGGCAAAAGCGCCGCAGCGTTCTTTCGTAGCGAAGCTATATATGTATGCAGTAGTATGCAAGTTATTTATTTATTTATTTATTTATTTAAACGGGGCACTTTGCTCTCTAATGTGTGTATTGACTATGCCAATATTATGCTTTAATGCCTGCATACTTAATACGTTTTTTTCATGAGAGATTGCATCACATCGCGTAGTAGAGCATGGCAGCTCGTCTTGCCCTCACTCACAAACAGTCAGTGTCTCTCTCTCTCTCACTTCGCCTGAAAAGAAATTCTTTTCTGCTTTTGTGTTTGCGGAGGAGTAGGAGGAGGAGAAGGTTTGAATTGAATGAGGTGATTACCATGTTGCGTTTGTTGTCTGTTGTGTAGTCTTTTTTGCAAACTGCCAATATGCAACAGCAGCAGCAGCGTTCATGATGATTATGATGAACAGAGGAAGCAGGAGTCGCGAGGAGACAAGAAGAGAAGAAGAAGAGGAAAACCCATCATCATCGTCATCCTATGCAAAAGTATATGCAATGGATGTAGAATATGATTATGTAGTAGGTAATTGTTTGTAGGAACATATAGGCAGAAGCAGAATAAGGAACAAGTTTTTTAGCTTTGTTGGTAGGTACCTTTCGAAAAAATGTATATACATAACATCATATTTGAGGGTAACGACGACCAGCATTAGAGAACAGAGCACCACAGCAGAAGATGATAATAGTATTTTAAAGAAGAGCTAGCAAAAGTCAGTAGCCGAGTTATAGAGTACAGAAGAAAAGCAGAGGTTTTTTTTGCAAGAAAAAAAAATAATAATAGAAGACGAAGAAGAAGGAAAAGAAGAAAAGCGAAATGCAGCAAAAATATACAAGTACGGTGAACGTTGTTGTTGTATAAATTTACCTGAATGTAATGGGGTAGTATAATGGTCGATGGTATTATTATTATTATTATATATTTATATTATTATTATGCATGAAACACGAGGAGGTTGAAGTATGGGGTGTATTAGTAGGAGCCGCATATAGAAAAAAGAGAGTCTTATATATGCAAAAAGTGTGTATAATCATATGGATAAATGCAAAGCGCAAAAGAGTAATATTAAATATTATTATGAAGATGAAAAAAATATGAAGATCATCAAAAGCCGCGTGTGTGTGTGTTAACATATCAGCAGTATATTACCTGCCAAAATTCCGCAAAAAAAGAAGATGCACGGCAGTGCAAATAATATCGAGGAATTTTGATGGTGAACGAAATATGATGAAAAAAAATTGGTCAATCCTCTCTCGCTCTCGTGAAAAAAAATCTTTAGCTTTTGCCATGCACAATATGTAATTTTTGATAAAAATGAAGAAGAATCTGTTGTATATAAAAATACCTGTTATACATAATATTATAATGTTATTGTTGTTATGTGATATGGTTATTATATGTGAAGTGGAGTATGGATGAGCTATTATTAGGTGGCTGAGTTTGTCTGCTGGTGATTACACTATATAGACACTTTTTCATCTTCTTGAATCCTTTTTTCAACTTGAGTCCAAAGAATTCTTTAAAGCACGTTTTTTAAAGCTATTGTCATGCTAAAAATCTATACAATGCAGTATACCCAATACACATCATCATCCACATCATTTTTGTATCGTGTGAGCATATTATTTTGTATACTTTTTTTAGAAGAAAAGGTTAAAAAGAGATGCATTGTTGAAAACAAAGTGCTTTTTATGCTTGTTTGACCATCTGTCTTGAAATGAAATGGATTGATGGGTTGAGGAGAGAAGGAAAAGGTATGAACATCAACTACTGTAATCTGACTTACCTTCTCGCTTACATGTGCCATATGTTTTATATATTACTTGCCTATCTATATCTTCCTTGAGAAAGCTTAAAGTAAAGATTCTTTAACAGTTCCTCTGTGTTTTATTTAAAAAAATCTCAACAGGATGAGCACCTTTTCTGTAAGAAGAAAAGGGATTTTTTGAGAAGGAAAAAAATGAGTCTCAATGTTTTTAATTGGATTGGACAAGTCATATTAAAGAGTCATAGTGAGAGCGGAAAAAACATTTTTTTGTAATAAAAAGCTACAAATATTATAAAAGACATAAGAAATCAACGAAATAAGAGTTTGCGCTATTACTGGTTAGTTTGCAACAATGACATGATTATGATGATGCAGGTAAATTCCTGTGAAAAAAAGTAAAGCAGAAATTGACAGTCAGGAAAGTTTACGTTTTTTACAAACGCAATCAAAATGGACATCGGCCACGAAAACCAGAGACACATTATGCAGTTGGTAAAATATGTATATATCGTTCGTCGAGGAACTCATTTGTGCATAAAAGTTGCATAAGCTTTTTTGGTGCAGTTTGCATTTTCTCAACAAAATTAGTGGACATGGCAACGCATGTTACACTATTCACACTCACTGCAGTGCATGACAATGTAATGCACTTGTTTTTTTATTTCCTAAAGCAAAGCTTTATTTTTATTTATAGGGCATTTCTTCTATTACTACTGTAAACTGTCATGGGTTGACGTGTAATCACCATAATAACCAGAAAATATTACGTTGCCATGACCATCATCATTATTACTTCACTGCTTCACAGCACCACTACATAACATACTGGCTGGGCTCGACATCATCAGGAATACAGCCTGAAAGAATTTTTTATATATTTTTTTTCTGCTTTATAGTCTTCTAGCTGTGTGAGTCTGTGATCAGAGCAGAGAGAAGAAAACAAAAATCAATCACGATGATGATTACTGTTCACTCACTCTCCATTACATTGGTTTGGTTTTGGTTTCATTAACCACATTATATATAAAATGATATAGATTTTTTTAAATAAAATAGTATCAAGTATAGATATTAGATGCTCTCTTTCAAAGGTTACATTTTACGTTTTTGGTATTTTGGCTTGGGATGCAAAAGAGTGGCTGCTGCGGCAACTGCCGCTGTTGATCTGAAGGACTAGGACAGCCAAGAAGAGTGATATAAGATAGGCCCACATAAACTTTATCAATGCCATTCCCAATCACCGCACCCTTTAGTCCACATAACCACTACGATGCATGTTGTCGTCGTCGTCGCCGTGCGATCACTCGGTTAATTTTCCAATAATGCCTAATAATGTTATTAGTTAGGTAAATAAACAACATCAACAAAGGCTCTGATCGAGCTGATTTATTTAGGCATATCCATTATATCCATCCTCCTCTTGATTCATTTTTACTTTCGGTAGCTTTAATCTCTGTCGCTATATATATGTATGTATAGGTATATAAATGAGCAACACATTTAATTTAAATACATTACTTAACATTTCTATTAATCAGCTTAGTTTTCGTAATTGGATTTGATTTCCTCATTCCTCTTTTCGATAATTCCTTTTTTGTCTTTTAATGTTCGCAACGTCCCCTTTAAAACATTCAATAAATTACTTTGTGGACTATTGCGTGTTCTTATAAATGTTTTCATAACGGCAGCCGCATTTACAACTACAACAGTTGATATTTGGACAGAGCTATTTTTTATCTAAGGTGGCTGCGTTTGCATTAATATTGACGTTATATAGCAAGGAGACTGCGAGAGAGAGAGAGAGAGAGTGCTATCTCCATATTTGGAACTCGGTTACTCACGCCATCACCGTTCAACGTTCGCGCATGGTCGTTACCGATTATTCATGGTCCCATCACATATCACATCACAGCACATATTCATTATAACTCGTAATCAGTTTCTCTGCAAAATGTGCATGTACATGCATTAATATTAAAAATACCTGCATCACACACGAGGACATGTTATTTGATACAAATTATGATATGGGAGCTCTGCTGAGGTGGAATTTCGTTTTGGATGATGGTGGATGGATAAATATCGCCTCACCACGCTGTCATGTCGTTTGTCGTGAGGTGGTCTGGTCGTCGCTGGTGTGATTATTCTCGAATATAGAGATGCAGTTGGAGCATGATGACAAATTTCTTTTGACTATAAATATTTACTACCTTTCGATTGTTTACTCTCTGCAGATTTTTTTGCAATCATATAGTGTTGCAAACAACTGAAAAAAATAATCATGGCAGGAGGAATGAGATAATCTTTGTAATAAACCCCGACCAGCAGACTAAAGGCATTAATTTCTTCGAAGCGTCAAGTCAGGCGTTGTTGAGACTAAAAATGTGTAGCAAAAGTAATGATAATGATAATATTGTAGCAATTTGCAAAAAAATGTAATGTGTTTCTGTGTGTGTGTGTGGGTGCAATGGCCGAAAAAAGTGATGATGATGATGCCATGCCATGCTCAAAATGTATATATATTTTTTGCAGGCAGCGATAGGACAAGAAGTAGCTGTTGTTGTAATAGCATTATAGTAAAAGTGTTTCAATTAAAAATGTCTAAGAGACAAGCTGGTCCAACACCAGAGAAGTGGTGTGGTGTGTCTGCCCACTTGGTCTTGGATTCTCGTCGCATTGTCTTGGTAAAGGGGAAACAGCAGGAGGCTCGGATTTTTGCATTTCATTATAAATAAATAACAGAACAAAAACAGCGAATTGTGTTTTTCTTGACTTTTTCATCTTGCTCATATTTTCTACATTTTCATTCTCTCTCTAAAGAGTGTAGAATATGGTGACGTTGACGGGATGATGGTGACTGGCTAGAAAATTGCAAACTGTTTTTATATGTTCATCTAGCAGGCATCATAATAATAATATGCAAAAAAATCTCACAATCGTCATCGTCGTTCTCACACTGTGTAATTATCTAATTAACGGTGCGGTGTGGTGGGTATGGTGGTGACTTGGTTGGTGTTGGTGGTAAACGCGGTATGTTGTTCACACAAGCTGAAATGCAAACACAGTTTTTTACACAAAAGTCATTGCTTGTAAAATGACATTTACTTAAGCAAAACAGCGACAGAGGCCTAACTCTTAGGACTTGTCTGAGGATTTTCAGGATTTCACACTTATGTTATTATGCAGTAGTATGTGTGCCTATTGCGTTCACTATTGACTTTGAAGCCCAGAAGTCAAAAATGGGCAATACCATCATGGAAAAGTCTGTCCGACTTACCTTAAGCAATAATAAACGTCTGCAACTGCAGAACAAACAAAATGTGACCGTTTTTCGCATTATTGACATATTTAATTTTGTTAACCTTTTTTGTAGTGGAGTTGCACCACCCTTATCCACACACGCAGTCAGTTAGTCAGTCAGTCGTCGGCAGCCAACACGGCTAAACTTTGCAAATATTATCATTTTTGCATCACTTCAAACAACTGCCGTTGTTGCATTTTTCACTGCTAAATGGTTGCCACTTAAAAGTGGCTCGCTCACTTACACGTTCCTTCTCTGTTTGCCTTTTTAATTTGAAACACATGCCATTTCTCTCTCCCTCTAGTTGCTTTTGTTACGTCACAACAATGTTTTCCCTTATTTGCAAATATTATAGTAATAACTCATTTGCAAGCTAACCACCTCCATCATGCTAAGAACAGAATGAATTGTCAATAATATCGTTATCCTCATTGTGATGGTTGGACTTGTGCGCTGTGTCTACATACAATTGCTAACCAAAATAACAATAAAAACCACAAAATAGACTGTTATTCCATTCTTTTCATGAAAATGCACATTAGACACACTGGTAGACGATCGAAAACACTCCGTCAGTCATTTTTATTGTAATGCTATCACATTACTACTCCACATTCTATTCACCGAGTCACTCTCAGGTAACTCACATTCATTCATAGTCAAACAGCACACAATAATACAAGCCTTATATACAACATTAACTGTAATCGATCTCTCTGTCTCTCTGCTGTTTACAGTGAAGGCTATATAGGAATTCCCAAACTACCGCATTTACCACTACTTGCCATAATCGTAAAGCTTTGATGTGACTGCAGAAACAGTTTTGAGCCCTCTAAAAATGGACATGAAAGCTTTCTTCTACTGCATCGTTTACAGTGACACATTAACCAAATAAATTGCACAAAATTGAGAAAATGAAAAATGCCATAAACACGTAAATCTCTACATATAAGTATTTTATTTACTTAAAAAATGCTTATTTTCTTTGGCAAAAAGTGTTGCTCTCACGTTACCTTTGGCTGTAGCAAATTTGCACACGTGGGGATGATGCTGGTGGTGGTGACATTGCTGTTTGAAAGCGAAAGATGGGTGTCAGCATTTATGGATCTTGTATAACAAAATGCAGAATGGCCACTTGTACTTATCTGCACTCCCTCAACACTCAAGTTA
Source organism: Sinella curviseta (assembly GCA_004115045.4). NCBI lineage: Eukaryota > Metazoa > Arthropoda > Collembola > Entomobryomorpha > Entomobryidae > Sinella > Sinella curviseta. The sequence continues at coordinate 30,386,910 of CM065489.1, forward strand.
CATTCCTTTGGCATAAAAAGCCCTTTAAAAAGTTGTTTATTCCAAAACAGCAGTATTCTTTCGACATCTCATGTTTTCTTGTAATATTTTCTAATCTCCAACTTTACTACACATTTTTTCTCACTTTGACCATTGACCACTATTATCGTATAATATTATTTACGCATATTACCTGTCGTATATGAAGAAAAACTAGAGCTCTAAATAAAAAACAACAACAAATTACTACCAGCGTCGTCGTCAGAGAGTTTATGGTTGCCATGGTTCCAACTTTCTTGCTCACTTGATGCCACTTCTACAATCGTTTCTTCTTCTGGTGTGACATGGATTATTAGCTTATTGGATCATAATATAATATCACCTCACACATACTAAACATTTTCATTTTGATCAGCATAAAAAATTGGTTCACTTCATTCTCAAAAAAATGATGAAAAAGCAAAGTCAAGTAAGTAAAGAGGCAACAAGAGTTGGTAATTTAGTTAGTAATGAAATGAACACCTATCATTAAATATTCTTCTAGTGTTCCTCTCTCTCCCTCCCATAATGAGTTTTGCATACCATTATAGATCATACAATGCATTATTATTTTCATTACATATGATGGCAAAAGTGGTTTCTTCAGCGTTCGGAATATTAGCGCTGTAGAGTACACAGTGGAGGACTATCATCATCCTTATCATCTTGGTCGCATCACACATTAAAAGTAAAATACAATAAATAATTTTTTTGTGTAGCAAATCACCTGAAACTAATGGAGAATGAGAGCACAACAGCAGTAGTAGCTACAACAATAGCAATTACATTTTTTAGAATGTTGCATTTTAGCAAATAGGAAAGAATGCATGTATAAAATAAATACCTTCCAGAATATACATAAAGTATCATAAGGCCCATAATAATATTTTATATATAGCCAGAACGAGTATTTTTCATAATTGGCTTGTTTTTACTTTCCGACGACGATGCTCTTTTTTCCTAAATGCTACTTTGTGAAAAGGAAAGATCAATGGTAACGTCATCAACCTTCACTACCTTGTCCGGTATCCCCCGGTAAGTGTATCTACCTTGTATACACTTCATCCATCAGAATTAAAAGCAGCAGGGAACAAAAGCTCTGCTTAATTTTCTCTTTTTATTTATCTCTTGAGGCCATCATCTAAGCCAGTGGAATGATGATGACGATAAAGATAATACCGTCTCCGGTGCATATTACATTTTTGCCGCTGCTTCTGCGTCAAGACTTTATGTAAAGGTATTCTGCGCAAAAATTTGCACGCCCGTTACCATTTCAATAGGAGCGCTTATTAGTATTATTGTTGTTATTATGACTCTACTTAATTTTGTGGATGGTAACGTACCGTTTATTTTTCTTCTTGTCGCTGCGTTCCTATCTTTTGAGTGGCAACTTGCTGTTTTCTTGCTACATGCACCAGCATACTTTAGCTCGTCATCCTGGTCGTCAACATAACATCATATTATATTGTTATAATTACACGTTACCACTCTTGCCATTTTGTATTTTTTAAAGAAAAGAAAGTGCAGCGTAGGTACGTATAACATAAACTAGTAAAACGGACGATGCGACGACGGTGCACTGAAAAGCGAATTGTGCTGTGTACTACATGCCCATGTTCTTCTTGTACCATTTTATGTTTTTCTATTTACGTTGCATTGCAGCGCAGCAGCAGCGCATTTTTCTTTCAAGAATGCTTAATTGCATCACTACAGCAGCAACGTTGTCATAGTATCATGTTTCAGCGTTCCCTGGGACGTGTCAGTGTAAAATACGAGTGTATCTTGTACTATTCCCATTTAACATTACATATTATTATTATGAAGAATTTCTGCTAAAGTCAGCGTCTAATGCAATAATGTAACCGTGACGGGGACGCTATAAGGTAAATCTGATGATGATAGTAGCAGCAGTCGGATTGTTAGCAGTTTTGGCTCATTCACTTTGTGTGAGATACATTACACTTTTTGAAAATGGCATGCAGGTTGCAGTTTAACTTGGATTGAGAGCAGAGAACTGTTTTCCCTCAATCAGCTAATATTATAGCTCCATACGCTCAATAATGTGCTCTTCCATCAAATGCGGATGACGATGATGTTGATAAAGCTTAGGGGTGGTGGTGGTGGTAAAAATGAGTTTGTGCAAAAGCAAGAAGTATTTTGCCAAATTCACTAACTACCTAGGTATATGCAATAATAGTGCCGCGGCGGCGGCGCGATAGTAGTAATCAGACCTTGAATCCGACTTTAAAACTTGCCGTCATCTTACATGCAGTAGTAGTTTAAATAGTTGATTCTGTGGAAATATTTGTTTTGCAGCAGCGGGTCATAAAAATAAGTGGAAGTATAGAAAGTAGTACAAACGAAAGTGAAGTAGACAGACAGAATGAGAGAGAGAGAGAGAGAGAGAGGTAAAAATTAGGGAGGAATCGTTCAACTGAAGATGGACAATCAGTAGTAGTAAAAGGTGCGATGAAATTTGATGGAACGAAAACAAACAAGAAGGGGTTGCATAAAGAAAATGAGTGTGTGGTAGTAATGAGTGCAGATTATCCATCATCAAATGCTGATAATGACAAGTGATGATGAGGTGAAGAAGCGGATGAATTCTGGGAGCAGTGCAGTCTTTCGTTTATGGAGAAAAAAATGTAGAAACTTTTGAGACTCTTGGACTGGAAATTATAATAGCGAATAAGTGTTTTTTCTTCTGCAAAATGAAAATGAAATGATGATGGCGGTATGTGCAAGAATATTCAAAGATGAATTGTTTTAAACTTTTACACGCTGACGTTTAAAATTTAACGAGCCATTGTTGTAAAAAAAGACGCTTGTCTGATCCAACGAAATCAGTAAATTTTAATCCCTATTTGTACATTTATTTACCCACGCATCCAACAATGAGATATATGACTTGTGATAAAAATTATCAAGAGAGATTCGGCACAAAAAAAACTGCAGTGAAAAACATGCCACATGGACAGGAAGAAAAATGACTAATAATTAATTTTTTTTCTTTTCAAAGTCGTGTCATGATGATGACGCTTGTGTAATTGATCCAGTATGCTCATGCCCATCATGAAGTCAGGTAGTCCACTAGGCGCAATAATTAGTATATATGAGCAGGAGTAAAGTTCCATTTTGTTAATTAGTCACACATAAAATATATTATTGCTATTGCACAATATTATTAATGTATGCCCCAACACATCAAGTGTGGACTCCAAAATAAAGATGAAGTCAATGGCGAAGAAGCCCCGAAGTTTTGCGACTGGGATCCCCGAGAATGTGTCATGTCTTGGCGTAAATTCCAATTCGTATCTTCATTTTATTTGAATTTGCAATAATAAAGCCGTCTTTTCTCTCCCACCTCAACCCTCCTTCATCACGACTTGGCCATTGCATAATAATTAAGTAGATTCGTTTCTCGCACTCACCTTGTCTTCTTTTTTTTCTTGATACTGCCGAACAGTTCCAAAAAAGAAAAAGAAATTTTATTAGTAGTAATGGTCGTTATCTTTGTAATTTTTGCTAGTATCTTCCTTTTTGCATATACGAGAATTTTCTCAGAAAAGTACCAATCCTCGCCTTTTTCATGACGGAGGAGGAAGGGAATAGTATAATTTTCGCACACCGTCATCTTGCTTAATTAGTCGTCACTCCAATCCAGTGGGTCGTTTGTAATTGATGCCTGATGATACGTAAGAATGATGATGACAATCGCCATGTATGCCACCTTGCATTCGCATCATTTCTCTCTCTCTTGTCACGAGAGGCTGTATGAGGAAGAAAAAAAATCTGTGTGAGAAATTTGCATCAGCGCATGTGCACAATTCAGGCAGGCCAGAACACACCTGTGCACTCGGCTAGTGACGTTTCTTTTTGTGATCACTTAATTAACAGAGAGAACAGATCGACAAGAGCATGCTATAAAGTTATATATTTATTATTTTTTCCTTTCCACTAAATTAGTAGGCTTCTTCGTATAATTTTCGTGGCGCTGTTGTTCCGATTGATTGGACCGAGTCATGCAATCTAATGAAAAGTGAATGAAAATACCTCACAGTCTACGAAATGCCTTTTAATGAATGAGAGGTGCTATTGTGTGGTGTTGTGTGAGATGGTCTTCTTGTGGCTGTCCGCCAAGTTGACTGAGGAGAGTGAGCTAAAACAAAGTTGCTTGTTGATTTTTTCCTAATAATTCCTCCTTCTTTTTCCATTTTCTATGGCCCGTCATCAAATTTCATTAATGACTCTGCCATTATGTATCCTCATGCTGACTTTTTACTGGGGAAAAATATATTGCCAAAAAATCATTTTTCCGGTTTTAAACAAAAACTCCATCAGGCTTTTTTTTGCGAGAATGGGATAGGGTAAAGATGGGTTCTAACGGTGTTCCATTATTATTTACCCATCCATCATCATCCCCACAGCATGCTCTCATCAACCAAAAGGGATTTAATAACTGTTATCAGCATATTGGATTATATGTCGTGTTGTTGCTTGCAAGAAAAAGTCCGTCAACGATACGGTAAATGTATTGTAATCACCTTATAGTCAAGTAACCGTTCATTTCATTAACTGCTGATTAATAAACACCTCGACGGGCAGTCACCGGATTAATTCATCTAAGCAGGAGTGTATATAGGATGGACGGGTACTATGTGTATGTCTCTATTATCCAATAATAATAATTACCCCTTCATTGAGGTATAAAAAAGTCCCGACGTGTTTGCTTTTATTTCACCTGTCTTCCTTCCATATATACATTAGCCCCTTGTCCATATTTATTATCTCTGCTTGGCATATTTGGCAACCGAATTTTTCCTAAGGATAGAATAGGAGGATGACTCGGAGTCATAAATGAAACGGCATACATGCACAAGTAGATTCATTCCATGTACAGCAAATTGAGGTGAAACATTTAAGTTGAAGATTTAAGAGCTTTTATTTGTGTAGTTGTCTCTCAATTCGTATGCATTCAAGGATTTTACTTTGAAAAAAAAGAGTAACAGGATTTGCATTTCTACTAGAACCATATCGTCTGGCACTGGCACTTTTTTTCATACTGTTTTGACTGGCCAGTTTAAGATTTCTATACAGAGCTTAAGTAAGCCAAGCCAAGAAAAGGATTAAGGTGAGGTATGTAAGTGATGGCGGCGGCGGTGGTGGTAATGAGCAACGCAGACAAATCAGTCTGACATTTTACACGGGAATAGTAATAATAAATGAGGAATATATAATAGAGAGCCACAAAGCCAAATAGGAATTTTGCTAATTTTGGTGGCGTACTGATAAGATGAGGACGCTGAGAGAAATATCCATTCCTTCGTTTCGTGCAGACAAGTTCCTCCTTTCTTACCTTGTCGTATTCCTCAAAAATCAAGAAAATTAAGAACGAGCGACGAACGAGAGAGTACAACAGACCAAGTCTCTTAAATGTACGTGGGAAGCCGGACGACAGGTCTTTTGCTATCCTTTCGCAATCTTTTTGCAATGCGATAAACATGCAAATTTCGCTGATATTCCCATTTTTACAAAAAAAAATATATAAATATTACACAATTTCCCATAGACATGGGTGACCAAAAATATTAATGATTTCCTGCAAAAAGCTGACCATTATCGGAAGCACCGCAAATGAGCCAGGTGTCACCAGCAATCAATCTGAAATCTCATAAAAATGCATAATCCGCTGATATTACCAATTAATTTGACAGTGCTATATAAACAGTTCACCACCACCTCCACCCTCTATGCATGAAAACTAGCCGTTGATGAGGTCACCTGCAAAATGTATTTGCCACGACTCCATGTGCTGTTGTAGTACTTTGCTGCTCACAGCCTCCACAAAATTCACTACGTTTCACGTTTCTTATTTTGCTCCCAGCGTTTTTTTGTACTTCTCTTTCAAGCCTTTATTTCAAAACATTTCAAAGTGAAAAAAGTTAAATGACCAACACAAAACGCGAAGCAAACGCGTTCAACGTTCTTTTATAGAACACATCACATCATAATCATCATCGCAGTCATGACATGATTGCATTGTTACTATTATTATTACTACTACCAACACTAACAGCTCGTTCTGCCTATCCACTCTGCGCAAATACAGTGTTAAAAGTTATGCGCATGTCCGCGTATATTTAATAGGCATGAGATGATGCTGTTTTGTGTGTAGAGAGAAGAGAACATCTTACACCTTCTTACTTTTTTTAGCTGCCTACCTACATGATAATCTGACGTTCACCTTAAAATTGCAACGAAACTTTGTATATAAAAAGTATCTATATGCGTGATATATTTTAATAAGAACACTGACCACTAACGTGTGCGCACACCTCTTCTCTGCTTTTTGTGCTCTGCTGCTGCTTTGATATGGTATTAGTGTTACTATTATTTTTACGATTAAAAAGTTTACAAGCGTATTATTTTATATGATTAGGTATAGTATGCCGTGTGTATTAGTATAATATATATTTTTGCGAAAAGGTCGAGCTTTGTGTGTTGGCTGCAAAAAAAAGTTGCTGAGGAGGAATATCATAAATATGATAATGGTATGCGCAGTGGATTGCATTCTAGCAGTACTCGACAGCAAAGCAACGCCATAACAACTCACACACACACACACGGTAACATTCCTTTTAAGGATGTTTGGGTCAATGAGATCTCTCTCTTTCTTACTTTGAAAAGTGACTGTATAAAAAAAATTCCCGAGTAATGCACCTACAACTTACAGCAATAAGTACAAATAGCGGAGAAGATCAACAATGTCATTACATTTGTTTTTTTAGTGTTGCATTTTGTTCAATTAATTACATGCATTCTTACGGTCAGTAGGTAAAAATTTGAAATCTATGAGATTACAAAAGGAACATTTGCATATTGTATATTGATTGATTTAGTTTTCATCATCAAAACGTTTAAAAAGTATGCTAAAAATTAATTGTTTAATTAAAAATCAATATTGATCATCAGTCCATTTTCCTGATCGTTAAAAAGCAGGCTAGGTTACAAAAGGAAAAGTTGCTTGTTTATTTTGACTTTTGATATTTCATTTTGTAGATTATTTATTTGTTTGTTTGCTCATTTGACTTTGCACACTTTCCAATTTCAAATTTTAAACCTACGCGAGATTTCTGAGTCAGTCGGACAAGTAATTTCGTTCTTGACGATGATGTCGCAGTTTATATCCTGCTTTGGTTTGTCACACGGTGACGGACGAATTAGCATACGCAGTACATTAGATTATGAGTACGCAGCATTTTGCAGGGTTGCATTGTTGTGAGTGATTGTTGGTTTCTAAATGATGTTATGCTAATAGGGGCCGCAATAGGGATTTCTTCAGAGGCGTGGGCGAGCTGTAGCACAGATAAAAAAATTGCCATTACGACAGACCTACGACGTACCAAGATTGAGCATTAAACGAGACAACAGAGAGTCGTCTCAAATCTTTCAATGCTGTTGTTTTGTAGCTGCTCTCATTTTTCCTCTCTCTCTCTCTCTATCCTCTCCTCAACTGAACTTCACTCCAAATCAAATTGTTAATAATAATAATAATCTTTTTGTGTTGGTTGGACCTGCATGAAGTGAGTTGTTGGTAGTGTGGTCATTGGAGATAAAATGCACTAGTTTCAATAATAATCGTATGAATGATAATGATGATAATGGATGGATGACGATGATGAGGCACAGCCTTCAGAGTTTCTTCTTTGGCTCTACAACAGGACAATACACCAGGAGAGTATTATTGCCAAATCAACATCATAATTATTACTGCACTTTTCGAAAAAACTAAGTGATGTCAATATCATAGCAGATTATGTGACTGAGCTAAAAGGATAATTTAGTAGAGACGATGATGTTGATAACATGTTTTATTAACTCTATCTAAATGGAGTTTGAGCATGGATGGACATAATTGATCATACATTATAGAAAATTACAAAAAAATAGAGCAGCAGCTCACTGACTTAAATTAAAAATCGTCTAGTATAATATGAAAACTAACGATCCATATAATTATTTTAGACCTTACATTTTTCAGTAAGTTGATAGTTGAGTGATGATGGAAAGGGCATGATTCATTCAACAAGCCCAGTTCGGTTCGACTCACTTTCGCTGTTTCTCGTGAAGTTGCATTGAATGGTGATTGATAGTTTTTAAAAAGTGATCTGAGTTGTTAGTTCACTGCAGTGTTCCACTCCATCAAAGTTCATCACTACCACCACCACCCATTTTGTGACGACATGATTGAAGCACCGTACAATAGCTTTTCCTTTTCAAATGCAGCTTTTCGCATAGAGATTATAATATTTATACATGATGCAAGTTTGCAAGGTAGTTGGAGTCGTAGTAAATAAACGTATATTCCCATCATCAGACATGCTGTTTTTTTACTGGCATTTCCTTTTTTGGAAACGAGTGCAATTGAATGTTGCAATAATTACTGCAAAAAAGGACCCAGTCAAGTTGTAAAAAGTGTAGCATTGGGCATTATAGCTTAGTGTGTGACAAGAACAGGCTTTTTAGTTTATTGCAAATTCAAGATCCAAATGCGTGTCAATCGGGTATTCTATTTGGGCCACATTAATAAAAATCCAAAATGCACTCATAGATAATGATGGGACAAATATTATGACATCAGCATCAAGTGTGACCGGGTGACTATAACGGCTAGCATCATAAAACTCGTTCCTATTTTGCTAACTGTAGCCTCATAAAAGTTACTTTGAAGCAACAACTGTACTTACTCGGAAACGAAAAACCATTTCTAACACATACATAACATGTAAAGCATTCAGTAGTAACCGTATTCTACCCCCTCCTCCATTTGTCAAATAGTTCAAGTTGTGTTGCGCACTTGTCACGGATGTGGTGACTTTTTTTTAGCGACAAGTCATTCATGTAGGTAGTTACTCAGGTGTCCATCCAACTTTGCATAATTAATTTGATTGCGTATTTGAGACTCTCTCACCACCGGTGTATTTGCATTCAACGTGCCCGTTTCTATTCTTTGGTCTGGTCTACTTTAGTTCCCATCCTCATCATCAACAACAACCTCTGTCAAGAGAGAGAGAAATGAAAAACCTCACGTAATATGCCTCAGTCAGCATCAAAATTGCATAGAATGAATAAAACAAGCCATACGTATGTATAGGTATGTTTTTTTCCCATCAGCCGCCGACCGCAGTAAACGTAATCTACTACACACCACCATTAACTATTTTGATACTATTACATAAATAATCCTATAATAATATACATGCATACATAAAGAGAATGGTAACATGTTCAAGTGCTGGCAAATCACGATGACGATGACGACGATGATGATGATGATGAATAAAACCGTTATGAAAGCATTTTCATCCGCTTTTCTTCTCCACTTCCTTTGAGCGAGGTCATTTCATTTTTTTTATTCTAGATTCTTATAGTGTGGTTCTCCTGTCCGACAGTGGTCTTCATTATCGTCATTTGTATTGTGTGGTTGTTTGATGCATGCGTATCTAAGAAAAATATGGCATGTTCTGTTGTTGCTGGTAGTGGTTCGTCTTGTCATCATTTGCATTGTCGTGCATATAACAACCCGACAGAATAAAATTATGTCCACCGCCATCTCCACCACCACCACCAATTGAAACGAGACGAGAGAAATAAAAATTTATAATGCAAAAGGTGTGATTTAGCTATTGTGAATATGTGATGATGATAAAATAATGATAATGATTATGACAAAGAAGTGCAGAGAGAAAGAATATTATTATATAGGAAAGATAGATAGGCTTTTCAACTCAATGCTACAATTCTGCACGTTCTTCTCTACAGTTTTTCTTCAAGTTTGAGCCGACCCGAATGCAGCAACAAAAGCTGGATTTTTGTTTTCCGAGATAGAGACAGAAAGAGAGTCAGTGTGAAAATGTAATGTGCGCGTCAAAACGTGAGTGCGTACTTACTTTTCCCATTGAAGAAATGTAGTACGACGACAGTCTCAGGGACTCATAGTATTACGTTATGTAATGGCAGTAATCATATGAATGGGCTTAAAGGTAACAATAATAATGAGGAGGAGAGGAGAAGAAGAATACGAAACGGATGATAAAAAAAGAATCAGAGAGTCGTCCCAGTCGCAAGCAGCGAAAGAGTAATCAGCGCAATTCCCGTTACTTCTATTGTTGCTCTGGTTGTTGTTGGTGGTGGTGGTGATGATGATGGTGAAGTTGAAGTTCAAGAAAAATAAAATCTATTATATTATATGGGATATTTATGCATAATAACAAGGGACTAAAGTAGAAAATGGCACAGGTATAAATATCAAACGTAATCATCGACTTCACCTTCCCGTCATGCTTTCATTCCGAGTTTTGATCGGAGAGGAATTTGAATATTATGATGAGTTACAATTTTAAAGAAAAGCATCATACTTTTGATATTTTCATGTTTCTTCATCACCACCATTATCATTCTTATTTATCGCAGTTTTATGCGTTATACTTCTCAATAAATAATTTTCGTACAAAAGAAATAATAAAAGATTTTTTGCGGTGGTGGTCGACGGTCACACAATGGGACTCCCTTTGAGATGACTTGGTTCGGTTAGTTCCCATGTTTTAGTGCAGTTGCATTTTTTTGACCACTTTTGTCCTCCAAGATACGATGATTAGGATGATTGTACGCGTAAAGTTGTGTGTGTACGCATCTTCCTGTTTAAAAAAAATATACATTCTCCTGTTGGCATATTTACTTCTCTTCCGTGTTATGGCTTCACATTCCTTCCCCTCAACTTCATCCTTTTTCCCCTCCTCCTGTGACTGGCTTCTCGATCCTGCTATCTCTCTCTCTTTTTGTGAAAGGACAATCTAGCGGAACTTTGGGAAAAAGCTGATTAGTGACCATGGCATTTTGGCTGACACTGCCACTACCTGAATGAAACTCATTCTCCTTCTTCTTCTTTTTCTATTCATGTTATCAGCGAAAATTAAGAAATTTATAGAGAAGAATTTATATTATTACCTACGTCTTTGCCTACTACCATTTCTTCTATTGTTCAACATTTCTTGGTTACAGCTAACATCGAGCATGAATGAAGTCGTTTTTTGATCCGGTAACAAACAGTTGAGCATACATTTTGATAATCATCATCATGGGCAGCTAGTCAACTGCCACAAAGCACCTGCTACGATTAATTAACACTGAAGTATATATTTGTAAAGAAAAAAGTCACCTCCTAAGCTCATTATAATATTAAGCCTTTATTACTTCAACTATTATATAAGCAAATTAATCAGATGAGCACCTCCTGCTTGTATCTTCTTTTGATGCTCTCTCCGTGTCTTCACTTCTTTTGCATTTGTGATGCCATTCATGTTTTCAAAGGATGAGAGATGAGATGATGACTCTTTTCTTAAGGCTCCTGCTATTCATTACATGCAAAGTTGCTAGAGATGACGATGATGATCATGGACAGTCTTAAACGCAGAAGCGAATAATAAATAATCTCATGGCGTTGATAATAATTCGAAGAAACTAACTGCAGTATTATTTATATTAGTCATTCTGGTTTTCTTTCTACTCAATCACAAAAAGTGTAAAAACATGAAGTTACATGGCTAGAAAATTAACATAAAAACATTTTTAAACAGTTCCCCGTTGTCAAGTCGACTGACTGACCAATCTCCAGTTCTTGCATGTTTACCTCTTAACGAAAAATTGGCTGATGAACGAGAAAGAAAGAAAAATGTTATAATAATATATCTTGTCAGTTTTCGCTTATTGCTAATTTATTGAGAACGTTTTTTTTTCAACAGAACAACGGTGGTGCGGTGCGCCAGTGATAATTGACTGGTGGTATCATTCATCGCAAAAGTTATTATTGATCATGACGGTGTTGGCCCGTCACTCATAATAATCATTCAAATTATCCCGTGCTCTTTGATATAAAATATTATTGTGTATTATGCTCCATCTCATGCACTACAACAAGTCTTCAAGTCGATGAAATGAATCTCTTATGATGAAATTGAAAATGTGAAAAAAGCAGTTTGCTTTCTTGCTGCTGCTGCTGTGCAGTAGTGATCTCAGCTTGATTTTTTTTATTGTCCAAGCAAAAGTCTCCCAAAGACCGAATACAAGTTTTTAAGCTTGTGTGTTGATTTTATTACGTATGTTGTGTGCACTTTGCCGTTTCATTCATTGATCATCATTGTCTATCTGTCAGATTCGCTGCAACTTATCACTATATTTTTCATTCATCATCGTGGCAGCAACAGCGATTTTCTTGTTGCTGCAACAGTGGTGGTTTTGTGGTAGTGCAACTTTATACTTTGTATTTAATACGCTGGCGCTTTGTTTTACGCACTGATTCTGAATTATGATGACGGACTCTCGGACAGGATGAACTAGCTTTGACAATAAAAAAACAAACAGAAACTGATATTTTATATGAACATCATCATTGAAATTGAAGATGAGGAATAATACACGCCGCTGAATAAGCGATGATAGCACGTGTATGTTACATACATTATATAACCAACACAACACAACTTTTTTTTGCTGTTAATTTTTTTTCTTGATGTTGTTATTGCTAGTGCTATATGTAGTTATATTGGTAGATACTAGAGATAAAAATGACCATTAGTCGATTCAAGATGGTAATTGTAAAAATAGTCAGGAACAATGTAGTCACCTTCACCTTTATTTTCTATTGACGACGATGCTGCACCACGGCAGCACCAATAATGCTGTTGATGATGATGATGACGCGTCGACCAGAATATACATGCATACTTTTGGGATGTCGTTGTGTGCCAGAAAAATGAGGAATATGTGTGGATGTATGTGATCTTGTATTATGTTCTTTTATTTTTCAAACACGACTGACTCATTAAGAAATTTTTGGCCGAGAATAAAAAAACGAAACCAAAAGAAGGAACCAACAAAATGATTGAAATAAATTGCAGAAAAATTTTATTCTCGTATTGTATGCATGCGTGTGATTATAATTTGCATTTTAGCTTATTTGATTGTTATCTAGTGAAGACGATGAAATTAGCACCTGGGGATCGTTCACGCAATATTTTGCGTACGTTCCAGCCAAGGCATATAAACTGTAGTTTACGTAATGAAGTGAATGTCGTTGTCCATGAATGCCACCAATTATGTTTACCTTATAAAAGTAAGTAATGAGATTGGTATTGGGAATAGGAGGAATGTATATTGTCTGATTTAAAAATTGGAAACAAGTCAAGTAATCCAGTCTGGCCCGTGCACGATCCATCATCATCATCTCCTTTTTTCCTCAACATTTAATAAACATATTATCATTTTTCCTAAATTCTTTCTATGATACACTCTCAAAAACTCGTCGTTGTCGAGGGAGCCTGAGAGTCAGTTTCATGGCCAAAGCAATTCTCCACTTTACGGAAATTCGAACCGCTTCTGTTGCCATAGTTTTTTTCTCTCTTCTACTTCTATGAAATGAAGCAACAAAAAAAATTGTTAAACACGAACAAAATCAGCGCTTATTCAACTTCCAACACATAAATAACAATATCAAATGATCAACTGCTCTATTGTTTGTGATTATTGTCCACAGAGAATTTATGTCGCACTTCATAATTATTCTTTTCTTGTCAATACTCAAGTAGTTGGTTTTAATTTTTCTTGTTTGTCACATTCACATCATCCACACTGCACATTGGTCACAATTCACAGATGCATGTGAAGTTGATGATGACTTTGTTGACGTGTGGACAAAAGGAGACCAGCAAAAAAGTTATCTCCTCGCCGTGTGAGGAACAATTTCTTCAAGTACTTTTTCATAAATATGATAGGTATAAATGTGTATAATGATGATGATATAAAAAACACATGTCACTTCATCGTCGTTGTCGCCGTCGTCGTCATCATCATCAAGATCAAAAGATAATGACGACGCTGGTGTAGGTGCTTATGTCTACATTAACAACACGCAAAAATGCGTGATCATGACATTCCTTCCATCATCTTCTTTAAAACATAATAGTAATAATAATATCCTTATTCTTGCGGACATCTTATCTTAATTTTATTGTTATTAATAATCCGTCCTACCTAATTCCATTTTCATTAGCGACTCAACAAGCATGGCCATCATCACCAAATTAATTAATTTGTTAAACAGGATGTTATCTTGTGAGCATCGCATCGCAGCTCTTGTTTGTTCGTAGCTCGCAAAAAAAATTATAAATATGACACACGACGGGACGACAAGAAACAAAGTCATGTTCAATTGAAAATTAATTGGGAAAATTTTTACAATTTTCTCCGCGATAATAAAAATGCCATATAATTTTTATTAATTTGCTGTTGAGCTGCTCATTAGCATAGCGCCCCTAGATTGGAAACTCATATCCACACACATGAAGCACTTATTAAATGGAATAGGTACTCTTATTGATTAGCTGGATACGTTTTCCTGCTGACATTGTATTTTTACGTTTTTTATCTTAATTTTTCAATCATTTCGTTTTTAATGAACTGAAAAAATGTAAAAATGCTAACTAGGTAGAATAAATACATCATTTTAGAGTTGAGAGGGACACTACAAAAGTTGCTATTGATTGCATTCCAAACTTACAATGTTAATAGATTAGGTAATTAAGCTGTACTCACGTCCTCCCGATTCATACCTGCGCAGATAATAATAAATCGTGAAACTGTAATAAAGATAAAAATGCGTTTTTATAATTTGCTTGTTTAATTTTTCTTGGAGAAAAATTCGTGTCTTTTCGTACACCAAAAAATGCAAACACAATAATTATGTCAATGGAAACAATCCTTATCGTCATTATCATCAGCTATTTTTTTAAATAAATTTTTTTGACGACTCTCACTCTCCATGTGAGTCAGTCAGTCGGTCAGTAGAAAGGCTTGGACAATGATGATGAGAAAATATGTATTCAGCGCGTTTGCAGGTAATATGCAAATAGAATTACAAATAATGACAATGGAATTCTTGGAATCGTCCATTTTTATTAGTTTTTGTAGATGCATATAGCTATTTAGCATTCTCCTCCCAGGAGGGTATCTTGATTAGTGGACACGAGACTAGACACGAATTAGTAGTAACGGAATTACAAGTTATTACTTTTATTGTGGATTTAACTAACTAGGCCAGGCCAACAGCGGGATGGTCGATGATAAGCAAACAATATTCTCTTTAAAAGGTATTGGCAATTTTGCCAAATGATTGTTTTCGTACCCTTAGCGCTGCTCAAGTTCAATTAGAAAAATCATCAAGAAATTAAGAAACAAAGAAAACAATTCATTTTATGATCATTTTTCTCTCTCATCATCATCTTCACATGTTTTACCTTGTACACTTTGTACTGCTTAGGTCAGCGCGGTTGTCTACATGATCCTTTCTTGTTCGTCGAACATGTCATGTCATGACACACACACAGTCGGTTTGTCCAAAGTCCTTTAGTCTATTATAAGTCATGGAGCAAAAGTGCTATGCTGTAGTGATGGGTGCTGATATTAATAGATAAGTCCCACACAAGACACGTGAATGATTTTTTAATACTAAAAATGCACATTTTATAGCAAGTCGTGCCTGCATACTTAAAACTTTTAGCAGAAAATAAAAATAAAAATTAAGAGAACGACTGCGTTGTTGCTAGCTATAGACAAGTCAATGGTACCTGAAAATAAACAAAATTCCTCAAGAGTCAAAGTCAGAGAGTGAGTACCGTTCTTGTTATCGTTGTTGTTGTTGTGGTTGCTGCTTGGCCGAAGCTTCTCTACTGATTAATTAATGTGGACAGTGATTGCTGAAACACGACAAGGAGTGAGTGATTTGTCGGGAATATGCATTCCAAAAGGCACTCCATCTCCCCTTACTTTTTACTAATCCATCCATCTATCTCTCTAAGAAACTCTACTCAACCTTGAAATGCTGCCCACACGGAATCAAACACGTTGGATGACGACGAGGATTCTTCTCACCAGCCAGTCACAACCATTATCATCATCATCATCGTCATAATAATAATAATGACCAAATGACCATTACAATATATTTATTTATCTCTCCAACCATGATTGTTATTAAGAGTACGTGCTTGCATATAAAGACGAGCTGCATTCCGTTTTTTTTATTTCAAAAGTGAAACAGTAAATAGTTTTCGTTGTTGGCCAGTCAACCTCCATTTTAAAATAGACTTAGAAATATAGACGTGATTGTTTGCAACCGTGCCAAAAAAGAGGCAGGGAGAATGATGACAACGATTAAAAATGTTTACCATTTTACAGGTAAATCTATTATAATGACTACTTCTATTACTACTACTACTACTACTACTGCCGCTACGTCTAGAATGTTCTCGGAATAATCACAATAAATAAGTAAATAGCTTCCATTAACATTTTTCTTTGACTTTTGTTATGTGTGCGGTAATAAAACTGCAATGAGCCATTACTATTATATCCGCGTCCGTTGTGGCATTATAATGCGAGGATGATGACGGATTGGGGACTCTGGGGATGATGGTCAACATTGCAGTAGTAGTTTATCGGCCACAATTGCTACACTATTTGCATATTTAAGTTGCAGTAGCATTTAGCAGAGTCAATACTTGATGGCAATAAATGTAATAGTAAACGGTCGTAAAGTTAACGAATCATCACGTCGATGATGGCGATGATGATATTGTATTGTCAAGTGATGATGAGTTTGAGAACGTGAAAGAGAGAAGTCGAGGATTTTACAGATTGAAAGGATGATAACGGCAAATAAAAGAGTACCAAGAAAGACCAAGATGATGATAAAGAAGAAGAAGAAGAAGGTATTCATCGTCATCATCATCATCATCATCAAACTTATTGAACATTTAAACAATTATTATTATGTATTATTACTAGGTGTATTTACATATATATAAATCCGTATGAAGTTGATAGCAAATAATAATATGGTTTGTAAGGGTGCATATTTGAAGGAGCTAATATATTAAATGAGCAAGTAAACACTGACTGCACTGCAACCTGCACAAAAAAATCATTGCCTTTTTCGTAGTCGTTTCCTCTTCAATTTGCGATTCTCGAACAAATTTATTTGAGCCATGCGATGATGAAGATGATGGGATTTTGATATTCACTAGGCAGCAGGCATGCCCGCACCAATAATAATGCGATATGGCAGTAACTTATACCCACTCCGACATGCATGCAGGTTGCATGCACTTTTTTTAATTTTCTGCTGCTGCTGCGTTGTTGTACTTGCCGTTGTCCAGGGTCAAATTATAATAATTATCGTTTAGTACAAAAGATACAAAGGCAAAAAAGGTAATTACTACGCTCATAAAACTTGTTATGTATGTTTGATGCTGCTGTTAAAAAAGGTTACCAAGCTTCAAAGATGACAGACTCCAGGGAAACATGCAAATATTCTGCTGAAAGAAGGGATATATAAATGAAGCCAATAAAAATAATTTTTGTGTCGAACAGAAATCCCATTAAAATAAAATGTCGAACGAACAAGATGTCTGAACAGACCATTTAGTAAAACTAGGAATGCCATAAATTTTTCAAGAGTGTTTCCATGTAGTAGTTTAAGGTGGTAAGGCACTGATGGGTGCACTATCTTAAATCGTAAATTAGTGGTATCCGAGAGTAGTAGTAGCAGAGTTGTTGTTGTTGTAAAATGGCGCAAATAAAATAATAATGATGATGCGATAGCGCTAGCTGAGTAGCATAATTTACTAACAGCAATTATAATACAGTCATCAACATTAGCATCGTTATCATGAGGACTTGGAGAATCTCATAACCCATCTTTATCATCATTATGATTACTTCACGAAGTTCTGTACACTTGTAGTCAGTTTGTCCCCTTGACGACTTTTTCCACCACTCCAACAATCTCCAAATCGATGAGCAGAGGGGTACTTACATGGACACCCATCATATCAATTTCATTTATCAGCCAATGCAATGTCCAAAAAAGAAGAAGAGGGTTTCCTAGCCTACCTGACTTGCTTTAAGTGGCTCTCGGACTAGAGAGAGATAAGCGCAGTTAAAAAATAATGTACGTTTTTGGTGGCTAGGTCGTCCAGAAAATGAAGAAGCGATGAGGAACGTATCATCGTCATTATAAATTCATCATTTTGATCTCGGTGGCCTGCACGGCTGCTGCTCGCTGCGCAGTGCATTCTGATGATGTCACCGCTCAACAACTTTGATGGTCTTATCCACGCAAGATAATGCAGTATCATGTATGATCAGAAGAGCGGCATCCCAGCAACTTCTTTTTTGTCTAGTTGTTCACCCTTCTTCTCATTTAAAAGATTAAATTTATACAAGTGCATTTTTGCGTTCACTCATATTTTTTCCTAGTTTTTACATAAAACTTGCGCATGAATATACATATATGGGGAGAGGAGACCTTCACAAGGTTAGATAAAGAGGCTTGTTCCACTCATGAAATAAGTACAAATTATGGGATATTTATGGGGTTGATTGGATTTCGTGTGAGAAGAAGATGAGAAAAACGAAGAGGAGCAGCAACGACAAAAGTCGCCAAGAAATGACCAAGTCAGGCGCAATTGTTGTCGTTTTTATTTATTTGTTTTGGAAATTGCCTTGTTGCTCGCAAGAGAGGGATAATTAGATATACATGACACGACACGACATGAGTAGATCTAATTACTTGAATAATATTACGACGACCGACGACGCCGATGCGATGATGATGTTTATGCGTATACAGATACCTAATGACTCTGATGATGATACTCATAAAAAAGTCCAAGATCTCATCCGCATCATCTTCATCAACATCATCATCATCACAATCATAAAACTGACTGGTTGCTTTGTTGTCTGTGTGTGTGTGTGATTGCAATTGCAATAATTATTATTACGCTTTTCCTTTGTACTTTTTTTTCTGCTGCAAAAGCTGCACAAGATGATCGTCGTGATGATCAAATGAATGAAGTACACAAGAGGTGACATGAGAGTATGAGAGGTGAACACAAAAGCCTACGTACGTATCTATTATAAAACCAAGTGAACGTGAACCTAACCAGTGAGAAAAACGACAGCAATTTACCATTTTTATATTTTCGTTCATTTTTTTTCTAGAAAAAAGTTTCCCTTTCATGGATATTTAATGCTTGAGGCAATTAGACGGGAAGCTTGGATAAAAAGTCTAAAATTTCCGCTGAACTTTAGTTTCATTACAATAACTTGAATTAGATAAACGGGGGTGGTGGTAAAATAAGCATGCTTCCGACCACACGAGCAACCAGTTTCATTTTAATATTTGAAAAAAATTGTCACTTTTGTTGTTCGTTTCGCTGCTGCTGATGCTTATGATTATATCCACGTCAAAGCGTATTTACAATGAAATATTTTTATACCCATAATATCCTCTTGTCTTTTTAATGAGCCACTGCTTCCACTACTGTTTGACGACTACTCCTGCATATCACTGTCAAATCAACAATGAAAAGTGGCATTTTTCTCTACAAGCCAAGCATGCTCATACTTTACAAGCATCATAACTAATAAGCCTCTCTCTCCCCTTGCCATTATAAATTATTGCCATTATTGCATTGTCGCTGATATTTAAAGCTGCAGTTGCACTGCTACTGCTCCAAAGTAAACTGCTACTACTATAGCAACTGAAATCAGCAAAAGTGCAATGATTAGAAAAGGAATAATATGAAATTATTATTACTATTATACTCATCCATTTTTGTGCTCGAAGGGAAATTGAAAGTTCATTTTTCCGCCTTCTCCTTTCATCTTACCTGTTGCATTTTTTTGCGAAGAAGCCTCTATACTATACTATTGTAGCTTGGCTTGATGATGATGATCATAATCATAATAATAATAATTGTCAAAGTCATGATTATTATTATGTGTTATGTTAAGATGAGGACGATGAATGAGCGTAGTGTGTTTAATGGAGTGAGCAAGTTGCATTTTACTGCATGCAGCAGCAAAAAAATGTATAGTAATGGGTAGGTATACGTGGCATGAGACGAGCGCAGTTAAAGTTGTCTATTTCAAAAATAATTCATCTTCCTTCTCGCACTGTTGCCGTTGCTGCTGTTGTGTGTGTGCCGTGGCCATGTGCATGTTGTTTTATAATTTGGCAACTATGACGACAACGGCGACGACTAGAACAACCAAGAAAATGATGAGGACTTTTGCTTGTTGAGGAAGATTACTCTTTTTTGAATGATGATGGATGGAAGAAACTGGTGTAGTTTGGCAGGATGATGATGCGTTTGAGCTTTATAATGTGAATAATATGCAATGCAGAATCTCATTCATATACATACATACACTACCATGCAACTACTGTGCTGGTTATAAGTAAAAAAATTGTTGTAATAATTGACATAATAAAAAGGAAGAAAAAAAACAGTGCACGTTCCTCTATATTGGTAAAATTTAGTGAGCTATAGTCTACTACTACTTAAACTACTGCCGAGGAAATAATTTATTAACCCGTGTCGTCGTTCGTGGTAGAAGTTTATAATAGCCTTGAAAAAGAGAGAGAACAATTTGCATCCATGTTTCCATCCTGCCACCACCATCATCATCGTCATCATCGACGTGTAGAAAATGTTGATCAAAATAACCCATCTTTTAGTGTTTAGAGAAACGCCAGGTTACTAATCAGAAAATGGCATGTCCTTGTCGCAGAGCTAAAATTTGTAGGTCTGTCTATTATTCTAAAACAAGTGTTTTGTTGATAGTGGTCCTGGTTTTTCAAATATTTAGTTAGAAACACAACAGCGCAACAAATTCCTTAATAAAACAAAACAAAGACAACAGAACCTCGGTGACAAAAACAATGAATGACCAGCAGCAAAAAAAGAAATTAGAAAAAAAGATCTGCCATTCCCTTTCCATCCTTTTTCCACCTTGTACCCTAAGCAAGGTCGTAGGTCCTAAAGCAATGCTGAACATGTGAAACAATAAAATGTCGCGTGTTCGTGAAAAATGTCGTGGTTTAATTTAATCTCATAATTGTCGTAATGATAATTTATGCAGCATGCAGCAACAACACACATGGATACAAGTTCATACCTTGTCTCGTGGTGGCTTCCTCCTGTGAGATGAACAATTGCAGTAGTGATTACTTCTACACACCAATTTCTGTTATCATTATTATTATCCCTGTTATTATTTTTTGAAGATTAATTGTGTAGTTAAAAAAGATGGACTTTTTTATATGCGAGATAATGTCATTGAGTAAAGTGGAGTTGTTATTGTTTCATGCAAATGGCTATCAAATCTAATCAAAATTTTACGATCATGGAAAAAATAAACAAGACATAATATTTGTGCAAAATCCTGCATCCGTAAAATTCAACCGCAGCTTAAAAGATCATCTTTGAGCGATAAAGTCAAAAGTTTATACTTTTTGGCTGCATCCAATCTTTTGATCTCTGTAAAAGTACTATATCGTCATTAATAAGCATTATTTCATATTTTGGCAAAGAGACAAACAAGAATCCCAGGTTAACTGACTCCAGAGAGTCAAGAGTAACCAAAATTGACAAAAAATGTCTTATTATCTCATCTCCTGCGATTTTGTTTTGTCTCTTTTAAGTAATATAATATGAAATTATGCATTGCAAAAAAATGGAATAAAAGTTATGACGACGGTGCGATATGGGAAAAGGGTCTAGAATGAACAGCTACATG
Source organism: Sinella curviseta (assembly GCA_004115045.4). NCBI lineage: Eukaryota > Metazoa > Arthropoda > Collembola > Entomobryomorpha > Entomobryidae > Sinella > Sinella curviseta. The sequence continues at coordinate 30,408,630 of CM065489.1, forward strand.
AGATACATGAGAGGGAGGAGGGAGGAATCGTGTAAAATATTTTGGTATTCATTCTTCTTCTCCAACGAAAACAGAAAAAAACTGTTGAATTTTTTTTGGTTTGATTGTGTAGCTTCTCCGAAACAGCAACACAGGTTGTTGTTGTAGTGGCGGCGGCGACGGCGATGCGCTTTTATAACGATACTACTACTTAAGTAGCGAAAATTGGTCACTATACAACAACAAAAAAGATACATAACGATGATGATGGCTGCTGCAAATAGACACACGGAAAAACAACAAGCGGATTCTTTAATAATTTGAGACAAAACTGCAATATCATATTATAGTTTTCTTGGCAGATCTGTGAAATAAAGGGAAATAAAGTATATATGATGAACGTGTAATAGTAATGGGCATAGTCATCAGAGAATAAGATAAATTTTGTTCAATCAAGCCTCGTAAACTTTTTCGTTGCTTTACATGCCCATGTTATATGCTGCTGGCTGAGCGGTATCCTCCTTTGTTACTTGTTTGTTTGTTTTTATGGATAGAAAAATACAAAGAAGAAAATCAGAGTCGTGCAATTTTTTATTCTTTAGTTCTCAAAAAATATGTTCAGCTCAAAAAAGTGAGCGAGTCAATTAAATCTGGATAATTTGCAAAGTTCTCTTTTACAAAAAAAGCCATCCTGGTTGTTTGATTATTTGTGATGTCGTCTTCTTCGTATTCGTCGTCGTGGGATGGCGTGGCTTTTTTGGTTTTCCAGAAGACAGAATGACGAGAAAAGCTTGTCTGTATTTTACAAACATTTCAAAGTAAATCCCTAAAACATCACAATGCATTTATCTATTATCTCAGATCAACGTCCAACGACGAGAGAATAACAAAAGAGCAAAGAAAAGTTATGACGAGGAGCAAGATGAGGTTGGTTAAGGTACTACCACCACCGCTACCAAATAACAAGCCCACCACCTGACAAAAGTCAACGAACACGAGCAATTTCTTGATTTAAAGAGAAAATTGCTGATTCTCAATAAGCCTCTTGCGGTTTTTTCTTTCCTTCTTTTTTCTTGAGCTTTTTGGAGCCTGCCACATTTTTCATATGAAACCGGACGTATAGGTTCATTGAGAATTAGGCATATCTGCAAACAAGGTGACCTTACCCACTGATGATCATGACATCGACAAATCCCACCAAACCAATTTCATAATGTATGCATATCATATCATGCTACATGGTGGTGGTACCTAATTACTCCTTTCTGATTGCGTCAGTCAGACTTGATTGTGTGCGTCTTCCTGATAATCATTAAAATATTGCATTGAATTAACGGAAACAATACATATTCACACCTCCGCAATATCTGCCACCTCTTCAGAAGGAGGTACCTTTAGGTGCCAGACAAAGTGACCTGATACACAAACGCACTGCTGCTCCTGTCATAGATGCGCATAGAGCAATTATAGTCGTCACTAAAAAAATCTTAAACACATTATCGCATTATGTCTGTGTGCCAAGAAGGTCTGCCGTTGTTTAATAAACGCCAAATATCCCGCCCATATTTCCAAAAACTGACACTTCACCTCTAGTGGAATGGTTTGTTGCAGTAATAATAATAATATGATAATATGTAGAGCACGCATCTCTCTCTCAGAAGAAATCATTAACATTTCCGCCCTCCATTTTTATCCATGATAATGACAATACGATTGCATTTTGCCCTAGATAACTTGTTTCCAAAATCAGCGGCCATCAAAAGGCAAAGACAATGCAAGTCGCAGCCCACCGCCTCCATATCAAATCCCGAATGATGATGTATATAGAGTGGCGGCGACTAACTGACAAAAATACCTGCGGCAAATCTAACACAGTCAACCATCAGCTCAATGACTTTTTAAAGTAACAATGCAGCAGTGTAGACACACACACAACAATAGCAAACAAGTGCATGCGTAAAAATTAAGAAAAATAAAACATGGTGGTGGTCGTAGATATGACGCTGTTGCTGTTTAGGTTTTTCGTTGCAGCATTGTTTACCACCAACTTTTGCTGAAAATATTGAAGATAGCGTTTGACATGGTTTTATGCCATGCTCGCTGGTTGTGGTGATCCCAAAGCATCCATTTCCAAATGGCCTTGTCAAATTATTCATTTTTTAAGGTTGTCTTGCTGGTGTACTGAAATGCTGCTATGAGCAACAGACAAGTTAAATGCTGACCACGTTTTATGCACTCTATAGAATATGTTGTCGTCATTCCTTCATGTTATTTCACTTACTTTGTACACATTCATGGTAGCTTTATAGTCGCATATTAAATTTAATTTTTAGCTAATATTATTACCTACTGCTACCTTTTGTCGTCTTGCGAAATTCCATGCCAGAGAGAGAGAGGGATACCTATAGATAGGCAGGTGTGTATAAACATTGTATATGTATATGACACAGAAACATCTCGCATCTTGAAATATTTCAGCAAGTGGGAGTTATGCTCTTTTTTAGCCTACCAAAAAGATATGAAAAGGTGTAGAGTACAGTGCAGTAGTGTAGAGTAGAGGAATCAACACACAAGATTATTTCATGATGACAATGACGACGGCCATTGTCGTTCGTGTCATGATGCCATGCAACTGAAATGACCAAGTTAAGGGGAACAGAGCAGACATGTACGCACTCCAAGATGCAAAATGTAGTTATCTGTTTAATGTAGTTAGTTATAGGAGGATCCACATAATGGATGGAGAATGAATTGTTAAAAAGGCACTAGGTACACGAGATGCGAGAAAAAATTGCGTGGGTAGATCATCCTCATTCCTCCTCATCATCATTTTACAATAACAAAAAAAATCCAATAAAAAAATACTCACTTTACTGTCACTATATAGCTATGCTTATTATTTGTGCTTACAACAACAATAATAATAATATGTAGTTAGTTAACATTGCCTTCTTCCCCTATCATCATGATTGTGATAACACGAGAGTCTAGTCAGAAGTCAGGGAAGACATGGCTGTTGTAAAGAAGTGCTACCGATGCCGTGACACGGCATTTTGATCACATACGAGCACACAAATGTACATACATTCACTAGAGTGAACTTGTATCGAATTTGTGGAAATGAATGGCATCTTCATCTTATCATCGTTCATCCTCCTTATTTATTCCTCCTCGCCAGTCAAGATCAGCATGGTACCTACATGAAGAGTTGATAATGTAATAATAATAATAATAAGTTTTTGTAAGTAAATAAACAGCCAAAAAGTAATTCGTTTTTTTCGTCGTCGTCTTCAAAACAAAATATTTGTTAAATTGGGATATTCTAACGCGGTACCTTGTGTGCATACAAATTATTTTGTTAAATTAAGTAGATTATTAGTAACCCCTTTGCAATGTGGACTGAAGAAGGTGCAGCAGCAACAACGCAGTTGAATGCATTGAGTTGAAAATTGGAAATTTTCTATCAATAATAATATTAAAAAGACGTGAGTAGATTTGGTACATTCGATAGAACGGTACAAGCAAAACGGACCAGACCAGAGGTCAAATTGGTCTCGAAATTGTGATAAAGACGTACTACTTACTGTGTGGCTGTTAATGACATTGATGCGCTTTTATGCAGATTAGGACTTTCATATATATAAATATAAAGTGTGCAACCATGCACATGTGTCCAACTGCTCATCATCATCACATATATTTATGTTTGTATATCCAGATTATTTCCCATTGTTTCTTTTGAAGGGTATGGCAAACAATCATTATAATATCATATTATCATCTTCATGGAAACATAACATGATCATTTTCATCATCGTCATCCTCTCATCAAATGACAGATTTCCACCTGAAGACCAGAGAAAAAAATATATCTAATATTTGCATGCGTTTCTCATTCTTTTAAGCCACTTATGTGCTTATGAGCGCAACTTGAAAACTTACTGAATTACATGGATACATACAAAAGTTGGACAGCCATTAGACATGTGGACAACGAGAAGAGTTGTAAAAAGAAGCTCTCTCAAGTTGAATCCATTAACTATTGCGATGATGATGATGCGGACGATCATCCTCTTCATCGTCGTATTTTCGCATTGTTTAGAAGACGTAATAATAGAGTCCAAAAGAATTTTTGCTGTTATCTTTCCATCAATGTCACGAAAATAGCAGCGAGGATGATGAAGGATGTTTTGTTTGCTGGCTTCTTTTCAGTCTTGTAAGTAATATTTGCATTTCGATTATTATTTTGAATAATAGTAATAATAGCTCACATACCACACGTTTGCATATTTCTCTGTTTACATAATGCACTTGCACACAGGCACAAACTGGTGGACAGGTGTGTATTTTTCTGCATTTTTTTCGCAACTCTTCTCTCACCACAGTTATCTTGAGAGAACATTGAAAAATGGAAGATGACTATGGTGAATATAGCGCATACATAAATACACGGAAAACATTTTCATTCCAGAAGAGAGAGAGAGGGAGACAAAGCTTGAAAGGAGCAAAAACAGCTATTTTTAGATTTGTTCGCAAGATAACAGGAATCCAATGGCTAGAAATAAATGAGTGATGACTGTGACGGATTTTCAATGATATTTTTTGATAACTTTGCCAAATCAATCGATACGGTGATGGAAAGACCCAACCACGATTTATTAGCTTTCATTCGTTTCTAAAAACGGTTTCGCTTCACAGGAAAGAATGACCCTGGTCACTGATGACGTTACCAAATGTATGCGTCTAGTCACTGGTAATGGTCAGCAAACCCGGAATGCAAGATTTTTAATACATGTCATTTTCCTTAACGCTACATTACAACAACCTAGCAGAAGCGTAGACAAATCAGATAATCATCATAATAATGGGGAGGGATGATGCTGATGCTGTAGCATTCAAATAAAATGTTTGTTATGGCTTTGTATCCTTTTTAAACCTGTGCCATTATTATTACCTATTCAAGTTGAATTGAGTCAAAAATGCTCGTCTACACACGACGACGTGAACTGCCCATTATTCCAATCTATTACTGTTCTTCTCCATTATTGCTGTTTGTCGTTGTCGGTGAATATAGTAAAATGAGCAGAATATACAATGCAAGCAATTTTTATCATGTCCATTACCCTTGCCATCCATGTAATCTTTGCCTTTTACGAAAAACTTACTTACGGACGCTTACTCATAGTAAATATGTGTCCACTTACAACTTGGACAAAAAACCATGAAACTTGCTACTTAGCTCCGCCATTAAAAATTTGATATACATATTGGAAAAGTGGCCAAAAAATTGCTGCAGCTACTTACTTACTTGCTCGTCTTTTAATGTTTGCTCTCGTCGTCGACGACGTGGTACTCGTCAATTCTCCCAAATTCTCAGTTAAAGATGATGTTACACATTTTACAAGGTAAACACGCCTTTCGAAGCAATAAAAATTATTAATGAATGGCAAACGTGTACTACTGTGTCTCCCATTTGGACTTAACCCTTTTGATTATTGCTCCCATCATCATTATCATCATCTTGTTTGCCATTCTTTTTTTATTATTTAGGCATTTCCATTCCATCCAATCATGAAATTATTGTGGAGGCAGCTGCCGTTGCAGTTTAAACAGTATAAATAATAGCAGTATAAAACTATTGATTTATTTATTTGCTAATCATATCTGAACCTGAATAGTAAAAATTGCACCATCATCCTCATTGGCATTACTACATCAATCCATAATAGGTTCATTGTCAGTTTTATATAAAAAATCAAACTCTTATTTCATTTTATTATCCGATCTACTTTCTAAAATACCTATTTACCAAAAAAATAAAAACTGGTTTCGGGGTCTTTGCCAAAAACAATGTTTTTTTTCTAAACCGTATTTGGTGACACTATTCACAAGCAACCCAGCATTTTTACTTATATTTTACATCCTCGTTTCTGCTACATATTTTTGTTCAATCTTTTGAGTAATTTACCATTAACCTCAGTCTTAAATAAAACTAATCAACACTCCGTGAACAATAAACAAGTTACGTGTTAAAATGTTTATTGCACTTTCTACAAAAAAAATGAACAACATGCAGAGAAATGGAATGTACAATGCGATTTCCCGGTTTAAGATGAAAAGGTTAAGGAGTGCTGCCAGCAAATAAATCATTGATTTTTCAGTCAGAATGCACACAACCACCTAATACATAACCTTGTAATTATATGTTGCAAATTACAAATTACTCTCACTCGCTCGAACAAAACTTTTAAAAATGCATTATCACTTGTATACATCGACTTTTGAGGAAACATTTTCATTTTCCTCATTTTAGTTCCTCAATTTGAGTTTTAGGAGGATAGATCAGTTATTTTACCGAAACTATAAAAATACAACTAGTAAAATATTAAGGCAAAAAATGTTAATGTGTTTACCGTACAGAAGAAGATGTACAAGCTAAAGAAAATTTATAGGCATGATTACACGACTTATTTTTTGTGCACTTCTTTGGGAGCCATATTTAACGGGAGAGGAGTACAGAAACAACGCAACTGCGGAAAAAAGGACAGCAACCCTTTTACTCACGCTTTAGACAAATGAACATGCACTTTTTGAACATAAAGTTGGCTAACTGCACGTGCAGTACAATGGCAAAAAAAAATGTAAAGAAAATGGAAACTGCACAAGTTCAAAAGTGTCGGCATATTTCAAAAAATATTTCATGTAAGCTTTTGCATGCAACATGATGATATATAAAAAAAACTCCGAATACGTGTTGCCATTAATTTGAATGGTGACTAGTGAGCACTTTTATATTAATCATTTTGAAATCAGTCCTTTGTCTAATTACCAATTAAACATTATGTTGATGGTAGCGTTAACTAACTAAAATACACTATTACCGTCATATTCATTAGAATTATATTTTTGGCAAAATGGTTTGTTGTTGCTGCACTAAATATTTACATTGTTGTGGGGTGAAGACAAAAGGAGGAAAACGACAGAGAGGAGCCGGTTGCGGTGTTTTTTTCTTAAGAAAATTAAAAATTATTACTAATAAACTGTGAATTTTGTTGGCCGTTGTTGCTGTAAAAGAAAGGAATGACAAACGACGGCTCCAATTAAGTAAGTTTCACTGATTCTCCTCTCGTGTTACTTGCAAGAAGAGGGAAGGTGATGATGATCACGACAACGGAGATGATGTCATTGTTCTCGTTGCATTACATTTTTGCTGGTTTTTGTGTTCTCTCGTCTGAGTTGTTAGTTCGTTTTCTACAATCCTCATAAATTTTCATTGTGCATTTGTGGTTTAGATTATTTTTTAGCTTTGTGGCAAAAAGCATGCATCAGTTAGTTGGCAAATATTTTTAAGTGTAATATTTTTTTCCTTCTGCTTTTAATTCCACAAGAGTAACAATAATATAATATATTTTGGGTACTAGTATATTTTTATTTATTACTTTGGCTGTTCGGCAAAAACATGTACAAATGGTTTGATAGCATAAAGCAGCAAATGACATAAAATAAATGAGGTTTGAATTGGATAGAAATGAACAAAGAGAGAGAGAATGCTCACTCAATCAACTCTCGGCTCCGCTGCTTACTTACATTACTTGTGCTTTCAACTTGTTACAAAAGAGTGAGCAAATTGTTGACACTTGACATGGCTGATCAGTTAAGATTTAATGGAAGATTTATGTCTCTCTCTCTTCACTTTTCACCTCAGCCAATAATAATCAGCCAACAAGCTCCTTCGTCTGCCTCTCCTTCATCGTCATCAATACAAAAAGTATTTCTTTGCTTTTCTCATTGCAAAGCGAATTATTTATGTATCAACAAATGCAAAGTTGCTTGTAGCAACATCTTCAGCTTTAAAAAAACGAGTTCGTTTTTTCCACCTTTTCCAAAAATCCTCTTCTTAATCGGCATTTTGAGTTTTCCTCGAAATATTCGCCTACCTGTCTGTAAGGTATGCATGCTGTCGTTAATATTGCTTCATCAGTCATTTTTACCTCAAACATTTTTATTATTACAAGGTATTAATATTCAGCTTGTGGCAAAATTACATCCACCGATTAAAGCATCATCATCATCATCGTCTTACTTAATATAATAATATTTTGCAGGCCATTGTCCACATTTTTGTTCCTGCTTTTTGGCTATTATTATTATTACGATTATTATTACTTAACAAATTTTTACACAAGTTCAACGATGTTGAGCCCACTCATTTCATTCCAGCTCACAGTCATTCACTTGTTTTCCCCATTCTAGAACTGATTGAGTCAAATGACCTTCTGGGTCCATACACCAACAACTAAAAAAATGAATGATGCACCAAATAAACACGTTTTTCCCATTCAAGTGGGTGCAAAATAGGTACAGGTGGATGATGTTGATGATGGTATTAGCATGAGTACCTAAGTCTCCCAACTAAAAATACACATCATCCATCTTTCTTCTTGTGTGCTCACTCAAACTCAGAAGCAAAAATCTTTTCTGTCCACAACATCATCATCATCATCGCCGGTTTCTCTGATAAAACAAGAAATGCAAGGAGGAGGGAGGAGGCAATGAAACCATCCATTATTCCATGATGATTCCTTTTATTTGTTATCTATCACAGCAACAAAAAAACAACCATGCATATATTTATCATTATTATCATCATCAACATCGTCATGGGCTTTATATACAAAATATTAGATGTACTAGTAAAACTCATCGTGTCAATTTTTTTAAAAAGCAGTTTGCTCATGTGTTTGTGTGTGGGCAGCAGAATAATGGGTTTGTAATCCCTTTATTATTATCCTCCTCATCATCATCATATATGTCATTTAGCGTAGCATCATTCAAGATCACTTTTAGTTTCTACACTGCACACTGCTGCACAAGCAAAAGGGCTGCATGCATAATAACGTTATAGCAGCCTTCTTCTGTCTATTATTCAACAATTGACTTTTTTACTTTCATTTAATGACCAAAGAAAGAAGATGATGGTGAATATGAACATTATAAGCTGCTCATCGACAAGAAGAAGTGCAAACATGGTTGACGCCTATTTAATACACAGATTTTCATACATCCCATTATACTTATTATCATCAACGTCTTGTAGCCATGTAGTATTTGCACTTTGGTAAAAAAAATTAATATTGCATTCACTTGTTTATATTCTCCTCACCATTTTGCATCTATATAGCTTGCAGCAACAACGAGTACTCTGCAGTGTCGTGTAAAAGCTAAAGATAGACAAAAAAGGAATAGGCAAAAGTAAAATTCACCGTCAATACATTTTGAATGATGATGATAATGCTGACTAATGCTTACAATTTTTATATGGCGAGAACGACACTGAAAGGGTGTGGACGGACACGGATATGAGAAGAGTGCATGTTAGTAGTATGGGCACTCATACCGCGTTAAAAAGTGAACGCGCAGCATGACACGGCAGTGTAGTGTGACCGCACAAAAATACTGTCACAGCGACACAGACAAAAACAGATCCTTCCCAGTCCCCTGGCTGATAACAATAATTATGATTATGATGACCACTACGTCGTCAGGTGACACCAGAAGAGAGCTATAGGAATTATATTTTTGTAGAGTACTGTGTCACTCCACTACTGTGACAACTGACTGTATCGCCAATTCATCTGTACTTGGTTTAATTTAGGCAAAGTGATGGACTTAGAGATTTTGGTGATTAGAAATTTCAGATAGCAAGTAGTCATTCAATATTAGATTGCTAGAAGCAATATGCCAAAGAAAAATGCATAAGCATTCATTCTATCTATAGCAGCGCAGCGAATTTGTTTTCAAGCCAAAAGGAATTTTCTACCTGACATATTAGCAGCACTGTTTAAGGCTGACCCATGATGCTCTTTACATATACCAAACAAATGAATGCATTTTTAACACTAAAATAAATATGTAAGGAAAAAAAGAGTTTTTTTTGCTGTTGTTGTTGCTGAGACTCTTTCTTTTCATGTCAATAAAAAATTGGAGTAACAGTTGAAGGACAATAAAATATGCATCGATTGAATTGTAAGGACGATGATGATCATTGATAGTGCTATTAGGAAAAAAATGTGTGTGTCGTGTAGTGTTTTTTGCTGCGTGTATGTGTGGGTTCACCCACACAAACACATTGACTCGCTTTTGTTCATGTTCATTCAGTCACACACATCACATCATCATCGTCCGTTTAGCAGAGATTAGATACGATTTTTACTTTACTTTAAATAGAATAGGAGGGCTGCTAATAGGTAGAAAAAAAAGAAAATGGTAAACTGTCATATTTTTTTTTGTTCTTCTTGAAAAACTCTAAAAACAGTTAGTTATGTAGTGTGACATATATGGAGTACATGAGAAATAGAAGAAACGTTATTGCCTATTATATTTTTTTATTTGTCAATAATGAATGACTAAAGAGATGCATGCTTGGAAATTTTAATAGCTAACCACTTTCTGACTTTTGTAGTCCTGTTCTTTAAAAGGATTAGATTTTTTATCTCTGCATGTACATGCACACGCATACACTAGTCATTTTTCTCAGAAAAGTGATGTCTGTAATTTTTCGCCATGATGATGATGCCACTGTCCCTGAAAATTGTCAAAAATGGACGATGATATGACCAAAACGGAGCAAGAAGGTGTTGTAGAGCATTCCTCTTGGTGGTCGTCATTCTAATTGTTAGATAATAGGAAGGATAATGGATAATAATAAATTGGATGGATGCACACAAACCCGCCTGCATGCTATCATTGTCTTAGGAAAAAGCTAAATTAGACAAGACGCAAAGCAGAATCGATCCCTTTTTGATATGACGACAATTGGGAGTAGTATATATGTAGAGGTGTTGAATAATGAAAAAAATTGTATCAAGGTTTGATGAACTGTTTTCCGGTATTACACACTTGTTGCTCTGTTCTGTTCTTTCTAATAAAGAACAAGGCGTGATCTAATTTTTTTTTGTATTCTTTGATGATGGTAATGAAAATGGTGTGTAAGGGGGCGGTAGTCGTGCTGATGGTGGTAGTGTCCTGCGGAAGATGTAAGAACAAGAAGAGGAGGAAGGAAGGGCACAATTACTCATTCTTCTTCCATTTTTAATTGCATGTGATTAATGAGTAGTAAAACATTGTTGTATATACTGAGCTGCGCGCGGCAATGGCCATAGTAGCAATAGTAATAATAATAAAATGTAATTGCACTGCATATTTTTAATTTGGAAATAATGAGACACATCCCAGATAATAATTTTAAAATAGCCGGACAGGTGTTGTAAGAGTGATACAATTAAAGATTTTATTATTATTCCGATGATGTCGCCTTCTATGAACATAAAAATAAATGCTTCTGCTGCTGTTTCCAATGCCATGAATGAATAAAAGCATATTGCTTGCATTGTTAAAATAGGAAGAGTAATAACTAATAGTAGCTCATATACTTTATCGACTTTTTTTGTCATTTTTCAGATTGATGCTCAAAGGAAGACTGCACCTGGACTGAAACGAGAAATATTCTTTCTCAATCTCGAAGATGGCTTCTTCGGGTGTCAGGTTAATGAGTCAGCAGACGTACTGCAGCTCTTTGACCTGTCCAAACTATGCGACGGATCCGCTCAATGTTTCATGGGATCTGATGAGCTGCACAAGGAGCTGAAGTGTACAGGTATGTAAAATATCAAATTATTTTTATTTCATCAAGCGTAAAAAAACTGCACTAAAGTATGGGCGATGAACGTGACTTTAACAATCATCATAAGTTTTGTAGTCGTCAAGCCGACAACAATAATGATATTTAACAATAAGAGAACAACCCTTTAAAAATGCTAAAGATAATCTTTTCCTCTCTACTTTTTCGCCGCCTGGAGACAATAATAATAAATTTCGATCCAACGTTTCTACTTCTTCTTCTGATAATATGCTACGGTTCATGTCGTCTCGGGTTCTCTTTCTTACTCTCCTCTCATGCATTATGGATGATGGGATAAAAAAATGTGAAATACGAGAATGACTGGGACTGGTGACGTGATGGCTAATATTCATAGGTGACAACATAACAGCCCATTAGTGTACAACCGTTCACTTGCTGGTTTGGAACAAATTTGAACAAGTCACTCGTAAAAAATTATGTAGGTAGAGCAAGAAGGTAGTAGGTGAGATATGATGACAACTCGGTTCGCTGTTGATATATCGTCACTAACAATATTTGTCTTTTGTGACGAAGACAATAACAGAAAATAAAATAATATTACATTTTTTTCACTTTCCATCTCGTGACAAGACAAGCGACAAAAAAATATGAAGGAAATTGCGTTATGCTAGTAGTAACTGTTCTCGTTGTTACAACATGAGAGGGGAAGAAGAAAAATATTTAGAGCTTCAAAATTAAAGAGCATTTATCTCATTTCTGTTTATTGTCACATGATAAAAAAATGACGATTCATGACGACAAAGATGAAAGCAAAATTTCATACTACCTGGTAGAATTTGTTGGATCGTGCCTCTGACCAATTAATTTAATTATGTAGAAATGCCGAAAAGACGTGAAGAAAGGGGAAAAAATTAAGTATCATTATATATTTTTGTAAAGCTTTACTCCTTGTTCACCTGCGATGCAGATTTTATCCGAAACGTGGCGAGAAAGAAGGAAGGATTGCTGTAGTTGTAGATGTTGTTACGAGACCACCCTTCTCTTTTGTTATTTTCCCAAGCAGAAAAAAGTGCCGAAAACAGAATGAACTGCGTTGGTTTATCCCAATGTCATTTAATTATGTAATTGTTGTACTGTTTTGTTAGTCAAGTAGTTGGCAAATAGTATAGGCACAAGGACACCGCAAGAGAGAATCTTTGAAAATTGTTAAATGACAATGATAATGCTAGCTTCTACAAAAGCCATTTAACTATTTATTAGCAAGAAGGGTCATTTATAAAAGTATTCTGAGGAGTTGGCTCTTTTGAAATGCACAAAGTGGCAATTGGTGGTTCACTCCTTTGTGAACTGTCCCATCATCATCATCTTAGCAGATGCAAATGAAAAAACACAGGTAGTATAAAAGAATGAGGAGGGAGGAGGGTAAGAACATGAAATGTTAAGTATCCCTGTTAAACAGCAATTTTTTACGATCCCACTACTAATCTGCTGAAACGTGTAATTTTGTATTAGCTGCCGCGGTAATAGAAAACCCATAAAAGAGTAAAGTCATTTCAAAAGAAAAGTAAAGTCCCGAAAATGTATTTTTTTTTCTTCTTCTTCCTCGCTGTATGCTTGTTCATCTTGCATCCCTTATTTTACAGTAGCATTCTTCTCCAACGTTTTATTTGACTTTACTTACATTTTTCAATGTAAATGGTACAAGATCCGTCCTCGTAAAAATATACTTACACGACACGCAGCAATCAATTAGCGTTTCTTTTTTTTTCAACGTTATTACGGCAAAAGCAAATTTCACAGAGGATAACTCTCTGAGAACGACAACAACGGTACTTCCTTTTTGCCGGTGGTGCTTCCCATGTTAAAATCGACAAATATATCATTTATATAATCCTATAGCGTTTCGTAACAGCAAACTTTGAAAAAAACGAAACAAAAGTTAAATGGAAGATGACTTGATGGTTATGACGGTGACGATGTTTGCAAAACGCAAAGAATAGAATCAAAATTGGAGGACGACCTAAAGGAACAAGTCTTTTGAAATGAACAGTAAACGCTAACATTCTAAAGGGAAACCCGAAGAATCATACATTATTGACAATAAAGGGAAAAGTCGAATGCTAACTGTGACGATGATCATTGTGGATATTGAGACATGTAATAGCATTGAAATTTGAACAAACATCATTCTTTGATTCATTACATTGTATTGAGAATTGTACGGAAAACCAAAATAACCGTAGTCTCTTAACTCAAATTCAAAGTAAATTTTTAATAACCTTGTTACCACCAAAGAATAAAAGGCCATTAAATTTTATGTCACGATACAAAATTAAATCTATTGCTTATTTTAACGATTCTATTCTCATTTTTCAGATGACTGTGCTCAAGTAACGGGTAAAAAGTGTCAAAATGGCGCTTGCCTTGAGTCACAATGTCACTGCAACGACGGCTACGGTGGGAAGGGTTGCGAGATGCCCGACGAGAACGAGTGCAAGCTCCGCCCTTGTGACATTTTTGCGCACTGTACAAACACATTAGGCAGCTTCAAGTGCACTTGTTTCCCTGGTTACGAAGGAGACGGGGTCAACTGCAAAGGTAAGAGGAAATATATTGCAAACTAATCACTTGCTAATGCATTAAGATAAGAAATGCTTTCGCTGAGGCCTCTTTCAAATGCGTAGTTATTGCAGCGTATCGCTCAAATGGCTTTTCATCATAATTTACAATTAAGGATAATAGTGTGTAGTAAATAATATAATGGGTTCCTTCAGGTGCCCGAATCACCATTCGGTGGTGAAATAATGGTTTTTGACGTTTTCGATATTGAGCCAACAAACTTTTCCATTAGCTTTTCATTGTTTTAATTGCAGTTATTGAAATGTACGAAAGGGCCTTTCAGATGCTTGTGTGGGTGGGAACAATTATTTTAGAACCTGCTTAATTACCAAGCTAAAAGCTAAAATCCTGGCTCATGTATTCTAATGCTATTTTCAAAAGATGAGTTTGCAAAAACCATTTTGTCGCTGCTGTTGTTTCGAAATTGCTGTACAGATACAAATCTTAAAACAGAAATTCCGCCCATGTTCATGGATGAATGGATGAATGAACGTCTCTCGTCATTCATCAAAATAGCTCCACTTTTCCATTTCACTTTTTATCAAAATTCAAACTTGCAATTGCTAATATCTCTGTTCTGCAGCAACCTGCACCATGTGTGCTGCAGCTCTCCTGAGTGAGATAGTGGTATGCTTTATTGTTTTATTGTTCCTACAGCAACAGCATCATTTCATTTTCTTCGAAACAATGCCAATTGCCAACATTCTGCACCGCAACGTCAGAGACAAAACAATAAACTGCTTTTATACTCCCAATCATCAATTCTACGGTAGCAAAAATACTGATTCATATATGATAGTTCCACCAGTCAACACGCGCTTATAAAAAAACTCCAATATAATAATAACATCTCTCTAACATTATTATGCTTTATAGTTTAATGGTTCTATTATCCACCTTCCCTTACGATTTTTTTTGCAATTTACCATTTTTGCTCCACTCCTTCCTTTTCTCGGTTTTAAACGCTCTGCTCTGTTGATTTTTCTTCCCCTGGGGCATTCCCACTCGTCATCATCAACATCAGCAGTATACCAGTTTCAATTGCACTTTAACAGTGCTAATTTCATTCTCGAAAGATTTCCTTGCCAAAAATCTGTGGCAATCTATCAATCCGAATCGGAAAAGAGAGGAGATATATCCACTCAATGTATTCTCTTTTACCTGTTATTATTGCATCAATTCAATCCAAACGATTCTTCCGTCTGGCTGCCTTTTGTGCATAAATTGTTCATTTTCATTCATCATTGAACCAGGGAGCGAGCAAGCATTTTTCTGCACAACTTTTGGATACAGCGAAATTGTAACATGAAATGCAGATGAGATGGCAAAAAAATTGAAGAGAAAGAGCTCATTTGTTTTGTGTTAAAGGAAACGTCCACAACCGCAACAACTGTGAATAAATTACACTCTTCTCTTCTTCCACTAAGCATGTGATGGCAATTGCGGGTTCATTTTGTGGTGGTTGTGTTGTTGCTTGAATAGGGAAGATGATTACTATGACAATAATGACTACTATGATGCTGCTGTGATGATGATTACGATGACGAAGAAGAATACAGAAGACCAAAAGCTCGTAATGAGTGAGGATGGTCGTTGATGCTGCATCTTTAGTTTTTTTTGCAATTTTTGTTCTTCCTTAACAACAAACAAATAAAAGTATAGCAAGTACTTGTTGTCTCATAAATGCAGTTTTTACTGGAAAACGTTTGCAAGGAAATTGCACAAATTTAAATGACGCCTCTTTTATAATGGCGATCCTGTTGACGACTGGCGGTGACAAGAATGCAAAATGGGGGCTCTCCTCCTGGCGTTATAATAATTACATTTTCTCAAGAAAAAACATTACAAGGAACAAAAAAATGATAATGAAACACGCCCGTGTTTTGAAAGAAAAGAAAAACGTCCAGGGGCAGTTGTAACATTCATTGTCACTGTCACTACCATTTTGAAAACGTCAGCAAAGCATCAAAAATTTTGTCATTGTTTCATCATCCTGCTGTTTTCCCATGAAAAAAGTGAGTCGTCGTAGGATTGGACAGGTCATGTAATACGTAGTAAGTATAATATTGTGCATAACAATGAAATGTCCCATTTTATCCCCTGGGGGAAAAATTTGTATGAAAAATGAAAAGCAACAGGGTTTGAGGCTGTTAACAGTTTTTTTTTGTCATTTAAGCTAACATCATGTTATAAACTTGTTCAAGATAATTATTCCCTTTTTTATTATTGCTATCCTTCATATTTTGTTCTCTGAACGTGCGTTATGTATCATTGACAAGGACCCAGCAAATCTCAATTCCTTTCCATAATGTGGTATTTTTATGCTCACTTTTCATCTTCTGTCCATTCGTCATCTCCGTTTCATGGCTATAAACAGGCAGAGTTGTAAAGATACGGACGGACCCATAATAGTATGGATAAGCAAGTGTATATACTACTCACCTTTTCTTGTGAGGATTAGTAAATATAGAATGGTCAATTTTTTAAATGCCTATAATAATAATAACATCCATCTCTTTGACATTTACGCTTTTTGCTCAAGCGATCGTCGTGGGTCGTTCATAACGCAACGACGACAACCATTCTCAATTCCCATTTGATTTTCCTTGCGATAGCTACGATAACGAATATACTGTAATCTCAAAAAAGCCAAAACAACAGCACGACGGCTAGGACAAACAACGATCCAAAGAAAAATAAATTTCTTACTGTGGAATAGACACTTGAGCAAAATGCAAGCCCCCAAAAGATTAAGAGTAAATATATATTTAAGTAACAGAGAAGAAAAAAAATTACGTATAAATAACAAATAAATGTGGGATGATGAAAGGCATGCCTAATTTCTTGAACGAGAGATCGAGAGAGAAAAAAGCGAGTGCTCATGAAAAGGACATTGAAACACTTTGAATTGAATTAGATACACGTAATAATAATATAGACATTACAGATACACAGCCAAACGGTACTACTGTTATCTCGCTCATAGTATCACAATCATGATGCAGTTTTGCAGTGCATTCGCTGCATAGAACAATTACTGTTTCACTTCAATTGCCAGGATACGTATTCATTGCCGTATTTACTCTTAATTGTGGCCTGTCTTCAATTGTCAAATAAGCGTAGCTGCAAGAACAAGACAGGCATGCGCAAATTTCTTTGCTTGGACGACAAATGCTTTTGACAGGAGAAGATGCAATACAAAATTTGTTTTGAAAATCATGCCTTTTCTCAGATGAAAATAATATTAAATATGAAACCGAGATGTAATTTTGAGATAAGGGGGAAACTCTTGATTTCATTGTACTTGATCATCAGCAGCAATAATGTGGAGGAATGATGATCGCAAGGAAATATTGCTTTGGCTGTAAGTGCATAGCTTGAGGAGAAGGGCGTGTTTTTGTGCTTCTACCACCGCTCCTTCACGCAAGTTAATCCACAATCCACCTTTGTTGAGAGATTTCTTACTGTTAGCTGAGGTACCAAAAATAATATTATGCAGTGCAAAGTTGTACATATCATATAGTGTAATGATTCATTTTTTTAAAAAACCATTTCATTTAATTTATCTTTACCTACACTTGAGCAAAGTCAGTCAAAGACAAGAGTCGTTGCCTCTTTACATTGTTGTTCCAGTCGTTGCTAAATTAGTATGTATGCCTACATGCCTCTGCTCCCTCAGCCCAGGTGTTTATGACATTACGGTATATATGCGTCGCCAAATGATCATCATTATCATCATCATCCTACTTGACTTTTACTACACCATCATAAAAATCCACGCAAATTTTCACACTTTAGCAGACTGAAATGGTGCTTTAAAAAGTTGAAAGATCCAGCAAACAAACAAATAAATAAACAAGCGTATCAAAACTGGCAGCTATATACCTAAATTAAATACCTCCACTCGTTTAAGTTGTCAATTTGAGGAGAAGGGGGAGAGACAACAATTTTAAGCAATTCTTGTTTGTCAAGAATTGAAAGGAACGCTTCAAAATGACACTGCCAGCAAAAACAACAGGATATACGGCAACGGATTAAAAAAATGTATGCAAAACCCTGTCAATGCAAAAGATCATCAAGATCCAAATTCTATTATGCCACACCATGCTTCTACCTGTGACTACCACCACACCACTCACTACTACTCCAATCGCTCCTGCTTTTTCTTGGCTAATTTGCACGTTAATTTGTGACGCATGTTGTCAACTCATTAAATCAATGTTACTTTTTTTTATTCTTCGTACATTCAGCAGGAAAGGAACCAAAGTTAAATGTGAATGTGTGATGATGTGAGTGCTTGCTTTTTGCTCTAAGTACTTGTCGTGTTGATTTCAATTTGATCCTATCTGTATCCCTGCCTCCGTTTTTTTTGTCTTATGCCGATGTTTGTAAGGTAACCTAGCCTGCCTGTCAAATGCGGGGAGAAGGACATTACTGGGATTATTTGTCTCGACAACAACAATAACATAACATTATCATGGCATCATCATGACTCATGAGGAACATTCATACAGTTCATTGAATTGCATTTTTCAACTTGCCATTTTATTTGCCATACGCCTGTCTGCTCAGGTGCTCAAGAGATGCCTATACATTTGCAATATATTTAGATTGAGATTATCTCACTTTATTAATTACTCTTTGTATGTATCTGCTGCACTTTTGCACACGCCACAAGGAGTACTGGTAATGCAAAAAGTGGTCGAAGGAGTCAGTCGCTGACTGGTCAGAAAAGAGACAAATTGAAAAGAAGGATTTTTAATTAAGTTCATCGCCATTATTCTTATTCCTATTATTAAGAAGGTTGGCCCAGCATTGGATTACTGCATTCTGGTTGACGATGATAATGACGTTTTAGAAAATAAAATAAAGTAATAGATTATCAGGGAGGGACTTGCAATTGTCAGTAGAAAAAAAAATTATCTGCCCGGTGGTGGTGGCATGCATGGCTGCAGAGATATGCTGTTATGTTGTTTTGTGGTGATTCTCGAGTTGCAAGTTTGAGTGCATTGCAGGAATTAAAATTAAAATTATTTTTATTATCATTATTAATGAGTATGCGTCGTGCTGTGAAGACTGCTCTTGTTACAGGAAGATTACTACCGCATTTTTTTCTATGCTCCCTTCTTAATTCCGTCAATAAAAAGTATTTCGTTTTGATCCCTATTGAGATTTTCGTTATATAGTTTAATTTGATTCACATTCGCATTATATGTATAAGCAGATAATGCCCAACAAGTTAGCGCATGTGTCTGCCTGCACCAATTTTCTTTTTGAAATTACTTGACGTATACAACGAGAGAGCATTAGCATTTTCACTCACTCGGCTTACAAACAAGCAAATAATTGGCAGAGAGGAAGAAAAATACATTGTGCGAAAAAAGGCTTTGTCCAATGTGTTTATTGCAAGTCGTTTAAAACCAGAAGCATTGACAATGATCATTGTTACTGCCGTTATTATATTGACATTGACTTTGAATCTGCAAAAGCTTGCAAACAAAATCCTATAATCACGACGACGCAAACAATCAAGTAAGCAAGTTGTTGTACCCAGTATTATATTTTTTGCTCCTAATTTCGGACTTTAGATTAAATTTGTTTGAAAGCAGAGGCTTATAATCCTATGAGAATCGTTTAAACACACAAAATGATATCGCTACCACCACCACCGGCATCATAATGAAGCTTATGAGTCTGATGTTGATGATGATTGCGTAATAATACGCGGTTGCATCAAGATCATGATTGTTTGTGATTTTTTTGCGCTCCTGCTCACGGTGATGAGCATTACAGCGGCATCATGGCCATGTCATCATGATGATAATAATGTTTTGTCGCAAAAAGACAACCCTAGTGCTAGACTGTTGCGTAGTAATGCGAGTAAGTAATCCCAATTCATAAATAAATTACTTTGCATTTTGTGCCTCAGAGTGCAGAGATGAGAGAGAAAAGAAAGGAGGGAAAGAAGAGGGTGAACGAACTGGAAATGGAAGAGATGTGCGCTGGCAGATAGGATTTTCAAAGGAAAAGGCAGATTAAAAATGGGGGTGGTGGCAAATGGTGCTCTATTGTATTTTGGTTGTACAAACATTTAAAAAAATATATATATAAAAGTGTAATACGAAAAGAATTACATTCGGATTAGCAAGAGAAATGATTTAGGGGATTTACCGAATTATGCGTCACCATCATTATCTAAGCACTACTTAATTGCTTTTCTCGACGACGGAGGAAAATCTTTGAATATTAGATAATAATAAGCTATTTGCCACGTTTTTGGGTGTGAGGTGGCAAGTGACTGGATGAGGGAACGTTTATGTAGATAAAAAAATCTTGCATCTTTTGAATACGATGATGGGGTATTATGAAATACGTGCATGACAAATTGTAAAGAAAGGTGATTGAATTTCCTTTCACTGGGCAAATTGTTACTAGTTAAATCGTGCTCAAATTAAAACGAGGACATTACGATAAAGCTTAAATTACAAAGCACTGCTGATGATGATAATGGTTGCATTTTTTGTTATTGACGTTTGTTTGCTGCAATTCATGATAGTCATATTGTGGATAAAAAAACTGAACCGACTCGATAAATCGTTATTTTTAAAGTTTGGGAAGGAGAACCAGTTTCTGGAGTGCATTGAATAGCATGAATCATCAGCCAATTTATATTTTTAAAATATGATTATATGCATTTGCATACCATAATAATGTTCTTTTTATTGTTACAAAGAATTGCTCTATTTGTTTCGGTTTTATTGCTATCCTTCTACTGCATTCGGGTAACAACGACTTGACGTAATGAATGAGCACTAAAATCCAATGGTTATTTTTGCTATGGCAATATAGAGATTCAATCGAATCCATCAAGAAAGAAACAATTAAATAAATTCTGTACTCGTAATGATAGACCCAGCAGATTGGTGAAAATGAAAGTAGAGCATCCCTGCTGGTTGTACAGCAAAAATATTTACATAATTTGCATAATAATTGACAGTGAGGCAATAAAAATCACAGCAGCAGTGGCACCAACAAACAGCCATCAACAATAACAATAAACTTGTAAGTGTTTTTTTTACGAAACCTGGACTTGAGTAATGGCTAACGAAAGCAATAACGCTTTTACCAAAGTGTAAGGGTTACTCGTAATTAAAAGTTTAGCAAAAAAACTGAAGCTCGATAAGATTACTACATTTTTGCATGTTGACTTTAGAGAGAACAAATAATCTTATGACGCTGTCCTTGACTGTATTCCTTCTGCACTTTTGGTCATAAAATGGCATGGATCATGAAAAGAATTTTGGATTTATTATTTGCACCAAAATTTACCAGGAAGATAAAACAAAACTTTTTAAAAAATCTCGTTTACTTCCTCCAAACTTTTCATCATCATCAAGAATATCATTAAAATCCCATTTTTATCACACCAACCCGGCGTCACCCAAGCATGATGCTTTTTTCGAGATGCATGGGAACACCGGTGTCGTCGTGACATGAAATGTCTGTCTTTTTGATACTTTTACTACCTGCACACCGGTATCATCAAGAAAAATTTGACACCAGTCAGTAGTGTTACGGATATATGTACCTAAGCACCTAGCAAAAAGTAAAAAAAAAACAGGAAGGAAATGGTATGTCACCTACAAACCCTGACGTGCTTATAGACCCATCAGACTATCTTGATTCGTTTTTTAGTAATAAAAAAACCAGCCGTGTGTATTTAGTTTTTAGCCGAGATCATCTCAAGCAATGAATTTTATATAGCGTGTTCCTGGCAGTCATAAAAGGCCCGTTCCTTCCTATCCAAAATGCATCATACATTTTCAATACGCATGTCATGTGTGAGACCTATGAGAACATTACAACGAACGTATTAGTAGGTACAACTAAAAAATTTAGCGTGAAACAACGGCACCAAGTTTAATATCCTCTCTTCGTTTCCTTGCGAAATTCTTTCTTCAATTTTCAGTAACAGCTCTTTACTGAAACAAACTGTGCGTACGATTGTGAGTGGTGGAGGATAAGCGTATCTTTTTTATGCATTGCATTTTCTTCGCATGCCGTCGTACAGTACTGTACGCTAACTGTCTATTAGATACACACGGTTTGATTCAGCGTAACAAACAAACCATAATATTATTACCTATTATCAGTCATGATACTGCATTAAGTACATTTAAAAATAAATGAAAACCAGAGCTTGTTATTCCTCTCATTCACTCTTTCTCCTTCTTCAATGCTCACTTTTTTAAAGTAGAAAACACAATTTATTGAGAAGGACTTCTTGCTGAGATTGATGGGAATCAGGGGAAGGACGATTAGTACACAGAAATTAGATACAGACGCAGGAGCAGTGTGACCCTATACGCTTTAATAATGATATCTGTTCAATTTCGTAACAGGATTTTTTGTTCTGCTGCTGTAGAAACGGATAACAGGCAAATTTGTAGGATGCACTCTAGGGGCTGTATGAAACTGGTCATTCTAGACCTACGATATCATCTTCATCTAATCATAGTCATTGTTGGTAAACACCTTCATTTATTATTTTTCCATTTCCATTCATCCCATTTCGTTTTCTGAGAAAACTCATTTTTTGTGTGAAATGGCAGAGTGCACAGGCTAATTGAAGCTTGTTTTTATTTTAAATACAAGTAATAAGAATTAAAAACCCAACTGCTGTGATAGAATATGCATTGCGATGCTAATATTAAATTATCTAATAAAAAATGCGAAATAGTGGTACTCCTGCTACCACCATCATCATCATCATCATGCAATGTTTCCACTCACTGCAACAATTATTGCACAACCAGCAACAATGCACTCTCTGCTATTATTTGTCTTGTTACACTTTGGTTTCATCTTCATTCTGACGCTTACCAACAGCCAGCACCCGCAGCTATTATATCACTCGAAGAAAAAGCAATGGAGAAAATGGACTCCATCATCCTCAACCTCATGTGTGTGTGTGGACTGCCCATCATCATATCATAATAGCCCATGTGCTCCTCTCCTCCGTTTTGTTGAAAAAATTGCATGCAAACGCAAAACTGAACAAGACAACAGTATTGTTGCAAAAGCCAGGCTAGGCAGACATAACAAAAAATTAAGAACATGATGATGATATTATTATAATGGTTACGTTACTACTACTCTACCATCACGACGATGATGATCAACCTTCTCTTTAGGCAACAACGAGAGGAGCTTCTCATTTTCTTCTTTAGTCGGTCGTGGTTCGACTCGCTCACAGTCAGTCCGTCCGTCGTTGTTGCAGAACGTTAACCTTGCGGTCGTTACTCCTTCCTTTTTCTTCTTCTTCTCTTCACGATCATCGTCATCCTAACAGTCAGTCTATCTCAATGTATCCTACATCTACCTTTCTTATTCATCTTCTTTTTCTACTTCTTCCATACATGCAGAAAATTTTTGTACATCTTCTTCATCCCTTGTCTTCTTCTGCATCCCTGCATTACACGCAAAACATGGCTTTTTGTCGCTGCTTGCTCTTTTCCTCATGTGTTTGTTACTATTATTGAGCTGTGGCCGTTTTCCTCTTACTCATTGTCGTCGTCAACGGCATTTTCATCGTTGTCGTGATCATCATCATGATGAGCATGAGCATTACGATGTTATGATCGTTCTTATGATCATCCTCATGAGAACGCTCTGTGAGTAAAAGTTTCATTGGCACAATATCCGTATGCTTTTGTGGTGGCTATATCCGTGAATTAAATCAAACCAAACATCAGTGTGCGGTACAGGTAGGTACATTGTGGGTACTTGGTATATCTACGCATGGCAATGTTGATACTGCTCAGTGTAAATACATACAAGGGAAATTATCAAAATAATACTCGTCCTTTTTATAGGTAGTAATACACAGTAATCAGTAATATCTTCGTCAAAATCAAAATGCAGCAAAAAAAGAGGAAACTGCAATTTACGTAGAACACGACATTTGAAAATCGGAAGGAAACAAAAAAAACAATATGCTGTTGTTTACTTTAGAGTTCATAATTTTCCATGATAAAACAAACTGTCAGTGAGGAAGATATTGTACAACAGCAACCCAGTCAATAGTAAAAGTTTGGGCCTCCGACGTTTCATTTTTTTCTCTCTTGAAAATCGACTGCCATGTACAAGATAGGTACATTGTACATTTTATGATAGCAAACTGCAGTTATCATGCATTGTTACTTAGATAACGTTGTTTCTTTGAGTTTTGCCTTTTCGAAAAAAGGAGAGAGTTGATCGATGCAGCAGCACTGAGGAATACTGTTGCAGTGTGCTAGAGTAACTAACAGAATAGATGATTATGATTATGGTGAGCAATATTGGCAATAATGCAATAATAATACCATTATAAACTTATATAACCCAACAACCATTTGAACAATGCTGATGAAGCGTGATGACCGTAACTCTTTCTCAGCAGCCGCACCGATCCTCTTGTTCATCGTGCGTGGATAAGGTTGAATAGTTATCTTCATCATGGTAGTCTTTTAAGCTGCTGGTATAAAACTAGTTATTTTTCTCCCCGTTTTTGTTGTAGCACTTTTCGTGCATTATCATCCTATTCATAAAAGTAATATTGCCTATTATGCTATTATTGCAATAAACCCGTAACTTTTGAAGAAAAAAAAATCTGATTTCTTTCTCTCTCTCTCTCTGTTAGTTACTCTTTTATATTCCTTGTTTTTCTGACATGCGTTTTTCTTTCAAAATAAAAAAAATCCTGTTTTCAGTTAGTTGGTGGTGCGGTGCAATGGGTATAGACACCGTCATCATCATCCAAGCTTTTCATTCATTTTCCCTTTCTCCTTCCGTTTTTTCAAAAGATACAAAAATTTTCAGATGAATCATGAGTCGATTTTGATTGAATTTTTTAAGAAGAAAACAATCTACTAGTACAGAGAATTATTCTTTGTTGATTTGATGTTCAGATTGGAAAAAAAAGTTTTGAGGAAAAACGCAGAAAAAAAGAGTGAAAAATAGGTGGAGGCTTTTGAATACAAAAGAAAAAGTTCAAGCCATCCATCCAAATCGGATGGATGGATGGAGATAGAGAGTTGAGAAAAATGAAATAAGATTATATTTATGTAAAAACATGCTGCTCCTTTTAAGATTGACTTGCACGCAACCGAGCAAGATGAAAAAAAATATTGGCAGGAGAAGTTAAAGAGGAAGCGGTAAAATAAGAGATTTTTTTATTCTTCATCGTCTTCTTCTGAATACCATGATAAAGCTGATCAAAGGAGAATAGAATGATTATAAATTATGTTGCATTTACACCATAAGGCATTGATGATGATGATTAAACTCAATCGAACGGAGAAAAAACCGGTGTGTAAAAGGAGGTGGTGGTGATGGTGTGTCATGGCATGACACGGTGGAGTATCAGCAGCAGGCCACTATCACACACACAATGTTTTACTTCCTGAAAGGGAGAGAGAGAAATTGTTTCCTCTTCTTCCGGATTGGAATAAAATAGGAATATTTATTGGTGATTGGATATTGGTTGGATGTATATTCGTGTGTCGTGGTGAGCTTTGGTGCGTCGTCGTCTCTGACGTTTAATCAATTTTTCTTCTCTTGACTTGAATGGTTCTTGGCCAGAAGGATCGACAGCACCTTAAAAACAACACAAAGACTTGTGTAATTTGATTGAGAACCTTTTACTCGATTTTCACGCTTCACTCATTCAGCTCTCTTGAAAAAAGTTTGATAGCATTTAATGTTGGGGTAAAATACCGTAAAATGCGCTACCACAACCCGTCCTCTTAATCCAAACGCAAAAAAATCCTTTGGCTATTTACGTAAAAAATGAAATTTTACTTTAAGCAGAAAATTCCAACCAAGCAATTTCCCTCTTATCATTTTCCGAGATCGTCACGACTTTCCTAAGCAACTGAAACTCCCATATAGCATAAGCATACATGTATATATGACTGCCTTTACTTTCTTAAAAAATGTCAGTGCAACAATGAAAACTTGACAGGGATTGTATAATGTAATGTCTGATACATTCAGATGGATCTGATCTGATCTGAATGATGGGTACCTCCTGTGTATGCTTATGCCTACCTTATTTAAATACGAGTATGTATATGAAACTCTTGTTATTAGTGTACTAACACATCTAAATTGCAACCAAATCCTTCATAAAAACAAGACAGGTATTTTTGCACAGCATTTACCGTCCACATTCTTTGTTGCTTTATAAAAAGCACACGATCACACGACACAAAATCACATTTATAACACATTACGTACACAATGAAAATAATATTAGTATTATGCTTACAAAGAGTTTAGCATTTTCTAAACAGTTGAATGAATTCCCTGTATATCAACTAGAGATGCAATAATAATTTAACAATAATGTTACATTGTTGAGGATGACACTCAACTGCATTCCATTCCACATCAGCACACCGCATAAGAATATATATTTTTGATGCTCCATTGTTGAGCCCGACTCGTATATACGATCACTTTTTTCTTCTTTATCATCAACAATGAGCACGCTCGTTTATCACATTGCCAAATTACATTATTCTATCATCCAATCTCTTCCTTCAAGTTCAAAATACTGTCAAGCGATACGGATATATCATTTCAAAACTCCAGTCAGTGCAGCATCATTAATTCTTTGTTTTTCAAAGAACCAAGATCATGTTGTGACGATGACATTCCAAGAAATTGCGATAAACTCACTGTGAGAGATTCTACCTGGATGATTTGTGTAAGGTTTGATACTCTCACAATAACAACCGTAATAAGTAACGAAATCGCTTGTTGTGCTCTGCCACTCATTCCTGCTCACCTTTGTACTCCCTGCTACTACCACTTTATCTGATTCCTCATCATCATCTTCACATTTTTACGTAGAAACGAGTAAAACACAAGCCAGGAAAGATGAACGTCTATAAAAGTCAGTGATCAGATCATAATAATAAACGTCATGAATCCCTCTTTCTCGTTGTTTCTCATCCAAAATCCAATTTTTGCAATTGAAAAACGCATCCTCCTATTTCTTGTTCCCTTCCTCTGTTTCCTCAATCTTTACGTTTTGTTCATCATACCGTGAATTTTATTAGGTATTATTATAGTCTTTACTTCCGATCATTGCCTGGTTTCATTTTTTCTCTCTCTTTCAATTCGGAGAATATTAAGTACCTTGAAAGTGGTATCTTCTTCTACCACGTGTAATATTTATATCACTTATCTGCAATTGTAAAATGTAGCTACATGCGTAATAATAATGTTGATATGAATGTACATTTAGATAAGCGTTTGCAATCATCGTCAAGTCAAATATTATTATATGAGTGTCAGCAGCGCCAGAAAACAAGAAAGAAACAAAGTTTTTTCCTTCCTCCTCTTATCTTGCCAATTGCATTTTTCGTTTGTAATATTCCTACTTTATACCAACTTGCACCACATTTCTCTAGAATGGAGAAAAAAATAACGGCACATTGCCGTGTGGTGCTCGTAACAGCTCTACAAAAATCCTCAACTATATACTCTATACTCGGTCATGATAATGATTATTGCATTAGCTTGTTGAAAAGGGGAAAATCCTCTTTTTCTTTCCTCTTCTCTCGCCAAAAAATGCCAATTGCTGCTTCTCCTGCTGCACAAAATGGCACTTACTTACACGCAACACCTATCTTAATAGTAAACCAGTTCAGGACTTTACTCAGCTTACACAACAACCAACATCAGTTTGAGGAAAAAACCACATTGCCTCCTTGACTCATCAGCATTATCACCATCAACACACGAACACGCCACTTGTTACTTGCATATCAGCAGCAGCAGAGACAAGACAGGAAATGAAATTTCCTTGAAAGAGAAAAAGGGGGAGAGGGAGAGAGCAAGGAAAACGCGTATTTATACGTGCACAATCTAATAAGGCTACTTGTTTTTTTCTCCTTCTCTTGTTATCTTTGGTAATGGACACTAGTTTGATGCTGTCCTGCAACATGTGTAGCAAAAAATACTATGAAACGTGTAGGTATAAAACTATTATTACATAAACATTCTAGTAGTAGCATCAATCATCATTCATCGTGCAGAAACTACTATACATACCTACATACTTAACTTACTCAATTAAGTCAAGTTCAAGAAAAGACGTGCACTGCATTTTGCAAGAAACGACTGTAGAAAGGCTGCCAGCCAGCTTTACCTGCTTGATTGAACAACAGAGAACTAAGGGTGGAATCGTGTAGCGAGATAAGCTAAGTTTAATCCAAATTTAGGATGATCTTAATCGAATAACTTGGCTTATGCTAGGTTTAGTCTTTTGGATTAACTGGGGCAACTTAAGACATTTTAAAGCAGAATTACAAGATTTTGGTATCTCGTATGCTTTTCAAAAAAGCTTAAACCGCGAAAATTTAATCAAAACATAAACCACCTCCGAGCAGTCGTAGTAAGGATTTTTGACCTTTGTCTACCGAAGTTCAGTAGGTTTTTGCTAGTTCGGAATGGCGGTGCCACTATTTGTTTTGGAAAACGAAAGGAAAAATTATTACCGGCGAATGAAACTTCTTGAAGATTTTTCCGATAGTGAAATTAAAAAGCACACCGGGCTTCCGTTTTGGGCTGTTCGGGAATTAGTTAATTTGTATTCGAATTTAGAAGGAACAAGGTCGTCAGCAGTGGCAGTTGAAACAAAACTGTTGTGTTTTTTAACCTATCTTCGATCAGGTACTTTTCAGTACGTTTTGGCTTCAACGTTTGGAACGGTTCAGTGAAAAGTGTCAGACATCATTACTGAGTGTTGTGAACGTACTATTGAACTGGCAACTAAAAATATTCACTTCCTTCCAAATAACGGCGTTCTGTACCAAAGAAAAATAAACTTCTATGATATTGCCTAATTCCCCAATATAATTGGTATCATTGACGGGGCCCACATCGCAATAACCGCGCCCTACCAAGACCCTCATCTCTACGTAAATAGGAAGCGGTACCATTCTATTAATTGTCAAGGAACTGTCGACAGCGACTACACGTTTTTAGATGTAGTGGCTAAATGGCCGGGCTCAAGTCACGATTCGTTTATCTGGAGGCACAGTAGTTTGAGACGTCGAATAAGTGGTGGCGAGTTTGGTAGCGGTTGGCTGTTAGGTAAGTTATCTTACTAACATACATGGCATGACATGATTTGCGTGACAAATGTGAATTCTTTTTCTTAAGATATGACTAATTAATTAAACTATTCAGGTGATAGCGGTTATCCTTTGGAGCCTTGGCTTCTCACCCCTTATTTGAATCCTGTCGAAGATTACAAACGAAACTACAATAAAGCGTTTATCAAAACTCGGACCACAGTCGAGCGTGCCATCGGCGTTTGGAAAAGTCGCTTTCGGTCTATGTGCAGGTACCTGAAAAATTAATTAACATTTACAAAAGTTAAAGACGCACCTCAATATTTGAGTCTCAAATTAAATAGAACGGGCGGATTCTCGTGTTATAAGGAGGGTAAAGTTTGTCAGCTGATTGTCTCGAGCGCGGTCATTCATAATATCTGCATTAAAGGTCAAGTTCCATTACTTCCTGGCGATGAGGATTCAATCCCTGATTTGATTGCCGAAGCATATGACAATAACACCGCCGATCATAGAGGCAACTTATCTGGAACCGAAGAAAGAAACAGAGAAGCATTGGCTTATTTCCGATGAAGAGAAACGCAAACTGGAGCGAAGACGAGGTTTTGGCTCTTTGCCAGCTCCTCCGTCCCGTACAGAGAGATATTAGATGGGAAACGCAAAGTTTCCACTACGCGTAAGACAGGAGTATGGCAAAAAATAACCGACGAAGTCAATGCCGCTGGTGGCGGATCTCGCTCTATTGAGGAAGTCAAGGTCAAGTTTAAAAACGTCAAGTCATCCGCGAAAAACAAAGGAGCAAATAACAGGACTGAAATGGGTAAAACTGGCGGAGGGAGCTCTAACGTCCAAGAGCTTTCCGTGGCTGAAGAGACGGTCTTAGCTGGAATTGCGGAAACAAGTTTGACTGGAGTTGCAGGAGGGATTGATATAGGAGATTTTGGTAAGTAAAAATAAGTAACCATTCTATTTCTGTGGAATATTGTCAGGATAACTGTTGCTTTTGTACTACACAGAGAAAGAAAACGATAAGTCACGGGCCACGTATAACCACGCCTCCTTGATCATCGCTGGATGCAGTGGTACAAACAACACGAAACCTTCATACGAACCTGAGTCTCGAAACCGGCCCGAAGAGGATATTGCAGAGCAAGACAACTCCGCGGCCAATTTTTCGAATACCGTTAATGGAGGTGCATCTTGTTTTGAAGAACCAGCCAAGAAAAAGCCGAAGAAAATTGACAAACCTCCAATGCAGTTACTCTTAGAGCAGCAAGTTTGTCTTTTGAAGGAGCAGGTCAATTGTTTTCATTTGATAATTGATTTGATGAAAGAGCGTAACGAAATTGAGAAGGAAAAATGTGTTGCACTTAAAAATAAGTTAATTGTTGATATTGAGGAGACAGGGTAGGATTACTTCGGTGAAGTTAACAGTTAAAGAGGGAGTATTTAAATATGCATTTTTGTCACTTGTCACGAAACTATATTCGGAATATTTATGTATGTATAATATTATATTATATGTGGTATTGTCGTTTAATTTTTAATATAATTGAATTAATTACAATGTACGTATTTGCAGTGTAGTTGGTTGGAAAGTTGCATGAATCTGTAATTTGTTAAATAAAAATTAATTTCGGATTTAATCTTAAACTTGACTAGTCCAGCAAGCCGGCTTAATTTTAAAATTGCAAGATTTAGACTTGGATCTAGCTTAATCTTGGATTATGAAGGATTAGATTAACTTTAGATTAAGCTAAAACTTACACGATTCCACCCTAAAACTCTAATAATAAGATGAACGCGAGATGAGAGATTACCTATTTAACACTGTGTTGACTTGTTTTGCGCTCGCCCAAGTCAAGTCGGCCTCAACCAGAGAGAAAGAATTCGAATGTAGTGTGATGTTTTTGACAGTATGGTTGATAGAGAATGATGTTGATGATGATAATGACGGATGCATGCGCATAGAATGTGTGTGTGTATAAAAGTTTTATTTTTCAAATAGAGACGGTCGTCATGGGAATTTCGTCTTTACATAGATAAATTTGTTTAACTAAGCGAGATTTTATTTGTGTGTCGGAGTGACTGCAAGTCGTTCCGTTATTATTACCACTAGAGTAGACATTTACTATTATGTAAGTGCTTGCACACACTGATGTAAGACTTATTGGTCAGGTGGTCACATTAAAGTACATTTATTTTTCTCATGAATGCTTTTCTCTCTCTCTCTCCTGCCTTATTGTTCATCATATAACGTGCGTTTCTTCTTATTGTGCGTGCATTCAGCTTGCAGCAACAATGCCAGCACAACTTGCATACATATTTTTTTAATGCGTACGGAACAGAGTACGAGCACGGAGGATCTACCTAAATAGTGAAGGAGTTTTATTTGACGTGAATGAGATGACGGCAACAAGAGACCGCTATAATAAAGTTTCTTTTATCCGTGTACACTGCACACACACATTTTCCTTTGATTCGAGAGCTTACTTTTTTATGACTGGTGTTTGTAAAAAGTACAGTGTAAGTACTTTAGTCATAAGTGCAAAAAGTATGTCTTTTCAAGCCTTGTCATCACCCGTTACTTTGTCCACTCCTGTTTGATTAAAGCTGTAAAAATTGTTGTATGTGGAGTAGTGTGGAAGATGTTTGAGGCTTAATGTAATAATGAATGATGAAAATGCAATAGGATAGGCTTTAGGGTAGAGGCATATTATTTATGTAGATTGTACATGTTTGACAGATAAGTAGGTATAATATCCAGCCAAAAAGATTAACAATTTTTTTTCCTGTATCTTGAAAATGGATTTTGGTAAATTTTTGAAATATGGGTTGCCAATGCAGGTATGGCGCAGGCTGGCTACGGATTTGCATAATGGCCCTAATTTATTGTTGAGACTAGGCACGCTTAACTACGGGCAAAAAAATATATTTAAAGTGGAGACAACAACGAACGGCAACCGAAGCCGGTGCCGCACCAAAAAAAAACTTGCTGTTGCTCCCTACTAAATCGTCCATTCATCTCTATTTCCCGGCTAAAATAATCGTAATCTTGGTGATAATGATAATAAATTGTGTTCATCACCGTCAGTATCATTTACATGAAGACAGTTAAAATGTACAAACAGTGCTTATACCAAATAAGAAGACAACAAAATATATGGCAATTATAAGAAAATGTATCAAGTCGGACAGGATTTTAATGTACAGCAGAGAATTAAACTCGACAACATTTTTTTATTTATTCTTCTTTCATTCGTGTACGATGCAATCAAAAAAAGTCCTCGTAAATATCTGGGGTTATGGTTAACCTTCCGTGGTAGGTACACCATTTCTATATGCATTTAATGATAACAACAACTTTTTTGTTAACTCACTTGAACATAAAGAGAGCAAAATAGTTCACGGGAAAGCATCCATCCGCTACACATTGTTTTTAGTTGTTTCATCGTCGTCGTCCTCAATTTGACTGAAATATTTATTATCAAAATCAGTTCAGAGCAAAGACACATGCATTTTTCTGTGCTGACCATAGTCACGACAACAATGATGGAGCATTTACGGAATTACATGTACTGTTCAACTCTGATGGTTATATCATTCATCATTACTCGAGAGCAATTTAGCATAAAGCACTTTGCATTATCATTCCTCTTCTTGTGTGATCACTCATACAACATATCATTGGGAAAAAGGTCTTCCTCGTCAGCTCATCGTTTTTTTGTAGCATTTTTAAAGAGAGCTAACAAATAATGAGGCCGCAAGGAACCCTACAAAATGACTGTTTTCGAGTCAATGTGTGGTGGTTTGGGTTCGCTGACTCTCAATACTTATCATCAAACCAAATACAACTCGTATTGTGTTTAGTACCTATTAAGATTATCGGATTGTTACGTTACGGCATTGTTGTCCGTAAAGCAGTAGTCTAAAAATAGGGATTAAATAGTAGTCGAATCCATTGTTACCGTACATGTGAATAGGGGCATTGAGAGAATAAAAACGCTTCAGAGAATACCTATATATAATAAATGTCCTTTCATCCAAATTTTACTAATCATCTACCCATCAGACATATAATACTGTAATATTCAAAGAATTTGTTTTTATTATGCTACAAGTTTATTTGTACAACGGAACCTGCTCACCACAAAACTGATTCTTGACCGACAGCAATAACATATCGTTTAAATCCTCGAAAACAGTTTCATTTAACCAACGTCATTAAAAGTAGGGATATGTATATTATTGAACTGAGCCAACATGTAACGAGAAAAGGATCGCATAAAATAAAAGGCTTTTCATATAAGCCCCTGTGCAAAAAATAAAGAAAAGAAAACTGTCAGGTTGCGTTCTCAAAGCATGTAATCTCCGGCTTGTCATCAGCTGTCCATTACATAATACCTTACATATTTTTAACGCACTTTCATGTTACCACTTTGTTACCAGATTCATTTCTTTGCACCTCACATCATCATCGTCGTCATTATTGTTGTTGTTGCCCTTGCCATTCTCCCTGTTACTATTTATTTTGCCAGACTCTGAAAGGAAAAGGAAGACAAAAACCCGTTTCTGAAATAAAAAACAAGTATTCAGAATTTTTTAGAATACGCATTAGCCTTGTTCTATGTACCTGTGTATATGATTTTTTGATGATATTATGGTATGATTAAGCAACTTGTTGCGTTGGTCAGCAGAAAAAAGAAAGAAAAAATATACACCGAGAGACCCGAAGAATGCACTGCATTCTATAAATTTTTCTTCCTTCCTTGTTTAAATTTTTTGTATCTTTTCACTTGTTCCTGCAGGCAAACTTGGCAAAAAACCACGATTTATGATGTAGGCATCTCTCTTATCTTAAATAATAGCAAAATAAGTTGTGGTGGTGGTCTGGCGGCATTTAAAAGCATTCTAGGGAAAAGGTCACCATTAAAATTGTCCTCTTCAAAAAGCCTTTTGGTCTAAATGTAACGGTTCTTTTGGACAAGAAGAAAAAATCATCAATTTTTCTATAAAAAAAATTACCGCACCGTTTTGGCTGAACAGAATATTATTTTTGCCGTTTTGTGGCAATCTTTTTTTTTTGGATAGCTGAATTTTGTAGTAATTTTTTTGCGCACGCTTATATTTTTTTTTGTATTTGCATAGCATATATTTTGCCAAAAGCATTCGACTTTCTTGTCATAAACGTAATTATTGCTTGTAATTTTTTAAAAACAAAAATTGTTTAAAAAACTACAGTTAACAACATTGTAATGTGTGACACCATTGACCAAAAATGTGCACTGATATTATTGTTATAAACAAACTTATCATGGCACACTAATTTTTATTCCTCCTCTGCTCTACCGCCTGTCCCAAGTGTCAATCTCTCTCATATTTCACCTGTCATTTTTTATATCGAAAGACTACATAATTCTCATTTAAAATTAATTTCGGCCAATTAAAAGTGACTGGTTTATGTGAGTGAGCAAATGCATGGTCATTAGGTAACTTACCAAAAATTTTTGCAATAAAAATTACAAAGAAGGAACGTGCAATTCTAGTGACAACTCGTCTGCTTAATTCCTGAGGCCAAAAAAAGAGCTAGCAAAAAATTTTCCCATTTCCGCTCCTCCTTTCCATTTATGGGCATGGGATATCAATAACAGCTTCACTCTCGTCTCGCGTTATGCAATTTAATTGTGAGTTGGGGAGAAACAATGAATGAGTGAGCTGAGCCTACCGCAAGAAAAAAACGGCATCTAATAAAACGACTACTCTAGGAAGAAAAATATGTGTGAATTGTAGCACTGGTGCTGCTCATCTCTGCATTCTGCACATACCTGATATTATGATGTGACTAGGCCGCTGTTGTCGTCTTTTTTATGACGAGATGATGTAGCAAATTGACATGTTGGATGACCAGTTGTTGACTGACCAACTTAAACAAGCAAAAGAAAGTGTTTTCCTTCGTATACCTCACCTTTGCCAAATTGCCAATCCGTCTGCTGTTGCATGCAAAAGGATGATCAATGATCATCTGCAATTTATACGTGTGTGTGTGCTCAAACGAAAGCAAAATGCAGGATGAAGATTGTCAAGTCGATGATAATGATGATGATGATGACTACTGTACCTGAATGCCAATGAAGTATGCATTATTCAGAACATGTTGCAGAAAACAGAGCCATGAAACCAAGCTGTTGTTTTAACGGTACAGTATAATGCATGATTGCCTTTTACGCGTAATGGTAATCCCTGTTCAAATATTGCCATCTTAAAAATGCCCGTCATTTCACTTTCAATTCTTTGTCCAGGTTGTAGAAGATTACAGAGAATATTATTTGAATATAAGTGCTGCGCCTACTAACACGGTTGCTTTTTCAATCAGTTACTAACAGCGAGATATCCTGTAGATACATGGACGATATGACAATGATTTTTCCCACTGGGACCCCAGAAAGATTGATATTGCCGATAATACATTACATGTCGCATAACATTATGTTATGCAAACTGCAAATTGAATGGTTTATTATGTCATAGACATTACTAGAGAACTACTAGTAGACTATCTCTGTGTCACATCTATCACATCACATAATAATATTGTTCCTTTTTTACTTTTCCTTTTTCCAACGACCATCCCTGACACGACACACATTTTCAAATGACATGTCATCATGATCAAAATAGAGGAAGGAGGCCACCACCCAACGTAATCCGCCACATCATCATCGCACCCATATATAACATCTTGCATGGCTAGTATTTTTCCTTGTATGTAGGTGGCTAAAAAAATCCGCATAATGAATTATGTATACTCGGGCACGTAAGTACACACACTTCATACTTAGGTATGTACATTACCGCCTAGTTCCTCTCGTTTTTCCTTTACCAGAATACAATGCCAGTAATATATTGCGTAACATTTCTTAAGAAGCTTTTATACAGGCAAATCAACAGATTAGTTTTGATTACCGCGTAATAGTAACCAAAGCCGCATTGCTGGCAATAAATGTGCCTATTGTGTACAGCAAACTAATTAACATTATATTGACTCTGTCTAACGGTAATACCACCGTACATGTGAGGAAGAAGGTGGAGATGAAAGAGCAGCAAAAATTATGTTACAGAAACTTCTCATAATAGGAATAATAGTACAGTTCATATATACCTAATGTTGTGCAAATTAATGTGTCGAGTTGGAGCAAGCTACATTCGTAATTACACTGACGAGGGATAAAATTTAACACCATGGCGACGATCGACGATGACATAAAAAATCAAAGTGCCTAAGTAGCATTGCCTTTGCCTGCTGGCCCATTTGATAATTCAGTAATAAACTGATAATCATCCGAATACCAATCAGATAATGCATGTAATAAAATGTAGTATTGACTAGTACAAGCCTTACATAATGTTGTAATTGTAATGTGTACAATGAATTTTGAATGGCTGATTGTAGCCATTTGAGAATTTAATGAATTTCTCAATTCAATCAATAGGAGCACGAATTTTTATTGACTCATTCATCATTCATTACTCATCTGAATTCAGGCAGCTCTGTACTCTCGGGCGGGTGCGTAGAATTGTAAGGGTCTCTTTTATATTGACGTTGCGCAACTTGCGTAGAAATGTAAATGCAGAAGAGATAGAATCATTGACTGATTTAATACGTCAGTATATAACGCTGCTTGGTTTAATACAATAAAAAAATGATTGGTTAGTTTAGTAGCTAAATTGTCAATTGATCCTTTCAGTTAGTTGATTCGAGATCTTCAAGCAAAGTATCAGATTAAGTGTTTATCGTATGTATGCATGAGGCCCCACCATTATGATTTAATTATTATGATTATTATTATTATTTTATGGTTTTAATCTATCTGACAAGTTGATTAAAAGTTATTTCTTCTTTCTCTTTCGCTCTCATTATCTCTTGTATCGCTCCCGGTCTAGAAAAAAAGCTACAAACATGTTGCTAAATTTTTTATGCGACATTTTAAAAATAAATAAAATATTTTTTATGACTATCATTTCATTGCACCGCAACTTGTACTTTCTTAAATTGAGGATGATTTCGAAGAGAGATAAAAGTTGCACTTTTTAACTGCACAAAGCATGCAGTGGTAAAATTATGGTCGCGTAGTAGTACTAATAATAATAGTAACAACAACAGCTAAATTAGAAAATTACACCCGTCACTGATCAAATTTGCTCGTCAACTTCATTATCGAAATCAAATCGAGAGAGAGAGATACAAGACCGACCAATTGTAAAAGCGATAAACGAAAAGCATTTTTTATTTAAACGACCAGCAAAAGAAAATGATGGTATTTGTTACTTTAGTGTATATGATTGCACACTCAAGAATTTTTTTTCAATGAATGGACGATAGAAGGAATTGATGAATTAAGATAACTGTTTTTACTCTCGCAATTTCTCTCTCCCTCAAAACCCATTCGCATTTTATATTCATTTCAAATAGTTTCTTTTTCTGCATCGTCCACACAGGAGCTGTCTTAACAATGCGCACTCGCTCAGTTCATAATCAGACAGAACGACAGCGATATTATTATTATTATTATGTGGCTGTAAAATAAATTTATATATTCTTCTCTTTCGAAAAGAACACTAAAACTGTAACAATATCTTGAATGCATGCAACAATACGACTACCACCACTTTTGAGTCTACATCCTTTGTTCCATTTTTTTGTTGCTTTCGTGCTACCTGTATATACAGCAAACGCACTTTGCCAGAGAAATGTTTCTCAAAGCAAAAATAATAAAAGTCAAAAGGTAATCAAATCAAGTCATGTAAAAGCAGAGCTCATCCACAGAAGAAAAAAATAAGTGCTGCATAATAATGTACGCAATACGCACCGACAGAGTTGGGTATGTTGGTATGTAATAGTAATAATATATGCACCATTGTTATTTTAATAACAATCATAATATAAATGTAATATCTGCACCACCTGCATTCTTTTCTTTGACTACAAACGAATCGCAAAACCGAATTGCATTCATTCGCGTTTGTGCAATTTTTCTTACCTGTAGTAATCGAGAGAACTTAATACTGCGCGCAGGCTTCCGTCGTGATATTAAACCACTGTTCCTCCTATAAATATAAAATGGTCGACATCGCATCGGCCTCTCTCCTCCACACTTACATACCTGACGTGCTTAAAACACGTACTGCAGACTGAAGTTGACTGTATCGCACACGAATACAACAATGCATTGTACACACTTGAGTCAGAAGTAACAACAATGACGATAATAGTATGTACATGGGGATATTTTTTATACGGTAAAAATAATCATAACGCATTTTATCATAGCCACATTTTAGCGATACGTTGAAATATTTGGCGTCTTTGGAATAGTGGCTCTGTATAGATAATAATGCAATGAAGCAGTAGTTGTATGAATGAATGGATGAGAGAAGGTAGTAGTTGTAGTAGTATATTTTTTTATTATGCACGCTTAAAGAGAAGAAAATCGTTTTCCCTTTTTCCTTATATGTCTTTGTCTGACCCATTTCCAATCGCCATCATCATTCGTTTCGAATGAAATGCACACATTGTCTGTATGATTGTTATAAAGAAATGTAAATGTGTAGCGTTTGCAGCACCGTCGCCACATGCTCATAAAGATGACTATGATGGAGAGTCTTCTTTCAGCAGATTTTTTTAAAAAAGAAATATTAAATATATTTTTCTTATTCTTGTTTGAGAATGACAATAATGGTTTATTATTTGAATGGACGACGCACTCTTTGTTTGTGCATACAAACCAATGAGTTTTGTTGTTTCTTTTGTGCTTCGTGCTTGGAGAGATGATGATGGCTAATGAAAATGACGAGTTTATGAGGATAGTTCCGGTTACACCTTTGCTTTGTTAAAATAAAAAAATGCAGGTAAGTGAAAAAAGCAAGAAAATTCCGAATCCAACTTCCTCATAGACGATGATGCCCATCCTTCCTATTAGAATCGGAACCAAATAAGCTCATAAATTTAGGTTTGGCCGAGTAAGAGAAACCTGCTGAACGTTTCAAATATGAGATGAAGGGCTGGTCGAAAAATTATCAACCGTAGTTTTACAATATTTATATGCATCGCTTTGCTTATTGCTTGTTGTTTCGTGCTTTCATCACATTAAAAACTGATTGCTAAATGATTTGTTTGTTGCTCCTTTTTTGTGTAGATATCGACGAGTGTCAAATTCCCGAGCTGAAATCCAGGTGTGTCCAGAACGCAGAGTGTTGCAATCTCCCGGCTCATTTCATTTGCAAATGTCTGAACGGTTACGAAGGAGATGGAGAGGTGGAATGTCGAGGTGAGTGTTACATAAGAACAATATACATACTGGTTGATGTAGTATTATGACCATCCTGATTGATTTATGGTATCCATAAGTCAAGGTAGGGGCTCTGTGATAATTGATTTGAAAAGCAAAAAGGAAACTGAAAGCATAATCATCAATCTGTAGTTTCTTTTTCATCAATTATCCCAGTCTGTTGACATTTTACATGGAATGTCACTATAAATCCACGCACAAGTTTGAAATCCGGAATTGTCGGTTTTTTACCACCTATCTAATGCCTTTGCATGATGAATCCTAATTTCATTCAGCCTCTTCCTAAGAAATTCCAAAATCATTAGTT
Organism: Sinella curviseta; assembly: GCA_004115045.4. Lineage (NCBI taxonomy): Eukaryota > Metazoa > Arthropoda > Collembola > Entomobryomorpha > Entomobryidae > Sinella > Sinella curviseta. The sequence continues at coordinate 30,448,650 of CM065489.1, forward strand.
TTACAAAAAAAATCTTTCCGGGAATCTAGAATATTCGCATGCCACCCACCGAGTTCCAACGGACTTTGTTTATGATTCCGTTCGCAATAAATGCTCCAGTAGTGAAGGTGGCAAAATATCAAAAAACATTAGGTGGTAATAAAAAAAGATATATACGTACATGGCGAGTCAAAATAAATAGGAATGCACATAAATACAAAATTTTAGCACAGTACAGCAACTTGTTGCGCACATTCCTTTGATAAAAGTCACACCGTAAGCGCTTCAACTGTGTGCCATGTTTTTCATTTTTAATTCCAAAGACCTATTTGTGGACAAGATTAAAGATGAGTTCATTTTCAGGATTTTACGGTTTATAAGAATATGTAAGTATAAGTATTTCCGAGCTTTGATTTCAAGAAGAATTCATTGAGATAGAAAAACACCAAGTTTTTTTCTGTATAAAAATATTTCAATCTTCATGGCTGTCGCGTTCTTTGTATGAGGGTGCATTACTATCCACTTCACTTGTACAGATTAGGTACATCATACAATGTATACTCGCACTCGCTCTAAAATTATAAGAGAGATTCACCGTTTCTTCTTCATCATCACTTATCTACCTTCTTTACCATGACATTTCGTTGAATTTTTGCTTTGTGCTGCTGGTGAGTGTGTGTGGATTTGTGGAATCAAAAAAATCTGCAACAAGTCACGATCTGACCCTAACAACACAAAAGCCTCAATTACTTTTTTTGTTTTATTGCGAGAATCGCAGTCGACTCTTGAAGCTCAAGCTTTAAATCCCTTAACTTCTTCCCTGGCCAATAAAGTGAACAACAAAAACAACCACCCTTTTAATCAGAGAGGCGAATAAAGAGTATCATCATAAAGTGCATTGAAACAAAATGCAAGAGAAAATCCCATACGGGCAAAAATATTCAATATTAGTATTTCGTATTTTTTGTACTCTCGTCCTGCCCATACACCAACTAATAATAGATAATGTTACGTTCCCTCTACTATTTGATTTGCACAATTTCCAGAATTCAGAAAAAATGAACTACATCGAAATTATTTAATGTCTATTTTTAATGTATTTTTATTGCCACTTGTACCGCAACAATAAAAGTTGAGCACACTTTCTTTTCCACATGCATATATGTAGCATTAATTTTAGAGCACCTACGAATATCATGTCAATAACAGGATGACGAGCATCATCATTTGATTTCAATTATAGATTACAATAGAAGGTATGCAATAATATGCATGTAATTTTCTGTGTAATACAATCTCTTTAAAATATTTTTTTTTGCTTTGCAGATATCAACGAGTGCCTGTCACCTGAATCATGCGGAGAAAATGCGCTTTGTCATAATGTCCCAGGCAACTATACCTGTGCCTGTAAAGATGGCTTTGAAGGAAATCCCTACGAAAGGGTAAGAATTGAACTTTTGATATTTTTTCGCGAAAAATTTGCAATTATAAATTACAGCGTGTCCATCTCATAAATTACAGCGGAAGGTCGTAATAATTGAATTGCAGTGACAAGTGTAAATTGACGTCATATTTTAAATTGCCATTGATTTTTTTAGACCAGGATTGTATTCAAATCATTATACACGATTTATACCCAATTAGTTTCAATAATAACGCTTGACCATAATGTCATGATCAATTCAATTTTGTAAAATAATAAAAAAATACTCACAACAATACAATAGTTCCTCCTGAAAACGAAAAGTCAATGAGGATCATCATGATAATGACAAATGAGTCAATTTTTTTTGCTATATTTCATATAATTTTTGGTAACATCACGAAAACGAACAAAAATTAAAAAACGAAGGACCTGTCGTCATTGTGGTAACCTGTAACAGGGAAATTAGTTTAAGGTTGGAATATATAAACTTAGACAGATGAATGGATAAAAATGTAGCCAGTTTAGATTACGTAGGATCATCATCGTCATGAAATCATCGTAAACATGATCATTAACGTCAACGATTTGAGATGCACTGCAATAAATGTAATTGCTCAAGAGTAATCGAATAATTGCAATCTTTCGTTTAAATCAATCATAATCATATAATAATATCCTTTCCTCCTTCTACCTGTCGTCTCTAAATTTTTGTGTTTGTCGTGGTGATGGTTTTTTGCAGTGCGTGGACGTGAACGAGTGCGAGCGTGATAGTGCCTGTGGCCAAGGCGCACGTTGTACCAATCTCAGAGGATCTCATACTTGCGAGTGTCCGGAGGGATTTACCGGTGATCCGTATGCAGGTGGCTGTATCGACATTGACGAGTGCCTTAGTCAACCTTGCGGTGAAAATGCTGCTTGTATCAATGTACCTGGAAGTTATCAATGTCTCTGCAAGGATGGTTTCCAAGGAGATCCTACCAAATCCTGCACAGGTCTGATACAATCATCCTGATCATTTTTTTTATCTTTCAGGTTTTGTGTCAAAAAGAATGCCAATAGCTAAAAAAATATGACAGTTTTTTTTCTAATAAACCAGAAATAGAGAGAAATAGATATTTTTTTCACAAAGAAATTAATTTCAAAAGAAGATATCCACACAAATTACAACACACAACTTTCACACACGTTTGTGTAGATTTTGTAAAATTTTTAACAAATGTTTTTTTTGTTGTATGTAAACTTGTAGTTTTGATATTATTTATTTACCAACACATTAATCAACATGATATAATGATGCCATGTATTTTTTGTAAATAATTCCGTCGTTAGCAGTGTTGAATTTTGTAACCATGACAGCTTGTTTAACAAATAGTAGCTATATGAATTGATGACACGAGCTCATTTTGTGCAGCAGCTAATTAATAATACTACCTGAGATACTAATTGATGTTGGTGTCACTAGATGTGAATGAGTGTTCTCGAGGAGATGGCAACGAGACGCTCTCCTCAAACGTCTCCTCAGAATCAGAGCTTTGCGGTAAAGAGAGCGTTTGCATTAACACGCCTGGCTCGTACCGCTGCGAGTGCCGGGGTGGCTATGACGGCAATCCCAAAGAAGAATGTTTTGACATTAACGAGTGCATTTCCGGGACCGCGTGTGGTATTAATTCAAAATGTTTCAATGTGCCCGGCTCGTTCAAGTGTCTCTGCCCGAAAGGCTTCTCTGGAGATCCATACAAGTTTTGTGAAAGTACGCATGTCCTATCATTTCAATAATGCTTTCTAGTTTGGCTCTTACTTTGCTTCAGCTAAAAAATGCTTAATTTTATTTACAAATCAAATCATTGCCAAAGGGTACCGCAGCAGCAGCGGTACAGTTACAAACTTTTTCTATATTAATTACACCGCCATTTTGGTTTCAACGTAATGATAATGATAACGGGCTTTATTTACGAAAAAAATGTAATTTTAAATGAATTGATTTACGAGCGAGCTGTGAGCTCTTATTTACTTTTTGTTGACCTCCTCCTCCTCCTCCCCGTCATGCCACGCTCGAGTTGTATGCACATGTCATAAAGAGCAGCGATCTTATTTTCGAGCTGATTACATTGAATGAGGCCCTTCAGCCCTTTTCAAAAGTTTAGATTAACCGCCCACCACTAATTACAATTGACGATCATGTTGAAGCAACGCACCGTCGTCGTGCTTTGTTCTTTTGGCCCGTTTTACCGTTGATTACAACAAGAAGGATCCCTTCATTTAATATCTAGCTAAAACTTTTCTTTAAATGAACAGTTCCAATTCAAACATTTCTTTTTGCCTCACGCACGCTTACGCATCACTTTGTGCCTTGTTGTTTATTACATTTGTTTGAAACATGAAAGTGCTGTAACAAAAGTTAATATTAATTTTGATGTGTGTGTATAATAGATGTAAATGAATGTGCAAAAAGCCCATGTGGCGAAAATGCTGACTGTATTGACACCGTTGGTAGCTTTACTTGCGTTTGTCAGCAAGATTTTGCTGGGGACCCATACGCCAAATGTGTTGGTTAGTACAAAAACAACAATGACAATACTTACAACATTATACATAATCATAGTAATATATTAATGCGACATATATAAATTAAGCTTTTATTTATTCAATAATGTTTTGTAATGATGATGCAAACTGATAACTAATAATTATCATTACATACTACCAGCATTTTTTAGTAATATTTAATTATTGCTGCGAAAAAATTATATTAACTGCTACAAAAATGTTTACATTTTGTTAATATTTTCTACTAAGTTTTGTACCACTGTAAATATTAATGATGATAACATAATGTATAAAGCCACACCGATACACGACGTTATAAATATTTTGAAAAACCAACAGAAAACAGTAACATTTTTGCCTAACAGCTTTGGAAAAAACATTCAATTAATATGAATTGCGTAATAATCCGTGAACACGACCCGAACAAACTGCAGCAACAAATGATAACCTATAATTAGAAATTTAGTTTGAAAAAAAATATGTAGTTCTCCTTACAATGCTTCAACATAAATTAACGTTTATCAGTATAATTAACTTGACACTTTTCAACCTAGTTAAACAAGATAATAGAGGAGACACACAAGATTAGCAGCAATTTTAACCTGTTTTATTTCTGTGCAAATTTACACTCATTACAATCAAAATCAAAGATGATTAGAAACTGGTAGAAAAAATGCAAACACAAAGAATGCAAGTTGACACCTTCATTTCTAAAAATGCAAGTCTCCCGTTGCTATCCCAGATTGATTACCTGTTACGATGACGCCATAACAATGGATGCAAAAAATGATAAATAAATTAATCAGTGATATCCTCTAATTGTTGAACTTGACACTGAAATCGTTTCTTCTTCTTGATAATTAAAGAAAGAAAAAAAACTTTGTTTGTGGTACAAAAAATGCGTAGTTATTTTCAATTAAGAGTAAAACAATCAATGCGTAATAAATAATTCTTGAAGATATACAAGTATAGTAGTCAAGGAAGTATTTTTCGCTGATTAGACAGCGAGGCACCACGACGAGCCGAGAGTAAAATGATTAGATGAGAGCTCTCTCTATAATATGCAAATAACAAAAATGCCTGTTTTTATTCTGGTTGATGCGCACTGCACAGACATTGATGAATGTACAACGATTGACCGTCCATGTGGACTGCACGCTATCTGTGATAACGCTTCCCCAGGATACACCTGTCGTTGTCCCCAAGGATTCACTGGGAAGCCTGATGCCCGAACGGCTTGCGAACAGGTATGTTGATCATCATGATTATTAAAGACCTCTGCATCTAATAACTTGATACCTACTAGAAGGCTTGTTGTTATATCAGATCATTTTCCATTATTGCGTCACTGTATTATCATTTCTAGGTTGACGTTACAACCGTGTGCCAGTCCAACTTTGACTGTGTCAACAATGCCGAGTGTGTTCAAGGCCAGTGTTCATGTCGGGAAGGTTTTCGAGCCAACAAGGCAGAGTGCGTGGACGTGGACGAGTGTCAAACCGATCCCTGTGGACCCAATTCTCTTTGTAGCAACACTGCAGGGAGCTTCCGATGCGAGTGTAGTACTGGATTCCGGGGATCTCCACCGGCCAAGCCATGCAAAGGTAAACAATGAAAGTCGGAATGATTCATTCTCATGCTACGCATAAACATAATCTCTGGACAACAAAAAATGCAACTGCTGCTAATAACAATTGTCTGCGCCTCTACCTTGACAAGAAAAGATTAGCACTTTGAAGAAAGGTGCTAAGTGATCTACCTTACATACCAACGCACAGAAACATGAATAATTTTGACATACACACAATCAACGCATCTTGAAATGAAACAGCGTAATGTTTTGTTATTTGCGATGATAAAGAAAATGTATTTTTTATTGTTATTTTGACTTCCATCACCACGACGACTACTACAGATATTAACGAATGTCTTAGCCTGCCATTTCCATGTGGAACGAATGCCAAGTGCATTAACGAACCTGGATCATATAGATGCGAATGTCCACAGCGACTCGTTGGAAATCCTTTTGACACTTGCATGCGTGAGTAAACGGAACAGAACACACAACTACACAAAATACATTACTATACTTACATACATACAAATATACAATGAACACATTTTTTTATATAATATTCCTTTCTCTCCCTTCTGTACAATTTACACCTTTAATAACACTGTACATATAACAATATTTATCATTTTGCTTTTTAGAGATACTTTTACTTCAAGAAAAAATTAACACATTCATTTCCTTTCACAGCCACCAGCAACCTTCACAAAATAATCACACACATTAACAGTTAAATGACACCACATTAATAGTATATGCATGAACACACTCACCAAAATTCACAAAAAAAAACTCACTTGACTATTGCAAAGAAAATGATTACAAATTCTTTTGATTACGACACATCACCATTGCCGATGATACACCTTTTCGTCACCCGTCACATTTTGCTCAACTCAAAATGTCAATTTTTTATGCATGCATGTAATTTTTATTAGCATTTTAACACATCACCACCACGTACTTAATTTCGCATTGTCGCAGCATCTCCCTAGTTTGTTAAAACATTTATTATGTTAAATATTATGATAATGCCAATAATGCATGTGCATGCAGCACCAAGTCAACGGCACTAATAAAAAGATCATAATTACCCACATCACATTCTCCCCCTCCCATCAGATTACGAGAGATGAGCAAATCATCATGAAAGTCTTAACCCTTTTTATAGTTTACAACGTGACATGTTGACAATAACAATGATAATATTCGCGGATTTTATAAACACGTAGTAATGAAATGACGATGACAAGTCACTAACGTAAAACGCCAGAACATTACCTTTTTTTTACAGTCAACGCCACTTTTTAAAAAGGTTTTTATGGGCAACTATAAAATTCCAAAGAATATATCCACAACCACAAGGCATTTTTTATTTCTTTGAAATCGCAGCAGTAAAAGAAGTTGCCTTTTACTTGCGTGCAATTTTATGGATAATATCATGATTTTATGTATTCATAGCCAGATTCATCCTCATCTACTTTTATTGTCATTAATGGTGACCAGGGTGTTGACTTTTAATTATCCCGCAGAGAAGATCCAGTTAGTTTTCCTGAAGATATCCGTAGTAGCAATGCCAGGAAAAAGTTGTTTAATTTTAATTTTTTTTCATTTCATTTCATTTCAATGAAGAGAGACGAACGGCTTTTCAATACGTTTCTATTGATAATGTCGTGTTAATTGTAATTTGTAATTGAAAAATAACATTATGCTCATTTTCTAAATTGCTAAAACATTCATGTACTCGTTTCTCAATGAGCTCCCTTTTCCGTGAGAATGAAAAGCTAGTGCTATTTATATGAATGCCGCCGAGCCGGTACTCATTCCATTTCTGTTGTTACCACAAAACTACCGACATTCAATGTACATTTTTTTGTACAAAAAAAGTCGGACAAAACGCAATTGAATAGGTAGTAGTAGTTTTTTTTACTTCTTTACTGATTACTGTTGTGAATGCATGCGTTGCGTGGTGGTGGCCACACCACCACTACCACTATTTTTACCATTTTGCATAACAATCTAATACGAGCAATCCCGTTTTATTTTTTCTTTCATGAGAACCACCTAACGGACACTTTCCGTTGTGGCCCTCTCTTCTCTCGTCAGTTGTGTAACAATGCCTGCAATATTGGTTAAAAAAAAGATGAGACTGGTGATGGGGATGATGATGATAACGATCCTATCATTATGTAATACGCCATGTGTGTAAATGCACACTCTTGTATGACGCGTCTCTTCTGTAAAAATGCTCGAGAGAGAGGCCAAGGAAAATGCATATAGGAATCTTAGCGTCATTATTAATATTATTAGCTTTTTATGCAAGGTGGACTTGCAAAAGTCTTTCTTGAGAACATACTAGAATATGTAATAATGGGAGTCTTAATGGGATTTATTCAGCGAGCAGAATAAATTTGTATTCATGACGACGACAACAACGCAATGATGACACGAGAGAGAGCTGCTTTGTTCCACTGAAAAGGAAATGAGCGGAATTAATTTTTAACGGGTACATGATCAGCAGCATAGGCGTAAGCATTGTTGATGCGTATATTTGGCATGCAGTAAAAAGGCAGGGAGGCCATTTCACGGATGAATCGGGCCGTCATTATTATAGCAGGCATAGTTTTTGCATTGCACTCAAATTATTGGTTTTTTATAGCCCATAAAATGTTTTATGAATTATTATTGACGTTAACGATGATCCTGGTTACAAAACGTTCCCCACTAAATAGTAACAATCATCACTGTACATACTATTAATTGAATGTACTCGGAACGTGTTAATGTGTACAGACCTCACTGAAGAATGACTTTAGTACTTACTGACAGTACTGAGAGTTTTTTTTAAAGCAAGGCTGTTGTTATAAATGTGTAAATTATGTATAAAAAATGAGCATGGAAAGGTTTTGAAAGAAGAATTACTTAATCATTTGAACTATGACTTTCTCCTGTAAAAATGTAGCACCCTGCGAAGGGATTGTTTGTGGACCGCATGCCTTTTGCAAGTTGGACGGACCGGAAACATTCTGCGTGTGCGAAGATGGCTGGTCTTATGATCCAAAGAACATTACTGCTGGATGTATGGACATTGACGAATGTGACAAGATACACGGACCCAATGGAATGTGTGGGGATGGAGCATTGTGTAGCAACTCGAGAGGGTCCTACGCCTGCCATTGTCCCCCCGGATACTCTGGAAATGCGGAAAAGGCTTGCGTGGATATTGACGAGTGTAAAAAACCAAATACTTGTGGAGTTGGGGCGACTTGCACCAATACTGCTGGAAGCCATGAGTGTTCATGCCCTGATGGCACCATCCCTGATCCCGACGCGAAAGTGAAATGTACCGAGGTTATCAAGTGTAGCGGAAATGATGACTGTCCCGGAAACGCGTTTTGCGATCAACAAGGTCGTCAGTGTCTTTGTCCAGAACCCAACGTGGGAGCGGACTGCAGACGTAAGTATATGAAATTTTCATGCTTGATTGACATTTTCACGTACATTGCAATAATAATAATAATAATTTATTTATGCCATCTTTAGATCCTTGTGATGAAGTACAGTGTAGCACAAACTCGGAATGTATGCTTATTAACGGCGAAGCGAAATGTCTGTGTCGGTCTGGTTTCTCTGGTACTCCATCCGGAATCACTGGTTGTGTGGACATTGACGAGTGTGCCAGCTCTCCCTGCGGAGAAGGTGCATTTTGCCATAACGAGCCAGGTGGTTTCACTTGCGAGTGCCCAGCTGGTTTCGTGCCAGCGTCGGCAAATGAGGACGCTCCATATAAGGCTGGATGCAAGGCCATTGCCCCACCTCAATGTGACGAGAACAAGCCCTGTCCGCTGGGAGAACAGTGTGTGCAGAGCAGCAGCGGCCAAAATGTTTGCGCCTGTCTTAATGGCTTTGTTCGTGATGCGGGTAGTGGAAGATGCAGAGATGTGGACGAGTGCCTTGAAGACAAAGATAAGCCACCTTGTGGGCTGAATGCGGTTTGTAAAAATCTTCCCGGAAGCTATGAATGCCACTGTCCCTCTGGATATCACGGAAACCCATTCTCCCTGTGCGAAGAATGTAACAGTGAGGAATGCAAATGCCAGCCACCCTACAGAATTGTGAATGGAACTTGTGTCTTTGGAAATTGTTCGCCAACACAACCTTGTCCTCCTGGAGCAGATTGCATTTCGGTTACCAAGGGAGTCAGCTACTGTGCCTGTCCAGCAGGCTTTGCAACGAGTCATGATGGCTCCTGCACTGACATGGATGAATGTACTGGACCCAGAAGACCTTGTGCTGTGGGCGCCGAGTGTATCAACAAACCAGGCAGTTACGAATGCGTTTGCCCTCCAGGCTATCAAGGAGATGCATACACAGGAGCCTGCTCCGCTGCCTTGGTTCGCTGTACTGGAGACCCGGATTGTGGTTCCAACGAGAAATGTGTTCAACCAGGAGAATGTATCTGCCCACCTCCATTCTTCACCGACACTGGCGATGGAAATAAATGTAAAAATCCGTGTGAACGTCAGCGGTGAGTAATTTTCTTTTTCTGAATAGATGGCATGCATTCTAAAGAAACGTACTTCATATATCATTATGTTCTAGTGATACACTTTTAAACTATTGCAATTTATTATCCAAATACGAAAAATCGAAACCTTACATTTTATTTTTGTATTATTATTAGGTGTGGAATTAACGCCAAGTGTACACCCTCAGACCCACCTCGGTGCGTCTGTGAACCTGGATACGAAGGAAATCCAAGCACTGGATGTATTGACATTGATGAGTGTCAGAATAGGCCATGTTCAGAAGGAGCCATTTGTATTAACAACAAGGGAGGATATCAATGCGTCTGTCCAAAGGGAACTGCCGGAGATCCACATGGACCTGAAGGATGCAAGGGAGAACCTTCCACCACGGAATGTCGACTGGACAAAGATTGTCCAGATCCTTTGAAATGCGACAGCGGATCCTGTGTGAATCCTTGTGCTGCTGGAAGGAATGGAGTAATACCCTGTGGTGATAATGCTGTGTGTGAACCGGAAGGTCATGCGGCCTGGTGTAGATGTTTGCCAGGATTTGAGAAAGGACCTGGAGATAAGTGTGTTAGTGCCTGTCAAGGAGTACTTTGTGGTACGAATGCACAATGTATTGCGACTGTTGAAGGCCCCACTTGTGCCTGTTCCGATGGATTTGTTGGAAATGCCTTCCCGGGAGGTCAATGCGTACCGGAAGTCTGCTCCCCAAGCAACCCATGTGAAGAACCTCAAATCTGTGTGGGAGGAAAGTGCAAGGAGAGATGTGAGGATGTTGTGTGCGGAGTGGGGGCAACTTGCGACAAGAATACCAACCAATGTGTCTGCATGCCATTTTACATTGGAAATCCCAACTTCAAATGTGTTCCACGTAAGTATTTAAAAAATTATTAGTTTAAGTACCTAGTTGTAGTTTCTCAAATGGTATAAATATGCCCTATATTTTTTATCTTAGCGACTGAACCACCTTCATGCAAACCGAAATGTGGAGAAAATGCTCATTGTGAGTACGGAGATGATGGCGTTACCATGTGCGTCTGTAATCAAGGAACTACCGGAAACCCCTATGAAGTTTGTGGTGCTCAAGACAGAACCTGCACGGCGACACGGTGTGGGCGGAACGCAGAATGTAGGGAAGTTGGTGGCTCAGTTGAGTGCTTTTGCGAGCAAGGCTACTTTGGAAATCCTTACGTACGTTGCGATGATGTGGATGAATGTCAAGGAAACGCTTGCGGCCAAAATGCGGTCTGTATCAATCAGCCTGGAAGATTTGATTGTCGTTGTCGAGAAGGATTCGTTGGAAATCCCTTTGAATTCTGTCACCAAAGACCTGCGAATCTTGTCAACTGTGAGAAAACAGAGTGCAAGTGTGACTCCAAAACGCCATGTCCCGACGGCTTTACTTGTACGAATGGAGTGTGTCGTGACCTTTGTGCTCGAGTTTCTTGTGGGCCCAACGCCCTCTGTAACTTCCAAGGTCAATGCACGTGTGCTCCCGGTTATACCGGAAATCCACAAGTTGGCTGCAAGCCTGAAAGTTGCCGTAACGATCTGGACTGTTCCTCTGAAGAAATCTGCTTTACTGTCAGCTACGGAGTCAGAAAATGTATTTCGTCATGTACGAGGATTCAATGTGGTCCCAATGCCCTTTGTGTTAGCGAGAATCACAGGAGTGCGTGCATTTGCCAAGATGGCTTCATTGGAAATCCCACGGATCTCCGTCTCGGATGTCAAGTTACCGGCGTTCGAGAACACGTTTGTGACGCAGACTCTGACTGCGCTGGAAACTTTGTGTGCCAGCCGGATGTCAACGGACAACGCCAATGTGTTGATCCCTGTTTCAGCTTCGTTTGCCAAGATCCAAACGAGTTCTGCAGCAGCGGAAATGGCCACCCTCAATGCCAGTGTCTGGAAGGTTTTGTTCGTAATCCACAGACTTCAACTTGTGAACAACCCGCCTTTCCAGATTGTACCACTGATAAGGACTGCGCTTCCAGCGAGGCTTGTAAACCAGATGGGCTTGGAGTTTTGCGTTGTACCCCAGTTTGCTCACCCGTTAACTGTCCAACTTGCAATTTCATTAGTTGTGCCCCCAACGCTGAGTGTGTTCCACAAAATCATTCACCATCCTGCCAGTGTCTTGCTGGCTTCACCGGGAATCCAAATGACAGGAATGGCTGCTACTCTCTCCACCAAGATGAATGCTCTTCAGATGCTCAGTGTGATGAAAGTGAACTTTGTGCCAAAGAATCAGGTAGCAGCAGACACCGATGTCAGCCAGTTTGTGATACGGTCAAGTGTGGACCTGGTGCGGTGTGTGTTAGCAATAACCACGCTGCTCAGTGTCAATGTCCCGGCGGTGGACGTTACAAGGGAGATCCTAGTGATGTGAAGCAGGGATGCGTGGAAGTGCCTTGTATCTACAACCAAGACTGTCCACCCCATCAGCTCTGCAACAGGTTGACCAACAAGTGTTTCGATATTTGCGAAGATGAGTAAGTATTTTAAACATTCATAATAAACATTCGTTTACCTATTTCTTTTCTGAATGGATGACATGGTTAACCGTAGCACCGAAAGCAACAAAGATTCTTTGTCTAGACTTTGAAATGAAAAGAAAATATATGCACCTTTTTCTACTTTGATCATGAATTTTATCTTGTGCAAATTTGTGTGTTAATGCCTCAATTAAACTTTTATTATTTTTGCACTTGTATTATTAGTTCCTGCGGAACAAATGCCGTGTGTATTGCTGAAAAGCAAAAGGCACAGTGCATCTGCCCCTCTGGATTTAAACCTGATCCCAGACCGGAAATTGCCTGTACCGCTGTCAATTCATGCCAAAATAATCCTTGTCATGCCACCGCTATCTGTGAGAGTGTTGTGGAAGGGTACGCTTGCAAATGCCCGCCTGGTCAAGTTGGAGACCCCATTGGAACTGGATGCAAGAGCGCTAGTGCATGCACAAATGATGACCAATGTCCTGCATCTTCTGTTTGTGAGAATGGTCGTTGTGTGGATCCCTGTGATCGCGCATGTGGCGCAAATAGTCAATGTCACATTGTTGGAAGGAATGCTACTTGCAGGTGCGTATGAGAATTTTTTTGTCTTACTATTTAAAAAAAATAGCTTCATATGATTAAATTAAATTATTAATATCTGGAATTGTACTTTTATTTTAGGTGCGTTACCGGGTTTGAAGGCTCTGCTGACAAGGGCTGTGTTCGTGTCAGTAAATCCTGTTCTTCTGATCTGGACTGTGAAGGCAGCCTCTGTATTCGCGACCAATGTAAGGTTATCTGCCGACAATTGTCGGATTGTGCTGACGGAGAAAGATGTGTCAGCTCCATGTGCATGTTGCCCTGTATTGGTCACACACAATGTCCCAGTGGCCAAGCTTGTGCCGGAGGTTTTTGCGTGAGTGGTTGTAGGAGCAACGCGGAATGCCCTCGCGAGCAATCCTGTATAAACCATCAATGTTCCAATCCTTGTGAGGTCGAAGGTGGCGCATGCGGTCCAAATTCACTTTGCCGTGCCATTTCCCACTCTGCCCAGTGCGTCTGTCCTGAAGGATTTCAAGGGAATCCCACCGCCATTGAAGGATGTGTTCGTAAACCACAGTACTGCTCCGCCAGTCAAGACTGTGCTGGCCAAGGTCACATTTGTTTGGGAGGAATGTGCGTGCTCTCCTGCGACGAAACTGTGCCCTGTGCACGAGGAGAGCGATGCCAAAATAACATTTGCATGAAGGTCTGCTACACCGATTCCAACTGTCAGGCGGGTGAGGTTTGCGTGGAAGGCGTCTGTCACCCAGGCTGCCGCTCCGATTCGGACTGTAAAGCAGCGGAAGTATGTATTTCCAACAAGTGCAGATGTGGAACAGGTTTTGAGAGTGGGCCCACAGGATGTCACGATATCAACGAGTGCGATCAGAACTCTTGCCACCCCTCAGCCAATTGTGTCAATGTACCAGGATCTTTCAAGTGTGCATGTCCCCAAGGTCTCATCGGAGATCCTTATCAAGCTGGATGTACTCAACCTCACGAATGCGGGACCAACACTGATTGCCCCGATAATCTTGCCTGCTTCCCTGGACCGAATGATGTGCAAAGATGTTCCGATCCCTGCACTGATATGGATAACATGTGTGGACCAAGAAGCAAGTGTGTCGTTACAAACCACGCTCCAGAATGTATTTGCCCAGCGGATCATAAAGGAGACCCGTACAACAAGCGAATTGGTTGCTATCCTGTGGAATGTCTTTCTGACCAGGACTGTGCTGAAGACAAGGCTTGTGACCCCAATTTGAACAAGTGTAGTAATCCCTGTAATGCTATTGCTTGCGGTAAAGGTACTTGCCAGGTGCAAGCTCACAAGGCGTTCTGTGAATGCGCGAGAGGATACCAAGTCAAGAGTAACCAGTGTGTGGACATTAACGAGTGTCAGAACAACCCTTGCCATTCCTCTGCCATTTGCCAAAACACTTTGGGAGGCTATACTTGTTCCTGTCCCCCAGGAACTGTTGGAGAAACACTGAAAGGTCAAAGCGGATGTAGAACTGCGGAAGAATGTTACTCTGATGCGGAATGTCCAGACAGTGCTGTTTGTCGCAAAGGGAAATGCCAAGACGCCTGTGAAAAATCTTGTGGAATTAATGCTGAGTGTACTGCCAAAAACCATCGGCCCGCTTGTCGCTGTCCATTCCAAACGTCTGGGGACCCATTCAAGGAGTGCATTCAATTGGAGTGTGAGGTTGGCAACGATTGTGCTTCTGATGAAGCATGCATTAGCCAAAAATGTGTCAACCCGTGCACCCTTCAAAATGTAATAATAATTTCTGTTCTAAAAACATTTTCTTATTAATATTTCTACATTAATTTTCAATAAAATTTTAATCTTATAATTTCAGGTTTGCGGTCAGAATACCAACTGTTCTGCTGTGAATCACCAAGCCTATTGCTCATGTCTTCCGGAGCATTATGGCGACCCTCTTCAAGGTTGTCTCATGGTTGTTCCCTGCAACGACAACACTCTTTGCCCAGCCAGCTCCAAATGCAGCAACGGAATTTGTACTCCACTCTGCAGCTCCAACAGAGACTGCCACGCCAACCAGGTTTGTCTGGAAGGTGCATGCCAAGGCTCCTGTCAATCGGATGGAGACTGTCCCTCATTCCAAATCTGCCAAAATGACATTTGCCAAGAACAATCCAAATGTAAAGAGGATACGGACTGCGCTATCGATGAAGTTTGTCGGGATAATCGATTCGGTCAGTTGGAATGCCAGCATGTTTGTAAGAACCTCGTTTTGTGCGGTAGAAATGCAGAATGTTCTGCTAGTGATCATCAACCAATTTGCAAGTGTAAAGCCGGCTTTTTCGGAGATCCCACTGACGACAGAGTTGGTTGTCAACCAATCGAGTGCCAGAGCAACAACGACTGTCCATCTGACAAAGTATGCGCGGAACACAAGTGCCAGGTTGCTTGCAGGATTAGTAATCCATGTGGAGAGAACGCGCTCTGCATTTCCGACAATCATCAGAGTCTCTGCCAGTGTCAGCCCGGCTTCACCGGAAATCCAGCCAAGGAATGTGTCTCAATCAACTTTTGTTCAGAGAAGCCTTGTGGACCTGGGGCAGTTTGCGACAACACCCGAGGATCCTACAAGTGTCTCTGTCCCATTGGCACCGTGGGTGACCCATACGCCCAAGGCTGTTTGCCCGTACCAGAATGTAAAACCGACGGTGACTGTCCAGAGTCTACCACCTGTGCCAGGGTCAACGGAAATAACAAGTGCAGACAAGTTTGCGAGGGTATTCAATGTGGACCAAATGCAGAGTGCGCTTTCAGAAGTCATCAAGCATTCTGCCAATGCAGACAAGGTTACGAGGGTAATCCCAAGGATCTCCTTCAAGGCTGCTTCCCTACACCCACACCATGCAAAAGTAACGCGGACTGTGCCCAAAACACTTATTGCGATGGACACGTTTGCAAGTTGCCATGCCAAGGAGACCAAGATTGTGGACCAAGCGAGGTCTGTGACAGGAATCAATGTGTCAGCCCGTGCGAGGTGCCAGGTTCTTGTGGGCTTAATGCTGTCTGTACTACCGCCTTTCACAATAAGCAATGCGCATGTCCTCCCGGATTCACTGGAAACGCTGCAATGGAGTGTGTCAGAGGTAGGAATGGGAGATAAAGATTGATGATTTTTTTTTTAATTTAAGCAAAGTGCAAATTTTTATTTTATTTTAAAATCCTTTTGCAGTGGCTGTGCCATGTCAAGAAAGTAAGGAATGTGGTCCAGGCTACACCTGCACAGAAGGAATCTGCTTACTGGGTTGTGCAGAGGACAGCAGTTGTGCTGTTAACGAGCGTTGTCTCAATGGAAAATGTTTATGTGAGTCGAGAATTTCAAAATGTCTTTATAATAATGCATAAGAATTGAATCTAACTTGCTCTTGTCTCATTTCAGTGAGCTGCCGTGTTGACAATGACTGTTTCCTGAGCCACATTTGCCTAAACAACATGTGCGTTATCGGCTGCAGAGCAAACACGGACTGCAGCGGCAGCGAGGCCTGTGTTGGACAACGTTGTGCCAACCCGTGTGAAGCCCAAACTTGTGGACCCAACAGCCTATGCAGTGTGGTTAATCACCAGCCAAAGTGCTCTTGTCCTTCGGGTATGATCCCCAATCCAACTCCATTCGTGGGCTGCGTTCGAGAGCCAACAGTGTGCCAGCATTCGAGAGACTGTGGTGATGGATTCCTCTGTGAGAGTGGCTCATGTCGCCCCATCTGCTCCACCAATGCCAATTGCCTTAGTAACGAGATTTGCGACAAGGGTCTGTGCAAGCCTATTTGTAGGAAGGACAGCGACTGTCGCTCTGGAGAGATTTGTGAAGGTCTTACCTGCATTGCTGGATGTCGATCGGATACTGAATGCCCGGGTACCCATTCCTGTTCCAACAACAAATGTTTGGACCCATGCTTGTCGCCTGTTTGTGGAGTTAACACGCAATGTTTCGTGAGAAATCACCAAGTTCAATGCAAGTGTTTGGAAGGTCTAACTGGAGATTCAAGGATAGCTTGTAGAGCGCCCGAAGTTGTTTGCAGCGGAAATGAAGAGTGTACCAATGGTCATAGCTGTATCGACAATTTATGCAGACCCCTTTGTACCAACGACGCCAACTGTCTTGCGGATGAGCGGTGTATTGGCGGATTATGTAAGCCCTTGTGCAGCGTGGATGATCAATGTCGACCAGGGTACATTTGCCAGGGACAGATTTGTTTGCAGGGATGTAGGAGTGACTCTCAGTGCCCGACAGATAAGGCCTGTATCAACCGTCAATGTAGAGACGCGTGCAAGAACATTGTATGCGGAACTTGCTCTACTTGTCAAGTCGTCAACCATTCACCTCAGTGCAGTTGCCCCTCTGGAACCGTTGGAAATGCGCTTGAAAGTTGCATCACACCACCGGCTCGATGCTCTGGTGCCTTGTGTGTAGGAGGAGGAAGATGCGAAGGAGGCTACTGTGTCAAAGCTTGCAACAATACTGATAGCTGCGGATGTGGTCAAACTTGTCTTGCAGGAGGATGTAGGAATCAATGTGTTCGCGATGACATGTGTCCCCAAGGCCAACTATGTGAACAAGGCCTATGCATTTCGGGATGTAGGCAAAACACGGACTGTAATCAGGATTCCGCCTGTCTCAATGGAAAATGTGCCGACCCCTGTTCAGCGGCGGTGCTTTCCGGCCCGTGTGGCAAAAATGCCCTCTGCAGGGTGTCCCAACATCGTCCAATCTGTTTGTGCCCCAATGGATATCAAGGAGAGCCGAGCAAGGAATGTCGACAAGTGGAATGTAATCGTGATGACGACTGTAACTCGTTGCAAATGTGCATTCAAGGAAGTTGCAAAAATCCATGTTTGCAACCCCAAAGCTGTGGAACAAATGCCCAGTGTAGGGTTATCAACAGAAGGGCTCAATGTACTTGTCCGCTTGGCCATGTCGGCGACCCTCGACAAAAGTGTGCCATTGATGAGAATGAGTGCTTGAGCAACCCATGTGGAGAGAATGCCAAATGTATCGACACCATTTCTGGATACAGATGCACATGCGAAAGCGGGTGCAGTGGTGATCCATCAAAGGGATGCGTGTGCAAACCGCACAATGCCTGTGCTGACATCAGATGCGGATTGAATGCTGTCTGCCAAGTGGACGTGAGAACTGGAAAGGGATCTTGCAGATGTCCTGACAACTTTCCCGACGGAGATCCTAATTTGGAATGTACGTTGAAAAAAAAATATATAAAAATAATACAATAAAAATACATTTCATATAATTCATTTTTTATCATCATCATCAGGTAAACTAGAAAAGAGACAAGATGACTGCCGTGTGGTCGGTTGCGGTAAAGGAGCTCAGTGTGTCAACCAAGGTGGCGTGTACGCTTGTAAGTGTCCCCCAGGAACCAGAGGAAACGCAGACCATTCTTGCGTCTCAGGTACGTATAACCCTTTGCTTTCCATCTCGCTTGCTTCCAATTTTTATTGCAGCAGCATCTTCTAATCAACTTGAAAAAGTGTTTAGGAAGGCGCACTATATCGTGGTGGTTCACACCCATTATTTAATAATACTGACTGGTAGGGTATGTTAGGATAGAAAAAAAAGAAAGAAACAAAATGTAACCTGACTGACCGAATCATTATCAGTGTGTTTTGAATGTTAAAAAACGCCATATATTTATAATCATAATGTCCTGTATAGAGTTACAATGTTCATCAGACGAAGAGTGTCTGCATGAGCAAGCCTGTGTTCAGGGTCTGTGCACTGATCCTTGTAAGTTGCGAGGTGTATGTGGTGAAAACGCTCTCTGTCGAGTAATGAAACACAGACCATGGTGTTCATGCCCGCAATGCTACGTGGGAAAGCCAACGGAAGCCTGCTACCCGGATAAACAGTGCAGCGACGCCGAAGGTCGCAATCCAATCGCCATCGTGCAAAAATGCCGTTCCCACAGAGACTGCCCTCAATCCCTTGCCTGTAACAGGGCCATCGGCACCTGCGAAAATCCCTGTCTGTCCACCGCAGTCGGATATCAGATATCAGCCACATGCACGGATAATCACCGTTGCGAAGTGCAAAATCACAAGCCAGTTTGCGTTTGCAAGTATAACCTAGTCATTAACGACAGAATGGAGCTGACCTGTCCCTCAAGCGCCCGGCAGTCGGGCTGTCGTGCCAACTACGAATGCGCCGACAATCTGGCCTGTCTCAACGGAAAATGCCAAAGCCCCTGTGATAGTCAGTTTTGCGAGGCAAAAAAGAGTTGCCGAGTCATCAACCACAAACCCCTTTGCTTCTGTGATAGCCACGAATGCCAAGCAAGCGCTTCAATCTGCCTTAAAAATGCCGGATGTCCGCCACACCTGGCGTGTGTCAACTATCAATGCCAGGACCCCTGCGCCAATGTTCAGTGCCCTGACAGCGTGCCCTGCTTTGTACAGGATCACGTTGGCAAATGTAAATTCTGTCCTCCTGGCTATGTCGCAGATGGACGAAATGGATGCAAAGGTAACGGATCTTGTCAAGGACTTGAAGATGATGATGATGATGTCATGTATCGCTTAGATATCGCCAGTAGTTTAACCGAGAGACACTGTTTTCTCACAAGTATCTTAAAAACTAGCAACAAAATACAACCACAAAAAAAATATTTCTCTAATTACTACTGACTCACACCCTTTAAAATTAAAACAAAAATCAACAACTCAACTTTAATATCTTTTTTTATATAAATATTTTGACTCACTCTACTATCCAACAAGATCAATAATGGTATATATAACTGCATAATTAATCTTGTTCAAATTCAAATTCAAATTAAGCTTTATTTACGTGTTACTTGATTTCAGTTACAAAAGTAATTGCTCTTCCAATCCGAACACTTTACCCACATATTTATAAAGAAAATGATGTAAATTCTTATAATGTCAAGTCAATATAATATAATAATTATAATCCCTGTTTATCAGGGTGATAAATATGTGTCTAACAATCAATCCAGCAACCAAAGGACAGTCCAGTGAGAACAAAGCCGAGTCATAAAATCATACATACATGGAAATAAAAATCATTACCTTTCATTTATCATTAATTCAATACAATCATTGATGAAAGTAGTAAACTCAGTGTCATTATCAGGTTTACAGGACTTAACTAGACAATTCCAAGTTATAATTGAGCGCCACTTTAATGACTGTTTAAATTTCTCGGAGAAGAAACGGGGAGGGAGGTCAAAAGTAGGAAAATGGCTATTCTTATCCTCAGGTTTACAATTAAACCAGCCATCAAATATTTTCCTCCGCCTCATCTTCCAAGCAAATTTAATCAAACAGACCTTTTTTCGCTCATGAATTGTTAGCAGGTTACATTTTAATAGCAGTGAATTAACATTACCAAAATTCTTTTTTGAGCGAGTACATTTTCTATACAAGTTAGGATGAAAGTAGGCAATTAGAAAATTGTTAACTTTTTTTTGTAGCTTATCAATATCACGGTCGGATTGAACAGACCAGATAATAATACAATAATCAACAATGCTAATTAAATAACAGGAGACAAATGTTTTCACTTGCTTAAGATTAATGAAGCGTTTAATTGCATATAATTTTGAAACTGCCCCATTCAGCTTGTTGCCAACTCCTTCATAGTGATCTCGGAAAGTTAGAGTTGAGTCAAACGAGACGCCGAGATATTTAAAGGTCGA
This sequence comes from Sinella curviseta, assembly GCA_004115045.4. NCBI lineage: Eukaryota > Metazoa > Arthropoda > Collembola > Entomobryomorpha > Entomobryidae > Sinella > Sinella curviseta. Next base: position 30,469,476 of record CM065489.1, read on the forward strand.
TACAACTTCAATTTCATCACCATCTAAAGTCACAGCATTTCCCAGCAAGTTTTTTGAACGGTAATCGTTGGCCTTATGAAATAACATGACCTTAGTTTTTAACACGTTAATCTTTAGTTTGTTAACTGCACACCACGATTTAAGTTTTGTGTAGCAATCATTAATTGATTTTAGACCCTCGTTGACGTCAGTACAAGGCACAAAAAACACTAGGTCATCAGCGTAAAGGTAAAAAGGCAAGGTCATGACCTTGTCGATGTCATTAATATATAATGAGAAGGTCAATGGGCCGAGGCAAGAGCCGCTCGGCGTACCTGAACTAATCCTATAATCTTTCGATATAAAATTACCATTTTTAATAGTGAACTTCCGGTTAACAAAATAATTTTGCAATAGCTTAATCATATATGGATGAATAGAGTCGTCAAAGTTACTCATCAATTTTTGCAGAAAAATAACATGATTAATTGTGTCAAATGCCTTTGCAAAATCAACAAAAACTGCAATCACTTTTCCACTTGTTTTGTCAATCGACTCAAATATTGATTGTGAAAAAAGCGATACAGCTGTTTCACATGAGTGACCTTCCCGGAAACCATGTTGGTGGCTATTTAATAATGTAAAAGTCATTAAATTTAATCTACAGTAAATGGCACGTTCGAACAGTTTAGTCAAATAGCTCAAACCAAAGATAGCCCTGTATGAAGAAGAGGACGTATATTTGCCCCTCTTCTTATACAGTGGCATACACTCAGCAGTTTTAAAGAGTGCTGGTATTGAAGAACTGGCAATAATTAAATTAAACAAAATCACTAACACACTACTAACAGTTTCAGCGAAATCTTTATAAATCCTTTTCGGAAGAGAGTTGGAATTTTCTTTCCCTTTGGAAACAGCTTTAATGCACCCAATAATTTCGGTATCATTAAACTCTGGAACCGTATAATCTGGATTTTTTGAAAGAAAACGCTGCTCATATTCAACTATTTGTGAATTAAGCTCATTCGGATCACTTTGAGAATTGGACACAACAAATTCACTAGCTAGTTGATTGCATATTTCTGTGTCCGTCTGTAAAACATCACCAGAGTCCGTAACAAGCTTCATTATTTTTACCGTAGACTTTCTCCGGAACTTGATCAACTCATCAACAGTCTTCCAAACATTTTCAGAATCGACAAGTTTGGAAAATTTGTTGTTAAAGTAAGTTTTTTGAGCTGAGCATAGTGCATTGTTCGCCAAGTTTCTGCTACGCCTAAACTTAACGGCCACGTCAGGGTCACCGGTGGCATCAAGTCTATTTTTTAGCGAATCCCGTTCTTTGCAGAGCCTGTGCACAGATGAGGAATACCATGGAGAAATTCTGGTTTTACAGATTTTTTTCCCCAGCGGAGCATGAGTATTGAGGACTGTTACACTAATGGTGTTGTACATGTACAAAGCATCATCAGTAGTAGGAGCCAATTTTAGCACATCCCACTTAATGAGAGAAAAGTCTTCTATAAATTTTTCACGATCTATATTTTTATAGTCTCGAAATTGAACAACACGAGACGGAAAAACTTGCTTATCTTTTTTTCTAACAGCACAGATTAATTTGTGGTCAGCACCAGTAAAGTTCAGACCTGACATATTCTTGTAAATATCCGGAGCCGACGTATAGAAATGATCAATTAGAGTGCTTGTCACATTGTAGTCATTGACCCCCTTTTTTGTGCAGGCGTAGGCGACATCTTGTTAATAATATTGAATACCTAATCACACATCAGTCATATAATAATTCAACAGCGGGTAAAAAAAATCTTCCAAAGTGATAGTTGTGCGTCCAAGATTTAACGGAACAACAACAGCAAATTAAGCTAATTATCTGAACAAGCAAACAAGAATCACCATCAACATGCCAGCACCTACCCGTAATAATAACCCATCATCAAACACAAATACAAAAATACAACAGCAACAGGAACATTCAATTATTTCTCACATTACCCCGGACTATGAAATATTTTCTAGATATACGCAGCGACAGACCAACACTCAAGATACATCAAGCAATTATGAATATTATAGTTTAAGGACAAACACACAATCACACAACAATTACATCTTCCGGAAATACAGTGTCTGGAAATTAAAAATAGTTACTTTTTTTAGATGTAGCTTGTCTCGTAGTTTAATTACAATTCAGTATTATGTATACATAATTTAGAGCAGAAATTTTGTCTTTTGTACATTAGTAGTGTTGTTGAAACGTAGAGCATATAATATTTGATAATTATTATTATTTTCTATATATATATTTTTTCGCTACATATTTTTTTGCAATATGTTTATGCCTATTTTTCCCCCAAAAGAAAATACAGCACAAACAGCATTTTTTTTCTCTTTAAAAAAGTAATACATCGATAATTACATTGTATACAGTCAGTGAAACCACAACCAGCATCCCACCAATCACTACCATTCCAAGCAACATTAGCGAACCACCACGCTGCACAAGGAACTATCACTGTGATGAAACCGAAGCCTGCATTCAATATGACTGTAAAAATCCATGCACTGAACTGGATGATACATGTGGTATTAGAGCATCTTGTAGGGTATTGAACCACAGGCCAGTCTGTTTTTGCCCTCCCAATTATCGAGGCAACCCATATGAGCTTTGCATACCCCTCGGGGAAGAAATCATACTAGGTAATAAGACAATCCTTGATTCTAGCACGCAGCGACCCTCAACAGACATTGTAACTGAAGTAACGGTAAGTGACCAGGGGCGAAGTGACATGAATGACAGTGTAACAGATACGACAGAGACATTACCCTTTAAGCCTTCCACGGAAGGCCCTCAAGGACTAGTCACATTCCAGCTGGATCAAACCAGCACAACGAGGGATCCGAGAAGAGGACCTGGAATTTCTCCAGTCCTCTTTCCAATGACTGCCACGACAGAGACAACAATGGATATCACCACAATCATTACCACAAACCTTCCCTCCGAAACAACGCGCAAGGGAAAGCAAACTGAGCTTCCTACTAATGTAATGGATGAAACAACAACAACAAGATACTTTGATGATCAAGACGAAGCCAATAATACAACGGAATATCCAACTTTCACTTCAACTACTACTATATTCAACACTACAGAAAACCAAACGGAAACAACAACATCAGCAACTGACACAAGCAGAGCAACTTTCTCCGAAGCTACGACCAACATTCCCGGAAGAACAACAGAATCTGTCTTTGACACAGACACCACACTGGGAGTGGAAACTACAACTCCATTCTCACGTGACATGGTAAGCGGTCAACCCAGACGCGAAGACCTGCAAACAGACAGCACGACTGAAAGGTTCGTGCCAACAACTGGGTTCACTGGGGCCGAAACAACTTTTGAGGCAACGACTTCCGGTTCAGTAACGACAAGCCGAACTACTGGCACCGAAAGAACCACAACTTTCTCCGAGGCCACCACCAACATTCCCGGAAGAACAACAGAATCTGTCTTCGACACCACACTGGAAGTAGAAAGTACAACTCCTATTCCTCGTGACGTGAGAACAGGTCAACCCAGACGCGAAGACCTGTCAACCGACAGCACAACTGAAAGGTTCGTGCCAACAACTGGGTTCACTGGGGCCGAAACAACCTTTGAGGCAACAACTGTACGTGGCCGAACTGGTGGCACCGAGAGAACCACAACTTTCTCCGAGGCCACGACCAGTATTCCCGGAAGAACAACAGAATCGGTCTTCGACACCACACTGGGAGTGGAAAGTACAACTCCATTCTCACGTGACATGGTAACGGGTCAGCCCAGACGCGAAGATATTCAAACCGATAGCACGACTGAAAGGTTCGTGCCAACAACTGGGTTCACTGGGGCCGAAACAACTTTTGAGGCAACGACTGTACCTGGCCGAACTGGTGGCACCGAGAGAACCACAACTTTCTCCGAGGCCACCACCAACATTCCCGGAAGAACAACTGAATCTGTCTTCGACACCACACTGGGAGTGGAAAGTACAACTCCATTCTCACGTGACATGGTAACCGGTCAACCCAGACGCGAAGACCTGCAAACCGATAGCACAACTGAGCGGTTTGTTCCTACAACTGGCTTCACCGGAGCCAAAACAACCTTTGAAGCAACGACTTCCGGTTCAGTAACGACAAGCCGAACTACTGGCACCGAGAGAACCACAACTTTCTCCGAGGCCACCACCAACATTCCCGGAAGGACAACTGAATCTGTCTTCGACACCACACTGGGAGTGGAAAGTACAACTCCATTCTCACGTGACATGGTAACCGGTCAACCCAGACGCGAAGACCTGCAAACCGATAGCACAACTGAGCGGTTTGTTCCTACAACTGGCTTCACCGGAGCCGAAACAACCTTTGAAGCAACGACTTCCGGTTCAGTAACGACAAGCCGAACTACCGGCACCGAGAGAACCACAACTTTCTCCGAGGCCACCACCAATATTCCCGGAAGAACAACTGAATCTGTCTTCGACACCACACTGGGAGTGGAAAGTACAACTCCATTCTCACGTGACATGGTAACCGGTCAACCCAGACGTGAAGACCTGCAAACCGATAGCACGACTGAGCGGTTTGTTCCTACAACTGGCTTCACCGGAGCCGAAACAACCTTTGAAGCAACGACTTCCGGTTCAGTAACGACAAGCCGAACTACTGGCACCGAGAGAACCACAACTTTCTCCGAGGCCACCACCAACATTCCCGGAAGAACAACTGAATCAGTCTTCGACACCACACTGGGAGTGGAAAGTACAACTCCATTCTCACGCATGGTAACCGGTCAACCCAGACGCGAAGACCTGCAAACCGATAGCACAACTGAGCGGTTTGTTCCTACAACTGGCTTCACCGGAGCCGAAACAACCTTTGAAGCAACGACTGTACCTGGCCGAACTGGTGGCACCGATAGAACCACAACTTTCTCCGAGGCCACCACCAACATTCCCGGAAGGACAACTGAATCTATCTTCGACACCACACTGGGAGTGGAAAGTACAACTCCATTCTCACGTGACATGGTAACCGGTCAACCCAGACGTGAAGACCTGCAAACCGATAGCACGACTGAGCGCTTTGTTCCTACAACTGGCTTCACCGGAGCCGAAACAACCTTTGAAGCAACGACTTCCGGTTCAGTAACGACAAGCCGAACTACTGGCACCGAGAGAACCACAACTTTCTCCGAGGCCACCACCAACATTCCCGGAAGGACAACTGAATCTATCTTCGACACCACACTGGGAGTGGAAAGTACAACTCCATTCTCACGTGACATGGTAACCGGTCAACCCAGACGTGAAGACCTGCAAAGCGATAGCACAACTGAGCGGTTTGTTCCTACAACTGGGTTCACAAGTGCTGAAACAACCTTTGATACAACAACGTTCGGTTCAGTAACGACAAGCCGAACTACTGGCACCGAGAGAACCACAACTTTCTCCGAGGCCACCACCAACATTCCCGGAAGAACAACTGAATCAGTCTTCGACACCACACTGGGAGTGGAAAGTACAACTCCATTCTCACGTGACATGATAACCGGTCAACCCAGACGCGAAGATATTCAAACCGATAGCACAACTGAGCGGTTTGTTCCTACAACTGGATTCACCGGAGCCGAAACAACCTTTGAAGCAACGACTGTACCTGGCCGAACTGGTGGCACCGATAGAACCACAACTTTCTCCGAGGCCACCACCAACATTCCCGGAAGGACAACTGAATCTATCTTCGACACCACACTGGGAGTGGAAAGTACAACTCCATTCTCACGTGACATGGTAACCGGTCAACCCAGACGTGAAGACCTGCAAACCGATAGCACGACTGAGCGCTTTGTTCCTACAACTGGCTTCACCGGAGCCGAAACAACCTTTGAAGCAACGACTTCCGGTTCAGTAACGACAAGCCGAACTACTGGCACCGAGAGAACCACAACTTTCTCCGAGGCCACCACCAACATTCCCGGAAGAACAACTGAATCAGTCTTCGACACCACACTGGGAGTGGAAAGTACAACTCCATTCTCACGCATGGTAACCGGTCAACCCAGACGCGAAGACCTGCAAACCGATAGCACAACTGAGCGGTTTGTTCCTACAACTGGCTTCACCGGAGCCGAAACAACCTTTGAAGCAACGACTGTACCTGGCCGAACTGGTGGCACCGATAGAACCACAACTTTCTCCGAGGCCACCACCAACATTCCCGGAAGGACAACTGAATCTATCTTCGACACCACACTGGGAGTGGAAAGTACAACTCCATTCTCACGTGACATGGTAACCGGTCAACCCAGACGTGAAGACCTGCAAACCGATAGCACGACTGAGCGCTTTGTTCCTACAACTGGCTTCACCGGAGCCGAAACAACCTTTGAAGCAACGACTTCCGGTTCAGTAACGACAAGCCGAACTACTGGCACCGAGAGAACCACAACTTTCTCCGAGGCCACCACCAACATTCCCGGAAGGACAACTGAATCTATCTTCGACACCACACTGGGAGTGGAAAGTACAACTCCATTCTCACGTGACATGGTAACCGGTCAACCCAGACGTGAAGACCTGCAAAGCGATAGCACAACTGAGCGGTTTGTTCCTACAACTGGGTTCACAAGTGCTGAAACAACCTTTGATACAACAACGTTCGGTTCAGTAACGACAAGCCGAACTACTGGCACCGAGAGAACCACAACTTTCTCCGAGGCCACCACCAACATTCCCGGAAGAACAACTGAATCAGTCTTCGACACCACACTGGGAGTGGAAAGTACAACTCCATTCTCACGTGACATGATAACCGGTCAACCCAGACGCGAAGATATTCAAACCGATAGCACAACTGAGCGGTTTGTTCCTACAACTGGATTCACCGGAGCCGAAACAACCTTTGAAGCAACGACTTCCGGTTCAGTAACGACAAGCCGAACTACCGGCACCGAGAGAACCACAACTTTCTCCGAGGCCACCACCAACATTCCTGGAAGGACAACTGAATCTATCTTCGACACCACACTGGGAGTGGAAAGTACAACTCCATTCTCACGTGACATGGTAACCGGTCAACCCAGACGTGAAGACCTGCAAACCGATAGCACGACTGAGCGGTTTGTTCCTACAACTGGCTTCACCGGAGCCGAAACAACCTTTGAAGCAACGACTTCCGGTTCAGTAACGACAAGCCGAACTACTGGCACCGAGAGAACCACAACTTTCTCCGAGGCCACCACCAACATTCCCGGAAGAACAACTGAATCAGTCTTCGACACCACACTGGGAGTGGAAAGTACAACTCCATTCTCACGTGACATGATAACCGGTCAACCCAGACGCGAAGATATTCAAACCGATAGCACAACTGAGCGGTTTGTTCCTACAACTGGATTCACCGGAGCCGAAACAACCTTTGAAGCAACCACTTCCGGTTCAGTAACGACAAGCCGAACTACTGGCACCGAGAGAACCACAACTTTCTCCGAGGCCACCACCAACATTCCCGGAAGGACAACTGAATCTGTCTTCGACACCACACTGGGAGTGGAAAGTACAACTCCATTCTCACGTGACATGGTAACCGGTCAACCCAGACGCGAAGACCTGCAAACCGATAGCACAACTGAGCGGTTTGTTCCTACAACTGGCTTCACCGGAGCCGAAACAACCTTTGAAGCAACGACTTCCGGTTCAGTAACGACAAGCCGAACTACCGGCACCGAGAGAACCACAACTTTCTCCGAGGCCACCACCAATATTCCCGGAAGAACAACTGAATCTGTCTTCGACACCACACTGGGAGTGGAAAGTACAACTCCATTCTCACGTGACATGGTAACCGGTCAACCCAGACGTGAAGACCTGCAAACCGATAGCACGACTGAGCGGTTTGTTCCTACAACTGGCTTCACCGGAGCCGAAACAACCTTTGAAGCAACGACTTCCGGTTCAGTAACGACAAGCCGAACTACTGGCACCGAGAGAACCACAACTTTCTCCGAGGCCACCACCAACATTCCCGGAAGAACAACTGAATCAGTCTTCGACACCACACTGGGAGTGGAAAGTACAACTCCATTCTCACGCATGGTAACCGGTCAACCCAGACGCGAAGACCTGCAAACCGATAGCACAACTGAGCGGTTTGTTCCTACAACTGGCTTCACCGGAGCCGAAACAACCTTTGAAGCAACGACTGTACCTGGCCGAACTGGTGGCACCGATAGAACCACAACTTTCTCCGAGGCCACCACCAACATTCCCGGAAGGACAACTGAATCTATCTTCGACACCACACTGGGAGTGGAAAGTACAACTCCATTCTCACGTGACATGGTAACCGGTCAACCCAGACGTGAAGACCTGCAAACCGATAGCACGACTGAGCGCTTTGTTCCTACAACTGGCTTCACCGGAGCCGAAACAACCTTTGAAGCAACGACTTCCGGTTCAGTAACGACAAGCCGAACTACTGGCACCGAGAGAACCACAACTTTCTCCGAGGCCACCACCAACATTCCCGGAAGGACAACTGAATCTATCTTCGACACCACACTGGGAGTGGAAAGTACAACTCCATTCTCACGTGACATGGTAACCGGTCAACCCAGACGTGAAGACCTGCAAAGCGATAGCACAACTGAGCGGTTTGTTCCTACAACTGGGTTCACAAGTGCTGAAACAACCTTTGATACAACAACGTTCGGTTCAGTAACGACAAGCCGAACTACTGGCACCGAGAGAACCACAACTTTCTCCGAGGCCACCACCAACATTCCCGGAAGAACAACTGAATCAGTCTTCGACACCACACTGGGAGTGGAAAGTACAACTCCATTCTCACGTGACATGATAACCGGTCAACCCAGACGCGAAGATATTCAAACCGATAGCACAACTGAGCGGTTTGTTCCTACAACTGGATTCACCGGAGCCGAAACAACCTTTGAAGCAACGACTTCCGGTTCAGTAACGACAAGCCGAACTACCGGCACCGAGAGAACCACAACTTTCTCCGAGGCCACCACCAATATTCCCGGAAGAACAACTGAATCTGTCTTTGACACCACACTGGGAATGGAAAGTACAACTCCATTCTCACGTGACATGGTAACCGGTCAACCCAGACGCGAAGACCTGCAAACCGATAGCACAACTGAGCGGTTTGTTCCTACAACTGGATTCACCGGAGCCGAAACAACCTTTGAAGCAACGACTTCCGGTTCAGTAACGACAAGCCGAACTACCGGCACCGAGAGAACCACAACTTTCTCCGAGGCCACCACCAACATTCCTGGAAGGACAACTGAATCTATCTTCGACACCACACTGGGAGTGGAAAGTACAACTCCATTCTCACGTGACATGGTAACCGGTCAACCCAGACGTGAAGACCTGCAAACCGATAGCACGACTGAGCGGTTTGTTCCTACAACTGGCTTCACCGGAGCCGAAACAACCTTTGAAGCAACGACTTCCGGTTCAGTAACGACAAGCCGAACTACTGGCACCGAGAGAACCACAACTTTCTCCGAGGCCACCACCAACATTCCCGGAAGAACAACTGAATCAGTCTTCGACACCACACTGGGAGTGGAAAGTACAACTCCATTCTCACGTGACATGATAACCGGTCAACCCAGACGCGAAGATATTCAAACCGATAGCACAACTGAGCGGTTTGTTCCTACAACTGGATTCACCGGAGCCGAAACAACCTTTGAAGCAACCACTTCCGGTTCAGTAACGACAAGCCGAACTACTGGCACCGAGAGAACCACAACTTTCTCCGAGGCCACCACCAACATTCCCGGAAGGACAACTGAATCTGTCTTCGACACCACACTGGGAGTGGAAAGTACAACTCCATTCTCACGTGACATGGTAACCGGTCAACCCAGACGCGAAGACCTGCAAACCGATAGCACAACTGAGCGGTTTGTTCCTACAACTGGCTTCACCGGAGCCGAAACAACCTTTGAAGCAACGACTTCCGGTTCAGTAACGACAAGCCGAACTACCGGCACCGAGAGAACCACAACTTTCTCCGAGGCCACCACCAATATTCCCGGAAGAACAACTGAATCTGTCTTCGACACCACACTGGGAGTGGAAAGTACAACTCCATTCTCACGTGACATGGTAACCGGTCAACCCAGACGTGAAGACCTGCAAACCGATAGCACGACTGAGCGGTTTGTTCCTACAACTGGCTTCACCGGAGCCGAAACAACCTTTGAAGCAACGACTTCCGGTTCAGTAACGACAAGCCGAACTACTGGCACCGAGAGAACCACAACTTTCTCCGAGGCCACCACCAACATTCCCGGAAGAACAACTGAATCAGTCTTCGACACCACACTGGGAGTGGAAAGTACAACTCCATTCTCACGCATGGTAACCGGTCAACCCAGACGCGAAGACCTGCAAACCGATAGCACAACTGAGCGGTTTGTTCCTACAACTGGCTTCACCGGAGCCGAAACAACCTTTGAAGCAACGACTGTACCTGGCCGAACTGGTGGCACCGATAGAACCACAACTTTCTCCGAGGCCACCACCAACATTCCCGGAAGGACAACTGAATCTATCTTCGACACCACACTGGGAGTGGAAAGTACAACTCCATTCTCACGTGACATGGTAACCGGTCAACCCAGACGTGAAGACCTGCAAACCGATAGCACGACTGAGCGCTTTGTTCCTACAACTGGCTTCACCGGAGCCGAAACAACCTTTGAAGCAACGACTTCCGGTTCAGTAACGACAAGCCGAACTACTGGCACCGAGAGAACCACAACTTTCTCCGAGGCCACCACCAACATTCCCGGAAGGACAACTGAATCTATCTTCGACACCACACTGGGAGTGGAAAGTACAACTCCATTCTCACGTGACATGGTAACCGGTCAACCCAGACGTGAAGACCTGCAAAGCGATAGCACAACTGAGCGGTTTGTTCCTACAACTGGGTTCACAAGTGCTGAAACAACCTTTGATACAACAACGTTCGGTTCAGTAACGACAAGCCGAACTACTGGCACCGAGAGAACCACAACTTTCTCCGAGGCCACCACCAACATTCCCGGAAGAACAACTGAATCAGTCTTCGACACCACACTGGGAGTGGAAAGTACAACTCCATTCTCACGTGACATGATAACCGGTCAACCCAGACGCGAAGATATTCAAACCGATAGCACAACTGAGCGGTTTGTTCCTACAACTGGATTCACCGGAGCCGAAACAACCTTTGAAGCAACGACTTCCGGTTCAGTAACGACAAGCCGAACTACCGGCACCGAGAGAACCACAACTTTCTCCGAGGCCACCACCAATATTCCCGGAAGAACAACTGAATCTGTCTTTGACACCACACTGGGAATGGAAAGTACAACTCCATTCTCACGTGACATGGTAACCGGTCAACCCAGACGCGAAGACCTGCAAACCGATAGCACAACTGAGCGGTTTGTTCCTACAACTGGCTTCACCGGAGCCCAAACAACCTTTGAAGCAACGACTTCCGGTTCAGTAACGACAAGCCGAACTACTGGCACCGAGAGAACCACGACTTTCCCCGAGGCCACCACCAACATTCCCGGAAGGACAACTGAGTCTATCTTCGACACCACACTGGGAGTGGAAAGTACAACTCCATTCTCTCGTGACATGGTAACCGGTCAACCGAGACGTGAAGACCTGCAAACCGATAGCACGACTGAAAGGTTCGTGCCAACAACTGGGTTCGACGGTGCCGAAACAACCTTTGAAGCATCAAGTTCTTCAAGCCAAACTACCGGTACCGAGAGAACCACAACTTTCTCCGAGGCCACCACCAACATTCCAGGAAGAACAACTGAATCTGTATTCTACACCACACTTGGAGTCGAAACTACAACACCATTCTCACGTGACATGGTAACCGGTCAACCCCGACGCGAAGATATTCAAACCGACAGGACGACTGAGCGGTTTGTTCCTACAACTGGGTTCACGGGTGCTGAAACAACCTTTGACGCGACCACGTCACCGGGAGTCACAACAAGCAGAACTACTGGCACCGATAGAACCACAACTTTCTCCGAGGCCACCACCAGTATTCCCGGTAGAACAACAGAATCTGTATTCGACACCACACTGGGAGTAGAAAGTACAACTCCATTCACACGTGACATGGTAACCGGTCAACCCAGACGCGAGGACCTGCAAACCGATAGCACGACTGAAAGATTTGTTGCAACCACTGGGTTCACCGGGGCTGAAACAACCTTTGAGGCAACAACTGTACCTGGCCGAACTGGTGGCACCGATAGAACCACAACTTTCTCCGAGGCCACCACCAGTATTCCCGGAAGAACAACAGAATCTATCTTCGAAACCACACTGGGAGTCGAAACTACAACTCCATTTCCTCGTGACTTGAGAACAGGCCAACCTAGACTCGAAGTCATTCTAACCGATAGCACAACTGAAAGGTTCGTGCCAACAACTGGGTTCACCGGGGCTGAAACAACCTTTGAGGCAACAACTGTACCTAGCCGAACTGGTGGCACCGAGAGAACCACAACTTTCTCCGAGGCCACCACCAACATTCCCGGAAGGACAACTGAATCTATCTTCGACACCACACTGGGAGTGGAAAGTACAACTCCATTCTCACGTGACATGGTAACCGGTCAACCCAGACGTGAAGACCTGCAAAGCGATAGCACAACTGAGCGGTTTGTTCCTACAACTGGGTTCACAAGTGCTGAAACAACCTTTGATACAACAACGTTCGGTTCAGTAACGACAAGCCGAACTACTGGCACCGAGAGAACCACAACTTTCTCCGAGGCCACCACCAACATTCCCGGAAGAACAACTGAATCAGTCTTCGACACCACACTGGGAGTGGAAAGTACAACTCCATTCTCACGTGACATGATAACCGGTCAACCCAGACGCGAAGATATTCAAACCGATAGCACAACTGAGCGGTTTGTTCCTACAACTGGATTCACCGGAGCCGAAACAACCTTTGAAGCAACGACTTCCGGTTCAGTAACGACAAGCCGAACTACCGGCACCGAGAGAACCACAACTTTCTCCGAGGCCACCACCAACATTCCTGGAAGGACAACTGAATCTATCTTCGACACCACACTGGGAGTGGAAAGTACAACTCCATTCTCACGTGACATGGTAACCGGTCAACCCAGACGTGAAGACCTGCAAACCGATAGCACGACTGAGCGGTTTGTTCCTACAACTGGCTTCACCGGAGCCGAAACAACCTTTGAAGCAACGACTTCCGGTTCAGTAACGACAAGCCGAACTACTGGCACCGAGAGAACCACAACTTTCTCCGAGGCCACCACCAACATTCCCGGAAGAACAACTGAATCAGTCTTCGACACCACACTGGGAGTGGAAAGTACAACTCCATTCTCACGTGACATGATAACCGGTCAACCCAGACGCGAAGATATTCAAACCGATAGCACAACTGAGCGGTTTGTTCCTACAACTGGATTCACCGGAGCCGAAACAACCTTTGAAGCAACGACTTCCGGTTCAGTAACGACAAGCCGAACTACCGGCACCGAGAGAACCACAACTTTCTCCGAGGCCACCACCAATATTCCCGGAAGAACAACTGAATCTGTCTTTGACACCACACTGGGAATGGAAAGTACAACTCCATTCTCACGTGACATGGTAACCGGTCAACCCAGACGCGAAGACCTGCAAACCGATAGCACAACTGAGCGGTTTGTTCCTACAACTGGCTTCACCGGAGCCCAAACAACCTTTGAAGCAACGACTTCCGGTTCAGTAACGACAAGCCGAACTACTGGCACCGAGAGAACCACGACTTTCCCCGAGGCCACCACCAACATTCCCGGAAGGACAACTGAGTCTATCTTCGACACCACACTGGGAGTGGAAAGTACAACTCCATTCTCTCGTGACATGGTAACCGGTCAACCGAGACGTGAAGACCTGCAAACCGATAGCACGACTGAAAGGTTCGTGCCAACAACTGGGTTCGACGGTGCCGAAACAACCTTTGAAGCATCAAGTTCTTCAAGCCAAACTACCGGTACCGAGAGAACCACAACTTTCTCCGAGGCCACCACCAACATTCCAGGAAGAACAACTGAATCTGTATTCTACACCACACTTGGAGTCGAAACTACAACACCATTCTCACGTGACATGGTAACCGGTCAACCCCGACGCGAAGATATTCAAACCGACAGGACGACTGAGCGGTTTGTTCCTACAACTGGGTTCACGGGTGCTGAAACAACCTTTGACGCGACCACGTCACCGGGAGTCACAACAAGCAGAACTACTGGCACCGATAGAACCACAACTTTCTCCGAGGCCACCACCAGTATTCCCGGTAGAACAACAGAATCTGTATTCGACACCACACTGGGAGTAGAAAGTACAACTCCATTCACACGTGACATGGTAACCGGTCAACCCAGACGCGAGGACCTGCAAACCGATAGCACGACTGAAAGATTTGTTGCAACCACTGGGTTCACCGGGGCTGAAACAACCTTTGAGGCAACAACTGTACCTGGCCGAACTGGTGGCACCGATAGAACCACAACTTTCTCCGAGGCCACCACCAGTATTCCCGGAAGAACAACAGAATCTATCTTCGAAACCACACTGGGAGTCGAAACTACAACTCCATTTCCTCGTGACTTGAGAACAGGCCAACCTAGACTCGAAGTCATTCTAACCGATAGCACAACTGAAAGGTTCGTGCCAACAACTGGGTTCACCGGGGCTGAAACAACCTTTGAGGCAACAACTGTACCTAGCCGAACTGGTGGCACCGAGAGAACCACAACTTTCTCCGAGGCCACCACCAACATTCCAGGAAGAACAACTGAATCTGTATTCGACACCACACTTGGAGTCGAAACTACAACACCATTCTCACGTGACATGGTAACCGGTCAACCCCGACGCGAAGATATTCAAACCGATAGCACGACTGAGCGGTTTGTTCCTACAACTGGGTTCACGGGTGCTGAAACAACCTTTGACGCGACCACGTCACCGGGAGTCACAACAAGCAGAACTACTGGCACCGATAGAACCACAACTTTCTCCGAGGCCACCACCAGTATTCCCGGTAGAACAACAGAATCTGTATTCGACACCACACTGGGAGTAGAAAGTACAACTCCATTCACACGTGACATGGTAACCGGTCAACCCAGACGCGAGGACCTGCAAACCGATAGCACGACTGAAAGATTTGTTCCAACCACTGGGTTCACCGGGGCTGAAACAACCTTTGAGGCAACAACTGTACCTGGCCGAACTGGTGGCACCGATAGAACCACAACTTTCTCCGAGGCCACCACCAGTATTCCCGGAAGAACAACAGAATCTATCTTCGAAACCACACTGGGAGTCGAAACTACAACTCCATTTCCTCGTGACTTGAGAACAGGCCAACCTAGACTCGAAGTCATTCTAACCGATAGCACAACTGAAAGGTTCGTGCCAACAACTGGGTTCACCGGGGCTGAAACAACCTTTGAGGCAACAACTGTACCTAGCCGAACTGGTGGCACCGAGAGAACCACAACTTTCTCCGAGGCCACCACCAACATTCCCGGAAGAACAACTGAATCTGTCTTCGACACCACACTGGGAATGGAAACTACAACACCATTCCCACGTGATATGCTAACCGGTCAACCCCGACGCGAAGATATTCAAACCGATAGCACGACTGAGCGGTTTGTTCCTACAACTGGGTTCACGGGTGCTGAAACAACCTTTGATACAACAACGTTCGGTTCAGTAACGACAAGGCGAACTACTGGCACCGAGAGAACCACAACTTTCTCCGAGGCCACCACCAACATTCCCGGAAGAACAACTGAATCAGTCTTCGACACCACACTGGGAGTGGAAAGTACAACTCCATTCTCACGTGACATGATAACCGGTCAACCCAGACGCGAAGACCTGCAAACCGATAGCACAACTGAGCGGTTTGTTCCTACAACTGGCTTCACCGGAGCCGAAACAACCTTTGAAGCAACGACTTCCGGTTCAGTAACGACAAGCCGAACTACTGGCACCGAGAGAAGCACAACTTTCTCCGAGGCTACCACCAACATTCCCGGAAGGAGAACTGAATCTGTCTTCGACACCACACTGGGAGTGGAAAGTACAACTCCATTCTCACGTGACATGGTAACCGGTCAACCCAGACGCGAAGACCTGCAAACCGATAGCACAACTGAGCGGTTTGTTCCTACAACTGGCTTCACCGGAGCCGAAACAACCTTTGAAGCAACGACTTCCGGTTCAGTAACGACAAGCCGAACTACTGGCACCGAGAGAACCACAACTTTCTCCGAGGCCACCACCAACATTCCCGGAAGAACAATTGAATCTCTCTTCGACACCACACTGGGAGTGGAAAGTACAACTCCATTCTCACGTGACATGGTAACCGGTCAACCCAGACGCGAAGACCTGCAAACCGATAGCACAACTGAGCGGTTTGTTCCTACAACTGGCTTCACCGGAGCCGAAACAACCTTTGAAGCAACGACTTCCGGTTCAGTAACGACAAGCCGAACTACTGGCACCGAGAGAACCACAACTTTCTCCGAGGCCACCACCAACATTCCCGGAAGAACAACTGAATCAGTCTTCGACACCACACTGGGAGTGGAAAGTACAACTCCATTCTCACGTGACATGATAACCGGTCAACCCAGACGCGAAGATATTCAAACCGATAGCACAACTGAGCGGTTTGTTCCTACAACTGGATTCACCGGAGCCGAAACAACCTTTGAAGCAACGACTTCCGGTTCAGTAACGACAAGCCGAACTACCGGCACCGAGAGAACCACAACTTTCTCCGAGGCCACCACCAATATTCCCGGAAGAACAACTGAATCTTTCTTCGACACCACACTGGGAGTGGAAAGTACAACTCCATTCCCACGTGACATGGTAACCGGTCAACCCAGACGCGAAGACCTGCAAACCGATAGCACGACTGAAAGGTTCGTGCCAACAACTGGGTTCGACGGTGCCGAAACAACCTTTGAAGCATCAAGTTCTTCAAGCCGAACTACCGGCACCGAGAGAACCACAACTTTCTCCGAGGCCACCACCAATATTCTAGGAAGGACAACTGAATCTGTCTTCGACACCACACTGGGAGTGGAAAGTACAACTCCATTCTCACGTGACATGGTAACCGGTCAACCCAGACGCGAAAACCTGCAAACCGATAGCACAACTGAGCGGTTTGTTCCTACAACTGGCTTCACCGGAGCCCAAACAACCTTTGAAGCAACGACTTCCGGTTCAGTAACGACAAGCCGAACTACTGGCACCGAGAGAACCACGACTTTCCCCGAGGCCACCACCAACATTCCCGGAAGGACAACTGAGTCTATCTTCGACACCACACTGGGAGTGGAAAGTACAACTCCATTCTCTCGTGACATGGTAACCGGTCAACCGAGACGTGAAGACCTGCAAACCGATAGCACGACTGAAAGGTTCGTGCCAACAACTGGGTTCGACGGTGCCGAAACAACTTTTGAGGCAACGACTGTACCTGGCCGAACTGGTGGCACCGAGATAACCACAACTTTCTCCGAGGCCACCACCAGTATTCCTGGAAGAACAACAGAATCTGTATTCGACACCACACTGGGAGTGGAAACTACTACGCCATTCTCACGTGATATGGTAACCGGTCAACCCAGACGGGAAGATATTCAATCCGATAGCACGACGGAAAGGTTTGCTCCTACAACTGGGTTCACTAGGGCCGAAACTACCTTTGAGGCAACGACTGTACCTGGCCGAACTGGTGGCACCGAGAGAACCACAACTTTCTCCGAGGCCACCACCAGTATTCCCGGTAGAACAACAGAATCTGTCTTCGACACCACACTGGGAGTAGAAAGTACAACTCCTATTCCTCGTGACGTGAGAACTGGTCAACCTAGACTCGAAGTCATTCTAACCGATAGCACAACTGAACGGTTCGTGCCAACAACTGGGTTCACTGGCGCCGAAACAACTTTTGAGGCAACGACTGTACCTGGCCGAACTGGTGGCACCGAGAGAACCACAACTTTCTCCGAGGCCACCACCAGTATTCCCGGTAGAACAACAGAATCTGTATTCGACACCACACTGGGAGTAGAAAGTACAACTCCATTCCCACGTGACATGGTAACCGGTCAACCCAGACGCGAAGATATTCAAACCGATAGCACGACAGAAAGGTTCGTGCCAACAACTGGGTTCACTGGGGCCGAAACAACCTTTGAGGCAACGACTGTACCTGGCCGAACTGGTGTCACCGAGAGAACCACAACTTTCTCCGAGGCCACCACCAGTATTCCCGGTAGAACAACAGAATCTGTATTCGACACTACACTGGGAGTAGAAAGTACAACTCCATTCCCACGTGACATGGTAACCGGTCAACCCAGACGCGAAGATATTCAAACCGATAGCACGACAGAAAGGTTCGTGCCAACAACTGGGTTCACTGGGGCCGAAACAACCTTTGAGGCAACGACTGTACCTGGCCGAACTGGTGTCACCGAGAGAACCACAACTTTCTCCGAGGCCACCACCAGTATTCCCGGTAGAACAACTGAATCTGTCTTCGACACCACACTGGGAGTAGAAAGTACAACTCCATTCCCACGTGACATGGTAACCGGTCAACCCAGACGCGAAGATATTCAAACCGATAGCACGACTGAAAGGTTCGTGCCAACAACTGGGTTCACTGGGGCCGAAGCAACCTTTGAGGCAACGACTGTACCTGGCCGAACTGGTGTCACCGAGAGAACCACAACTTTCTCCGAGGCCACCACCAGTATTCCCGGTAGAACAACAGAATCTGTCTTCGACACCACACTGGGAGTAGAAAGTACAACTCCTATTCCTCGTGACGTGAGAACTGGTCAACCTAGACTCGAAGTCATTCTAACCGATAGCACAACTGAACGGTTCGTGCCAACAACTGGGTCCACTGGGGCCGAAACAACTTTTGAGGCAACGACTGTACCTGGCCGAACTGGTGGCACCGAGAGAACCACAACTTTCTCCGAGGCCACCACCAGTATTCCCGGTAGAACAACAGAATCTGTATTCGACACCACACTGGGAGTAGAAAGTACAACTCCATTCCCACGTGACATGGTAACCGGTCAACCCAGACGCGAAGATATTCAAACCGATAGCACGACAGAAAGGTTCGTGCCAACAACTGGGTTCACTGGGGCCGAAACAACCTTTGAGGCAACGACTGTACCTGGCCGAACTGGTGTCACCGAGAGAACCACAACTTTCTCCGAGGCCACCACCAGTATTCCCGGTAGAACAACTGAATCTGTCTTCGACACCACACTGGGAGTAGAAAGTACAACTCCATTCCCACGTGACATGGTAACCGGTCAACCCAGACGCGAAGATATTCAAACCGATAGCACGACAGAAAGGTTCGTGCCAACAACTGGGTTCACTGGGGCCGAAACAACCTTTGAGGCAACGACTGTACCTGGCCGAACTGGTGTCACCGAGAGAACCACAACTTTCTCCGAGGCCACCACCAGTATTCCCGGTAGAACAACTGAATCTGTCTTCGACACCACACTGGGAGTAGAAAGTACAACTCCTATTCCTCGTGACGTGAGAACTGGTCAACCTAGACTCGAAGTCATTCTAACCGATAGCACAACTGAACGGTTCGTGCCAACAACTGGGTTCACTGGGGCCGAAACAACTTTTGAGGCAACGACTGTACCTGGCCGAACTGGTGGCACCGAGAGAACCACAACTTTCTCCGAGGCCACCACCAGTATTCCCGGTAGAACAACAGAATCTGTATTCGACACCACACTGGGAGTAGAAAGTACAACTCCATTCCCACGTGACATGGTAACCGGTCAACCCAGACGCGAAGATATTCAAACCGATAGCACGACAGAAAGGTTCGTGCCAACAACTGGGTTCACTGGGGCCGAAACAACTTTTGAGGCAACGACTGTACCTGGCCGAACTGGTGTCACCGAGAGAACCACAACTTTCTCCGAGGCCACCACCAGTATTCCCGGTAGAACAACAGAATCTGTATTCGACACCACACTGGGAGTAGAAAGTACAACTCCATTCCCACGTGACATGGTAACCGGTCAACCCAGACGCGAAGATATTCAAACCGATAGCACGACAGAAAGGTTCGTGCCAACAACTGGGTTCACTGGGGCCGAAACAACCTTTGAGGCAACGACTGTACCTGGCCGAACTGGTGTCACCGAGAGAACCACAACTTTCTCCGAGGCCACCACCAGTATTCCCGGTAGAACAACTGAATCTGTCTTCGACACCACACTGGGAGTAGAAAGTACAACTCCATTCCCACGTGACATGGTAACCGGTCAACCCAGACGCGAAGATATTCAAACCGATAGCACGACAGAAAGGTTCGTGCCAACAACTGGGTTCACTGGGGCCGAAACAACCTTTGAGGCAACGACTGTACCTGGCCGAACTGGTGTCACCGAGAGAACCACAACTTTCTCCGAGGCCACCACCAGTATTCCCGGTAGAACAACAGAATCTGTCTTCGACACCACACTGGGAGTAGAAAGTACAACTCCATTCCCACATGACATGGTAACGGGTCAGCCCAGACGCGAAGATATTCAAACCGATAGCACGACGGAAAGGTTAGCTCCTACAACTGGGTTCACTGGGGCCGAAACAACCTTTGAGGCAACGACTGTACCTGGCCGAACTGGCGTCACCGAGAGAACCACAACTTTCTCCGAGGCCACCACCAACATTCCCGGAAGAACAACAGAATCTGTATTCGACACCACGCTGGGAGTCGAAACTACAACACCATTTTCTCGTGACGTGAGAACCGGGCAGCCTAGGCTCGAGGACATTTTGACCGATAGCACGACTGAAGGGTTTGGCCCTACCACTGGGTTCACATCTGGCGAAACAACATTTGAGGGTAGCACTCTTCCTGGCAGAGCATCTGCCACGGAGAGTACAACTTTGTCCGTGTCCTCAACCAGCGGAATTACAACTGTAGCTAGTATGGAAGATATTCAAACTGACAGCACAACTGAAAGGTTTACACCTACAACAACGTTTGAGGCTACCTCTGTATCTAGCAACACTACACTGCGCTCTTTTAACGATTCTAGTGAATTTACATCAACGGAGCGTGGTTCTACGTTCCCTTACGAAACTAGTACCCCTTCTTCGTTGGAAAACTCTACGATTAGGTCTCGCATGGAGGACATTTTATTTGACACTACGACGGTTATGTCCGACTTTGACGACTCACTTGACAACTCGACAAACTTTCCAATCACAACTTTCCCTCCGACTCCTGATAAGCGGGAACGGACCTCAAAACATGGGCCATTTTTTGGAGATAACGAATCTAGTCTTGAAACTACCACTCCTTTAATATTTGATGGAATGACTGAAGTCACTGACACTATCCCTTCGGATATCATGTCAAATCTTAGTGCCACTAGCCCTAGTCCCTTTTCTCCTAATGACACATTTAACCCCCGTTCTCGCCTACTCTCCCGCTACAACGACGTGTGTGACACTGACGATGATTGCAGCTCATATGAAGGTTGCATTGATCAGTTTTGCGTGGACGTATGTAGTTTATTCCAACCCTGTTCCAAATGCTATGCTAAAAATCATAAGGCCTGGTGTTCTTGCCCTCATGAGGTGTCTGGTCCATACGTCCTGTGCTCTGGGCAGGTTGCAGAAGGTAAAATTCGTATCACTCAAAAAACGTACATTAAAAATGGCCTGAAAAGAAAGAAGAAAGCATGTCCTTGCCTTGCTGCTGTGCTGGGTGTTTTTTTGCATGCCGGAAAATTCTCCATTATCTGAGAGAAATGTGTTTTTTGGGGAGTAATCAGTCAAGTTACTTAAATATATATTTTTTTGCCTTTTTTTTATTTGTCGTTTTTGTGAGATTGGTTTGAGTGTGCATTGTTTTTTATTTTTGAAAGCTAACATTGTGTCATGCATCCTTATAATTAGAGGAATGTTAGTTAATTGCGGTGTCTTAGATGACCCCGTACCAAAAAAGTGTGTCATTGCAAGTGGACAACACAAACAAAATCACTAATCAACATTATATCTATATATGTGAATGCAACCTATTGTTGTTAGAACTATTTACTTGTGCTATAGTTAATTGGAATGCTGCAACTATAGTACTTTCTCTCTGTCTACATATTTGGCCAATATGAACTTACACCAAAACAAACAAATGAAATTATTAACGAATTTTGCTTGTCATAATCATTGTGTAAACTGTTTGTGATGGTTATGATAATGACGAAAGTCTGTTCTGGAATGTTATGTTTGATTTAAGTGAAGAATCATTTATTAACGGCATGAAAAATTTAAATGTTAAGTGTTCTACATGAAAAAAACTAACAACTTCATGTTTGTGTGGATTTTAAAATAAGTTAACATTGTTATACATAGCTTATTTCTAGCTTAATAATAATTGACATTGCATTGGCTTGTTGTCGAGAGTCTATGAAATATCTAACAATCAAGCAGTGTAAAAAAATGCATGATGGTTAATGAGAGTATTATTTAAAGGTTACTACTAACAAGTACAAGTACAACAACAAAGTAATAATTTTTTTTTGAGTGTGTGGGATGCAACTCTTAATCCTCAAATATTTATGATTAATACGAATGTTATAATAATATTGCTGCTTTATTTTTATTAATAACAAAAGCATGAAAAAAATAATTATTGTTTATGATGGTTTTTGTTGGTTTTGCATGCGCTTTGTCATTGGAGTAATTGTTGACACATTTGTATATCGTTTTACCACAACAGGTGAATGCCAGAGCAGCACTGATTGCCCAAGAAATATGGCTTGTATTAAGGATCGCTGTGGTGACCCATGTCAGATCAATAGTCCCTGCAAGGACGGTGAAAAGTGCAGCGTTGTTGATCACACACTGACTTGCGTTGCAGGTAAGACTATTATAATATTACTGCACTGGCGGACTTGGTTTAATTATGATTAGATGCCCAGTTAATTAATTAAATCTACTTTGCAGGCAAAAATAATGTATGTGACCCTACAAACCAAGCGTGCAATGGAGGTAAGTTGAGAAAAACTACAAGTTACTTTCCCCTAACCACCTTTCTCGATGAGGATGGAGTAAAGTTTACCTTTAATGATAAGCTTTGCTCCCCCGTCACACTTTCAACATTAATGATCTCTTTGATCTCTTTCTCAGTATTAAAACGCGAGCGTTATTTTTTAGCTAAAATAATGAAAGTAGCATTTCATATTTTGTTGAGCATTGATTGATTTTTAGTTGGAATGAATGTGAGTGTGCATATAAAACCAATTTTTACAATTGTATGCGTGTAAGTTATTATGATTATTATTGATGATGATATATAATAATTTGCAAACAAATTATGGCAAGTATTGAAATGTCTTTGCGTGATTCACTCTGCAAAATTAATGGTTAATTAATCCGAAAAAAAAATAAAAACAAACAACTTACAAAAAAATACCATTGTGCTGGAACTCATCAACTCATCCTCCTCCGGAGAACTACTACTAATACTACCATCGCGTGGTTACGAGGGACTACCACACCAAAAAATCATCCAACAGGGATTCTAATTTAAAATATTTTTCCACACCGGAATTTCACTTTGTCTACACTCACTAACCCACCACAACAACAGGTTAATCACAAAAAAATACAATTTACACATAATAATATTAAGCAATAAGACATAATTATTTCACTCTATAATCTCTCTCTCTCTCTAGCATTATAAATTTATAATCATGATTAATATTTTAATGACTACTTCGCCTCTTTCATCTCGCTCTCCTTCCATCCACTTTACAGAAAAAAAGACACTATTCAACAAACAAACCAATAAAAAAACCTATTAATTACCACATTTTCCACATCACTGAATTCAACGCACCCTAAAAAAATATATTATCCATTCTTTAAAACTGACTCTCTCTCTTCCTTTTTCTTTAATCCATAACCACAAAAATATATTATGCATTGCTTTTTTTAAAAGTGTTAATCCATTTTGCTTGCACGGTACCATACTGGAAAAATGATACACACGATAATCACAGTTAATACTCAACAAAGTAATTAATAGCACGTTAACCGCACGATAAACCCACAAAAAAATCATTGCGTGCATTCAAACTTGTTCTCGTATTTTTTCCCGCAATTATGCATGCAGTATTTAAACACAAAAAAAAACAATTCTATTACAGTCCAAATTTGAAAAAAAACACGCTTCAAAAAAACTAACACCCTTACTGACTAGAGAATGTGCAATGCACATTGTGCATTAATAATAAATAAATATGAAAGACATTTTGTTTGTTTGCTACTACAACCAGTTTAATTAACAACTTGCATGCATGAATGTTCGTTCGTATAACTAGGCACTTCGTTTTGTTGCATGATGATATATAATACGCTCAAAGGGTAAAAAAATAAAAATAAAACTTGTTTGTTAGGTTGCAATGCAGTCTGCATTTTAAACTTTAAATGCATTGTTGCTATTTTCGTTGTGGAATGTGGAATGATTTATATAATTACATGTTTGTTCCGTAGTAGTATAATATAATTCATACTTTCCTTCCTTGTTGTTTTTTTTATACTTTCCGTATTTTGTTTACTGTTTTTCTCTTGTTCCCAAATTTACGACATGATCATGACTATTTTTTTCAGTTAGGAGGAATTTTTAATGATTTTGTCCTGTTGAGATGTAAAGATTCTAAAGTATGCCTTTTTCTCTCATGTCCTTCCAACCAACACAAAAAAGGTTGTCGCACCGATAACGACTGTCAAGTGGACGAAGCTTGTCATGGCGGATGGTGCGTGCGACCTTGCGACTCGCAACCATGTGGCACGAATGCGCTCTGTCACAACTACAATCATCGGGCAGTGTGTCGGTGTCAGGACGGCTATGTGGGCGAGCCGACGAGAAACTGCGACAGGCCCCCAACGCCCGGCGTGTGTCAGTACAATGAGGACTGTCCGCCCAACAAGTTTTGCGACAGGCTCAACAGAGTTTGCTTGTCGCCATGCATGTCTGATTCTTGTGGAAGGAATGCCGAGTGCGTTGTCGAGAATAGAGAGGCAAAGTGCAAATGTTTTGACGGATTTCAAGGAAATCCCTACTATTCCTGTGATCGACGTGAGTTGATAGAGCAATTTTTTTTAAAAAAAATCATTTTAAATGCATTTTAAATTCATAATTGTTTTTGTATTTACTTAGCAATGCCTGGATGTCGAAGTGATGCCGATTGCCCCTCTCACCTCGCCTGCTACCAACGAGCTTGCGTCAGTCCATGCAACTGTGGAAAGGATGCCATTTGTGAGGCAGAGAATCATAAGGCGTTGTGTAAATGTCCCCTTGGATTTTACGGAGATGCTGCCAGAAAATGCAAAGGTATTTATTGCAAAATCAAATATATAAAATCAGACTGGCTGACTACTAGATATAAAGTATTTGGTTATATGAAAATAGCGAAAACGGATGGATGCAGCCCGTTTCCTTGTGGTAAAGGTGCTAAATGTGAGTCGACGAGTAGGGGAGCCGTTTGCTCTTGTCCTAGGAAAACAACCGGAAACCCATTCTTGGAATGCTGTAAGTTTTTATTTATTTATTGCTACTGTCGTATTACCGTGTTTTAAATATTGCCCTATTCATCTCAGATCCCGAAGGACCCTCTTGTGAAAATGTCAATTGTGGCCCCAACTCTGCCTGTAATGTGGTCAATGGGCATCCTGTATGCTACTGTCTTCCTGGATTTAGTGGCACACCACCCAACTGCCACCGTACTGCGGATGCCTGTGCCATTTCAAATTGTGGCCCCAACACCCTTTGTCAAATGGAACCCGGCAATGTTATTCGGTGTACCTGTCAAGATGGGTTTATCGAGAGTCCAGACACACTCCAAGGCTGCATTCCAAAGAAAAATCCATGTGAACCCAATAGGTACGTAATAATAACAATGCTTTCACCGATAACTTTTCTGAATGAATGAGATTACTTTCTATTTATTCAAGATGTGGCCACGGAGCAGTTTGCGATACAACTCGAAATCCACCTTGCTATTGTCCTGGTGGTCTTTATGGAAATCCATACACCAACTGTACTTCACCTGGTGTTCAGCTTTGTCGACCCGGCGTAAGACACTATTTCCAAAGTTAATCTTTAAACTATAAACTAAACGATTCTATTAATTTTTTCTTTTTCAACAATTGCAGCCATGTGGGCCAAATTCTGACTGCTACATTCAAAATGGACGGGAGATTTGCAAATGCAAGCGAGACTTTGAAGGAAATGCCTATGAAGCGTGTCGTCCAGTCATTGACGCATGCGTTCCCTCTGTAAGTATCTATTATTTTTATTTTAACTGCATAAAAATTATCACCTAAAAAATATTATCCTATATTGCAGCCATGCGGGCCAAATACAGACTGTAGGAACCATAACGGAAGGGCAGTGTGCACCTGCAAGCGTGGCTACAAAGGGCATCCAATCAGTCATTCCGGCTGCCAATACGATTGCGTTAAACACGATGATTGCCCAGATTCCAAATCCTGCCTCAACAATCGCTGCGTCGACCCATGCCCATCTAGCTGTGGAATAGATGCTGAGTGTAAACCACAAAATCATCGCCCAGTCTGCTATTGTCCCTATGGTCTGGAAGGAAATCCCTATGTGCGCTGTATCCCAAGAAGACAACCAGAGCCCAGCAAGCGTCAACCTTGCAACCCAAGCGTAAGACCAAAGTTTACCTTTAAACTATAAACTAAACTATTCCATGTAATACTAATTTTTTCTTGTTCAACAATTGCAGCCATGTGGTGCCAATTCTCACTGTAAAGTCTACGGAGGTCGACCTGTATGCAGCTGTATCCAGGAATACCATGGCGATCCTCTCATAGGTGGGTTACAAAATAAGAATGAAAACGGAATTGGAAGTTTATGTTATTGATGAATTTTTTATTGTTTTAAATTAAAAAAAGGGTGCAAACCACAATGTACTACCAGCATAGATTGTCCATCAAACAAAGAGTGTCGAAACCTCAAATGTGTCGATCCTTGTAGCCCGTCGATTTGTGGCGTCAATGCTTACTGTACCCCAGAAGGGCACAGGGCCGTTTGCCAGTGTAACAAGTATCATATCGGTGATCCCTACACGGAATGCCTCAAGGCCACCTATCCTCCACCCCAGCCACCTGCCCTAGTCGACCCATGTGTTCCCAACAGGTGTGGTCCCAATTCCAATTGCAGAACTCGAAATGGCGAAGCAATATGCAGTTGCCATTCTGGATATTTTGGGAATCCCTGCAGGTTGGCGAAACTGACTATATAAACATTAATATCCTAATGTTTCCCTGATTCTAATACTTGATTTAAAAAAAATTACTTTAGGCCTGAATGCATGAGCGATTCGGAATGTGCGTCAAATAAAGCATGCATTTCTTTTAAATGCGGAAATCCGTGCGAGTCGATTTGCGGTCTCAATGCAATTTGCAATGTGGTCCAACATCGTCCAGTGTGTAGCTGTCCACCGTCCAGAGTTGGCGACCCATTTGTATCATGTGAAAGGAAACCAGTATCCAAGCCACCTCCACCTCAACCAATATCCCGGCCCTGTAATCCCTATCCTTGCGGCGATAACACAATTTGCGAGGAAAAAGGAAACGTTGCTCTGTGCAAGTGCAAACCAAATTATTACGGGAACCCAGGAATTCAGTGCACTCCAGAGTGTCTTTTACACAGCGACTGTAGCTCAGATAAGGCTTGTGTCGACTATAAGTGCCAAGATCCATGCACCGGATGTGGCGTGAATGCCATTTGCAGAACACACAACCATGTGCCAAATTGTCGATGTCTGGAAGGATTTGAAGGGAATCCATTCTCCGCTTGCACCAAATATGGTAAGTTTAAGGTTTATCAAGATCAATCAATAGGTTGTAAGAATCAAAAATTTAAATTTCTAAATTTGTCTTTTCAGTCCCACCAGAACCTTCTGCACCATGCCAGCCCTCGTAAGCCAAACATTTAAGCAAAACTACTTTTAACTGTGGGTTCAAAAATTAAATTCCTTATTGTTATTTCTATATAGGCCATGTGGCGCTTTTAGCGAATGTCGAGAGCTGTATGGACGTGCTCTCTGTCAGTGCACTCCAGGCTACATTGGAGAGCCTCCGAATTGCAGGCCCCAGTGCTTGGATGACTCACAATGCCCATTGGATAAAGCATGTAGACAGCAGCGTTGTGTCGACCCCTGCCCCGGAGGTTTGTTTTTATATTTCAATGAATCTCCTATTACTATTATTTGCTATTACTAAATTGTTAAACTTTTACTTTTAATAGCGTGTGGACAAAATGCCCAGTGCTCCGTTCGCTACCACTCTCCAGTGTGCAGCTGCATTTCAGGGTTCCGTGGGAACCCCGCCACATTCTGTTCTCGCATACCGGATGAGCCACCTCCAGCTCCGAGGGATCCCTGCAATCCATCACAATGTGGAGCAAATTCAAATTGCAAGAACCAAGGTGGGAGGGCTGTGTGTTCGTGCCTGGAAGGATTTTTCGGATCACCTCCTTTCTGCAAACGGGAGTGCACTTTGAGCGCAGAATGTAGCTACAATAAAGCATGCATCGCATATAAATGCCAAGATCCTTGTGCGTCATCAAGCCGAACATGTGGAATCGACGCCAATTGCCAGGTTATCGATCATATTGCCGTTTGCTCGTGCCCTCAACCAGGATACGAAGGGGATGCTCTCGTAAGATGCCACAAGGTGATAGCTGAACCAATCAAGGTGGACCCGTGCTCTGCCATTCAGTGTGGTCTGAACGCCCAATGTCGCGTCATCCATGATCGTGCCGTTTGTGAGTGTGTCTATCCAAATGAGGGTGACCCTTACAGCATTTGCAAAACTCAATGTTTACGCGATGCAGATTGTGCTTCCAACATGGCATGCAATAGCAACTTTAAATGTTTCGACCCCTGTAACAGTTTATGCGGCATTAACGCCGTCTGTACAGTGTATAACCACGTTCCAGCGTGCTCCTGTGCGGCGGGATACTCTGGCGACCCCTTCAAGTTTTGCAACTTGGAACAAAAGAATACATGTAAGTAAATAAATGCAACTTGAAATTTTTAAAAGTTATCATAAAACTAAACATTGACGTTCAAATTTCATTGTAGACTTGCCACCAGCTCCTAGTGACCCATGTAGCCCCAACCCATGCGGTTTATACAGCAGCTGCAAACAAGACGCCAATGGACATGCCATATGTGCCTGCCTCCCGAATTACGTGGGATCACCTCCAAATTGTGCTCCAGAGTGCACTTTAAATTCACATTGCAGGCAAGACCAGAGCTGCAGCAATCAAAAATGCGTAAATCCATGTGCGGCGGAACCCTGCTCCCGAAACGCCATCTGCAAAGTACGACACCACTCCCCCATATGCAGCTGTCCCCCAAATTTCACGGGAAATCCATTTGTTTTTTGCGAGGAAATCAGACGCGTGGAGGTGGAACCCATCAGCCCTACCTACCTCCCTCCCAACCCATGCCAAAACAATCCGTGCGGTCCGTTTTCAGAGTGTCGTGTTGTCGGAGACCAAGCAGTTTGCTCATGCCTCGCCAATTATATTGGCAATCCGCCACACTGTCGGCCACAGTGTGTTGTACACTCAGAATGTGGGAGGGAGCAAGCCTGCATTCGCGAACGCTGCCAGGATGCTTGCCTTGGAGTTCCATGCGGCCTTAATGCTCGTTGTAAAGTAATCAATCACGGTCCCATTTGTTTCTGCGAGGAAGGCTACGAGGGAGACGCATTTTCCGTTTGCAGGAAACCCGTCATTGTGGAGCAAGTTCGCTCGCCGTGCCAACCATCACCCTGTGGAACGAATGCCGTCTGTACCGAACAGAATCAAGTTGCAAGCTGCAAATGTCTGGATAATTATTTCGGGGACCCCTACGAAATATGCAAAGTTGAATGCATATTAAATACAGACTGCGCGTCTACAATGGCTTGCGTTAACAATCACTGTATCAATCCTTGTACTTCTGGTGGCAATGCATGTGGAATAAATGCACTATGTTCTGTGCACAATCACGTCATCAGTTGCACATGTGCGGAAGGTTACACTGGTCAACCGCTTTCCGCCTGCCACCCCATTCCAAAAACTCCACCACAACCAATCGTTCCCCGTGACGTTTGCAACCCTTCGCCATGCGGCTTGTATGGCAATTGTCGAGAACAGGACGGGATTCCAATCTGTTCATGCAAAGCCAACTATCTTGGGACTCCTCCAGGTGGGTTGTTAACATATCCATACACTAAAAGTTGATTTGCAAGTTAATTAACGCATTTTATTTTCATTTAAAAAAGATTGCCATCCGGAGTGTCTCATTAGCTCAGATTGCTCATTGGAAAAGACGTGCGTTAACATGCGCTGTGTAGACGCTTGTCTGAATAGCGGATGCGGAAACAATGCTCTCTGTAGAGTGCTCAATCACTCTCCGATATGCAGCTGCCCCCCGAGTTTCACTGGAAATCCGTTTGTCTTTTGTGAGCCCATTCCGGTTCGCGTCGAGGAACCAAAAAATCCATGTCTACCCTCTCCATGTGGACCTTTCTCTGAGTGCAAAACGGTCAATGATCATGCTGCGTGCTCGTGCCAATTGGGCTACATTGGCAGCCCTCCGGTACTTTTACAACTACCAAATTGATATTCATGTTAAAATTATTAACTAATTTACAAATTAATTGTATGAAAATTACAGAACTGTAGAGTGGAGTGCTCCATTGACGCGGAATGTCCCACCGACAAAGGGTGCATTGCCGAGCGATGTTCTGATACTTGTGCTGGCGTGTGTGGTTTTAATACAGATTGCCGTGTCGTCCTTCACAAGCCACAGTGCTCTTGTATTCAGGGGTACACTGGCGACCCGTTTCAGTATGGATGCTCTCCTATTCCACCGGAACCACCTCGAATCGATGAGATCCGTGACCCGTGTCATCCGTCGCCATGTGGAACTAACGCAAAATGTATCGAGAAGAATGGAGCAGGTGCTTGCGTATGCCTGGATGATTATTTTGGGAACCCTTACGAAAAATGTGTTCCTGAATGTTTGACCAGCCAAGATTGTGCAAATGACAAGGCTTGCATGCGAAACAACAAGTGTGGGAATCCTTGCGTTGGTATGAGATGAGATAATCACATTGGAAATAATGAATTTCCCAACTTTTCCAGTGTTAACATTAAATGTATTTTTAGGCGTATGTGGGTACAACGCCAACTGTCTAGTCCACAATCATGTTCCCATTTGTCAGTGCGAGGATGGATATGAAGGTAGCCCTTTCCAAGGTTGCCATAAAAGACCTCAACGCATTCCGGCACCAGAGCCAGAGCGCGATCCCTGTTTGCATGCATGCGGCCCCAATAGTCAGTGTCGCGTTCAAAACGGACTTGCTGTTTGTTCGTGCAAAGAAAATTTTATCGGCAGTCCCCCTGTACGTTGTATTTAATGTTTTACAGATATCACCTCCTCGGAATCATACAGATATCCTCATCTATTTTTTTCTACTTTTTTATTTAGAATTGCAGACCTGCCTGCCTTACAAGTGCAGAATGCAATCTTGATAAAACCTGCGTCAACATGAAGTGCATAAATCCATGTGGAGAAAGCAACAATCCATGTGCGCCCAGCGCCCAATGCCGTGTGATTAACCACAGCCCATTATGCAGCTGCCCACCAGATCATACCGGAGACCCATTCAGTTTTTGCACTCCTAAACCAAGAGAGCCAGAGCGCGTACTAGATCCATGTGATCAGTGTGGACCAAATAGTGACTGTCGAGTGGTCAACGGACAGGCTGCCTGCTCGTGCAAACTAGATTTCATTGGACAACCTCCAGTGGGTTTAACTAAAACAATGAAACACTAAAACCCACATTATCAACTTTCTAATTACCTAGTATTGATCTTTTTTTTGTTTTCCATAGAATTGTCGATACCAATGTACTATAGATCAAGATTGCGAGGGCGATAAATCCTGCAATTCACACAAGTGTGTGGACAGTTGCAGCGCAGGTGCATGCGGGAGTAACACAAATTGCAGAGCCGTCTCCCACCGAGCCCAATGTACCTGCATTCCTGGATACGAAGGCGATGCCTATTTCGGAGGATGTTTCCCCAAACCGGAACCTCCAAGACAACTACCTCCACCAGAAAAACTAGACCCATGCAATCCATCGTAAGTGAAAATATAATTCACATCTCATCAAAACCCCACTGTAACTTGTAAACAACTGCATTATTATTTCTTAAAGGCCTTGTGGAGAAAACGCAGAGTGCAGGGTGAGAAATGGAGCAGGTTCCTGCGTCTGTTATCCAGGATACGAAGGGGACCCGTACGTGATTTGTAAAGTTGAATGTCAGCGAAATGCAGATTGCTCCAACGACAAGGCGTGTATTAATACAAAGTGCAGAGATCCCTGTCCTGGAGTTTGTGGCCCAAATTCGGAATGTCACGTGTATAACCATCACCCCACGTGTGCGTGTATTTCCGGTTTCACTGGCCAGGCCCTTCAAGGTTGTCACCAGATTCGTGTGGAACCACCACGACCCACACAGCCAGCGGACCCATGCCAAAACACCCTCAGCACATGTGGACCTTATTCACAATGTCGCAACAACAATGGCGTCGCGCTTTGCTCATGCCTCCCTAATTACATTGGTCAGCCTAAAAACTGCCGGCCTGAATGCATTACTAGCTCGGAATGCAGCCTTGATAAAACTTGCGTCAACATGAAGTGCATAAATCCTTGTGCAGAAAGCAACAATCCGTGTGCGCCAAGCGCCCAGTGCCGAGTAGTTAACCATAGCCCATTATGCAGTTGTCCACCAGATCACACAGGCGACCCGTTCAGTTTTTGCACTCCTAAACCAAGAGAGCCGGAGCGTGTGCTAAACCCGTGCGATGAATGTGGACCCAACAGCGACTGCCGTGTGGTCAACGGACATGCTGCTTGCTCTTGCAAACCAGATTTCATTGGACGGCCTCCGGTACATAAATTCATGATAATTAAGCATTCAAATCTAAAGGCCTTACTTTATAAATCTTTTTTGCTTTCCACAGAATTGCAGATTTGAATGCACCATAGATCAAGATTGCGATGGAGATAAGGCATGCATTATGAATCGGTGTGGAAATCCATGTGATGGTGCGTGCAGTTATAACGCTGAATGTAGGGTGTGGAATCATCGGGCCCAGTGCTACTGCATCCAAGGATACACGGGTGATCCATTTAGCGGTGCAGGATGCCATCCTATCCCGGAACCAAGACCGGAAGTAGTCAAGCAGGAAATTTTGAACCCGTGCAATCCGTCTCCCTGTGGGACAAACGCTGTTTGCAAAGAACGCAACGGCGCAGGAGCGTGCTCTTGCATTGATGAATACCATGGGGACCCTTACTTGATCTGCGTTCCTGAATGTCAAATAAGCAAAGATTGTTCAAGAGACAAAGCATGCGTCCAAAACAAGTGTCGGGACCCGTGTGGAGGAGGCGGAATTTGCGGCTATAACGCGCAATGCCATACAGTGAATCATGTCGCTACTTGCGTTTGTGATGAGGGATATGAAGGTAATCCATTCCAGGGTTGCCGAAAACCACCTCCAGAGCCATGGAGACCAGTTCGTGTTAACGTATGCCAGCCTAATCCCTGTGGACCATACAGTACGTGCAAAGAGGTCAATGATGTCGCAGTTTGCTCATGCCAAGAAAATTATGTTGGAAGCCCTCCAAATTGCAGACCCGCCTGTCTTACTAGCTCAGAGTGCTCACTGGACAAGACTTGTATAAATATGAAGTGCATAAATCCCTGTGGAGAAGGAAGAAATCCATGTGCGCCCACTGCACAGTGCCGCGTAGTTAACCACAGCCCGCTATGCAGCTGCCCACCGGATCATGCAGGTGATGGATTTTCAGGATGTTATCCCAAACCTAAAGAACCAGAGCGAGTATTAAATCCCTGCGATGAATGTGGACCTAACAGTG
Organism: Sinella curviseta; assembly: GCA_004115045.4. Lineage (NCBI taxonomy): Eukaryota > Metazoa > Arthropoda > Collembola > Entomobryomorpha > Entomobryidae > Sinella > Sinella curviseta. The sequence continues at coordinate 30,503,714 of CM065489.1, forward strand.
ACTGCCGAGTGGTCAACGGGCAGGCTGCCTGCTCGTGCAAGACGGATTTCATTGGACGACCTCCGGTGGGCTTAACTAAAACATCGAAACATTATAATGAACATGATAAACGTTCCAAGTATCCTAGTATTAATCGTTTTTGTTCTCCACAGAATTGCAGATATCAATGCACTATAGACCAGGATTGCGAGGGCGATAAATCTTGCAATTCACACAAGTGTGTGGACAGTTGCAGCGCAGGTGCATGCGGGAGTAACACAAATTGCAGAGCCGTCTCCCACCGAGCCCAATGTACCTGCATTCCTGGATACGAAGGCGATGCCTATTTCGGAGGATGTTTCCCCAAACCGGAACCTCCAAGACAACTACCTCCACCAGAAAAACTAGACCCATGCAATCCATCGTAAGTGAAAATATAATTCACATCTCATCAAAACCCCACTGTAACTTGTAAATAACTGCATTATTTTTTCTTCAAGGCCTTGTGGAGAAAACGCAGAGTGCAGGGTTAGAAATGGAGCAGGTTCCTGTGTCTGTTATCCAGGATACGAAGGGGACCCGTACGTGATTTGTAAAGTTGAATGTCAGCGAAATGCAGATTGCTCCAACGACAAGGCGTGCATTAATACAAAGTGCAGAGATCCCTGTCCGGGAGTTTGTGGCCCAAATTCGGAATGTCACGTGTATAACCATCACCCCACGTGTGCGTGTATTTCCGGTTTCACTGGCCAGGCCCTACAAGGTTGTCACCAGATTCGAGTGGAACCACCACGACCGACGCAGCCAGCGGACCCATGTCACAACACCCTCAGCACATGTGGACCTTATTCACAATGTCGAAACAACAATGGCGTCGCCCTCTGTTCATGCCTCCCTAATTACATTGGTCAGCCGAAAAACTGCCGGCCTGAATGCCTTACTAGCTCGGAATGCAGCCTTGATAAAACTTGCGTCAACATGAAGTGCATAAATCCTTGTGGAGAAAGCAACAATCCATGTGCGCCAAGCGCCCAGTGCCGCGTTGTTAACCACAGCCCTTTATGCAGTTGTCCACCAGATCACACGGGCGACCCGTTCAGTTTTTGCACTCCTAAACCGAGAGAGCCGGAGCGTGTGCTAAACCCGTGCGATGAATGTGGACCCAACAGCGACTGCCGTGTTGTCAACGGACAGGCTGTTTGCTCATGCAAACTCAATTTCATTGGACGGCCCCCGGTGGGTTTGAAGGAAACATTTGAACACTAAAATCCACATGATAAAATCTCTAAAAAAAACCTACTATTAATCTTTTTTGCTTTCCACAGAATTGCAGATTTGAATGTACCATAGATCAAGATTGCGATGGAGATAAGGCATGCATTATGAATCGGTGTGGAAATCCTTGTGATGGTGCGTGCAGTTATAACGCTGAATGTAGGGTGTGGAATCATCGGGCCCAGTGCTACTGCATCCAAGGATACACGGGTGATCCATTTAGCGGTGCAGGATGCCATCCTATCCCGGAACCGCCACCGGAAGTGATCAAGCAGGAAATTTTGAACCCGTGCAATCCGTCTCCCTGTGGGACAAACGCTGTTTGCAAAGAACGCAACGGCGCAGGAGCGTGCTCTTGCATTGATGAATACCATGGTGACCCTTACTTGATCTGCGTTCCTGAATGTCAAATAAGCAAAGATTGTTCAAGAGACAAAGCATGCGTCCAAAACAAGTGTCGGGACCCGTGTGGAGGAGGCGGAATTTGCGGCTATAACGCGCAATGCCATACAGTGAATCATGTGGCTACTTGTGTCTGCGACGAAGGTTACGAAGGTAATCCATTCCAGGGTTGTCGCAAACCACCACCAGAACCACAGAGACCAGTTCGTGTTAACGTATGCCAGCCTAATCCCTGCGGACCATACAGCACCTGCAAAGAGGTCAATGATGTCGCAGTTTGCTCATGCCAAGAAAATTATGTTGGAAGCCCTCCAAATTGCAGACCTGCCTGTCTTACTAGCTCAGAGTGCTCACTGGACAAGACTTGTATAAATATGAAGTGCATAAATCCCTGTGGAGAAGGAAGAAGTCCATGTGCGCCCAGCGCCCAGTGCCGCGTGGTTAACCACAGCCCATTATGCAGTTGCCCACCAGATCACACAGGCGACCCGTTCAGTTTTTGCACTCCCAAACCTAAAGAACCAGAGCGAGTATTAAATCCCTGCGATGAATGTGGACCCAACAGTGACTGCCGAGTTGTCAACGGACAAGCCGCGTGTTCCTGCAAACTTGGCTATCTAGCACGACCGCCGGTATATGTTTACCACCATTCATATATTGAAAACTTTATGCTAAAGGTTAATAAATGCCGTTTTTATTTGTTTTTATTTAGAACTGTCGAGTTGAATGCACTATTGATCAAGACTGTGATAATGATAAATCCTGCAATTCACACAAGTGTGTGGACAGTTGTAGCGCAGGTGCATGCGGGAGCAACACAAATTGCAGGGCCGTCTCCCACCGAGCCCAATGTACCTGCATTCCTGGATACGAAGGCGATGCCTATTTCGGAGGATGCTTCCCCAAACCGGAACCTCCAAGACAACTACCTCCACCAGAAAAACTAGACCCATGCAATCCATCGTAAGTGACAATATAAATCCCATCAAATCTCGTCTCTAACTTGTAAATAACTGCATTATTTTTTCTTCAAGGCCTTGTGGAGAAAACGCAGAGTGCAGGGTTAGAAATGGAGCAGGTTCCTGTGTCTGTTATCCAGGATACGAAGGGGACCCGTACGTGATTTGTAAAGTTGAATGTCAGCGAAATGCAGATTGCTCCAACGACAAGGCGTGCATTAATACAAAGTGCAGAGATCCCTGTCCGGGAGTTTGTGGCCCAAATTCGGAATGTCACGTGTATAACCATCACCCCACGTGTGCGTGTATTTCCGGTTTCACTGGGCAGGCACTACAAGGTTGTCACCAGATTCGAGTGGAACCACCACGACCGACGCAGCCAGCGGACCCATGTCACAACACCCTCAGCACATGTGGACCTTATTCACAATGTCGCAACAACAATGGCGTCGCGCTTTGCTCATGCCTCCCTAATTACATTGGTCAGCCTAAAAACTGCCGGCCTGAATGCCTTACTAGCTCTGAATGCAGCCTTGATAAAACATGCGTCAACATGAAGTGCATAAATCCTTGTGGAGAAAGCAGCAATCCGTGCGCGCCAAGCGCTCAATGCCGAGTAGTTAACCATAGCCCATTATGCAGTTGTCCACCAGATCACACAGGCGACCCGTTCAGTTTTTGCACTCCTAAACCAAGAGAGCCGGAGCGTGTGCTAAACCCGTGCGATGAATGTGGACCCAACAGCGACTGCCGTGTGGTCAACGGCCATGCTGCTTGCTCTTGCAAACCAGATTTCATTGGACGGCCTCCGGTGGGTTTAAATGAAAAATATTATTAAAATCCACATTATAAAATTTCTAATAATTTCTAGAAACCTACTAATACTATTTTTGCTTTCCACAGAGTTGCAGATTTGAATGCACCATAGATCAAGATTGCGATGGAGATAAAGCATGCATTATGAATCGCTGTGGAAATCCTTGTGATGGTGCGTGCAGTTATAACGCTGAATGTAGGGTGTGGAATCATCGAGCCCAGTGCTACTGCATCCAAGGATACACGGGTGATCCATTTAGCGGTGCAGGATGCAATCCTATTCCGGAACCGAGACCGGAAGTGGTCAAGCAGGAAATTTTGAACCCATGCAATCCGTCACCCTGTGGGACAAACGCTGTTTGCAAAGAACGCAACGGCGCAGGAGCGTGCTCTTGCATTGATGAATACCATGGTGACCCTTATGTTATTTGCGTTCCTGAATGTCAAATAAGCAAAGATTGCTCAAGAGACAAAGCATGTATTCAAAACAAGTGTCGGGACCCGTGTGGAGGAGGCGGAATTTGCGGCTATAACGCACAATGCCATACAGTGAATCATGTCGCGACGTGTGTATGCGACGAAGGTTATGAAGGTAATCCATTCCAGGGTTGCCGTAAACCACCACCAGAACCACAGAGACCAGTTCGCATTAACGTGTGCCAGCCAAATCCATGCGGACCATACAGTACCTGCAAAGAGGTCAATGATGTCGCAGTTTGCTCATGCCAAGAAAATTATGTTGGAAGCCCTCCAAATTGCAGACCAGCCTGTCTTACTAGCTCAGAGTGCTCACTGGACAAGACTTGTATAAATATGAAGTGCATAAATCCCTGTGGAGAAGGAAGAAGTCCATGTGCGCCCAGCGCCCAGTGCAGAGTGGTTAACCACAGCCCATTATGCAGTTGCCCACCCGATCAGACTGGAGATGGATTTTCAGGATGTTATCCCAAACCTAAAGAGCCAGAGCGTGCAATAAATCCCTGCGATGAGTGTGGACCCAATAGCGAATGCCGAATTATCAACGGACAGGGCGTCTGCTCATGCAAGCTCAATTTCATTGGACGACCTCCGGTGGGTTTAAATGAAATACTTGAACGCTAAAATCCACATTATAATCTTTCAAAGAAACCAACTATTAATCTTTTTTGATTCCACAGAATTGCAGATTTGAATGCACCATAGATCAAGATTGCGATGGAGATAAAGCATGCATTATGAATCGGTGTGGAAATCCATGTGATGGCGCGTGCGGTTACAATGCAGAATGTAGGGTGTGGAACCATCGTGCCCAGTGCTACTGCATTCAAGGATACACGGGTGATCCATTTAGCGGAAGTGGGTGCCATACGATTCCGGAGCCACCTCCGGAAGTGGTCAAACAAGAAACTCTGAACCCGTGCAACCCGTCTCCCTGCGGAACGAATGCTGTCTGCAACGAGCGTAACGGCGCAGGAGCATGCTCGTGCATTGAAGAGTATCATGGAGACCCCTACTTGATCTGCGTTCCTGAATGCCAATTAAACAAAGATTGTGCAAAAGACAAAGCATGCATTCAAAACAAGTGCCGAGATCCCTGTGGAAGTGGAATTTGTGGATATAATGCACAATGTCACACAGTCAATCACGTAGTTACTTGCGTTTGTGATGAGGGATATGAGGGCAACCCATTCCAGATTTGCCGAAAACCACCACCAGAGCCATTGAGACCAGTTCGCATTAATGTTTGCCAGCCTAACCCCTGCGGACCTTTCAGTACTTGCAAGGAGGTGAATGAGATTGCCATATGCAGGTGAGTACTAAAGTAGTATATAATAAATATAAAAAACTATAACCATTGGTGAGAAAGAATGAGTGGATTTTGGAGTATAGACTTTAATTTTAGGTGAATTCACTGTTTGCTACAATGAAGAAACATTAAATTTAAGATATCAAATTTATAAAAAATGAAACATAATCTGTACTACCTTAAAATGGTCATCGGTGAAAACATTGACTAATTGTAGAATCCGCTATTTTCTTTACAAAATTAAGTGTAATTAATAAATAGTCATAAATGAAAGTAAACATAGAATGATGAGCTATTAAAGGACAGTAGGATCAGTTTGCCGGTTCTCGTTCTGTTAATATTTCGTAACAAACAAAATTTTGCGTTGCAGATGGAAATAGTGACAATGTTTGTGAAAACACTGGACACGCAGTACCCATTGCATCCCCGTAAATCTGATTCCACTCTTCTCTGCTGAATAGCTTTGCGACATCAGATAGTTCCACTAGCTTGTTGGCTGACTGTAGGATATGAACGGTGTCAGTGAGGTTGCCCCTTAATGCTCCAATAATCTGTAAACAGGGAGATAGTCGACAGCATTATTTTAATATCAAATTATTTGAAATGAATTTAAAAATGATAAAAATACATGGGCTTTTCAAACATACAATGTTGCGTCTTTCATGACGACACTTTTCAATTGCGGTCTCATGGCGGGTGCGTGAGACGACATACAGAAACAGATTTTTAGCTTTCATCTCTTTTAAGGTCGAGTCAATGTGGGATATACTATGATAGAAAGCTATATCATTTCGGACTGACTGTCCGGTATACCACTCCAATGCGTCTTCTTTATCGTATATAACGGCAGTTGCGATAAAATCTCTAACTTTACTGGTTTCAACACGCTCCTTTAGACCAATAACATTGTATACGGTATGCGTCGGAGATCTAACCACAACAGAATTTAAGATACTCATGATCTCATCTGTGTTTAGAGTTTTTAGTAGAAGGAGTCTATGAAAAGGCGAATCACAAACTCCGTGTCTGAAAATAATTAAATGCCAAAATTACCAACGAGCCAATCTCAAAATTTTTAATGTCATGAAAAAGTAATGCCTTTTTTCTTGTTGTGTTACCTCTTAACCATGTGCATACCCTTGTGGTATCTCGACACAAATGCCGTTTGCTGACAGCCGTATCTTAAGCACTTTAGTCCATTCAGTGATTCATCGGTTATATTTGATGTGTCAATCATAATTTCTCTGGCAAAATTCAATCCCATCCCATTCAAATTATAAAAGTGGGGTCCGCAGCCCTTTACGTTGCTAATTAAATTTTCTACAACATCCTTGTCAAGGTATTTCTGCAACTGTCCAATTTCAACATATTGGAAGAAAGTCCATTTTAATCTCCTTTCTCTAACGTAGAGAAATAACTGAAACTATTTAAAAAAGGCAAGCATGAGTATATGTAAGTATGAGTATAAATAATTCACTGTATGCAATGCTTAACAAAAGCAAATATAAACTTACAATAGCCAAAGCTTCCTGTTTGTTAATGGATTCTTGAGCTGATAGACCCACTTCCGGTTCTATGTACCTTTCATGAATATGGTAGCATCGATAACCAGTGATTTTTGAAAGGAAATGTGTTGAAACGGTGAACCCCTTTTTCGGTTTGAAGTGATGATATGATACGCCAGGTCCGCCTGAAAAGTGAAAATGAGTTACAATTCATTTAAATAGGAAGCAAGCCATTCCAATATATAATGTAATTTGATTGAAATAAAAGAACTCACATGCAAGTTTTCCAATATATACGTATAGCGGCTTAGACGAGTCTTGTATATATCCCATCAGCTTATCTTTCGTAATCCAAGGAGGAACGAAAACGAGAGTATATAGCTTCCCTAGTCCGTCTTTAATCTGGCATAAATCTCTTGAGACATCATAAACCTCACTCCATGACATCCTTGACTCGACATTATTCGCCTTGATTGAATGCATCAATTTGGTCTGATAAGGTTTGAGAGAGGCATAATGTCTAGTAAATGAAGAAAAACATATGCATCAGTTGTCGAAATTAGTTAAAGGTTCATTTGGTTTAAAGATTATAAGGGTATATTGAAATTACATCTTTTTAAAGGAATGGTACTGTTTAATGTGTTCCTTGAAACTGTCCTTTTCGAAAAATAACATGTCATGATTTTTACAGGACAGGTGATTTTCATCAAACTGGGCCAGGAACCAATCCATTTCTTCTGCTCCACGAAAGTCGATCTTCACTATAACGATACAACAAGAGTAACACGTTGTAAATAAATTATATTGCTGAAAGATTGAGATAATGATCATGATAAAATGATTACTCACCAAGTTTGTCCCAGGTCAAGCATGTGACATCTGTTACTTCACCAGGCCCTACAATTAGAAACAAATGTGAATATAAATGACTGTCATGACACAATAAGTGGGATAATTTATGAGTATTACCTAGCATCTCGCTATGATATTTTATACGATGGAACTGTAATGTAAGATGATTTACAAAGATCGGATGATCTTGACAGTTTTGACATGAATAACGATGATTACTTTGACAATTGGGCTTTGACAAAGTTCTATCTCTGTCTGCGTGTGCAGTCCTGAGATGAGAATCCATGTAATCTTTAGAACTGAAACCTAGTTGCAAATAAATGAACATTACGATCAACATATTCTGAAATCGATAGATTCATTGATATTAGTCACTTACTCTTGCTGCAGACGGGACATTTTGTTTTTTCACCTGCATGATGTTTCCGACTAAAATGCCTTTTCAAGTTTTTGTAAGTTGAAAATTCTGGAAAGGGGATTAAAACTAAATTATTAATATTTCAAAGTTTGAAATAGAAACGCATGTTTATCAAACCCGCTTAAATATACCTTGTTTGCACGTTACACATTGGACTCTTCCCGGATGCTCTTTCTTTATGTGGACACTTAGTTTGGCTAAGCCATCGAATGCTAGAAACAAAGCATAACACAATATTTGGTGTTTTACTGTAATTGTTGGAAAGTTAGTACAATACGCAAAGCAGTCATGATGACCTACCTTGTCCACAACAACAACATATAGAAAGTATGTTAGTCCCGCCGTGCTTACTTTTAAAGTGCGCATTTAAGCTACCTTTATCGTTAAACACTAAAATTAAATACAAAAATCATCAAATTGTTATCAAGCCAATATATATTTATGATAGGAAACAAGATTATTTTTACTTACGGTGTCCACAGACTGTGCATTCGACTTTTTCAGAAGATATTCGAACGTATTTCTCCTCCACATTTACTGCCTTATGTACATTATCGAAATGACGCAAGACAGTTCTCTTCTCTGTAAATCCGCGATCGCACACTGTACAATGAAACGGCTCGGCCCTTTCTAAATCTAGAAGCTGTTTTACAGGGGGGTCACAATGTGATTGTCGGAGATGTTTTCGTAGTGACTCTTGGCTGATAAACTCTACATACATACACAAATATACGCCATTATTAGCAAGGAAAATCAACACAGAGTGACAAAAAAGAGTACAATCATATTATAAAGTTAACTTACGCCGAGAGCATTCATCGCACTGATACTGAAACATTTCATCTCTTTTCTCCGGCTTCTGATCTAGCACTTTAATAAGCGTATCCTGCGACAAACGCTATTCAAAGTAGGCATTATTTAAAAAAACTTTGCAAAATATTGTCCCTATAGATTGCGTACGAGGTGTCATAAATATCTTTACCTTGTCGCCACTAGTAATTGTACTAGTAAACGGACCATTTGCAGGAATATCATCCTTTTCAGGTAGCGATAAATGTAAATGGTTTGTATATGAGAACCTAACTCCCTGCTTATCTGCCATCCTCAAGTTATGTGTCAAGTCATCCTTGAACGAGCTTTTATCATGTATTTTCCTGAAGTTATCTCCGACTACTGACAAGGTTCTCCATTGCGATTCCACAGGTGACTCCCCTCCTCCGTGTACCCGATTTGCTTGCCAAATGGCGCTGTTGTGTACAAGATTAAGATTACTTGTGCTGGATGGTGGCGTCTGAATAGTATGACGCTTAAAGAGTCTGGTTGTTCTGCTTGTCGTGACTCCCCCGGACTTGGTCACTTCATCGGTTGTTTCGGCCCCAGTGAACCCAGTTGTTGGCACGAACCTTTCAGTCGTGCTATCTGTTTGAATATCTCCGCGTCTGCGTTGACCGGTAGCAATGTCACGTGAAAATGGAGTTGTACTTTCTACTCCCAGTGTGGTCTCGAAGACAGATTCAGTTGTTCTTCCGAGAATGTTGGTGGTGGCCTCGGAGAAAGTTGTAGTTCTCACGGTGCAAGCACTTTTACTAAAAGTCATGTAAATTGAGAAAAAATATGTTTTAGAGCTTGTGATAAAGTTGATGACGAGAATAATTGATAATTGGGGAATAATTTAAAAAGAAAGTCACAGAAGCTCACCTATTTTTTGCGTTATCACTACTCTCGTTCAGTTTCTTTTCGCGTTTAACTTTGCTTAAGCGAATGTTGCTGATTTTTCGTCGCTTTCCGGCGGAACTTTCTATATCGCTCTCCAATTGCCTACTGTGCTTGTCAGCCTTTGTTATCTAATGGTAACGATAATAATCAACAAAGTATCAAGTGACTGGATTAAATTAAGCAACTTGTGATGCAATGTAGTCTTACAAATGATAAAAACGTATTACCTTCGAAGGGGTAACGTTCTCGAGCACCGTAGAGTATTTGTTGTAGCTACTGGAAGATTTCGGAACACGCCGCTGAAAGATATTAAACAACGCAATAATCATGTTTTTGCTTTTCATTTTAGTTGCCTCCCCGGCTACATCGGAGCTCCTCCGACATGTCGAAGCGAATGTCTCGTGAATAGTGACTGCCTATTAAATCGTGCCTGTGTCAATATGAAATGTGTGGACCCATGTCCGGGTATATGCGCTGCTGGTGCACGTTGTAACGTCAGAAATCACTCCCCGTTTTGTTCATGCCCTGAAGGCACAACTGGAGATGCTTTCACCTTTTGCTCTCCCATTCCACCTCCGCCACCAGAAGCCAAGTTAACTACGCCCAGACCAAGAGAGCCTTATACCGAACCCCCTCGACCCGAATGCACCCTCCATTCTGATTGCCAATATGATCAAGTTTGCCGTCAGTTCAAGTGCAGACCGGTTTGTGAAACTGGATTATGCGCTCCCACCGCCACATGTACCGCAGTTAATCATGCCGCAGTTTGTGCCTGTCCTGAAGGTACCTCTGGGGATCCTTTTTACACCTGTCAACATCTACCTCCGCCACCTCCGGAACGAATCGACGTTTGCAACCCTAGTCCTTGCGCTCAAGGGGCATATTGTCGGGACGCTGGAGGGATTGGAAGCTGTCAGTGTATCGAAAACTACTTTGGAGACCCCTGGAGTTCAGGGTGTCGCCCAGAATGCCTAAATGACTACGACTGTCCCAGCGATAAGATTTGCAAAAACAACAGATGCATAGACCCTTGCCCAGGTAGACTATAAAATGATAAAATTTTAAAATAATATGGGTGCTGTAACTAATAAAACTCTCAATATTATGTAGGTTTGTGTGGTATTGGAGCAGAGTGTGAGACTCGACAGCACGTTCCAAACTGTGCATGTCCTTCTGGCCTAACCGGAAATCCCTTTTCTATATGCCACCCCATTCCGGAACCCCCACCTCAACCAGTGAGGCAGCAAGACCCATGCGTGCCCCTTGAGTTAGTTTGTGGCCCTAATAGCCAGTGCAGAAATGTCAACGGAGTTGCCAGTTGCAGGTTGGTAATGATGCAAATGCTTTCACTTAATTAGCACACTATGCATAGATAATCATTCAACATCAAATTAGTCAATCATATTTAAATTACCCTTGTCGGTTTGAAGTCATCATCATCGTCAGAGTCTTCGGATTGCTCCTTCTCCTCCTCCTTCCTCACCTTCTTTTCCCAGACTCTTCCACAAGACTTTTTAGCACCACTAAACTTAACTTTACTCAACATTTTAATGCGATTACACAAACCTCCTCTTTTTATCATTGATTAGTTAAAGGCGAATTTAACATTTTTAGTTACAAAAATACTAACAGAAAATACAAGTTTAGGTAAATCTGACAAAAAACAACTAGAGGAATCAAAAGTCACAAAGAATATAACTGAACTTACATAGGATTCGAGTTCTTAAAAGAACTATTGTTGCAACAAATGCGATTATTAATATAACTTGTAGTTAATTATAATTACTGAGATAATTAAATCAGTACTTTGGAATAGTTAGCACTTCTTTGCTTCTCACAAGGGAACGTTGTTAGGTGAATAGAGCCTAGAGAGAAACGAAAATATACGTCTGAATCAGAATTTTCTGCTGATTCCAAGGGTACCAACTTTATTCTGCAGAAATGAAATATGTGGATTTTACGGTGAATTTAAGCCCAGGTAAGTTATAATTTTGAGAGAGTCCGGTAATACACTAACTGGCTTAATGGAATGGAAATATAATAATGGAAAACAAATTTGATCATTACGTAACAAAACCTAAATTCGTGTAACGTGCAGTGAGTGAGGTATATACCATAAGGTTAATGCATTTTTTATTTCACACAAAAATCCCTTTAATAACGACTCTCAATATATATTCCTAGTATCACTAGTACGGGACCGCACTGTTGAGGTTAATTAGATAATGCCCAGTAGTATGTTGTTTTGCCATTTGTCACTGACATGATCGGCAGTATGGCTAGGCAAGGAATACATTCTATGCATAGATTGCTCAACGTGAGCTAAAACATGTGACACAAAATGCTAACTGTTAATATGAGGTAATGATTTAAGCAGCTTAATGCACACAAGCCTGTGTGTGCCATTACCTCAGCAACCTTTATTGACAATCTGAAATATCTAGATCTAGTTATACTAGATAATCATGATAACTTAAAGGTTATTAGCTTTTTACATAAAATACCAGCTTTTGCATAAGTTTGAGCTCTTGGTATATTCCAATCACCCTGCTTACTCAGCTTGAAGGTGTAAACACAAAAGTGGTTGTAAAATCCGCAGATTTCATTTCTGCAGAATCAAATTAGTACCGTTGGAATCAGCAGAAAATTCTGATTCCGATGTATATTTTCGTTTCTCTCTAGACTCTATTCACCTAAAAACGTTCCCTTGTCAGAGGAGTGACGACAGAGTAGTGATGTCGGTTTGTTTTGATTTCGGGAAGGCGATGAGCTGGAGAGGAAATTTTTTGATTTTCAAACCGGCCCGCGCGAGAAAACCGTTTTCCAAATGCACTTTCGACTTTTCAAAGCGGAGCAGAGGTCAAATGCGTGCGACCGAGAAGCTTTGCTGCTGCTCGTCCTGCAGATGCGTGGTGCAAGTTGTGCTTGTGCACCACAGAAAGCAACAAAGAGACTTTGTTGCCTTTGTCTACTAGCAAAGCAAAGCGCGCCACTTTTGAATGGCATGAAAATGTAAAACATTTTGTTTTCTCCTTCTAGCTGCCTTCCGGGCTACTTGGGTCAGCCTAAAAACTGCAGGCATGAGTGCACCGTAAATTCCCAGTGCTTATCTGAGCAGGCCTGCTCGGAATTTAAATGCAAGGACCCGTGTTTGAAGCAATTGTGCGCGTCCAATGCGCAGTGCAGAGTACGAAACCACTCGCCAATTTGCTCATGTCCTCTTAATTATGAAGGGGATCCTTTCATTCAATGCACACCCATCGTCGTCAAGCAAGTGGAGCCTGAGCGGCGTGACCCCTGCAACCCTTCGCCATGCGGCGAGAATGCTGTTTGTACGAGAGTCGGCGACCGGGCTAGTTGCTCCTGCCTGGAACATTACCAGGGATCTCCGCCTTTTTGCAGAGCCCAGTGTTTGGTGGACAGCGACTGTGCGAGCAGCCAGGCATGTCGTCGCCTGAAATGCACAGATGTTTGTATCGGAGTTTGTGGAGAGAACAGTGAATGTGTCCCCCAAAACCACCGCCCAGTTTGCAGATGCATCTTGAATTATATTGGGGATGCCTTTACGTACTGCCATCCACCTCCACCACAAATAGTGAAGGAGGAGCCGGTGGACCCATGCAGAGGAAATCCATGTGGAAGCAATGCAGTCTGTCAAAACAGAAACGGAGTGGGAGCCTGTTCTTGCATTCCGGAACATTTTGGTGATCCCTACGTGCAGTGTAAACCCGAGTGCGTGAACGACTATGACTGCAAATCCCACCAGGCCTGTGGCAGAAATAATAAGTGTATCGACCCATGTGCTGACCAAGTTTGTGGAGTCCACGCCACGTGTTCCGTCCGAAGCCACTCCCCCGTGTGTACATGTGAGCCTGGCTATATCGGGAATGCCTTTGTGGAATGTCGCCTACGACCAACAGAGCCTCCCCCACAGATTAGACAAAACCCATGTGAACCCTCGCCGTGTGGTCCATTTAGTCAGTGTAGAGATATCAATGGAGTGGCCTCGTGCAGCTGCCTTCCCAATTATCTTGGCAGCCCTCCAACATGTCATCCAGAATGCCAATACCATAATGATTGTCCTTTGGATCGCGCCTGTCAACAAGAACGCTGTGTTGATAATTGCCCCGGTTCATGTGGCTTTAATACAAAATGTCGCGTCGTAAATCACATTCCAATATGCAGCTGTGAACCGGGATTCACCGGGGATCCTTTCTCCTCCTGTAGAAGAATTCCTCCTCCACCGCCACCTCCAGAGATTCGGGAACCACCTAGACCCATCTGCGATTGTGGGCCCAACGCAGACGAAAAGATCGTTGGTGACAGATGTCAGTGTAGCTGTCGGCAAGATTTCATCGGCTCTCCGCCTTACTGCCGCCCAATTTGCAGTTCCAATGCCGAATGTCCATTACATTTGGCATGCATACGCTCTAAATGCAAGGACCCTTGTGCCCTACTTCCATGTACTTCAAATGCCGAATGTAGGGTGGTGAACCATAATCCTACATGTTCATGTCCCAGTGGTTACATCGGGAATGGCTTCAGCTACTGCACTCCGGCACCACCACCGCCGCCACCAGAAAAAACGGACCCCTGTAATCCATCACCGTAAGTGAACAGTTATTATTATTATTATTATTTTTAAATATAGATCATCCCTTTAAAAATGCATTTTTTCAAATTTTCAGGTGTGGGAGCAATGCAGTTTGTCACAATAGAAACGGAGCGGGCTCGTGTTCCTGCATCGAAGGCTTCTTTGGTGACCCATATACATCATGTTCCGTTGAGTGCACAGTAAATTCTGATTGCGCGTCACACCTTGCTTGTCGCAGAAACAAATGTGAGGACCCCTGCCCCAATTTATGTGGTCTCAATTCTGATTGTCGCGTGGTAAATCATGTGCCCAACTGCGCATGTATTGATGGTTACCAAGGTAACCCATTCTCGGCGTGCCATCGTATTCCTGAGCCACCTCCAGAACCAGTAAAGCAACAAGATCCATGCGCATCCCAAATTTGTGGCCCTTTCAGCCAATGTAGAAATGTCAACGGAGTCGCCTCCTGTTCCTGCTTGCCCGGATACATTGGCAGTGCACCTTATTGCCACCCAGAATGCTCCGTGAGCAGCGACTGCAGTCTAAGCCAAGCGTGTCGAAATCAAAAGTGCGTGGATGTATGTGGAGGACAAGTGTGTGGAGAAGGAGCAGATTGCCGGGCAATCAGTCACAGTGCCCTATGTTCCTGTCCATCGGGATTCCAAGGTGACCCATTCATCAAATGTACGAGAATTCCACCGCCCCCAATTATTCGTCAACCAGTCGTGCCCCAGCAAACCGTTAACCCGTGCGCAGGAAATGTGTGCGGGCCCTACTCGGATTGTCGACCAATTGGCCCTACACCAGAATGTCGGTGTCGCCAGGGTTATTTTGGGTCTCCTCCAAATTTACCATGTCGACCAGAGTGCATTTCTCATGACGAGTGCAGCTCTGTGCATGCATGCATAAACCAAAAGTGCGGCGACCCTTGCAGAGGCGCGTGCAGTTACAATTCAGAGTGTAGAGTCATAAACCACACACCCATCTGCAGCTGTTCCCCTGGGTTCGAAGGGGACCCTTTCAGGGGTTGTTCCAGAATACGGACCCCACCACCTCCACCACAACCTCGCGACCCTTGCCCCAGATGTGGCGCAAACGCTAGGTGTGAACGTCAGGGAGACTCGGGCATATGCAGATGCGAGCCAGAATTTTTCGGGGATGCTTATCAAGGTTGCAGGCCCGAGTGCATCTACGACTCTGATTGCAGTCAGCAGCAGTCCTGCAGAAATAATAAATGCATCAACCCATGTTCTGACCAATCAGTTTGTGGAGTCCATGCCACTTGCTCCGTTCGAAACCACTCCCCCGTGTGTACCTGTGAGCCTGGCTATATCGGGAATGCCTTTGTGGAATGTCGCCTACGACCAACAGAGCCTCCCCCACTGATTAGACAAAACCCATGTGAACCCTCGCCGTGTGGTCCGTTTAGTCAGTGTAGAGATATCAATGGAGTTGCCTCCTGTAGCTGTCTTCCTAATTATCTTGGAAGCCCTCCAACATGTCATGCAGAGTGTCAATACCACAACCAATGTCCGCTGGATCGCGCCTGTCAACAAGAACGCTGTGTTGATAATTGCCCCGGTTCGTGTGGCTTTAATACAAAATGTCGCGTCGTCAATCACATTCCAATATGCAGCTGTGAGCCGGGATTCACCGGGGATCCTTTCTCCTCCTGTAGAAGAATTCCTCCTCCACCGCCACCTCCAGAGATTCGGGAACCACCTAGACCCACCTGTGATTGTGGGCCCAACGCAGACGAAAAGATTGTTGGTGACAGATGTCAGTGTAGCTGTCGGCAAGATTTCATCGGCTCTCCGCCTTACTGTCGCCCAATTTGCAGTTCCAATGCCGAATGTCCATTACATTTGGCCTGTATAGGCTCTAAATGCAAGGACCCATGTACCCTCCAACCATGCGCCCCAAATGCTCAGTGTAGGGTGGTGAATCATAATCCTACATGTTCATGTCCCAGTGGTTACGTGGGAGATGCATTTAGCCACTGTCGACTCGCTCCACCGCCGCCAGTGAAGACGGACCCGTGTAACCCCAGCCCATGTGCTGAAAGCGCAATATGTACTCGCCGCGGAGAATCTGCCAGTTGTTCCTGCCCGCCAAACTACAAGGGGGATCCCCATTTTCGGTGTTCGCCCATCTGTCTCGTCAACTCGGACTGCCCCAGTGACCGTTTCTGCTTCCAGCAGATTCGCTGCGACCCTGTTTGTACAGAAAACACATGTGGCGTTAATGCAAATTGTATTGCAGTGAATCACCGTGCCAACTGCGAGTGTTTCCCAGGTCATGAAGGAAATCCCTTTTCCCAATGTAGGCGCATTATTGTCAACATTCCATCAGAGCCACCGCGTCATCCTCCTCCTCCAACCCCCGAACCTCCCCGGCCGGAATGTGTTAGTGATGATGAATGCGATAACACCAAGTCTTGTATCAGAAACAAATGCGCCAATCCTTGCATTTCAAGTGCAATTTGCGGCTATCGCGCAATTTGCCATGTCCGTAACCACCGCGCCAGCTGCACATGCCCGGAGGGACTGACCGGAAATCCATTCTCGTACTGTAACGAAATTCCTCGTGCTCCCCCAACCCCAGAGCCAGTTGTGGACCCCTGCAGCCCTTTTCCATGTGGAATCAACGCCCTGTGTACATCTCGTCCTGGCTCTCGTCATGCTACTTGTACTTGCCCACCACACCTTCAATATGGCTCCCCATGGAGCGAGTGCAAAACGGAATGTGTTTTGCACAATGAATGTTTGAACCATCTTGCCTGCGTCGCCCAGCGTTGCGTCGACCCCTGTTCGAGGTCCAGCTGTGGAGTTAACGCTCTTTGTCGTGCAGTTAACCACCAAGCTCAGTGTTTCTGTCCGCCAGGATTGGCGGGTGACGCCAGAGTTCGGTGTGCGGAAAGAGTTAAAACACCAAAGCCAGAGTGCGAAATTGATCCGGATTGCCCCAACGACAAAACGTGTCTCAGAAATCGCTGCACTGATCCATGTATCCAGCAAAATTGTGCTCCAACCGCAGAGTGTCGTGCTGTTAATCATCGCGCAGTGTGTAGTTGTCGGGACGGAGAAACTGGAAATCCCCAGATCCGCTGTTATGTGCTCGGATGTCGAAGCGACTCGGAATGTAGCCACGATCAAGCGTGCATCAATAAAGATTGTGTAAACCCGTGCCTTTACGATAAATGTGGCGTTAACGCTGAATGTCGTCCTTCTAACCATCGCGCCCAATGCTACTGCCCGGAGAGATTTTATGGGAATCCGAGAATACGTTGTGATCGTCCTCAGTGCGTCAGTGACGAGGAATGTCCATACTATTTGGCGTGCATCAACGAAAAATGTGAGGACCCATGCAAGTGCTCGCCTGAAGCAAGATGTACCGTTTTCAATCATCGGCCAAGATGCGAGTGTCCCCCAGGAACAACAGGCAATCCAGCGGTGCGCTGCACCCAAATTGTGCAAGAGATTAGATATGAGTGTCAGGTGGATGGAGACTGCTCTAGTAGGCTCGCTTGCATTGAGCGATCTTGTCGTAACCCATGTACCTATGGAAAACCTTGTGGAATTAATTCAGAATGTCACGTTCAAGATACGCTGCCAAATCGACTCATGACCTGTCAATGCTTGCCAGGTTACGTTGGGAATGCCAGAGTAGAGTGCAGAATACGTAAGTATGGTGTCCGAGGAGAAACACAGCTAAACCCGTGCAGACAAACTAATTTAATTAATTATCTTACAGTATCTTACAGATAACATCATCAAGAACAACAAAAAATCACGCCAACATTTCTATACTTGCCCATAATAATCCTAATAATAATGATAATAACTATACACACGTGTACACGAATCAACCATCAAAATGTTTCATCAAGCATAAAAATGTTTCATCATATCATCTAATGAAATATTCTACTTGTGCAGAACCTACACCAGCTCCAGGTTGTACCAGTGACGGTGACTGCTCCTCTCGAGAGGCATGTCGCAACGGTCTTTGTTCCAGCCCGTGTAGAATAGCCAACCCATGTGCGCAAAATGCCGAGTGTGAAGTGATTAGCCACACGGCTCAGTGCAAATGTCCACCTGGCCTGTTTGGTGATCCTTACCGATCCTGTTACCCAAGTAAGATTAGGGATTTCTGAATATTTTGATTATTAACGAGCTTTATAACTGCTAGTACACAATGAAACAAATAACATGCACACGTACTAACAATTAATGAATGCAAACTGTAGCGGCACCTCGACCTGGAAGACAGTGTGCTGCAGACGTTGACTGTAACAATATCAATGCATGTCTGGACAGCCAATGCCAAAATCCCTGCTTTGTTGCTAACGCTAACCCTTGTCCTGAAACGACAATTTGTAAACCGTTTGAACACAAACCATTTTGCTGTCCCAAAGCTGACAATAATAACGACGGTGCAATAGAGTGTTACTCAGGTACTAACAAGTCGCCATATACACACACACATTTCTTTAATCCAACATGCTTTGTAATAATAGTTGCATTTAAAATATAGTTTTGCATGATGATGGCACAAGTTATTGTTTGCTCATAACCATGTTGTGTAACTCAGGTGAAAAGCCACAGTGTACCGTGGACAGTGACTGTATCCAGAGCGAAGCCTGCGTTTCTCAAGTTTGTCGCGACCCTTGTGCTGTTCAAAATTCATGTGGAATCAGCGCCATATGTAGAGCTAGCGCCCATCGCCCACTATGTGTCTGCCCACAGAACTGGGCCGGAAATCCCCAAGTGCGCTGCTACAAACGTGAGTACAGAAAAAAATAAAATATTTAACCTTTAGAAAATGGTATGTTATATTAAAGCTTTAATTTTTTTTCCACAGCGGAATGTACCAGTGATTCAGACTGTCCTCAAGACCGACAATGTCTCAATGAAAAGTGCGTGGATCCTTGCTCCTATTCTGCTGCGCGCTGTGCGCTCACCGCCCACTGCCGTGCTGTGGCCCACCGAAGCCAATGCTACTGTCCTCCAGGTACCCAAGGTAATCCCTTGGAGTCTTGTGTTACTGTGGGTTGCCAGAGCAATGATGACTGCGCCCAAGACGAAGCTTGCGATTCCGTGAACAGGGTATGTAGACAGGTTTGTACTCCTGGCGTATGTGCTCCGGAAGCTTACTGCGAAGGAAGGAACCACTTGGCAATCTGTACCTGCCGATCCGGAACACAAGGTGACCCATACGTAAGATGTAGAGAAGTAAGGCCGCCACCGCTACAACGAGAATGTGAGGAAGATGCCAACTGTAGAAGCCACCTAACTTGTGTAAACGGAAATTGCGTGGATCCCTGCTCCATCGGCTCGCCTTGCAGTCCAAGTCAAGAGTGTCGAGTACTGGACACCAGTCCATTTAGGTCTGTGGTGTGTCAATGTCCACCGGATACCACCTTTACAAAGAATGGACTTTGCGTCAAAATTGGTAAGCAAAAATGTTTATGCATTTTTTAGTTAATTGGAATCAAATTACACAAATTTGCCATTTCTCCTGCTGTAGTTACGACTCCATCTGGATGTAAATCAGACGGGGAGTGTTCCCTCACGGAAAGATGTTCGCAAGGCACATGCGTTGATGCATGTCTTTTGGAATCATGTGGAGTTAATGCTCTTTGCAAGTCGGTAAATCATCAAGGACTTTGTCAATGCCCTAATGGATACCAAGGAAATCCAAGAGTGGAGTGTACTGGTATGAATCGTAGATTTTTGAAATGCCCAAATGCCAAACTCGTGTGGTGATTATAAAATAAATGTCTTTTCCTAGTTCCCCGAGCTCCTATCCAATATGAGTGTACAAGGGACTACGAATGTCCAACAGATCGTGCTTGCGTTCAGCGAGCATGTGTGGATCCTTGTAGCCTAGATAAATGTGCTAGGAATGCGCTCTGTCAAGTTCAAAATCACAATCCCATATGTCGATGTCCCCAAGGTCAAATTGGTGATCCAAACGTTGAATGTAGATTCCCTGAGCCACGTAAGAACCTTTTCCTTGCGCGCGCGCGCTTGCTTCATCCTGTAAATATATAAATTTCCGAACCCATCATCAACTTTCTCCTGATAATGTTTTTTAGCTGAAATCACGGTTGGCTGTAGTTCCAACTCTGAGTGTCCGTCTGACAAGGCATGTTTGAATCGTGCTTGCGTCGACCCGTGTGATTGCGGGCCACATGCACAGTGTAGAGTGGTCAATCACTACGGTATATGCATGTGCCCTGAAGGATACTCGGGAAATCCAAATTTGGGATGCTATCAATGTAAGCGCACTTGTCATTTTCCGCACTGCTGCACTCTAATCACTCACACTGCCTCCCTTAGTTGTAAAAGTTTTCTCTTCCATTAATACTTTCTCTTGGTTTCGGTTTCATACCGTCGGCTCTCACTTGTCTCTTCTTCTTTCCATCCTTTCATCTTTCAATATCATGTCTTTAAATGCATCATGTTGTTATTGCCCGTTTAAAGTGGGTTGTTCCAGCGATTCCGAATGCGCAGACGATCAGCAGTGCCATAATAGACAATGCGTCACTGCATGTCGCCACAACAATCCTTGCGCCATTAATGCCCTTTGCACCTCATCCTCACATCGTGCCAATTGTCGGTGTCCACCTGGATACGAAGGTGACGCGTTCGTCCGTTGTGAACCAGAGGGATGTCGCACCCATCAAGACTGTCCATTTAATCGCGTGTGCATTGGCAAGCGTTGTGTCGATCCTTGTGTGTATGAAAGAAATAGATGCGCTCCAAATGCTGAATGTATTGCTACGAATCACGCTGCAATCTGTCGCTGTCCTGACCACCTTCCTCGCGGAAATCCATCCTCCTTCTGTGAAAAGATTGACGTCGTTCCAGAGCCTCCAGAATGTACTCAAGATTTTGAGTGTCCTAGAGACTTGGCATGCATAAACGACAAATGCGTAAATCCGTGTATTGAAATCGCGCCATGCGATAATAGTGCCATTTGTAAAGTTATCAACTCTGTACCTGTGAGAACAATGATGTGCGTGTGTCCAGACAATTGGGCACCCGACGAGAGCGGCCAATGTAGACCTATTCCTCAGCAGCTGCCAACACCAGGCTGTGTGTCAGATAGTGAATGCCCATCCACAGAAGCTTGCGTGAATGGAGTGTGTCGCGACCCTTGTGACTGTGGAAGCAATTCGCAATGTTTCGTTCAGAACCATCGGGCCGTGTGTGCCTGTAAGGAAGGTCACGAGGGGAATCCAAACATTGCTTGTTACCCTGGTAAGGAAAAGGACACAACAAAATTCAATTTGTTTTTCAAAGGTTTCAAAGTTTCTAATGTTTACTATTCATATTGTAGTGGGATGTCGATCCGATTCCGAGTGTGACTCAAATAGAGCTTGCATCAAGGGCGAATGTGTCAATCCTTGTTTGCTCGATGCTCAAACTTGTGGCTCGAACGCTGAGTGTTTTGTTCCAAACCACCGAGCTGAATGTCGTTGCAGAGCTGGATACCGTGGAAATCCATACGAGGCTTGCTATGTCATTGGCTGTCGGTCAGACTCAGAGTGCCCCAGTGACAAGGCATGCATAAATTCCGATTGCCGACTCCCTTGCCTCCATAGAAATAATCCTTGCGCTCCCACCAACTCTCTCTGTCTTAACGAAAATCATCAAGCAGTATGTCGGTGCGAACCGGGTTACGTGGGTCACCCATACTTTTCTTGTGATTTGGAGCCAAAACCAGAGTGCGTTATAGATAGTGATTGCCCATCGCAATTGGCTTGCATTAGCGATACCTGTCAAAACCCGTGTAGAGTAATATTACCCTGTACATCCCCTGCCGAGTGTCGTGTGATTGATTCTGCCCCGGTGAGAACCATGATTTGTGAGTGCCCAGATGGATACGTTGGTGGAAGAAATGCGACATGCCGCCCAGTGAAACCACTGGAGCCCAGAGGATGTAGAAACGATGACGAGTGCGCTACGGAACTCGCTTGCTTCTATGGCGTGTGCAGAAATCCTTGTCAGTGTGGGCCGAATGCGGATTGTAGAATTGTCAATCACAAACCAGTATGCTCGTGTATTGATGGATACGACGGAAATCCAGACTTTGGTTGTCACCCAGGTGAGTGACTTATTTTTATTGAATAATATTTTTACAACCAAAATGTTTACTTATACTGTTTTCATTTTGTTTCCACAGTCGGTTGTCGTTCCAATAGCGAATGTCCAACAACGCACGCTTGTGTCAACCGTAACTGCGAACCAGTCTGCGCCCCATCTCCACGACCACCTTGCGGAGTGGGTGCCAACTGTCATGGAATTGCTCATCAGGCCATTTGTCAGTGTCCTGTGGGTACTCGCGGTGATCCTTTCGTCAGTTGCATTACCATCGGTTGCGAATCCAACAGAGAATGCCCCTCTGACCAAGCTTGTATTAATGGCCGCTGCGAAAACCCTTGCGCTATCAATGACATTTGCTCGCCTCCCTCAGAATGTAGAGTATACGATCATAGACCAGATTGTGCATGTCCGCCAGGATTTATAGGAAGTCGCGGCACTAGTTGCCAAAAGGGTATTGTATATATTTCCAATTGTTCCTCCAAACTTGACGTTGCTCTCTCTTCCACTTTTTCTCTTTCATTTTTATGGTTGTAAATATTTATTCATTCATTCATGTGAAAATTGTAATGTTTGCTCCTTTAGTCAAAGTCGGCTGTGAGAGTGATAGCGAATGCCCGTCGCAACTAGCTTGTATCAATGCGCAATGCAAAAATCCATGTAGTGAAGGAATGCCTTGTGGAATTAATTCTGAATGTCGCGTGCTTGACACGCTGCCAGTGAGAACCATGCTTTGTCAATGTTTGCCCGGTTATCGCGGAAACGCAGCAGTGCAGTGTGATCTTCGTAAGAAAAGAAAAGCTCCTCCTTCAAATTCTTCTTCAAATTAACCTGTCTAACCTCCAACAAAAACATTTCTTAACTACCTTAACCCCATTTGCTACTTTAAACACCCACACGAAAAAAAATCACTTTAATCACGAGTTCAGCACATATACAATAATATGCAACAACTTCATTATATGCTAACTGTCATTTTGCCGCGTAAATGTTTTCAGCACCCAAATGTCCAACAGAAAAGGGATATATTTTGGATGACGGAGGTAAATGCGTGTGCCCTGCCGGTTATGGCGTTGATGAAGATGAGAACTGTCTGCCATGTCCCACCGAGAAGGGTATGATGAAGGTTTAACGTGATGTAGGCTAAATATACATGTTATTTTAAACTCTTTAACTGTATCTTACAGGCTTCCGACTCAACGAGAAGGGCCGCTGTATTTGTGCTACCGACCGCAACTTTATCCTCGACTCACAAGGCAACTGTGTATGTCCTGAAGGACAAGGCTATGAAATTCGAAATGGAATCTGCGAGCCAATTCCACCTGGCTGTCAAGCTGACTCTGACTGTCCATTGGATAGATTCTGCTACATCAGCAATGGCACTTGCATTAATCCTTGTTCGCTTAAAGTGTAAGCAATGATTTATTAATTATTATGTACGTATTATTTTTGTAGTTTTTGTGTGTTTATTTTAAATTTCTTTTGCATTTTAGGTGTGGAACAAATGCCTATTGTACTCCGTTGAACCACCAAGCTGTCTGCGTGTGTCCGGAAGGATTACCTCCCAACCCCAGTGCGGAAGAATTCTGTGGACGAAGTGAGTGCAAATGAATATATATTTTTACAGTTTGTACAAATTACTAATGATTGTGACAATTTCAGCACCAAGCGATGCCAGAACTGACTTTCCACAACCTGAAATGGTCGTCAACTGTCTTGCCGATGGTGTCCAAGTGGACGTGTACATGCCGCCAACCAACAACTCTGACTTCAACGGGCTGCTCTACGTCAAGGGTCACTCCAAGGATCCCAACTGCAGAAAATCTGTGCAGTATTTTGCTGGCCCTGTTGACTTTAAGGTCAAGTTTGGCTCTTGTGGATTGATGCATGTCGATGTAAGTACTCTAAATCAATTATGTTTGCAATTTATATCAGCTATATTAATTTTATGCAAACTTGATAATACTTTTACAGGGCGAAGCTGGGTTCATCCTGGTTATTCAGAAACATCCGAAATTGGTCACCTTCAACGCTCAAGCGTACCACATCAAGTGCGTCTACATGACTGGAGAAAAGACAATCACACTGGGCTTTAATGTTTCCATGTTAACAACGGCGGGAACTATTGCCAACACTGGTCCTCCACCCACATGCGTCATGAGAATAGTAGCGGCTAGTGGAGGAGAAATCAACTCTGCGGAAATTGGAGAGTCTCTCATGCTCCGAGTGGAAGTGCAACCGTCCTCCATCTACGGCGGATTTGCCAGACAGTGCGTCGCCAAAACAATGGAAGGAGATGGAGAAAATGAATATCTGGTCACGGACGATAACGGCTGCGCAACAGACCCGTCGATATTCGGCGAGTGGGAGATTGAACCAGACTCTCAAACATTGCTGGCGCATTTCAATGCTTTCAAATTCCCTAGCAGTAGTAGTATAAAGTTCCAGTGTAACGTCCGCGTCTGCTTTGGCCGATGCCAACCGGTAAGCGTTACAAACAAATTACATGACCTAAAAGAAATGTAATGCAATTACTCTACACTTTATTGGTTTATATTTTAGGTGAATTGCCGTGGACAGAACGCGTTTGGCCGTAAAAAGCGTCAAGTGTTTGACGATTCACAATCCAGTCTTTCATCCCAACTATCCGCGTACGAAGGCCAGCTCCGTGAGGAAGTCACCGTTCAGTCAAATCCCATCCTGGCTTTGGAGCGCCGAGAGGATCGCTTACTCAATCCAACAGAAGGTACAGTATATATTTTTCTTAATTTTATGCGTATATAAACTTTATACTTTATCGCTTCTTTATTTATCATCCAGCTCCACAAATCCAAAAGGAGGAAGTGTGCGTGTCAATGGTGGGATTCATCATCTCGCTCATCATCACGGCGCTCCTCGCTCTCGTCGCCGTGGCAGTAGCCGTGTCATGCTGGCTGCTTGCGTACAGAAGAAGACCCAAGTCAGAGGGACCTCTTCCTCATCCGCCAGAATTCCCCAATCCCCTGTTCACCACGCCAGAGCCGCTGGCAGAACCCTCACCAGACTACCTGTCGTAGTAACGGCTAAACCAAAATAGACTTATTATGTATTTAGATCACATTTTTATATAAAAAAATAGTTTAGATAATATATCCCTACGTAACTTTATTGTTTTATACGCCTACCTAAATACCTTTACAAATATACAATGTAATAATAATAATGTATCATTGTTTGTTTTTATGTACATAACATTATTATTATTAATATTATTATTAGACATCAAAGACAACAACATCCACTGGAAAAAACCAATATTATGTGTATTTTTATAGATAAACATTGTTATTGTGGCCAGAAATGAAAGACGCAACCGAAGCAGAATAATCAAGTGGGAACCAGGGGTACTCTTTTTATATACGGAATTTTCTGACGAAAGTAATACAAACTAGCATGTAAGGTTGTATAGAAACTTAATTATTATTAATGTTATTAATTACAATTAACCAGTGTGTACCAAATGAAGGTTGCTAAAAAACAGCATTTTTTTGTATTCGTCGCCATATAATTTATACATAAATGTATAGGTATTTAAGCTAAGATATTATTGCAAATAATCAACTGACCAGTGATGATAAAGGGGGGAAATAATGAACAACGACGACTTTATGAACGATTCTTTTTATGTGTGATGTATAAATAATTATATACTTTAATATTAATATTTTTTGTGCTGTGATGAGGACCACATTTAAAGACTCAGACACAGAGACACACAAAAACCAATCTTTTATTAATTGTACTTCCTTGTTATATTTTTTAAGACTAAGATCTCTGACTTGATGTGATTCAACCTTACAAAATATTAATTTTTACTGCTACTACTATTATTACCGCTACCACATCCACTACTCCACAAACTGCTACTGACTGACACGTAAGGAAACATTTTTAATTTAATTGAAAAAAAGTAACAATAATGATGGTAATTAAGTAAACTTACGGAACTAGATTTTTTACCATGTATACATACGTTAATGGGTAAATTGTCGGATACAAATAAATGATAAGAATTAGACAGGCCAGGTTGCAGGACACCTAGAAAAATATAAATTTGTTAAAACTAGTTATTGTAATTTTTTTGCTTAAATCTTAAGTACACAAAAAAACCAAGTCAACTTTTACATGTAGGAACTGAAAACAAAAGGACAAAAACAACAACAACAACACGAGACAGAAAAAAATGTTTTTTTAGAATAGTATATTATAGCATTTAACTGTAATTATTAATATCAGTAATCAGGGCAACAAAAAATGTGAAATTCAACGTCAATCATCATTCTCTTTTTTTATACAATTACCATGAAATGTTTAGCTACTTTACTCGCTCCACTAATTAAGATGTTTTTATATAAACAGCATCATCACACGTCTCACCACGCTTTTTTGTTATTTTTTATTATTGTCAACATGATGATGAGGATAATGTTTTCAGTGTTTTTTTATAATATGTGTAAATCATCATCACTATTATTATTAATAATATTATTAATCCTAGTTTGTAAGGTTGTTGCTTTGTATTAACGTTGTTATATATTAATAATTATACTTGAAGATGTGTGTTAAGGAAGACACCGTTTTTTGTTAACAGTATTTAACATTTTTTTATTAATATATTATTATTATTATTTTAATTATTATTATTATTTGTGTGTGCGTATTACCAAGGGGACGAAGACGAAGTCAAGTTGAAAAAAATACCAAATGAATTATTAAAAAATAGTAAAAGGTAAAAGAAAATAATTGGCAATCTATGTATGGAATGTTCCCGAGTTTTTGTATACTTTTTAAACGGATTTTTTTTGTTTTTATCCAAGTTATAATATGCGCGTCTAACAATGAATTAATAGCTATTTTTTCTCTGCGAAATAAACACCATGTTATTAATCAACAGTTATATAAACAGTAACGATATATAATTAATACTGACCAAGAGTAATAAATGTATTGATAAGAATATGAGGAAAAAAACATAATTTGTGTGTGTAATATTACGTTTTATACGCAATGTATGGTTTAGTCATAAAAATTAAGCAATCGATCGAGGAACACAAAAAAATTAATTGTTTAGTAGAAGATGAAAATGAAAAAATGAAAATGCGTTGTTCAAGATTACCGATGATATAATGAATAATAAAAATTAATAATAAAGGAAACTAAGATGTTTGACGAGAAAAAAAACATAGTGTCCTACAGTCGATATTATTGAAAGCATGACAATCTTTTCATCACAATCATGAGCCTAATTACAAAATACAATTTTTAGGGTATGTTCTGTGTATAAGTCTGTAAAGGTATCACTATTCTTGGGATTTACATGAAAATGCCCGGGTTAATTACATATTATCTTGCTCCTCTGCGTGCTTCCCTTTGAAGTATACCTCAAACTGCTCCCGAGTAAAGTGCTTCCACGTTCCGTTCAGATTTTTGAAAACGTCCACCTGCTGCAGCTTGGGCAGCAACTGCCACACGTTGCTCTGGTACATGTTTCCACTTCCTCTGAGGTACGTGCGAATTTTGACCACCTCGTTGTGATTCTCCCTCGTGTCAATGTACTCTTGCTCTGGCGTCATGGGAGAAACACAAATGCCGAGGTACTCCAGGTTTGGCAAACAAACCAAATAGTTGTAGGATACGTGCACGGAATGACCCACGTGAAGGTAGCGAACGGCTGGAGCGGGTTCCAACTGGGGTAAGTCGTCCGTGAGGAGCAGTTGCGTTTCCCCCAACTCCAGCCGTGATAACTGCGGACATCGCTGAAGGAGCAGGAATAATTCACGGAGCACGTAGCATCCCTGCGGTACGTAGACACGGAGAGTGGTCAACTGTGAAAGACGAACCTCGCGCAGTAGAAACATGACGCCCACCGAATCCGAGCAAATGGCATTCAGCTCGCGGACGTTGGGAAGTTGCTGAGGGTACTCGGTGACGGAATTGGGGTTGATTGGTTTGCCCCGGTAAAAAAGGGTCTCCACTTGGAGGGCGTACGTCTGCAGCACCAGTTGATTTAGCACCACGTGCTTTTCTTCATGATATGACCTTGAATAGAGAAAATTAACAATTTCAATAAATGATGATGCAACATTTGCAAAATCCGGACAGTATATTTTTAATTTACCTGACACCATCTACTCGATCCACCCACAACTCTAATCGACTATTGATATCCAGACACTTTAGATGAGGGAGCTCTGGAAGTTTGTGAGTTTCCCGGAAAATTCGCAGTCGTAATTCACAATAGGTATTTCGAGGCTGGCGAAGCATCCCCTCCAGTTTCAACGATCTCAAGTTGGGTACGAGATCCAAGCAAACTCGCAAATGTCTATAAAATACTAATGACTGCATTTCTGCGTTTCCGGTCGAAATGTAAAGCTGATGCACGTGCTTTCCATGTTGGGTCAGGAGTTCCAAAAGATGTTGCCAGTACTCGGAAACAATCTCCCCAGTGATGGTCACATTTTCGTCAGCGTCGCCAGGTCGTGGACTGAAATGAACAGCACGGCCGACAAAGGGATTCTCTTCGTTAAAGTCATCATTGTCCTCATTCCGATTACGACGATCTTCCAGTTCTTGAATAAATTGTGTGATTTGTGGAATCCCTAGGATTCGCATGGGCCCATGCTCCTTTCTCCAGGCTGGGTAATGACAACCTGGAGCGGGCTCAAACTTTTCAAGGTCTGCATTGTGACACAGGGTAAAGGAGTTGCTGTGCGTTTCCAACATGGAGTCTATCACCTCCTTCCACTTTTTGCAGGTCAGACGAAGATTCAGGAGGTCACGTTGATTCAAGTGGTTCAGCAATGATGGAAAAGCCTATAGGATTTAGTATAAAACTTGATCATGTCAATTTCTTATCATTTTGAGTTTTCAATAAACTCACCTTATCAAAAGCTAGTCGCCATTTGGTATCACGGTAAATGCCGTTAAGTTGGGAGGAAACTCGGCACATTTTCAGAATTTCATTCGGATCACGAACGTAATCGTCCAAAATCATTGCCCACAACTGCAGTCAATTAATTTATTAATTTATTAACCGTGTAATATATAACAAATCCACATTGTTGGACTTTCTCTTACCTCTTCATGTAGTATTTGGAAAGCAAATCTCGGCGGAGACAATGAAGCGAGTGGGAACGCTCTACCGTCACCTCCTCCGCCAACCTCATTCTTCTTTTTCCTCCTGCCCCCCAACCTCCCAGTGTCTGGTGACTTGTTACTAAACCTCTTTAATTTCTTATTTTGCTGTCGAATGAGTCGAACCACCAGTTTTATCTTTTTCCTCAGCGACTGATTTTCTGTTTCCAGCGTGCCACACATCACCTTCCAATAATTTGAACTGTAGCTCTCCATTTTGTTTCCAAACGGGAACATGTACAACAGTTCGTGATAATGATAATGACCTGCCTTTAATTAATTCTATAGTTTGTTATTCCCAAATGTTCCAAAACTTGGTGTGTGAAAGAAAGTGTCTACTTTCACCATCAGTTTGCTTTCCTTCCTGTGCATTTTATATACTATTTTTTCTGCATGTTTATCATCTCGCTAGCCATTCCATAACATTTCCAAAAGACAGAGGATCTGTTGCTGCTGCTGTTTCCTTCTGTTCAATCGGAGAAAGCATAGAGGTGGAGAGATGCACCCGTACCCGGAATTTCTCAGGCAGAGATGATGGCAAGAAAATCGATATTTCCCTTTCTCCACCTCTTCTATTTTTACAAATTGAACCACTCTGCACTCCTGTCATGTTCCTCAACAACCTGCTTAAAAAACCATGTTTCTTCAATACCTTCGGGCAAATCCAACTGGGACCTTTTCATATGATAGAAATTAAGGTGAACATCTTTCATATAACCGCATTCAATTCAAATTCATTTTGGAATGCATAAATTTGACGACTTTAACAAATCTATATAATATCATCGTCTCCATATATTTTGACTGTAATGGCCTATGTTATATTTATATTGCAATGTTCTGCATTCGTTTAATTTTTAATCTGAAACTAAAAATGATGGTGTACTTTTTCGTATGCACATATCTATTAAAATTAACTGATAATGTTTCTTTAAGGCTTATTTTATGATGGAATGAGCACACCTAATTGCATTCATTCATTATACATACTATAGACCAATGCTACTTGTTGAGCTGTATAGTATACATAGTCGCATAATGTTTTATTTTTTAACTTGCCTTAACAAAGTATCTCATTTGACATTCATATTGATTTTTGGCTGCCTCGTCGTCAACATCCTGGGAACGAGACCATTACAAGAAATCGGAATCCATCTTTCAAGCCATAAAATAGAGAGGTATGATTGATAAGAAGAGTCATAATTGCTCATTGTCCTGTTGCTTTGCTGTGGTACATGACATCATCAGCATCGGCTTACATGCTTTACGTTCCCATTAAAAGTCATAAAATTGGAGACATGGAAGTGCAGCCGGCGAAAAAAATGCTATTAGCTTTCCATTAACACTATGATTCGATATGAAGGAAGGTAGTTACAGAGTGGAATTTGGAAAAGCTATACCACCACTTCACGTACCATCACTAGTTTGCTGTATAAAATTAAAATGTTAAAAATCGCATGAAAAATTGCAAGTACTTACTTAACCTGTGAGTATATGTACATATATCCAGCGAGAGGAGAGAGTTGTATACTCAGAGCTGTTTTAACTGTTGATCAAGCTGCATTGTCGAAATAAAAGTACTTAACGGAGAAATTGCAAATCTGAGAGTAGTGATTTTGTGAAGGCTCAGAAAATACGAAAAAATGGATAATCATACTGAAAATTCGGACAAGCAATTACTCACCATTTTTCCAGAGGAAGTAAGTAATATGATTCTTTCTTACTTTTTTCTATACTCTTGCCACTAAGAAACTGAGCGTTTCAATTAGTTTTATACATTTTTTTGTTATTTCATTTCAGCTCTGGCTCGACGTTTTTAATTGTGTTGAAAATCCAAAGGATTTGAAAAACTTGACAAAAGCAACGCCACGTTTCTATGGCTGGCTGCTTGATAGGAAGACCGAGTACCTTTTTGGGGATGTTTTGGAAGTTTTGCTTCGAAGGAAGTACATTCCGGAGACTAGAGAAGTCTTCAAATGTCGCTTGCTAAGTAAGCAGTCAAAGGAGGTGGTGGACTCTGTTTTGGAGGCCGTACCGGCCCACTTCAAAACACTAAGGGAAAAGGGTGATCGTGCAGGTTTGGAGCTAGAGGATGCAATTGTCGGAGCTTCTAAGAATCGTGACAGCTCAACAGCCATGAGACTGTACCACTACAAGGCTGACAAGATTGAGGCTATCTTGGAGGAGCTACAAAACTTATCGGGGCATTACGAGACAACCGACACGAGTCCATTCCCAAGCCGTCACTTGTTCCTTCAAGAGCCTGACCATGGTCAGTATCGGCCATCCATTAAGGTGGAAGGAGTTTTCCAGAGGAAGAGATTGACCCTGGACTTTCTGGGCATTGCAGGGAACTACATATGGTATGCTGACATGTTTACAGACTGCCATGGATATCTCACGCTCTCGTCTTGGTACGCGACCATTACCAAGTATGTGAGACTAATGCCCAATTTAAAGGCCCTTTTACTTCATTACCCTCATGGAATGGTTCATGGCTACAGTCCTGACGATCTACGGGAACTCTCCCGAAACATTTTAATCCAGAATTCCAGCAACAAATTTCCGACCCTCCGGAATTTATCTACGCTCATCATCCATCATGCTCCACTGGATGTTATGTTGGCGGTGATGGAGACGAACAGACACGTCCCTGCCCTTCAACTGGGTAAAACACGGGGCGAGGTGATACTCTCTGATTCTCTCAGGAGCTTGTCATTTACTCTGGATTCCATTGCAGCGGTTGGAACATGTTTCCATAGCACACCCTTGGCCCTTCAACAGCTCAAGCTCAACTTATCACCGTTGGGCACCATGATTACATGTGAGGAAATACTTGAACTTTTGGGTCATTTCCAAGAATCATTGACTTACTTGGACGTGGAGCTTACTGGCTGGTCTGGCCCGGAGCCGAGGCGTGATGGCCATCTTTTGTTTCCAAATGTGACGGAGTTGAGAGTAAAAGTTTTCCGTCCAACAGGAATTGACTTTCTCTTGGGCTTCACCTCCCTCAAGAGACTTTACGTGACTGTGGAGGACTGTGACACGGGAGGACTCCAGTCCATTGAGCAGCAGGCTCAAGTTGAGCAAATCCAATTCTGCAAACATTTGCACCGTTTCCTGGAGTCCAACATTTGGAAGTTGATCCCGACATTGGGCCATGTCCAGTTGACAGTTTCCAAAACGGAGATGGTTCATGGGATTGTCAAGAGTTCTCGTGCTGTAATCTACGACTTATCCCGACTTGAGGTGGATCGTCCTTAGAGAGGTGGAGAAAGAAAAATTACCAAAGTGCTTGTTAAATCGGCAAATGACAATAGAAGAGAGGGATAACATGTAAGATCTTTGGTATACATTTATTTCATTTTATTTCATTTATTATAATTAATACATTTAACAAAAATCATGATGAGCTTGACAACGACAGAGCTTCCAACTTGACATTGTTGTTTAAATATCATTTAATTCATTTATAAAAAGCTCAAATATATTATATTTACGCTTTAATATTTCATGTCATTATCATATTAAGTAGTGTTTTGACAAAGATTTAGAAGAATGTTGTTTAAAAAAAATTAAAATTCACTGTATTTTATAGTATACTATTATATTAATTATATTTAAGTCAATTTCAAAATTGTGGCATCATTGCCCATTTTCAAGATTAAATTTTTATACTGATAATATAAACTGTTAAATGCCCATTATGGACCTAAACTAATAAAATGCAATGTAACTTTTGAAGAAAAAAAAACTTCTTGTTGACACTCCGCACAAAAAACTCATTTCTTGTACAATGGGACAGCCCTGTAGTAGAATCCAGGTAGCTGGCATGAACCAGCCATAAACTGGAACTGGATGTCGGAATTGACATCAGTCACAGCCTTGTGACCAATGCCACCAAAGCCATACTTGAGACAAAATGTCTTGGGGCCCTAAGAATAAGAATACACAAAAACGTGTCCTTTTTTATTATAATTCATAATCAGGTTACCACGACGACGCTGAACAACAGTACATGTACTTTTCCTATGCATTTAATGTAACTTTACTTACAACCAGCTCAAACTTGATATCAGTCCATTCGTTGGGACTGACCCGGACTGGGCATGGTAATGGGACAACGAAATTGTCTCCCCAGTTGGCGTAAATCCTGGCGTCGTACTGGTACAGCGGCAAAAGTTCCTCAATTTTGTAGTGAGGTCCGCCGACCAACCAGCCAAACATCCTAGTGCACTGGTTCCAGACCTCCACAGTTCGGGAGACTTGGATCCGAGGAACATAGACAGCGTTGCCCTTGGCAGGACCAAAAAACTCGAGGGCGAGCAGCTCGATAGGACGATTCACAGTGAAGCTGAATAAATTTAATATTTTTTTTAAACACAGTTGCTAATTAACAATTCCATCGTATCATTTTCACTTCTTTCACTTTCCCTAGATGCGATAATTATGAACTTCAGAATGAGCATGATAGCTGGAAATTCTCAATTTACCTCACGGTGTGCAAGCAGCCTTTGTAGCTGTTGATGCCAAATGCCCAATTTCTATCGTTGGGGTGTCTTTTAACCCAAGAATAAGTGCAATCTTGTTCACGATCCATTTTAACACAATTAAAATGTGTCAACTTGAGGGGAATATAATAAAGAAAGTTTGCAGACAAAAAAAATTAATTATTCAGGTTAATTAGGGGAGGACGGGGGATAATCAGTGTTCGAGTTCCCTGGAGATATCAGTAAGAATGTATGTTCGTTTCAGTACCACAATCATAAATGGAATGAATAAAGAAAACGGAAACTGCGTGCTCTTGATGGAAATGGCGAATGATGAATATATACCCAGATTCTATATAGGTATATTATATATATCATGTATAGGTATATGATTGTGTTGATCCTGAAAGTATTCGTAAGAATGGTGGAGTGAGGTTTGCAGCTCCGTCAGTCGGAAAGTGTCTAATGAAATTATGATATACATCTTATGCATAAGTTAATATAATGGGTGGAGGTTCCCTAATATTTTTCCAGTAAACATCTTTCATGAAATTTTGGGACATGTCGGATGTATGTACTGACCAAGACACCCTGGACAAGTAATATGAGAAACAATCCCCATTTTATATTTTTCATATTTTCATTTATTTCCAAATTACAATTGGAAAGTAAGTTTTAAGGTCAGGTAGATCCAACGTCAGATACGAAGGGACTCATTTTCATGCAATTGATTTATACACGAAAAAAATATTTTCTCTGTTAATAAAAAACGCTTCCAAAACATTATGAAAAACTACTCGTAATATTCTATATTCGGTCTCATGTCGAATAATATATTGTCATGTCAATATTATAGTACAAAACAAAAGGATCTCATATTCCTAATATGCATCATCATCTATAGCTACTTCAGTTCAGAGTCATATCAAAACATAACTATAAACTACCCCAATCCATTACATTACAAGATTCTTGAGATAATCTTTTTGTCGTTGATAAAATTATATAATGTGTAGTAGCGAGTCATTAGTCAGCGCAATTTTTACAAAACGTTTGCTCCAATTCCCTCCGTGCTGAAAAAGTACAAGATCTTTTTCTTTTAACAAGTACAAAGGCAGGCATCTTATATTTGAAGGGATGTAATTTGCATCCAGCTTCTTCGAAAAATATACTGTGTGTGTAGGTAGAGTAAAACAAAGAAGACAGCAAATCGGTATTTAAGTTAGCAGAGCTAACCCCAGTAGTGGCTGCAGCTGCAATATTTTCCTAAAGGAAATGGAGATTACCAGTGTACGAGGCACGAGGCGTCATATATTCGTAAAAAGTCAAAGGTTGATATGACTCATGATGATGATGGTGATAATGGCGGCTGATAAATATCCGTCCTTGTTTCGGGATGATGTTGTACAGAGAGTTATGTTTTAGGCAGTTTTCCGGCCAGTAGCAATGGCAAAAATATAAACAACCTGCTTATTCGTGTCGTGCAATATTGAATAGTATGCTTGATAATATGAAATTCATAATATTATGAATCCTTTAAAAGACTTGTTAGCTGAGCAAAGGAAAATGTTAACTTTAGTTCAGCTTGCATTTGCACTTGTTGAATAGTTTAAAGCAAAAGCAAGATATCCATATCCAGTAAAGTTGTCTTTGAAGAAAAGTTTTTGAAACGGAGGGTGATGGTGGTGATATATTTGATTTAAAATCTAATGTGAAGCATCGAACAAAGCTACGATAAAGCTGACTAGATGAAATTGTGACACCATTAACAAATGCATACTCGAAAGTATGTCCATGTACAACACAAGGTACTGCTGCTGGCTCTGTAAAAAATCTTTACTAAAGATTACAAATCCTTATATATTTATTTTTGCAATATATAGTATGTCTGTTCACTTGGCAAGTAAAAGAAAGGTTTCTGGAGCTAGCTTCAATGACACGAAATTGTCTACAATACGTAAGGACTACGGTCCATGAAACTCATTACAAACTGGCTGGTGGAAAATAGAATTCAACGAATTAGTTCAGTTCATTCTGTATGTATTTCTTGCAATGTTTGCACTTTAACGAAAACTGAAAATACTATGGCTTTACATCCAGATACGTGCCTCCTGAAAATTAAGAACCAAATAGAGATGCCCAGCATCAAGAAATTGAACAGCATTGAAAGAAGCAGTTTAGATTCAATTAAAAAACCCTATTACATTTTGATGCGGGAGGTGGAGGAAACCTGGAAACAATGGCGAAACGCGAATTTTTTACAAAACGGCATAGTTTGAAGCTGTAAATCTATGATTATGCGGAAAATACCTATTCATTTCATTTCTGCTGTTTTGTAGCATAATTATTTCGTTGGATATCGATGAACGTCATTTAGATGACATTTTTTGGCATTGGCATGATGATTTGCGTAGGCGATGGTGCACACAGCTCATCATTAAATTTGCTTCTACATACTACCTAGCTTACTCAACTTAATTTCAGTTTAACTGGTAAAGTAACAATGTGAACTTGTCGATTAATAATGAGCAATAAATTGACATGTACATTTTTATCTAATATTCCATAATTCTACAATCCAAGGTACTTTCTTATATACACGTGTCTCCGGTTTAACATGCTTGTCTACTAGCAATAAATAAAAATGTTGATGTCTCCCGTTAATAAAACCAGCAAGTTTTAAGCATGCCTATGTACATAATATTTAATGCTATGGATGTCGAGTTCACCACGATAGGATTTGCTTTGAACTATTGCATAAGTATTTCATTCAGTAATTACATGTGCGTATCACGTCTATTTCTCTTTAGTATATGCTCCATTGTTTCTGTAATTTTATTTTAAATCGTCATACCGAATACATATTTTGTTTGCTCAATTTTTCGTTATATCATCACACATCGTTATCAAAATATCTTTCTTCAAATTAACATAATATTTCTATCATTACTGCAACAAACGCATTGCTTTACATATTCTGCAAGCAAACCATATTTTTTAATGGATTCAATTCTGATGATGCACTCTGGATTGCCAATTACACCTCATTAAACCAAGTTGTCCGGTAAAGAAAATTAATGACCCTTATTCGTCGCCACGAAGAGTAGTGGCTGTGGCTGGTCTCTGGTAGTGGATATCATTACAAATCATTGAAATCATGTCTCGTGAAATTTTTTAATAATTTTTTATCGCATTGTATTTGAAGCATTTGATCAATATTGTGTCACGGTACTAAATAAGGTACCCATTTTCCTATATAAAAATAGAACTGTCCAGGAGCACATTCATTCTTATCTGCTCTCGCGGTCCTCAGTCATTAAAACATTCATCAGCTCTTGCACATCATACATTATTCTTGCATTGGAGTACAAGTTAATCAATGAAATAATAAGATGACATGCATATATATCATTCATGCGTCTATATTCCAGATTTGCTGATGCGTTTGCGATATCGTCAGTTCATCTGGGGTTAATTGCGACAGGGGTTGGAAAAGGTCGTTTTGCTGGTGTTGGTGCTGCTCCTGCTCCATGCTCCTGTTAAAAAGCTACTGATAAGAATGAATTCTTATTTTTAAACCAATTGCTCAAAAAAGAGCAGTTAACACTGGTAGTTAGTTAAGCGGTGGTACTGGTAACCCACAACAGGATTATTAATTTACTGCATGAATACCATCGCAACTTTTTCTTCTGATCTTTTAAAGTGACTGATGATGGTGGTAATGACGCTGTTGATAGTAGTAAAATAAAATATGTGTGCTGGAAGAATGAATATTATGTCAATGCCATTACGGAACGTGTATATCCGTCTACTGATAAATTATAATGACTTGAGATTTTTGGTGTCGCTGCTCCGGGAATGAATGGGACGCTGCTGGACGCTCGTAAAAAAGCATCATCTCTCCAGTTTTATTCGGCATAATCAAGAAATAAATTTAGATAGTCAAAAGGAGCACATGCAAACCATGCTAAAAAAAACTGGTACCAAACAAATCAAATAAAGAAATCTCAATACATTAGGCTGCCCTATATATTATTACAGACTACAGCAGTTTTGAATGCTCTTCTCTTTTGTCTGCTCTTCATTCCCAGTGACAAATATGTAGTGTCATTTCATGGCATGCTTCGCTTGAAGACGTCTATATCTGTATTGCTGTCAAGGGATCTGCAGAAGGAAAAAGGTGCCTTACATTCCGTCCATTGCATTATACATTACTGGTCTGTCCGGTCTAATAACTATTCATCAGGTACTCATCGTTCATGCTAATTTGGTAACTGAGAGTGGAAAGCTTCTCCCATGAAAACCATCTTACACCTGCATTGCTAAGGATCATCTCTTTGGATCGGGTGTCCTCATTCCCTGCCTGAAAACTCAAATTTGTGTTACGGACAGGAGCATTGTATTAAAAGGTAAGTCCATAGGTGATTCCTTGTATATACATAAATAGCCTAAATTCGGAATTTACTTTTTTATAGATTTCATCATTTACATTTTTTAATTGCAAAAGAATCTCAAGTTTAAGTACATTTGCAAAACAACATGAAGGACATGTTGCTTAATATTCAAGTTGGTCAAACGCATTCCTTTTTTATTACCGGTGAACCTTATGCAAGACTACATTTTGCTAGTAAATAAAGCCATTGAAAAGTCGATAATTAGATCACATCACAATTGACAATTCCCTGGTTTATTACCTATGATGTACATTAATTATGATGAAATGCGTTGTCATGAAATGTCAAATCCTGTGGAATGCTGTATACCTACGTATTCACCATGTATTTAAACCCTCCTCTGAAGAACCAATATTATAGAATTTACGTGCTGCTCCTCTAACCACCAACAACACAAGAGCAGTAACCGTAATCATTTCAGTCCAGTCATTGTTAATTTTCCACCACATAACGGGAAAATCTCTGCTGTACAGTGTAGTTTTGTTACAACTACCTGTATTGTGTCACGACCCATCAGGTTTTAAGTTGATTGGAGAGTTAGTACTGTGCTCATTAGAGTGAGTAATTTTTCACAAACATAATAGATTACTCTAGTAACCGTATATATAAGAGTTGAAAGTGCATTATTCTCAACACTTGAACATCTCATTAATCTGCGTTGCTATAACTGCGCGTATGTACCTATTCAACATATTGATTGAAAGTACCTTGAATTACAAAGCGCTATATTAATCGAGTATATTTTTGTTAGCAGAGTTGCTGCCTTTTGGCGTTATCGGCCCTAATTAATATTCACACTTGTGGAGGCATTGGTAATTAAACTGCATTTAAGCAAACTCTTATACAAAGCGTTTTGTTAATGTATCCATGCGCGTATTTGCGCTGCTGCAGGTGTAAATGCAACACCTTGTCAGTACATTTGATGTAGTAATCGCACATATAAGAGTATTTACTATTATTTAACGCTATTAAATGGACTTTGTAAGTTCTCTATCTATATCACTAAATCTCTCAGAAAATAGCGATAAAAATGGTTATAGTGCTAGCGTTAATAGCTCAGGTAATGTAAGCCAATTATAGTAAATGTAATGCACGCGTATGCAAACAGATTCTTTCTTTTTTTGTATTTATGATTTAATTCAAGAACTGAATAATAATTGCTTTGGAAAAAAACTTGATGTATTTACAGAGAACAATGAGCTCGGGTGATGAGCAAGATGGAGGAAAGGACGGCAAGGAAGTAGCTACTACTAATGGGTTTATTGAAGAGAATAAGTCTGAGACCCCACCAAAACCAAATGGTAGGTCGATAGATTTACAAAATACATAATAGATACTCTGCCTTTGTCGGCAGAGTCTAAATGATGATGAAGCCTAATTAGTTAGTTATATCATCAGCATCAGTAATATTCTGATGGTTGAGTGAGGATGACAGGCTTCGTTAATAAGAAAAATGTGCCTCTGTCTCCACCGTTTTCGGTGGGGCATACTAATAAAGCCTTTGTTTTGCCAGGATGGGGAACTCGCCACACGTTGGCGTTTCTGGGGTTCTGGGGGTTTGCAATATCGTACGCCATGCGATTCAACCTGTCCATAGCAATTGTGGCCATGGTTAAGTCGAATACCGGAAATGGTTCTAATGGAAACAGTTCAATGTTGCATAAGCCTATGGAGGAAGCATGTGTGCATCTAAAGGCACCAGTTGGAAATGGCAGTTTGGACGGCTCTTCAGACGGTAGCGACGACGGGGAATTTGAATGGAACTCTGTGGAACAAGGGATTATTCTAGGCTCCTTTTTCTGGGGCTACGGTATGAAAGCAAATGATGAAAAACATGGTTTTAATGAGTTTATTTTATATCCCTTATTTTACAACTTGTATTGCATTACAGTGCTAACACAACTCCCTGGAGGCATTTTGGCCACAAAATATGGAGGAAAATGGACCTTGGGACTGGGCCTGTTTATAACGGCAATTTTTGCCATTTTGACACCGGTGTTGGCGAGAACTCATGTGTATTTACTGGTTCTCGCCCGTGTGATACAGGGATTGGGTGAAGTACGTCGCATTATAATTTTTGTCATTTTAGATAAAGAGCGTGACATTTTTGTAAGAACTTTTAATTTGACTTTATTTAGGGAGTGACCACCCCAGCAATGCATGCTATATTGGCTGCATGGGCTCCTCCACACGAGAGAAGTCTTTTAGGGAGCATAGTTTACGCGGGAGCTCAATTTGGAACCGCCGTTACGATGGTAGTCAGTGGTTACCTGATTCATGGCGGCGTGATGGGAGGCTGGCCGTCGGTATTTTACCTTATCGGTGGTTTTTCCGTTATATGGTTCGTGTTGTGGACCATGTTCATGTTCGACACACCAGCAACACATCCACGAATCACAAAAGAAGAACTGGACTACATTCAACAGTCAATTGGAAAGGATAGTGGAAAGGGAGAAGATGCGGTTGCCAAAGAGCCGGATTTGGCGGACACGCCATGGATGGAGATGTTCAAAAGCGTGCCATTGTGGGCTATTTTGGTGGCTCACGTCGGCCATGCTTACGGTCTCTACACGATCCTCACCCTGTTACCCACCTATCTCAAAACTGCACTTCACTTCGATATTAAAGATGTAGCTCATGTTTTTTGTTAAAATGAAAACAATTTATGCCCCGGTGTAAGTCTATAATAATAGCTAAAATTTACATGATTTTTTTGCCACTTTAGAATAGCTGGATAAGCTCAGTGCCATATATCGTCATGTGGATTGCAGCCATCGCAACAACTCAATTAGCAGATACAATAATTGGTAGAAAGCTGTTTAGAACGGTGACAGTACGTAAAGTATGTCAAGCTGGCGGTCATATTGGAAGCGCTATAGCACTTATAGGAGCGTCATATTCGGGCTGTAATAGAACCGTGACGGTGATTCTTTTGACTATTGCTGTGGGGATGAATGGAGCCATTTACGGAGGGTAAGAAATAAGAAACAAAAAATATTGCAAAATTTATTAATAGTGCATCTATTTAATACAACTTGAAATTCCAAAAAATTACAGGTATGTAGTCAACCATGTGGACATTGCCCCAAACTGGGCTGGCATTCTAATGGGCATCACCAACACCTTTGCAAATCTGACTGGATTCGCGGCACCATACGTTGCTGGATTGTTAATTAACGACAACGTAAGTAAAATTAAATGTACTAATTCATCTTTAAATCTAGGTGTGTACTTTTGAAAATTAAACTGTATTCACTGGCGTCTTTTTTACAATTCCAGCCATCTATTGATAATTGGCAATATGTATTTTTCATTGCTGCTGGTATATACATTGCCGATGTTATCTTTTATGTGATATTTGCGTCGGCAACGGAGCAATCGTGGAATCGGCCCAAGGAGGAGCAAAGAGATACTCAGTTGGAAGAAGTTAGACGGCAATAGTCAGAAAGAGTATGCGGATCAGACTCTCATTTTTAAAATAACAAATGACATTTATCCTGTAATTTAATAGTATAATTATGCGAAAAGGTTAATAATATTCAAAATTGATACATTTGTCAAGAAACTATAGGATTTTTTATTACTTTACATTGAAATGGTAATACAACGCATGAGTTTACTAGAAAATAAAAGCATGAATAAATGCATCTGAACATCAATCCAATAAACTATTTTTACCATGGCACGGGCAATAATTACTTGCTTTTTCTACATAATTGTGCACGACAAACTAATGAACGTAACTTATTTATACAATATCAATACAAACTAATGGCTAAATACACATTATATATCATAAGGAAATACTACGTACCTACTTGTTTAACAATTTTATCAATATTTCTCTTTTTAAGTGTCACGTCATTCAAATAGTCACTAGGAACGGCTTAACTCTCATGGTCAGTCTAGTCAGGAGTCATCTTTAACGCGATTGACTGAAATATTCCTTCTCCATGTGCTGGCAAAACTTGACCAAGTTTGGTTGATGCTTGACAATATTTCCCAGTTGATTGTTAGGAAGGGGTGTTGTGATCATTGTGAAAAGGTAACCAAACACCAACGCGTCCAATTCAGTGGGCGAATCGCCGAAAAAGTACTCTGACTCGCCAAGACGCTCACTCAAGGCCAGAAGGCATGTTTCCACTGGAAAAATAGAATTAAAACAATCATACTCTGCAAAATTCATTATTGTAAATACATGATAGTTTTGTAGCAAATCTGACCTTCACGGTAAACCTCGGCAGGCGTGCGCTCGCCCCAGCTAAGAGTGCTGAGCTGCGCAACAAGCTTCCTCCTAATGGACCACGGCACCAAAGTACTCAACGGGAAGTTGTAAGGCGACCCCGCACGAAACCGAGTGAAATTGGCATACACGTCGTTATCCAACCAAGTGAAGTAAAGAAGGGCGTTGCCCAGCACGTTATGAACAAGGGACATGTAGGCCCGAAGGTCGGCCTTTTGATTAGCATTCAAATAGTCTGACAGTGACATGCCTTTCGCTTGGGCAAGCTGAACTATCCCCTCCAACTCGGACACAACATAGGCACCGCATCTCAACACGGGAAGCTTGCCTGCTAGAAAAAATAAATCAAAATGTTTGTCTTCAATTCTGCACTTGCACTTGTCTT
Organism: Sinella curviseta; assembly: GCA_004115045.4. NCBI lineage: Eukaryota > Metazoa > Arthropoda > Collembola > Entomobryomorpha > Entomobryidae > Sinella > Sinella curviseta. Next base: position 30,546,872 of record CM065489.1, read on the forward strand.
TAGTTTAAAATGTTACACATAAAGTACAAACTAACCGTTAGGACTTATGTCCCCAGCATTTGACCTTTCCTTGACGGCATAGGGAAGTCTCGCAATGTTCAGGAACGCTTGCGCTCCTAAAATGGCTGCCGATTCATGAATAAGCACCTGAGTTGACTCTATCGGGATTATCAGTTGAGTATCTGGAGCCCAAGGTTCCTTGCCTAAAATAGTAAAATAATAATATTACCCTCTCGTGATTAACTTCCCATCATGTAACCTTTATTCATAATTATCAACATCTTACTATCAAAATCAATATCCGGAGGAACCAAAGCCGACGACGCAGGCATTGGTGTCGGTGACATGTTAGCTCTAATCACCACAGCTTCCGTCCCAAAACTGGAATTCCTCCGTCGAAAGTCCTGCAGCTGCGCGCTCTAAAAATCCAACAGAAAATTAACCCCTCCATATTAATCAACACTCCAATTAACCTTCAACACACAGATTATAGATCAACTCTAAAAAAACAATATTATTATTATAATCTATGTGCAGGTGAGAGACAACAATATAATAGACTGTTGTTTACATTACCGAGGTTCTGGCCTGTTTGAGTCGGGCCTCCTTGCTGTCTCCCCACACTGACTCAAGCCAGCTAATTTGCTTAAACACATTTCCCATCATTTTTCCAACCAACAACACTAAAATTTCCCTTCACTTTCAGCAGTATTGGAGGATAGCCACTCTTACAAAAACACACTTTCAAGTGCAAAAATATGTATGCTTGCAATGAAAAACCCAATCCCAAACTCTCAACTCAACTCAATTCACAACCAAGCAGCGCAACAATAGCAACGTGTGAAAAGACGAGCAGCAACATAGCAGCGTAGAGTAGACCACCCAACGTGATCCCAAAAAACAGATGACTGGAGGAGCGTGAGTGAAATTGCATGCAAAGCTATGCGAGCCCAACCCACGCTTACCCACTCAACTATGCATTCATACAGAGTCATAGAGTGGAGGAAACAAAGAGCAGTCACGGTGGGTGGAGGGCCGCCAAATTTAAACTTGGAGACAGGCTCACGGACAAAAAGGCAGTGTTTGCTGTTGTGCGGCGGCTGCAAGTGCAATTCCAACCTTCTAGAATCTCACGACGGCTCGTCTTCTCCCTTTTTTGGCTGACTAATAGTTGTGCTGGTTGGTTTTGTGTGTGGGCAGCGGAAAAAAAGTTTTTTTGTCTTTTCGTCTCTCTTGATCTTCTCATCTCACTCTCATCGTGGTTTTTTCGCACTTGGATAATCAGTGATTATTTTTTTGCGATTAATTGACATTGTCATCGGTTAATTAGTAAAATTAAAGGGAGAGTTAATTACTTTTGCGGTAGGATTACCATTTTGAGTTTGTTGTAGAGGAGATTTTTTAAAAAGAGGAAAAAAAATGTCGGCAATCAGTATTCTTAACCCAAAGGCCGAGTTTGCTCGGGCTCAGCAGGCCCTGGCAATTAACGTGTCGGCGGCCAAGGGGATTTCGGAAATTATGAAGAGTAATTTGGGACCGAAAGGAACGATGAAAATGTAAGTGGCCGGTTAAAATAATTGATGATTTAATTTTTGGAGATTTTGGGATATTTTTCTTAATTTTTTACTAATTGGTGGTATTTAATTGTGGTTTTGGATTTGCAGGCTGGTGTCAGGAGCCGGAGACATAAAGATTACCAAGGATGGCAATGTTTTGCTACATGAAATGGTAAGTTAATATATTTTGATGGGGATTTTAATTTTAGCGTTTAGCGAGTTGATTAACTATTGTATTAGTCATTAATTGTTCATTTTGATTTAATTTTGTAGCAAATTCAACATCCCACTGCTTCATTGATAGCCAAGGCGAGTACGGCTCACGATGACGTTGTTGGAGATGGTACAACATCCATTGTACTCCTTATCGGAGAGATGATGAAACTTGCCGAGCCCATCATTGGCGAAGGATGTCATCCACGACTCATTACGGATGGTTTGGCGTTTGCTAAGGAGAAAGCACTTGAAATTTTGGAAACAATGAGAATTAGTGTAATCCCAGGCGGCAAAGCGGACAGATCTATACTGATCGATGTTGCGAGGTCAAGTCTGCGAACAAAAATTCATCATCGTTTCGCGGATCACTTGGCAAAGGTTAGTAGAGTTTCTTATAACATTCTATAAAAAAAACTTTATTGATTTCTTCAACTTTTAAATGTATTTTTTGTATTTTCTTTTCAGATTTGCACGGATGCTATCTTATGCCTCCACGATGATAAGCCTGCTGATCATTCGTCTATTGATCTCCACATGATTGAAATTATGGACATGCAACACAAGAACGAGATGGAGTCTTGTCTGGTCAAAGGATTAGTTCTAGATCACGGTGGTCGTCACCCGGACATGCCCACCAGTTTAAACAACTGCTACATCCTGACCTGCAACGTGTCTTTGGAATTTGAGAAAACGTAAGAAATTAAAAGGTCCCTCCTGATTTCCATCACATTATTCAACCAATTTGTAATACATTGTTTGCTTTTACTTTCTGTAGTGAGGTCAATGCGGGATTTTTCTATTCATCCGCTGAGAAAAAGGAGGCCTTACTGGCATCAGAGCGAGAGTTTATTGACCAACGTGTACAGAAAATCATCGAACTCAAAAAGAGCGTGTGCCCACCAGGCAGTGACAAGAACTTTGTCGTTATCAATCAAAAGGGTATTGACCCACTGAGTCTTGATGCCCTGGCCAAGGAGGGTATCTTGGGTCTTCGCCGTGCCAAGAGGAGAAATATGGAACGATTAACTCTAGCTTGCGGGGGAATAGCTATGAACTCTGTCGAAGAACTTACTCCAGACTGCTTGGGCTATGCTGGGAGAGTCTACGAGCACGTTCTTGTAAGTAAAATTATTATTATTATTAAAGTTTGCAACTTGTTTGCTGTAATTGTGAAATTAAAGCGTCAAAGTAACACTTTTCCATGGTTTATCTATTAGGGCGAAAGCAAGTTCACGTATGTGGAGAAGTGCAAATATCCCAAAAGCGTCACTTTGCTGATTAAAGGACCAACAAAGCACGGAGTGGTGCAGACCAAGGATGCTATTAGGGATGGACTTCGTGCGTTGTACAATGCACTTGATACTAGTTGCGTTATTGCTGGAGCCGGTGCCTTTGAGCTTAAAGTTAGCAAATATTTGGATAGCTTGCCGGTAAGACTTGCATTTTTATTCTACAGTACAGAATTTAATAAATAAATTAATGACTAAGTTTGAACTGTACTAATTTGTTACTATCTGTTCTCCTTTTTAGCTGAAGGAACGGTACTCTGTTGGTGTGAAAATGTTTGCCAAGGCCATCCTATGCATTCCAAAGGTTCTCATTACCAACTCTGGACATGACACTCAAGGTCTCATCAACGAAGCACTGTCCAACGAGAAAGGACCAAGTGTTGCTGGAGTGGATCTGGAGAACGGATGTATATTCAACCCTGTGAATGCTGGCATCTTTGATGTCTTCGCGGCTAAGAAGCAGCTCATTGATGCAAGGTAATTTAATAGAATTGGTGGAATTACTTTTTCTCAAACATTTACGTATACGTTGAATGTAACTATAATTTCTCATATTTGTTTTTGCAGTATCGTCGTCGTCACAAATCTCCTGTTAACCGATGAAATAATGCGCGCCGGTTTATCTTCCCTGAAGTGAAACCTCGATGCTCTATTACATTATTATTATGTTGTTGTTAGTACCAAGCAACTATTTTATGTTTTGTCTACTCTATTACTATTAAGTACTCTCTTATTGCCTACATACTTTATACAAACTTCCAACATTCTTTTCGGCTTTATTTCTTGTCAGTAATTTTCACCACTATTGTATTACGGCTGCCTTTTTGCTACCTTTTAAGAATGTACCGCATTTACTGCACTACTGAATAATGAAGTAAATTAAAATTATATAACAAAAAAATATCTAACACTATTTTCAAGTTTTGTATTGCTGCTGTGGAAAGAATTAAGGAATGATGAATGCAACGTAACAATAAAAAACATTAAAAATAATAACGCAAAAAATATTGGCTGTAAATATATTAATCTTTTGTTTATTCTCTCTTGACTTCGAACACATAATCAAGATCACAAAGTTTGTTATCATTTATCATATCACATTCACATTAATAAATTGGTTACTGAATAATCTATGAGTGAACAACTAATGTGTCGTTATACAATACTGGTAAATCATGGTAACCGTAGCTGCGGACGAATTCACAATAAAGAGTCATACAGAATGTTTGGATTACACATCACATACAATAAAGGAATTAATTGGATTAAACAAAGTGCATGGGGAAATCATTCAAAAGATTTTGATGACGACGCATCCTCTCATTAAGCTGGTTAAGGTCGTCATAATAATCCTCCAGGCCATCGGTTAGAGCCTTAGCTCGCGCAGCTGCCCAATGCGCGTAGTAAGTTGGGGCTGGAATTTTCACACTTTTGCAGCACCTCACGTACATGTAGCACAGGTAGTAGGTCAAGTTCTGGATCTGATCTGCGGAAAAGTCCGAGTCGTCCCAGAGAACATGGTACCGGGTGGGTCTGCTAGTACCCATCATCCCCTTGTGAGACAACAGGAAAAAGTCCGTTTGCGTCTGGTGAACAATTTCGCGATCAACAACTGTTCCAGCTGGGGCTTGTCCAATCTAGAAAAAAATACATCCAGTTTTAAATACATAGTCAGGAACGTCTTGATATGCATCTTGATTAAATTAAACTTGTATCATCTTACCCCGCCGTTTGGATTATGACAAAAGAAACGAGTTTTGTGACGCTAAAAAAAGAGCAGAATAGTCAATTGCTTTTAGTAAAAATGAGTTTGAATAATAACTACACATAATATAAATAAATAAAATAGACCTTTACCTTTTGAACAGTTACAAAAGTAACCCTGGGTCTATACGGCTCCCCGTCGTAGTCCTGCAGACTCCCACATGCCTTCCTAATGGCACTCAGTTCTGTGTGAAGAACCTCTGGGAACTGACCTTCACCCACACCATCCCGATAGTAAATTATCTTCCTTGGACGAATTCCATTTGGTGTGTTTGGCGCTTTAGTCAAGCGTTCAAATTCCTGAAGCATTCTTAGCACAATGACATCCAGATTTTGAATCACTTCAGCCGCTCCACGACCTGCCTTCATCTGGGCTTTAATGTCCATCATAAATGGCATGCCTGTCCGATCCACACTTCCTGTCACAGCAGCGAACGACGGCATTGGCACCTCCTTATTCCCAACACGCCTAGTTGATCCGGGAGGAGGATGAGTCACGTCTGCCCCAATAATGAGCATTGGGCAATCCAGAATATTGAGAATATCAGGATTTGGAGTTGGAGGTCGCACCATGTAGTTCCTACCTCCCAGTTTACTGTTCACCTTTAGCAAAATGTTCTGTATGGTGGCCTGCTGACCCTTTCCCACATTCTGAGCCACCACACATTGCGTTAGCACACCCGTGTGAATTTCTGCCGCTTGCTTCACATGTGAATACAAGACTGAATTCTTTTTCGGTATGATGACGAAAACAATTTGGCATTTGTTTTTAATAAAGTCATTGGTAAAGATCTGCTTTAAGGTGTCGACGTTTTTACGGGCCGTGTTTGCGTCGTCCTTTACATCCCTCAGTTGGTCAGCATAGATTACAATGGGATTCGTATCTTCGAATATTACACCTTTGCTCTTGCCATTGTCAACGAGTAGTTGTTGAAATTTACTAAAGCATAAAAGCAAATGAAAGATATATAGTAAATGATTTACCACACAACTAATTTAATTTTACAAACTGGTATAAACATTTATGAAGTACCCCATCTTGTAATCATCCAAGTCTCTATAGTCGCACTGCCCGACTACCAAGATTCCCCACTTTTTAATTGTCTTTGGGGTTAAAAACTTAAATGATGTGGTGTTAATGTCCCAGCTGCCATCACCAGGTACAATCATGGCCCATCCCTTGCCCTCATTTCCCTATTTATTTGATTAAACAGAACTTAATTATACAGATCAACTTTAATTACATACTTATCTAATGATCAAAGATAAGCGATTTTTGCAACATACCCCTGTTCCTTGCCCGTAAATGAGTTGTGGAGCACTCAAAACACGAGTATCATCAAATGTCAGCATATTGCCTTCAATTTTCATCCCCCAGGCTGCTGTAATTGGACTCTGAATTTTTAAGTTTTTCATTTCGTCATTAATTTCACGGTAGAGAACGTGAGGATCCTTTTTCGCTATTCCGAGCATGTTCCGAGTTTGAATGTCGTTGAGTTTTCGATTGTAGCTCTGTCCTTTTTTAATTACGCAAAGCTGGATATAAAAAAAACTCATATTATGCATCTTTTTATCTTCTCATATTTTTATTTAACCATGTAAAATCATGCCGGAAATAATACCTCAGCAGGAACCTGGCTTTTCCCACGTAACACAAGACATGGTCCATTCGGGTTTACAGCTTTTTTATACTGCTGTTGATAGTAGTCACCTACAGAGATCTGACGGCCATTAAGTTCAAACTTGGTATCCCTCACTGACGTGCGTAAAATATCAGTGATGGGGCCGGCTAGTCTCTTGCCGGGAGCCGGACTATATTGAACTTTCAAGTCTGAAAAGTAATGAAATGACATTAACATTGAATCACTCCCTAATGTGCATTTAAATCTTAATTTAATTACAAAAGCGATCATTCTTACTTTTAACGAGTTTTAGTGCTTCACTGAATGTCCATCCCTTCCAGTTCTTAATATCCTGAAGGTTATTCATGCGCAACTCTGTTCCAATTGCATCAATAACGAATTTATCTTCCAAAAGGGCGCAGTGGGCAACTATCACAATATTTTTTGAAACTGTAAATAAATCCATTCCATTTCATCCTACTACTAATAATATAATGTGAGCAGTATCTTACGGTCAACGTTCATGTAGGGTTTCCATCCCATTCCAATGTTGGCTGAAATTCCCCTCCAGCATACAATATTATTTCCAAGGACTCCAACGTCATCCGCATGAACCGGCCATTTTACCAAGTTTGACCTCCCAAGTGCCAAAAACCGATAATTTGGAAATGTCTTGACCACGGCATTCAAAACTTGTGACACGACGGTTTTCACCGCAGGATCAAAGCCATAGCCTTGCCAAGAACCATGACTCCTTAGGAAATCGTTCATTTCACCCAGGACACGTGGATCCAAGTCTTGCTCGGTCCTGGCAATTGTCACCTTTATACTTCCGTCATCGTCTTCTTGTAGAATGGTCCCATCTACATCCCGCATTGATACTGTCTGAATCAAATCGATCCCACATTTTTCCAATGGCTTTGTGGAGTATATATTGTTTGACAGGTCCGATACGATTCCATAAAATTTCTTTTCCGTATGAATTCTATTCAGGAGATATTGTAGGATAAGTTGAGGAAGAGGTTTTGGAAGCCTTCGAGCTTGTGGAGGTCCACCAGCATCACCACCTCCATCTCCTCCATCGCCGTCCCCGCCTTTCTTTTTATTACCCTTTCCACCTTTCTTCCCTTTCTCAGTTTGCTGTGGTGGTTTTTTGTCATCAGCTCCACCAGGCTTTGGTTCTCCTCGAATCCTTTCAAAGGTGACTTCGTAGTGGTAGAGTGGAATGGGCAATTGGAAGTTGCTGAGTGCAAAATGGTTCACACTTATTTTGATTTTCTGCTTGCAAGTTTTTGCGGGAGGACCTCTGTACACATGAATATCCGAGTTTTCATTGAAATCCTTCCATTCGCCATACTTTTTCTTCAATGCCTCAAAGTTTTGAGCTGTAAGGCCGGCTGGCATGTTCTTTCCAAACTCAACATTTGTGGCTGATCCCCTTCCCCTATAATTGAAATATTAGTAAATAAACGCAAATCATTTTACATGTTCATCAGCATGCTTAGCATTTTACTTAATACACGAAACCATTTTTATTGAGTCATACCCTCGACCTCCTCCATAACCTCCACCACCACGGCCTCCTCCTCCATAATTACCCCCTCCGCCGCTATGACCTCCTCCTCCACCACCACGACCTCCTCCACCGTAATTACCCCCTCCACCGCTGTGACCTCCTCCTCCATAATTACCCCCTCCGCCGCCACGACCTCCACCACGGCCTCCTCCTCCGTCGCCTCTACCTCGTCCTCGTGTGCCGCCGCGGCCACCTATAAATTTGCATTAAAATGTTTACTCACAATTATACAATTATAATCATTTTCAAACCCTTTACTGACTTCTCTTTAGATCACATCTTTCTATTACGGCATTCATCCACCAGTTACAAGTACAACTTGTCAGTCTGTAAAAGTACCTGATTAAATCTCTACCATAAATTAATTAAGTCTCCGCTTACCTTGTTGGCTCATCTTATCTACGGTTTTTTTCTTTAACGGCTATATATGATAGTAAATTGCACAACGTCTACGACACAACCACAACTTAAGAAACTACTGCTGGAATGACAACAATCACAGCATTGGCTTTAAATGTCCTTTCCTTAAAGTCGCAACTGCGAACGTTCACTGCTTCAGTTATTTACAACGCTTGCTGTCGTGACTGGAATTAACAACGTAACACCTTATCAGCAGGAATGTCACACCATTACACTCCCGTGTAATTACTGGGACGAACACTTTTCGTGAAGCCCATATTGGTACCCAAACCTATCCTTGTTGTCACCATCGTTTTTTACGGGAGCAAAACGTTTTTTCAATTCGTTGCTGACCATGGCAAATTCGTTGGAATAAGTGGGAACATGAGTGAGAGCATTGCATGCATGTGCAAGAGTGACAGTTTTACTGTTACCTATATCCCTACTTTGTTATCTATATCCTCTGCATTGTGTGTATACACTTGTGCGGCCAATATAGCGCTTTGGGGGCCACCAGGCCAAGTTATCACAGCTGCTGTGTCAATGCATTATACCTACTTGCGAGCGAGTATGCCTAATGCCTATATGCACCTGCATTTATGCAAACATCGCATATAATCATATCGCTACTTCGCTGCGTCGGTATGCGCTGTTGCGCTTCTTGTGGTACAACTCTCTCGCAATGGATATTGGAATGAATGGAAGGAATACGCATTTTCCCATGCCGGATACGACGAAAAGGAACGGTTGACATGACTTGACAGCTTTTCTATGTGATTGTGGTTGTTGGAAATATGCAGGATGGAAACAAATGGTTGGCCAAATGAATTGAGGTGATACGATAATGTTGGCGTAGTAATACGTTAAAAAACAGTTTAAGTTTAAATAGTAAGAAACATTGGATTGCGTTCGGCTCGCATGCTCGCATTTTTTTGTGCTACGCAATTCATTCATTCAATCTGCATAATATTTACATATGAGTAGATAATGTTTTGTATACAAAACCGCTAGTTTGCCTTCAAAATCATATATACATAAACTATGAAACCTAGGATTATTGATGATGATAATGTCAATATAGCAAGATTTGACATTAAATTGTTATAACAAATTGCAGAGTGCAAAATGAAAAAAAGAAAAAAGGTCAAGACACCATAATTTCTATATAGGTACCTACATAGGTAAGTTTGTGAAACATGCAAGATAAATATAAATACACACATTCCTCATCTCTACACTTATTGCAGAGGTTCATTTTCTTTCTTTTTTGCACACATGTGTCAAGAAGATAACGTGGAAAGATTATAATAGGCTGGCATTGATCTTCTCTCTTTACAACAAATCCTTATCTTGCCCCAGTTTGTCTTATCAGTACAAAGAAAAGCGAGATGATGATAACACTTTTAACTATTTTTATTTCATCTTCCAAAACTCTCATCGCAACCAAAACAAAAACAAACAACAAAGAAATGAACCGTAATGCTTGTACCACTTGTACTTACTTTACATACTACCGACACAACCAGACAGGAGCATAAAATTGGATAATAAAAATGACGATAAAAAGTAAGCAAATGCAAAAAAGATAACAAACCACGTGCTTTTCCCCTAAGCATCATACTACATAAACATAGCTCTATGCTTTAATCATCATCTTAGATTTTCAAACAATTACATGAATGAAGCATTTAGCAAAAAAGTTAAATGATTTTGGCATTGCTTGAGATTTTGAGATGAAAGTTGCTGCTACTGTCAAGTTGGTTGTCTTTGTCGTCTCGTCTGTCGCATGAGATGTTGGAAAGCAGGGAAGAAGACATGCTCTCTTCTCTGCTGCGTTCCTGACTGACTGACACGGAGCACGACTCGGCGAGAGATGGAGATGCAGATGAGATGCGAAATCAAAACAAAGCCATGCAATCTTGTTGCCGTAGAGCTGCGGCTGTCACACGGCTCATCAACCAAAACACACACAAAATTCATTTTTCGCAACTATTTTCCTCCGACAATCCGCTCATCATCAAAATCAAAACAAAGTGGCTGGCTGACTGACCATTCTTATCATTTCTGTTTTATTTTAATCTGGCCACCACCATTCTGATCTCAATAAATTCATTAGTAACCGGAACAGTGAAAAATTAACAAGTCCAAAATTCTAGTCTCACGCTCTAACTTACCATTAGTTTTAATTGCTCAATAAATTCACCCCTCTCTAGTCTTTTGTAGTCAAATAATAAAAGTCACATTTTTTTTTTAAATTTCGTCGTTAACTGTCCTTTCACCTTTTGTCCAAATTCTAAAATTTTTGCAGTAATTATCAAGCATGTTTGCCCTGTTTCGCTTCGTTGCTATTGTAACAGAGGATCGATTTAACAACTTAATTTTGGGTGGCACTATCCCCTTCACCTTAGCGCTTCTTGCATTCTTGCTGATTGAGACCCAACGCGCTTTTGAGCATTATTACGCGATCACTGAAGAAGCCTGAAACTTGACGCCTCATTTAATTAAACGGACTTTGCCTTCTGTCAGGTAAGGCTAATTGTTATTATTTAACTAAATAATATATGCTTTAATTACTGCTTTCACTGTTTATCAGCTGACAATTAGTTATTAGTACTTTTTCTCCTTTCATTGTTACACTATTATATTTAACTCTGATTAATTAAAATGGCAAGTAAACAGTAGTTGGTAAATGTAGAAATAAACCTTTAGTCAATGTCATGCGGACGTTTGGGTTTAATTACTGTCGCAAAGGCTTTAAATAGCATTTAGGGGAAGTCTAATTGATTGGTCAATGCAAAGGTTGGGTCCAGGTAGTTACGATTAGTAACCTTTAATCATCATTAGGAGTAGAAGACATTTATTTTGTAGATTATGCATGTACGTAACTTTACTTTGCTCTTAACCTTAACGTTAAACTTCAGTACAAGATAAGCATTTTAAGATAAGCATAAGTTTATTAAGTAGCGTAAGATAAGTAGTATTTAAAGTTTAAAGACACGGAGATTGACGCCTCGAAGGAAGTGTGACATTAATGCTGGTAGAAGCTGGAACTAGGCTTGGGTTAGAGCTGTAATGGAATGAAAAATAAGCGATGCATGCACATTAAATAATAATTGTCATCAGTCGATCACTAATAGTATGGCAAGTATTAAGTATATTGGAATCAAGTTAAAGAATATGCGTATCTAAGAGAGTTAAGGTTAGTGGAGTTTGTTAGAGTACTCAAGTATGTAGCCCACAATCAGTTTACAGCTTTTTCTTTATTTCCCGTCGTATGACTTTTGAAGTTTAAAAGGGGGAGGCGTTTCTTCAGCATTATTTTTAATTAAAAGCAACCCAAAACACATTAATAATATTTATTACGCATTCATTAAAAGCCGAAGCTCAGATTCAGATTTCTTCGAATCCCATTTTCATTCATGTTGATCGATGACTCAGCGTTTGTTGGTGTGATGATGGGTGCTAAGAAAGTATCCGTATTGAGGAAAGAGATTGCAGCAACCAGCAACAATGCACAAATGTGGTTGCAGGAGAGTAAAGAGACAAAGACGTCGCCTCATAAACACAGTCAGTGGTCCATGTTAAGCATAAACGTGAGAAGAAGCAGTTTTTGTGAATCAGAGTCTGTTATTATCATTAACGTGGATTTATTATTTGCTTTCCATGATTCATTATGGTTAACGATGCACAGTGGCGTTCCTATTGCTTTTAATGCATAACTAGTTGTTAGCAACGTTGATGATGAGGAGGAGCTAATTATTTTGTCGGTACATGTTGTTGAGGTAGCAAATATTCATCGTACTTGCATTCATCAAATCAACAAAATAGGAAGAAAGGGTGATTAAAATTGGCAAAAATCTCAATATATGTAATGTAGGTAATGCAGTTTAGATACGATGCGTAGATTCATTTTGTAGGCCAGGATCCATCCGTACTACTCTACATAGTTAAGTGTAGTAGCAGTAAGCGTCATCGTGATTTTAATGATCCTTTAACCTTTTTAACGATTAGTCAGTATCTCTGCAACTCTGTACACTGCGAGAGTGAAGTCCATTGTAATTGTAAGTCTATGATGATGTATGTTTCATAATTCATAATAATAATAATGTTATGCGAAAGTATGCTTTTTGCCATTATTGAGGGCAATAAGAAGAATGATGACGATGAGTAATACCATAATTTTTTATATTATCCAACCCAACACATTTTTCTCTTTCACTTAAATGGAAACATGTAAGTTATTTTTTTTTTTTGCATACACCACCAGACCAGATCCCACACCACCATCGACCATGAAATATTACAATTCAGCACTTATTGTGCATATTTTTGTTTTGTTGGCTCTCTGTTCTCCTTCCCCTTGTATAACACAATAGTTCGTAGTATTTAGGAATATTAGTGTACTTTGTTGTCAAATAGTTTACTTTGTGCCATACCGTAACGTAATTAAATGCCACTTACCAATTTATCATCACCACCAAACCACCGCGCTCATTGTACTAACAACAGACGTTTAGTTTAGTCAGTTATAGATTAGTTAATTGTATTATGCGTTTTTCTTTTATTGGGTGTGCGGAGGGTTTATATTTGTATTTGTTGCGTTGCTCTAGTAGTCTATGGCTAACTGGCTGGGCTTTACTTTTAAGCTTCCTTCATTCATCATAAAAATATGAATCATGCACATGAATTTATCAAGGAACAAGGAAGGAATTACCAATAAACTTTGCTCATTCATATGTACAATGTACAACAATAACAGAGACCAAAGAACAGAACAGAGTCCTCATTGCAGTTGACTGCTTGACACGCAAGGGAAACGACTTTTGAGTTTTAGTACGAATGTTTTTAGGATTAGAAACGCCATCATAAAAACCAAGTAAAGATTTATTTTTTTTTCACCCAAAGCATTAGTCACTCAATGTACACAAACTGCTTGTTTGTCGCTCAGACATAAAGATCATTGTCCCAAGAACACCTGAAATGGCGCAGTTAGTGTTAGGAACAAAGGCAACTTGACACCTTCGTAAAACATAAAGTATCACGTCGCCCCACCAAAGGTGTCAAGCCACTTCCGCCTGTCCCAGAATACCCCTAAAATCTAGTCAACTTCCGCTACTTCCTCTTAACCGTTGCTGCTTTCTTGGCTCCTTCTTTTCCCAAAAAAATCAAAGCTCATCATCCTCTCACGATCATGATTACACTACACGCACCCTAACAATTTAGATAATTCTTGTCCATGCCGTCATTCATCGTCTCGTCGACGTCGTCGTCGTCATCATCATCACCATCAATCCCACCACCACCAAAAGCAACGCAACAACAACGGCAGCATATTTATTTTTTTATCATGCATCAGTATTTGAGTACATATATCTTCCTTCCCCACACACACACACACATTTTCTACTTGCATTTACATTTTTTTCTTCTTTATTACATCTAATCCATCCAACTGCACACTTTACTTAGAGTAGTGAATAGAGCAACAATAAGGGGGAAAAATAACTAAACAGAAACCAGCAAGAGCATTTTTTTATCATGAGCGTATCAGCTCTAGCCACACCGAAAGAAACAAAAAAAAAACGCAACAGAGAGAAGGGCAAGTAGTCAGTCAGTCAGTCAGTACTCCTTCACACTTTTGCCTTCAGTTTCATTCACTCGACAAGAAGAAGTAAAAGACAAGCACAATGAAAACATTTGCATTGCATATTACATTATCCATGTTCCTCCTCCTCAAATACTCACTTTACTTACTTATTACCTTACTTTTTTTTCTCAACAGCAACCCCAAAAATCCAATAGTATATAAAAATCCAACCGCACACACAAAAACAGAGCTCGTATGTCTTTAAAAAAGGTTTTTTTTACGATTACTTACTTCTTTACTAACAGAGCTCTGTTGCGTTTAGGTTTTTTTATATTTCTTCTTCGTCTATAAGTTAGTAAGTAACTTTAACTGAATGACTTTTTTTTGTGTGAGTGAGAGTGAGTGTGGTTGTTGGTAAAGTGAGTAAAACCAGTAAAGTACACATATTATTACATACACACACACACATCGTCCTCATCATCGCCATCCCAGAGTAGAGATCACATCTCTTAATACATATTTTTTTAACATTTACCAATCACGTTTTGTTAACTAGCTTTGCATCTCCTTGCTTGCTGACTGCAATCTGCATGTAAACTTTATAGAGCACAGCATAAGCTGTTGTATGGACGCATAGAAGAGTTTTGGCTGAGTAAAGTTAAAGGATTATCATTCATCGTCGTCATAGTTTATGTTATAATATTTACGTCGTCATCATAATTTTTTTTTATCAGGCGGACCATGATGATGGTTAGTTTGATGATGATGATATGATTATTTGTGTGCTTCTTTTGCATTGAAATCTCTGTTTTGTTGATGATGATGACGACAGGCTCTCCTGTACATGTCCATACATCTCGCCTGTAACAAGGTTTTTTTTTGTATCATATGTTGTATTTGTGTATGCGAAAAAGAGGAGGAATGATGATGATGACGACGATGAGATGTGAATAATATTGTGATCATGATCATGTTGAGGAGATGACCGTCTAGCCAGCAGCAGCAGAGCAGGGAAAAACACTACTGAGAGTATTGTTAAAATATATAAATGTGTAGTTAAGTAATGTAAAAAAGATAATGATGAAACTCTGCTGGTGGTTGCTGTGGTGGTGGCAAGTGTTGTTGTTAACTTAACTCTTTTTTTTCTCTACTCAACTCTCTGTTGTACTTTGTAGTACTTTGTACTTGTGTGTGTGTGTGTGCCCAGCAGCAGTTGCAGTTATTGTAAAAGTTAAAACGGTCCATCGTTTTATAGAGAGAAAAAAAAACTAACTCTAGAGAGGCAATTTTTGCAGTGTGAAAAATTAATTGAGTGCGCGCTGGTGATGGTTAGTGTAAAAGTACGTTAAAGGATGATGATGCTGATGCTGTTGGGATCAGGGCAAATTCAAGTGTGAGAAAAAGATCATTCATCCTCCTCATCTGTACGCAAAATAATATCGAGGATTTAGTTGTGGAAGAGTGCAGTGGAGTTAGTTTTGCGAGTAATATAAGTGTGCTTTGGTGAAGGTGTAAAAAAAGAGTTAAAATAGTTAAACCTGTATCTATTTCTCCATTTGTACTACTGCTAGTGCTAGTACGGTTTTACTGTTACTACACACACACACGGCTATTATTATTATCAGCAGGATCGTCGTTCAGTTAGTTAACCTAATTTTATTGCTAAAAAAACTGATTGCTCGCTGTGTGCGGAGTGTGAAGGACGCAAAATCATGATGAGGATGATTATGGGAGCGAGGCAGCGATTGGGTTGAACTTGGAATAATATAATAATATACTATTTTGTTTCGTTGATGAACTATACATATTTTGGGAACTTCCTCAGAGATTTTTAAAAAGGAATTCATCATTTATTTCCATTTTTGTTGTGGAAACGGCCGTTTTCTTGAAGGTGAGCTGAGGATCTTGATGGTAAATTTGAATGCATTCTAGACTTAAGTCACATTTTTTATAGCATTTTTAAAATGGTAACGCATGATTCCATTTGTTTTGTATAACTTTTTTGTACAGATTTGAAAGCGCACCGATTGCAATTACATTTTACGGCAACGCATCGCAATAGGAGCCAAAGAGAGAAATTAGTCTTGGTTTTATGTTGCGTATACAATTATGTGAGTAATGACAGTAGTAGCATGAAAAATGTTAGGAGGGATGATGTGGAGGTACTTTAATTGTGAGTGTGTCTTAGAAAGTGGTGGTGATACTTTTACAATTTGATTAATTTTTGGGGAAAAATTTCGGACAAATTTGTACGCTACATTTTTGTGGATCAGTGTTATCCGAAGGGGTGGATATAGACTTGGTTCTTCCATCAAACATTTTTTTGCATCATTCTCCCGAACGCACACCTCTGCAACAATCAATCATCAACCACCACGAGATTCTCACCTGTGATCTTCGTTATGTAGTTTCCTAAAGATAGAGTTTATATATTGAGCTGTTAGTAAAGAGTTGCTGATTTTCAACACAACAATATAAGTTATACTAATAACAATTTTTCGCAGTCCTTCGTCAAACATCGGAACTGTCATTCAGTTGTCTTGATGACAATTATTGCGTGTTGACGTTCTTAATTAATTGGTTCTTAGAACTGTAATACGGTGTACTTGCTATATATGCCTTTGTTAAGTTTTATTGCGAATAGTAATAATAATTTTTATATAGAGAGAGATTGAGGTTTAAAGATGTGGCATCAAATTATTGGCTGATTAGAAAAGAATATTTCAACATAGAGTAGTTTGGACCTACAATAATGAATAATACTCTGCTATAATCGCTACTTTCCTTGTAACAATGTATTATCCTTGTAAATTGGTTCCTTAGTTGTAACTTTGTGTCAAGGGTTTACGTTTCATCAAGAAAATCATTAATTGTTGCGATACTGATAATAATATTAGAATTATATATGTAAAAGGGGCTTACTGGTGAAAAAAACAGACTACACCAATTACGACGCTTTTGTGTTTTAATAGAGTTAAATAATACAAGGGCCATAGTATATTTCACGTTTGACATTAATTCGTTGTAACTTACTGTTGATTAATGCAAAAGTTTATTTTCTTTTAAAAAGTTTTCCGCAACTGTATTCTTGCCAGTATATAAAGTGGTCTAAAAATATTATGAATACATGAGAATTACTTGATGTGCCTCTGTGTCTGTGCAAATTAGCTAAGAATTTCGTGAATGTATGTTAAAATAGTTAAGTAATAATAAGATTACTAAGCCAGTATAAAAGGCCTCACGCCTATTGAACCAAATAATTTTCGACCATTTAAAAAAACTAAACTCTAAAGTTTCTGAGCTCTGCGGCAGCTTTGTTGTTAAAGAAACCTGATTAACTAAATATTCTGGTGGGGCAAAGGCTAGATAAGTATAGGTAATATAGATCATCAGTCAACTAGGTATCAAAGTTAACATTGTAATTAATATTACTCATATTTTTCTATTTAATTGTTCAAACTTCCATTACGCTGCTCACTTTGCGAAAGTAAAAGAAAAAGATATACAATATCAATAATAAGTACATGTAGCCAATCAGAAACCAAATGTCAGTCGCCAAGAATTTAAAGACACAAAGTTGATAAGCAAAGATCCCAATTGTTGTCATGTAGAATGCTACATATTGAAATTACATCACAGTAATCAAAAACTTCTTTTTCATCTGTCACTTCAAGGACTTTTTTTCTAATTTTTGTCTTTTTCTGTTGTTTTTTAAAAGAAAGGATTACGAAACAATAATTATTGTTTTTAATTTTTTGCTGTTGTTCTTGTAACTAATTATACTTGAATGAAACGATACAAGAAAAGACTGATGAGATTATTGTGACTTGAATAACAATGGAGTGTTTATATTAAAAAGAAAGACGAACAAAAATATATTGCACCATATAACACAGAGTATAAGTTCCAATAGATATTTTTATCACTGTTCATGTTGTAAGAGTAAAAAAAAGAGCAGAAAGGAGTAATTAAAATACTAACTAAACATAAGGTTGAAATATTTAAAAGAGAAATTGCGAATAATTCTTCCAATGTATATGTAATTGCAATTTACTGCAAAATAGCTGTTTGTAGCGGTACCAGTTTAGGATAACTTGGTAATAAGCGGAAATTGTCGCAACACTAAATTGTAAACTCACATGATTTCCTACTAACTTGGCCAGACCGATTAGAAATTAGTATTAACATTGTATTTACTCTTGTTTTCTATTTGCGGGTGGCATCCCACCGAATTCTTTTAGGGTTTGTCATCAAGTATACGAATTTTCCGAAAAAGTATTCTTGTTACGCTTCGTGTTAATCTAAATTCAAAATCCGAACCCGTGGAAGTTCTTCGTCTTTGTTTTCAAGTGGTGTCCAACTAAACACCACACCTTTCGGCGCAAAATTTACCTTGATACATCAATATGGCTGGTGCAGGAGGTCGGCCGCCTGGCCATTCTAAAGAATATGATTATTTATTCAAACTGTTGATTATCGGCGATTCTGGTAAGTGAAGGGAAAATATTTAAAATATGGTCTTGACGAAAGTTCAACAATTTTTTTATCTTGAGTGTCAATTGTATTTTTGCTTGCAGGTGTTGGCAAGAGTGCCCTCCTAGTCAGGTTCGCGGACAATGTGTTTTCCACCAATTACATCACAACCATCGGCGTAGACTTTAAGATCCGTACTCTGGTGGTCGACGGCGAACGTGTAAAACTTCAAATTTGGGATACTGCTGGTCAGGAGCGCTTTCGAACCATCACTTCAACGTGAGACAAAAAAATTTATTGTAAAGTTTCTTGTTGCGTTTTTTAAGATTGCAGTCATTTAATAAATTAATTGATTTCGTTGTTTGCAGGTATTATCGAGGTACCCATGGTGTAATAATCGTTTACGATGTTACCAATGGCGAATCCTTTGCTAATGTTAAACGGTGGCTTCATGAGATTGAAACAAATTGTGATATGGTTAACAAGATCCTAGTAGGAAATAAAAATGATGATCCTTCGCGAAAAGTAGTTCTCACTTCGGATGCCCAGCGTTTTGCTGATCAGATGCAAATTAAGCTATTTGAGACAAGCGCTAAGGATAACATCAACGTAGAGGAAGTAAGTCTAGAGTTTTAATTAAATCTATATTTTCTTTTTCAAATAACTGAATGAAAGCGAACTAATTTCGTTGTTCTTTTCATTTTTTCCATAGATGTTCATGGACATCACAAAGCAAGTGCTTCGCACCAAGAAACAGCAGCAAAGTGATGAGCAAAGTAGGCAGGAAACTGTTCGAGTCGGTCAAGGTGGTAGTGCAAACTCGCGTCCCAAGAAAAAGCCAGATTGCTGTTGAAGTCCGCATGTTCTTAAACGCTTTGAAAAAAACTGCAAATTTTCTGTGTATAAACAACAACAACAAATTACTAGTTTATATAAATATTACAGAATATATCTTGTAACTATCAATGTAAAATATTATGATGTATCATGAAATGTAACTACAGCAACATGCATGTTGAGTGTCGCATGCCCTCCTCCTCAATTCTTTTTTTAAAAAAAGAAACAAGTACTCTCCATACTCTAATAATTCAAATTCCGATACAACAAGTATAATTATTACTACAAAAACATGTGTACCAAAATTTCAAGGTATATTTATTATTATATATTGTTTCCTACTACTACTACTATTATCTACAGCAACAACAAAAAACTATTGTACACTTTATATACAGATTGTAACTAAATTCTTAAAGTATGCCTGTGTGAACATGAGTGCATCATGTAGTATGCAATCCAATCTTATATACTTTATTCAGCTAATATTATCCTAAATATATATTCCTACCACTGTTGTTATCATTGTTATATTATTACAATATTACTACTAGTATCATGAAAACAACTATTATAATAAATGCGTTCCAATTTGCGTATTTTTAAAGGGCCCTTGTTGACAATTTCAGTCTATTTGTGCATCATCGACAAAAATAGTAAAAAAAGCAAAAATATTATTTCATTTTTCTACTTAGCTCTCTGCATTTGGTATGCTTTACGCATCATCTCTGAACATTAATCATGCAATGCTCATCGCGGCGGTGCTGCCAGCAAGAGTCAAGTCAAGGGCATTTTCATTTCATAAAATAACGCTAATAATAATGAACTAATACGAAAAAAAATATTTTAGAGAATATCCAAAAAAATATCCAAGCATCAAGTAATCATTACACTGCACCGTACAAAATATCGCCGGAATCCCAACAGAAGAACTTTGTTCTCTTCATTTTTTCTTCATTCTTTCTTCTGATCTCTAGCGCAGCAGTCATTACTATTACCATTGTCAGTAGATAGGTGGTGGTGGTGACCATGCTTGGTGATGTGATGTTCAAGTGGATATTTTTTTTGCTGGCTGGGTGAGAGATGTGTTGCATACGCACTTGTGTTTGGTAACATTTCATCAACAGAAAATGTACTTGTTCTTTAGTAGTATTTGTATTTTGTTCATTTATTATTCATTTTCATTACGTAACCGGCAGAAAAAAAATACAATAAATATTTCACTTTATTTCCACTCATCTCACGTTACGCTTTTTTTTGTACAAAAAAAAACAACCACAGAATTGCAGACGTACACGAAATATGCATGGGAAAATGAAGAAGGATTTGTTTTCTGATGGAATGGAATGAATCTCTGGCGAGTTCTCCCTCTCTCTCCCTGACTGTTGTGAGTGCGTTTGAGTTTGTTCGGTGCACTTGCCTTAATATTGTAGCAATCTGACTGACAAGTGACCAGAAGACACGGAGGAGTGAAGTGGAAGAGGAGAAACCTTATAACATTTCATTGCATTTGCGCTGCTCGCTCATTCATAGGTTTCATTTAAAAATCCCATAATATTATATAACACGCAGAGCATAGTTTTTCGTTAGAGAAAAAAAATGTATCATCTAGTCAACTTGAAAAGAAGCAGATCATTACAATTTTTATCAAGATGTCCGCTAGACTTTACCAGACATGAAACATGCTTTCCTTTAATTTATGTTGAGCTTAATTCCAAATCGACTTCAATCACCTTTCTGGTCCCATTAACATTGCATCGTCTGTGAGTGCAGTACTTTATTACATATTGATGTTAACGTAGTAAAAAAAGTCCACTCAAAACTTTACTCTGACTTTTTATGAACCCAATTGCAAGTTGCAAGGTTGCCTGCATTAAAAAAATACAGAAGAGGGTGAACCAAGGGGCGGATATTTAATACACCAAAGCCATGCAAAAGTTTTTACCTCGGTAATAATCTTGCATAATGTCAGCGCACACAACTTGGCTAGTTTAAATAGATATGCCGAGATATTAAATATGCATATGCTTTAGAAAAAACGATAGTGATCCCAAAAGAAAGAGTAGAAGAGAAGACGCATAATATCGTATTAGTTTACCTAGGCATATTATTTTTGTTACAGTGTCGACTCGTTTCTTTCCAAGAATCACACACTGTGAATTTTAATCTGATATTATTTCACCCATCTAACTATAATGTTCATGGCTGATGCTCGCTAGTCACGAAAAGAATCCTCATGACTGCCAGGATGGCTAGTGAGAGAAGGAATCAAAAGAAACAAATAATAAAAAAATGTGTTGCTCATTTGACTCGTCATCCCACATGACAACGACATGTGCACTGTTTGTAAACTTATAACATCATCATTATTATTGTCTGTGTGGTGCCCTACACACACGGCTCTCTGCTTTACTTATAAATACATTACAAATTACAAATATTTTTTCAGCGTTCCATGGACACTACTATTTGTCGTTTTTACCATCATCGTCCACAGACAAGTTTATTACCGTCACCCAAAACGCCATAGAAATGCCATTCAAAAACACTGACTGGATTTTTCATGAGCCTAGCTGGTCTAATCTTGTTACCTATTCCCATTCATTGACAAAATGGTAATAGTAATTGAAAATGAATAGAAGCCCCATAAGATAGCAGTCCCAACTCACTATAAAACGGAAAACCTCAAAAAGATGACAGCTAAAATAATTTCATTAGTCTCACGTCACCCCGGGTAACGGTAGCCGAATGACCAAGCAAGGTAGTAATAATCTTGAGAATAATGCATGGAATAAATCTAATCATGTTTGATATCAAGTATTAATGCAATGGTAAGCGAAGCGGTTTCGGACAATGGCTTTTCCTTGTTTGGAAGATTGTCATCATTGAGACCTGCGGTTATGATTAAGTTTACGACGGTAAAAAAATATGTTATGGAATGTGTGCAATTAATAAGGTTCAGTTAAAATTGTTTTGTAATAAAGTTAGAAAAAAGGGTAATCGGTATTAACGCGAGATAGCAAGCATTCCGATTGCCCCTATGTGTATAGGCGCTCAAACTTGGCGGTACACTACTGCACGGCAGCAGCCGTCTTCATTGGTCTCATTGCTACACAAGCACTCATCATCATCTCAAACACGAGAGTGTCTTGCCATTTTTAAAGTAATTAAACTTGTGATTTGGTGTGATTGTGCAATGTCAGAGCACTATTTTGTTCATTTTTAATCACTGATTACGTAGTTATCTTCAGTTTTATTCTAGGCCGTTCCTGTGCCCTGAAATTTGAGTTTAAAGACAAAAGTAGTGTCAAATCCATTTAAATATGTACATTTTTGTCATGTCTTTAAACTCAAATTTCAGGGCACAGGAACGGCCTAGAATAAAACTGAAGATAACTACGTAATCAGTGATTAAAAATGAACAAAATAGTGCTCTGACATTTCACAATCACACCAAATCACAAGTTTAATTACTTTAAAAATGTCAAGACACCTCTCATGTTTGAGATGATGATGAGCGCAGGTGTGGTAGGGGCAGTTCACATATCACGTCATCATTTGCGGGTGGGTGGGGTTCCCGGTCGGTAATGCTAAAGGGGTATCTCGTTAATGTTAAAGGGGTACCTGGGTGGGTCGAAATTTACCGAATTTTTGATGACATAATATATGAACAGTCCCAATGAGACTAATGCAGACGGCTGCTGCTGCCGTGCAGTTGTGCTGGCGAGCACACAAACATCAACACAGGACAGCTGATGTAATATGCTCTTAAACAAGATTAACTCCCCCCGAGCATAATAAGTTTATTATTATTAACATTACCTAGCGTTTATTAATGGTTATGGAATTGGGTGGATGGATGCTGATGATGGAGCATGGATATATGGCTCTTTGATGATTATGGTTCTTGGAAGGAACTTGGAAATGGAATATTATGTGGAATCTAATATCTATAAAAGTACTGCACGCCTCATTCGTCTCCCCTATCACCCCAACGAACGACATTTGTTTGTTGCTGAAGACTGTGAGGCGACTCCTCCGAGGCCGCTGCTGTTGCTGCTGCTTTAACTTGTCACAAGAGAGAGAGAGATGATGATGATGATGATCGTGTGATGGTATTTGAGGATGGCATACCCAAAACTGAACAACAACGGAAATGAGTGCAATCGGAAGCGAGAAAGGAAAGGAAACCAGAAGCAGACCAACAACGCAGGCAGGCAGAGAGGCAGATGTGCTGCTTTAGTTGCTACAACAAACGGTGATAGAGGAAAACGCACTCACACAAGCTTCCATCCCATCATCATCATCGTCGGAAGGACAATATGGCGTTGGGTTGAGTGGCAGAGTTGTAATGGAAAATGAAGTGAGGAGAACGAGAGTGAGAGCAGCAATCTTTTTTCGCTGGGAAGATTCTTCAGATGAAAATCAGCAATTCAGCAGAAGCGTAGCTGCTCTGGTACAAGAATATTATGTAGTTACGCAATAGTTGGAACTTTTGTAATAGAACGGGGGAGATTGAGAAAAAGGCTCTTGCGGACTTTTAGTACAAGAGACAAGAAGGCTGACAGAGGAAGAAAGTGTCAAATCTCCGACCACCTCAACTCAGCCCATCACTGTATTAAAATGTGCATGGAAATGATGACATGGGGACCATTAGAAGGCACCAATCATGAGAGAATGGGAAAAGGAAAGACTGTTCCATAGTATCCATTTCATATTCTTTATCATCATCATGACAAGAATAAAAAAAGAGTTGCCTTTTTCAGATTATCGGATTTGATTAGACAAAGCAGGAACTCTGTCTATTTACACTTAATAATCTATTCTACAAGAAATAAATGCATGTATGCGTACGGAAACGACTGATTTTCTTTTCGTCGAAAACAGCAGAAATGTCATTGATGATAACACATTTTTTAGTCAAGATTGGAACTGCCACGCTTGCAATAATTTACTAGACTGTTTGTCGAGAATGAAAATCATTTTAAAAAATCCTTTTCTAGAAAGTAGAATGAATGTGCTCTAGATTGTCGTTTAAAAAAAAGATGCATATGCTTCTGTGATTTCATCCCTCTTTATAGATTATATAGCAACAAGCCAGCACGGCAGTTAGTTAATCACCTCTGCTTACTGCGCACTCCCACCACTGCTACGGTCGGAATGAAAAGGGCATCAACATGATCATCTTCAGCAATTTGAAGTAATTGAGATAGAGACCATCATATTATTCTAGTTTGCATGGATGAACGACTATGCAGCAGGAGCATATATAAATGGGTGTCCACTATTATTTGACTAGCACTCCACCACCATACCCTCCCATCACCATCATCATCATATCTCTCTCTCCATTGACATTGTTTTTCATGTCGTCTGTGACTCTCTGATAAAAAGACCTTGTCCTTTTCGTCAAACAACGACCGTCATCCTCATCATCAGAGACGCTGAGAGGCCTGGCGCTAAAAGATTTTCTGCAAGAGCAAAGAAAATCATTCAAGCTGCAAAAATATTTTTCCATACTTCACTGCTCGTCCTCCTCCTCTCTCGCAACATCATCGTATCACCATCATGTTGTTTTCATGTCTATTTTTTTCACAGCAGCAGCATCAGCAGCAGTGGCATAAAAAATATATAACGAATGAATACACTGAATAGTGAATGAGCGTCACTCCAACATCTTTCACAGCGTTCCAAAAAAAATATAACAGAAGGTTTTTTAAAACTTAAAGCGTATCTTCTTTTTAAGGGGAAATATGTACTTTATGATATTTGCTTTGTTGCCAATCTAATGAACAATATGAGCACAGAGAAGGAGGAGAGAGGATGTGCGGAAACCATATTCGTGGTTGTTGGTACTGCTGCTGCTGTTGCACTGGCTATTTTCATGTAGGTATTTATCATCATCATCATCATCGCCATCATCACCCTACCTTTTTGTGCTCAAGCTCTTTTCTTTTCTTCACGTTCACATATTCCTTCTCATTGACTTTACATTTTTTGTTATGCATGCTTGCTTCGCTTCCTCTCTGGCTCAGCTCGGGGTTTATTTGGCTCTTTTCTTCTCGTACATACATAAAAAATAAGTACATTCATTCAGCAAAGAGCTGTTGTTGTGATGATATGTGTTGTGTGTCGTGAAGGAAGATGCTCCTATTCTTATATTCTCATCGCTACTACTATTACTACTACTACTTGTATATCGCATGATGATGATAATAATATTTGCTGTTGTTGTATTATTATGCCATATAACCATGCCTGGCAAATATATAAGAAGAGAGTCATACGCATCAGCATGATCATCTCATCGGGTTAATTCTCACCGACGTCGTTATACCTTCAGGCTTCTTTTTTTTCTTTAACACCTTCCAACTCTTGGAGAATGGAAATGTTCTGTTTCTCGTCGATTCTTGTGTTCAGGTGCCAAGGCTACAACAGAGTGTAGTAAAAAACTGAACAGATTCATGGAAGAAATTTTTATAGAGGTAGTATCATTTTTCTTTCAGGTGCATACACACGGACACGAACAAAAAAAACATTTCGCTCTTTGCCCCAAAAGTATACTTATAATAATAACTTTACATGATCATGGTCTTGGTAGCAATGGCAGAAGCAGCAAGCTAGCAAGCAAGCATTTCTTCATCACGATAATTATCTTTTTCTTGCGAGCAAGCTTAACTGAAAAGTCAACCAGAATTGAGTTTGACAAAGTTGTGCACTGCATTGGTTTTGGAGGAGGAATGGCAGTGCTCTGACTTTTTGTGTGAAAATTCTCTTCAAGTTGAGGGAGAGAGAGAAGGAGGAAAGAGGAAAACAGTAAGTTTAAGTGTAAGTAGTTTTGCCTGCACAAAAGAATAATGTCATGCTACATGTAACACCGTGAAAAACACCACACTGCCACCACCACAGGAGTTACAGCGTTCACAAAAGGCTCCTTTCAGATAAATGTTTACTGCCTAATAATAATAATAATAGTAATACTTAGTTACACACATTTTTTTACACGATCCTATCCTCTTCTCATCAAAATGTAGTGTGCTTTTGCTACTACTACGTATCATCCTTCACTGCAAAACTGAAAAGACTATACGACTCTCTCTCTCGTGTAGCTTCATGTAAATCTGCCTTATTGTCTCTCTGTCTGTGTGACTGAACTCTCAGTCATTCGAACTGAAAAAAATACTAAAAAAACTATTCTGCTCTCTTCGACGCTCTCTCTCACTCATTCTCTTGTTATTCTTCTCTCTACTCTACTACACAGACACAGAGAGAAAAAAAAAGTTATTCAGAGGAAGCACGGCAGTGAGTCGGTATTTTAGGGTATTGTTACGTTTTTAATCCTTTCCACTACCAACTCTACATACATTGCACAAACCAACTTTGTTCCTTCTTTTTCCTCTTCTGCTCATTTTCATTTCATTTTCGTTGTCATTCTTGATCATGATCATCATCATCACTATATACTACTTATTATTATTATCATCATCATCATCCTCACCACTACTACCACGATAAAGCAGCATTATGCAATTGAATAATATGTGTGCTTTTGTGTTGCTCCGCACTTTGCATAAAATTTTTCGCATTGTTCGGGCAAAACAGCAGCCTCCTCCTTTTACTACTACGTATCATAATATCATTATAATAAGCAGTAGTAGTAATAGTAATATCTGATAGATGAACGGGAGGACTTTGCAAACAAACTTATTATTATTATGCTGCTATTAGCGTAGTAAATAGAAAGATAGCATATTCTAACTACCTTTGCCTTTTTTACTATTATTGCCGCTATTGGATATCACTCACTATCTCCAAAAAAATGATTATTATGGGATCTATAATGTCTTTCGGGCAACATATCACATTGCATTTCTATAATATAACCAGAGTGACTATTGTTGTGAATGAGTTGGTATTGGAAAAAAGGAAAAGAAAGACGATGTATTATGATATGATGGTATGATGGCACAATGCGCTAATCCATAGAATACATGCATATATACGTGCCACAATGATGATGACGATGACGACGGCGATTCCCTGCTGCTTCGTCTTCCTCTCTTCTTCACAGTTTTCTTCTTTTTTTGGTATGTATGCATAATGCAATGCTTGAAGCGTACACGTTGAGGTCGAAAAGAATGAGAAAAAGGATAAACGTACAGGGTAAATATTGCAATATGCAGCAAAAACCATGGCCAGTCATGACGATGATGATCATCGCCACCACCGCCATCGCTCCATATCGCAGTTATTATTATTATGATGCCATCATCCTAGTCATCACGAGATACTGAGAGGGACGATCAACGATGAGAAAAAATGAGCGTGAAACGATGTGGGGAACAGAGGAAAGGGAAGAAAAGAGCAAAGACGACGTAGGTAAATAGTATATAGGCTCACAACAACGCAGAGAGAGGAAAAGGAGCATTCATTCTGTAATTCGTGCAATATGACGACGACTTATGATGATCATGTCGATGTGAGCATTCCTGCATGCAGTCAAGCAAACATACGAAAAAAAGCACAATATCATCCTATTATATTTTACCACCACACATACCACCACAATATGCGTACTAACCATATTGTAAGAAGTTAATATATAATGTTCAACATTGCAATGTCAGGGAATTCAGCATCATCGTTATAATCATCATGTTAGCCACAACTTAAAGTTAAATGTTCCATCAAGAGAATGAACGTTACAGGGGGATGATTTTTTTCGAGGGTGCAAAAAAAGATAACCCAAAAAATGTGCTCCAGTATAGGACTCCAAGAAAAAAAAACCTTTTTCTATCAAACTAATTTCAAACTATGGCTAACATTTTTATAGGTAGCTATATTTTTACAAGTAGGTATGTAAATAGGCACATTATTGTATGCATGCATTCCAAAGAGCATTCTTGTGCTGATGATGATAAGCAGCAGAAGTAGTGGCTTGATGATGACGATGATGATGATGGTGATGCATTCGCATGGATTATTGGAAGAGCTCTCTCTCTTTCTTTCTTCGCTGGGATCTTGACGACGATGGAGCCCTTGAAAAAAAAATTCTTCGGCAGCCGTAAAAACAGCGACCATCATCATGAGAGGACTGAGAGAGAGGACGTCGATAAAGGCAAAAAAAAATAAGTTAGAAGTAAACCAGCAGACGAGGAGCCGTCGGTTCTTTTTTTTCTGTGTGTTATGTGTGGTGGCAGGCGAGGTACAAGAGAGAGCAGCGATGCGATGGAGTAGAGAGAATAGAAAATAGCATGCCTGCATGCATGGCATCGTCGTCGTCGTCATCATGATCATCATCATCATCAACAACATCACCGCCGCGCTGTACTCTAGTAGTCGCCGTGGTCGGTGTAGTAGTAGTAGTAACGTAACGTACATCTCTAACAGTCTACTTGGCTATACACAATATTTTTTTGCTTTTTATTCAGTTACCATTTAGACGTCGTTCGAGAAGAGACTCTGTCTGTTTGTTGGGAGAGCGTGCTTGTCTGTTGTTTGTTTCTGATGAGGACGACGCCAAGACAAGAAGGAGAAGAAGAACAAGTGGAGTTGCAGCAGCAGTAAAGTTAGTAGCAGGAGAGCGCAGCGACGAAGAACGCAGCGCAGTTGTATTTTTCAAAAGTATATTTCATAGGAAACGCGAGCGAGGAGAGTAAAATATTATTTTAATACACACACATACAAGAATAATAAGAAAAGCATGCCTTGTTTATCTACACAAGTGGACAGCAAAAGTTACTCAACTTTTTAATGAAAGAAGACAGTTGAATAGATTAAAATCTCTCAAGGAATTTTGCCTAAAATATATATTATATCATCATCTTCATCCTGATCATTTTGATCGTTGCGTTGCGATATTGTGTAAATGCTCATGGTATGCTAGTAGAAGGACTATCATTATGGTTAATGGGATGACAGGAAGATCAGCAGCAGCAACGGAGCAGCAGTAAAAAGGAGGATTCCAAGAAGTAGTAGAAGACGAAAGAGAGAAAAAAAGTGCATGTGAGTGTTTGGTGGTGTGAGGGAAATAGAGAGAGAGAGAGATGCGAATGTCGTGTGTTTTTTGATGCAACCAGCAAAAAGCCTAGTCTTTTGATGCTGCGGTAAGCCAGCCAGTATCAAGACAGATTCAGACAACAAAGGAGCAAATAACAGAGTGGAACAATCCAAGTTTTGTAACAGAACGCGAGAGATTAAGTGCTGCTGACAATTTTCATGTGGCTCGTCAGTTTAGTTGAATTGGAAAAGGAAATCGGTACTAGGAGGACAATAACAATATATCATTCATTCTATCTATCTCGCAGTTGAAATATATTGCTGTGAAGCTATACATTGTAAAAGCGGTCTATCTTGTCAAGTGATATTTAAATTGTCAACGAGTGCATGTTGATTTGAAATCTGGAGGAACAAGTTGAACAAAAAAATATATACTACTTTTTGCAAAACTGAACAAAACGAAAGAAAGTGAGTGATTTGCCAATAATATGTAAATCTTGTTTTTAAAAGTATGTAAATTTTAAATGTTTTATTCAATTTGGGGTTCATAATATAGAACAGTACTACTGCATTAGTTTTATAGGGACATGAGCAGGTCGTTTGTAGAGATAAAGCAGAGAGATATTAAAGTCAAGGCTGGAGAAAAGGGTAACTGGCACGATGATATGGTGGCGGCGGTGGTGGTAACATGATGGTGATGAGAGGAGCCACGTGAGAAAGCACAAGAATAAAAGGGAGGCCTCTGGAGAAAGCTATACGAATACGCTGAGGAAAACACAGCAAGTGTGATGTTGTCATTGTCCTGCTGCGTGTGTGTGTCTCCTGTCATGAGAGCTTTCTTCTCTCTCTCAAAATGCTGTTGTTGCGATATTGCGAGTGGTATTATATTTTTTTCCCTCGCGGTATACTACTGGACATTGTAACGACATTAAGTTAAGTGGTACATGAGAAAATACAAGAGCAAAATTTTATTTCTTTATGCCTGTTCCCTTCTTTCATAAGATGCATGAAATTTTTTGCAAAAAAAAAATTAATTGTTAATGAGAAGAATTACGTGTCACGGAGAAACTTAATGAACATGCCAAGAAGAAGAGATGAATTTAAAAAAGAATGTGAGAATGGCGGTTATGGTGATAGTAGTGGCCATATAATGGAAGCAGTGCCGCTGTCACGCTGACAGTGAAAATAGTCAGACAAATAATTAGATTATTAGTATACTGACAGGACAGAAGGAGAATCACTTTTGGAAAAGTAGCAGCGTAGCATGCATTTGTTTTTGATGTCATTGTCGTTGTCCCTCTCTGTCTTTTGTATTTTTGTGCGTGTTTTTCTCTCTCTGGCTACCGTTTAGACGTTTAGTGCAACTCCGTTTCGATGATAGAGGAAAAACTTAATTATACTAATTAAGTAACTTTTACATCACAAAAAGCAAAGAATGAGGAACGGACATGATCATCATCATATCCTCGTAAAAAGGGAATTAAAAGAAAAAAAGAGGGTCATTGGTCGACATGTCGTTTGTCGCTGTTTGCTTTGCTTTGTTTGAGCAAAAGTGCAAATGTACGGCTTGTTTCACTCCTCCTCCTCTCATTTTCTTCGGAATGAGTGGAGCGGAACAAGAGAGCAAAAAGTTGACTTTTTGGATGGCTTGTCTTCGTCCACAGAAAATACATACACATTATATCACCACCACAACATCTAAAGTAGTATATCATATTATCCAACAAGCCATGTTTCGTTTTCTTCTTCTTCTTCTGGACTTGGACACTTGCTACTGTACGTTTTATTTTCACTTGGTTGGCGTTATTTTTCCTTGTCCAAACTAGCTCGGTTGTTTACTGCTACCACCACGCTCATGATGGTGATGACAAATAGGGTAAACTGCGTCTGACATTTCTGTTTCTACCAGAGAGAGAGAGTTAGAACAAGGACGACACAAGCGATACCAATAAGTTACCGTAGAGAAAATCTGGTCACACAAAACGGCAGTACAAGAAATATAGACTGTGATGAAAATCAAAGTGATTCTCATAAATTATCCATACGTGATATCATTTTCATCTTGCTTGTCATCATCATCCACATAATCATTCCGAATAAAAAAATGTACTTTTAATGGTTCGTAGTGGCAAGGGATATCTTAACTCGTTTCGCTACTGACGACGATAGCTCTATGGATACGGTTGATAGTAGGAAGAATAAGGAAATCCATTTAAATTTGTGTGCATGTGTGTGTAGGTATGGATGTATGTAGATAGGTACATATACGCTCGTTGGTGGATGTCAAGTGAACCTACTCAACTGATGCAAGTAGAACGGAAAAGTGACACGGGAAATTTTTCAGGAAAAGTTGAACCAAACAGAAAAAAACAACGTATCCCCTGCTCATACTTTACTGTCACTCGCATATATAGGTCTACTACTACCAGTACACATACTAGTCGGGATAGAGTGTCGTCATCGAAACCAATTTTTTTAGAAGAGAGAAAGAGGAATATTGAGGAAAAAATCTCAAGAAGGCCAGGAAAATCTCAGAGGAAAAGCGCTCGTGTAGAGTTTTGTAAGGAAACTTCTACACAAGGATCACATACGTACGAGAGAGAAATCAAGAAATTTCTGTACATTTTATCATCATCATCATCAGGATCAGATTAAATTATCTTATATATCAAATATTGCACACTACTGCCAGCCCTGTTGTTACTATTATACGGAATATATATACATTTAAACACATTTATTGCAAGATCCCACTTTGCTCCTTACTACTCTCCACTGCCACTCTTTCTGATCTCCTGAGCACCTGTCAACTTCCGTCATCTTTCACGTCACCACATCATCACCGCAGGAGTATTTTTTCCCATCTTTACAGAAAATCCAACATCCACACTAAATAGCTATATAGTATTAGGTACATACATACATATATTCATGTCATACTTTTCATCTGTATAGGTACTAAATGTAGCCCAACTGCATACTCCTACTACAATGTATTATTACAATATCTCGTTTGTTGGTAATTTTATTCGAGAAATTTGCATGTTGTGCAAGAGATCAACAAAATGTCGAGTAAAGCCATGTGCATACCCATTTACTATCAACAATACGTTATAAATTTTTTTTTTGAAACAGGACAAAAAACACATCATAGGCTTTAAACTGTATACTCTATAAAACAGTATAAAACTGTTTCCATCATCATCCGCAGTAAAGATACATGCATCACATCACATCATATGAAAATGCATGGAAGCATGACTCGGGTTGTTACAATAAATTGCTTTCGTGGCGGTGGTGACAGTGGCGATGATGGTGATGGTGTGCTGATTCCATAATCTATTTCGCACTCTCTCTCACTCCTGTCATAACATGGGTAGTTGTAGTACAAGTTGCATCCGCATTGCATATTATACAAAACTCAATATAATCAGAAAATCACAGAAGATGAGCAGGAAGAAAAATTTATTTCAAGGTTTAACGCATTACTTATTTTAGGTATCTCTGTATTTTTATATTAAAATTATTTATTGTCTGTTTCTTCAGTTCAACCAAAAATATTTTGCACGCGTATATCTACATAATTCAAGCATTATGATTTGCAAGTTCAACTTTTCACGCACACACACAAAAGACGATAATATATTACAATGCTCACCGTTGTACATTATATAGATTTTTTTTACCGCCGCGCGCGTCGTCATCAACGTCAGGTAAAAAAGCTCATCATGTTTATTTATACATGCAGGAGGAAGGGAATAAAGAAAGAGCAGCAGTGGTGGTAGTCACTGATTTATGTTTCAGGATGAAAAAGAGGAATAATTTAACACAGAACGACAGAAAATTTGTACAAAGTACATTTCGTTGTTTTTTTTAATTTTCTCGTTGTTGTGCTCTGATAATAAATGGAACGGGACTATCGACTGTGGAGACGTCACAAATCAAAGCACATCAACTGTATCCGCAGATGATTGTTATCGCAGAGTTTTTTTTACAACAAGTCCGTTAAGTGGTGATGTTGAATGATGACAATGCGTAAAACTTTAAAAAAAAAGATACGTAAAACATGACTGCGAAGATATATATAGCAGTTAGTTTGTCAAGTGAAGCGAAAGAAATAAAGGAAAAAAAAGACGAATAGCTCTCTTATTATGTAAATGCGGATATTTTATTTTTCTTCGCGACTGCACAATCATGTTGATCATCAAAATTATTTTTTTATTAGAGAGACTTGTCAGCTTCTTAACAGTATTATCGCTCGGCGTTTGAGGATTGGTGGAAAATGGTAGTAGTCATCAAAGGAATTCATCCGTTTTGGAAATTGAAAGCTTGTTCATAGCATTCTCGCACTCAAGTCTGATCTGTTTAGCATGAAAACATAAAAAAAGGCATACAACACGGCGGAAGAGGAAGAAACCTTACGTACTCACTTATCTCCTCCAGCTGCTCGTTGTCATTTCTCCAGGGAGAAGACGTATATAATGCAATAATAGGAGAATAAAAAAACACGCTCCTGAAAAGGCACACACACAGCATGGGCTTAAGTTGTGTGAAAATACCTGTTTTCTCTTGTTGGGAAGGTGAAGAGGCGGGTGTTAATACTGCTGCCGCCGCCGACGCTGCCGCTGCTGCATGCTCTTTTTTGGTTTATTTGTGCAAATCCATTTTGATCCAGGCGGAAAATGGTGGAAAAAGGCATATCAGTTGTTTTCTCCAGAGACTTGTTTCTTGTCATCACTTGCATCGTCAACGACACGTTTCTGTAGCTTTTGGTGGCGGTGGTGTAAAAGCTACATATAATATTGCACACATGAAATAGACAAAGACAGGTGGCGATGATGATGATGATGATGCGAGGTAATGATGAAACACGCACGCAAACCCAGAGCTTTCTAAGGTTTCCCTTTCCGTCATATCACAAGTCAGTTAGTGTGAATACATACATATGTACATCATAGCTTGCATTATTCACACTAAATATATAGGTAATCCTTTTGCCGGCTTCCTTCCTTCTTGATTCTATTTCTAGTTTTTTTTCTGAGCGAGGTGAGGAGAATGACGACGACGAGAATAGAGAGTCGTAATGGCAATAATGATAATAATTCTGTACTAATCGCATTATAACAATGGTAAGTCAGCAGCCAACTCAGCGATTCATGTAGTCACTCTTGTTATATTCGAAAATGTATCCGGAATAGTCATACGAGTGACACCATTTTATAGAGAAAGATGTGTCGTTTTTATAGCTATAGGGCAAGGAAACCAAAGCAATAGTAGATGTGTAACGGCTCATCAATAACGTGAACTTTGTTAGTCTAAAATGCTGCCATACAACTGACAGCGAGCGTCGTATTACAAAAATGCACTACCATAAATTTATTTTACGTTTGTCTGTTTGTCCACTGTCTAATAGTATGTGGGGTAACTAGATACACATATGTATCAGTTTTTTGGAGTCCTAAAATAAGTTATCCAAAGTGAAATTGCTATCTAGTTATAGATAGTTTTAAAATCACTGCAATTAGTATTTCAAGTACAATTGCACTGACTATTACAAGTACATCAGCACTATGAAACTATCAAATTGTCATTGCCTATTAAATATAATAGCCACTACATATTTTTACATTACGGAAATTATTGATTTGATATTTATAGATTAATCTTGTACTCGGAGCAAGAAAAGGAGGTGAAGTAGCCCACCAGCAACACACTGACACCTCTCTGCTTATCCATTCATCCTTTCAATATCGTTTTCTTCTCTCGAGTGAAGAAGGTGAACTCAATTCAGGAAGTTTAGGTCCTTTCATTGACGTTTTCTTGGCTCCGGAAAACAATTTGATAAACTTTCTTCCAAACAACACCTACACAACTACGTTACTGTGTATTATATCCCTATTGCTCCAGCTCCACTGTCCATTTGCGATAACTGTCGGACGGAATCAGTTTCCTCCCAGAGGAACTCACCACCGGCCAAGGACAAAAACGTGTGAAAATAGTGCAGTAGTAGTGTGCTCGCTCTCTGTCGACGCTCATGTTTTGATTTTTACCTTTCTTGAAAGGCATACAAGAAAACTTTGATTCTACTTTTTGCTAAATTGGATTGGATGGGAATGTGTCCTATGGAATCTTGAATGTTCTCTTTTTTATCGTCTGCGTACCATCTCTACCTTGTGCTTTCGGCAGAGCCAGCAAAATTGGTACGAATCAAGGGAAACTCGGGACGATGCTGTTGATGGGAAGATATTTTTCAAGATTCTCCACATTATCGTGTTCGTCGTGTCTCTGTTTTTTCACATGAAACTATTGTTGTTGTTGTTGGTGCAACAGTGATTTAAAGTTACAATATATTAGCTCAGTATAGTAAAATATATATATAAATCTATACACATTCCTATATTTCGTAGAGAACAGCGAAGAAAGTGTGTATCAAAAATCAATTCAAGTGTGTTTCCAGTTGAAGTATTTGAATTCCAGATTGTTGTGGACATTGCCGGAAATTGGAGAAAACTTGGTAAGTGAGAATTCAATTCAATTTAAAAATTGTAAATATTTCTAACACAAATTGGTTTTATGGGTTGGACAAATTCTTGATCAATAACAATAAAATCTTATTTGCTTAAAGCACACAATATATCCACCATGTAGTAGTTTTATACTTCTTGCCGCATTACAATTACATGATACAATTTCTTGGCAAATCATGGCAATGAAATTGGCAAAAAAACGGACGTTGTTATTACGCAATTATGCCTTGTTGATAAGTAACGCAATAATGCTTCATACTTATCTCATGTAAGCAGTCCATTAACATAGGTTCATAAGCACAGAATAATCTATCATTTCATGTTCATCTGCTGCAATTACCATTAATTACACTTATTCGATCCTATCTGTTCCACGAAGTCTTGCGTAATCGGTACGTAAAAAATGAATCCAGCTCGTACATATCTTGATGACATTGCGCAGTGCGTATTTCTTCCTCATTTAATCAATCATGTCTCCTCTTTGATCATTTTTTTTCTATCCTGCTGGCCAACCGCAAATAAGAATGACACCTTTACCGTTTACCGAAGGTGAACCTTGACTATAGTTATTATTACATATTACAATCACATCATTGGTGCCAAAATAGAAGAGATTAAAAAACGCTTGAAAAACTTAAAAGAAAACATGCATGCCTTTCTATACATCTTTTATTATCCCTTTTTAAAACCAAAAAAACCACGGGAGTTACGCAACACAAACTATAATATCGCATCAATCACCTACCACCACCTAGCCCACAAGCAAAGAAGGTTCTTTTCAACTAATTGGATAATGTTATCAAGTCGAGGTCTTTTTTTAATGGTGGATGGCAGTTGTAATTGCAACTATGCTACCACCACCACGAAACGACTCTTAACTCATCTAGACTGACATGCATGGTAACAAAGTCGCAAGAAAAGTCAAATCACAGCAGCGCAATCATTTACCCCATCACCACCGGCACCAAACAAAACAACTCACGATGCAGTGGCACATTTACCAGTAAACTGCCCCCATGCATGCTGTCAATCAAAAAACATTCTTGAACAACATATAACACACATTTTTTTACAACATTTTATGTTTACATGCGTGCGTCTCTTAAGTCTCTTTCTTCGTAAACAGGTAACGTCGTAGTAATATACATAGTATGAATATTTTGACATTGCTTCGTATTCAATTGTCCAAAAGACAAAAGAAAAAGTGCAATTTTGGGCTTAGTTTTTTGTTTTAAATAAAATGAATACTATATAAGTATTATATATTGTGACGGATTGTATGTGTGTGTGCAGATTTCAAAATAATTTAATATGATTGCATGCTGTGAAAATTTTGCAATGAAAAGGAAATCAATTTGAGTTTTTATTGTACCATCATCAGCAACACGAACGCACAGAAGGAGGACGTGGAAGAAATAAAAAAATAAAAGACGTTTTACACTTTTGTGCTGATTTTACTAACTGATAAAGGTGTTTTTTATACCTGCTTATCATCACCGTTATTTAATTCTCTTACATATGCAAACAACAAAGTAGAGTATGTGTGTATGCAACTTTTTTTATCTCAATTTAGAATGTTACAATAAAATGTTTTACTTCCAGGAAAATAATCATTCGAAAGTGATATAATGATGATAATATGCGCATATCGAGAGTATAAGCTCAGCAGCAGTCAACATTCTGCATGCACAATTACGTTTCAATAATATCAAATGACTGCCATTACTCCCGTCATTAAAAAAGGATCACACAGAAAGCCTTCAAGACTAATTGTCAGAATAAAACTCAAAGACATACTTGTATTGCCTACTCTCGCACAAAGCAACATGCTTTACACTGTTATGATTTATCATGATAATCCTCCTCATCATCACTTTTTATTTACTTTAGCTGCTCCCTGGCAAATGTATGTTAGCAGAAGAAACAACATAACCTTTATAATTCATTTATTATTGTCAATTATTGTAGTGTTTGTCTTTTCATCAAAACATTAAGTTTCCACATGTGCGTCTCCTCCTTCATAATCCTTCATCTTCTTCCTTCTCCTCCTGCTCCTTCTTCTTATTCTTCCAAGGCAAAAAAATATGAGTCAGCACTCCTCAGCAAGCAGAGTGACAAGAAGATGTACAAGAGAGCAATTTTGTAAATATATAGGTACTATATTTGTACACAAAATCCTGTGCCTACACTCCACTCACTCACACACAAGGCATTTTAATTTTTAAAATCTTTTAGCAGAGAAGAGTGTGCTACCACCACTCCTGACGATAGCATTATATATTTTTTATTTTTTCCTAAGGACAACGTAACGAATGACGAAATAAATAAATGGAGAGGCGCAACGAGAAGATAGAAGAGAAGCGTATCTATCTCTCAGCGATAGAGGTATTTTTATTTGCACACATAAAGCTAATTTCCGCTCATTTACCTTCATTAAAATGTCAAACGTACATGGTAAATACAATACGTTACTCTATTCACAGTCTCTTTTGTCAACCACCCAATAATAAACTGAGCACGGCAACAGCAACAGCAGCAGATCAGAAAAAAAAATGTTTCGTTGTTATTTGTTGCAGGATTGATGATGATGATACTGCTTGTGGGCTCAGCGTTTTTTCATAAGTCTTAGCTCTAGAAATAGATAAAAAAGAGTTTGTAGTGATGGCTGCACTATTAAAACCGCTTGTATTAAAACGTTAAATGTAAAGAGAGAGAGAGAGTGAGAAACAAGCAAATTTGCGCTATTATGAGTCGCGAGGACCAGCAAGCCAAGATAGAAACTAAATACCAATACGGGCGTATGTACGTTATCTTGAAAACAGAAACAAATTGTTCATTTTTAATTGTGACACGATCTGATGATGAAAGAATGGCCGCGCTGCATACAGTACATATAATTATGAACGCATTTTCTAAACTGCTAGGCTGATGATTCTAGCAGCATACTGTAAGCGATGCTCTGCAAAAAATCTAAATAAGTAATAATCATAATAATAACAATGACGATAATATTGTGATTTCAAATGTGAAGGGAATGCTCGCATGCATGTGTGCAATATTATTTTATACACTTGTTTGTAGCATGGCACGAGAGATTATGTAGTGCTGACTTTAATTTGAGCTCTTGCAGCTTGTTGACAACGGTTGCATTTTGATGACTCTATGCGTTCTGTAATTCGCTGTGTGCACACAGGAAAAACATTTTTATTAGCCTTCTCGCATACTCGCACAAGTACAAAATTTTGTGACGATTATCCCGATGATGACGTTGTCATTTAGGATTTTTAATATCAAGTAAGACTACTTAAAATTAACAAAACTGCTCAGAGCAAAAAAAATTAATACGCATATAATGTAGAGACACACATGAACATGATCACGACGACAAGAACAGTTAAATACGAGACAATATTTCATACAGAAAGACGGGAGAGAGAAGAGGATTTTAAGAAATAAGAAAATGTAAGGTTTCACAGATAAAAACTATGTATAGACGTGTGGGGAAAAGAAAAAAAAGTACAAAGTTTCTTTGAAGAAGCCTAAAAAGCTAAAACATTAAACCGAAGATTGTTGCTTTGGTCTCGGTCTCCTCACCGCTGCTTGCTCTTGCTTTGCCTGCCTGTCTTCTTGTGTAGAGCATCATGACTTTAAAAATGAAACATTACAGCACAAATGTGCAATTTCGTTGAAGTGAACTATTTGTACAGCAGCAAGCAGGAGTGGAAAACGCTGAAGGAACGTGAACGTGTCCGTCTCTCTCTTTCTCTATTTGAGCGTGTTATGTGTGAACTGTGTAGCAGAAGACGAGAGAGGTTGTGTATGTGTGCAGGCAGAAATGTGACACATTTTTCATGACGACGACACGACAACGATGGGATGATGCGATAAACGCATACTTTCAAAGAGTAATCATGTCAGTTTGAGAAAACCACGCAATGCGAGTAAAGAAACGACTCTGTTTTCTGCTGATGCTGATGATTACAATATTAGCTACCATCATGTTCACCAGTGCATTTTGCTACCGTCATCATCAAAATCATCTTCTTCATCAGCATCTTAACTCGGGAGCAGAAGTAATGTAATTTAGATACCTTGCTGGTAAATACATACACACGTACGTATATACATGCTTTAGGATAGAATAGAGATACGGCTTGGCTGATACGCTGGTGTCGCTAATGATGAGAAAATTTCCTAGCGATTTTTATGATGAAAATTGCAATTTGCCACAATGCGACGATGATGGTGATGTGATGACGATGACGACGACCGTGCGATGCGCTTTCAGATGATGTTTACGAATGGGCGTCTTTGAACAAAGAGAAGTAGTTAAATGCTAGTAAAATATTACTGACTCTGCTAATGCTGTGATGCGGTCTCCTCGTACTCGTTCATTCTACAGACGCATTCACAATAATTAGAGATTGAAAACCGCGTATAAAAGTACACTTTAGCAACTTTAGCTTTTAACGTTTTCTTCTTAACTTGTAATTTGTTATGTTCTTACATGTTATTAGTAAATTCGCAACGATGATTTAGACTCACAGTCAGTAGGAGAAGATAATGTTTGAAAAGTAAACAAGCAAAAACAAAGATGAGAAATAATAATAATAACAATGTTGAAGGTGTTGTTACATTGGAAAAAAAAGTATTTATTTTTACAGCGATAGCAGATGTAAATTCTTATACTATCAGCAAACATCTTGAATGCAATCTGATATGTAATTAAAATTCACCGGAACAAATTCGCAACAATTATGGTTGCGACCATGAAGGCCCAAATTTAATAAAAAGGAAGGAGAGAAAAAACAATTTACAAAATGTGTTCATGAGCACAAGGTATTATTGAGTAAGCATGATGACGTACACGAAGAACACCCAGTGATTCTTCAGATAAGCGTGTTCTTCCTGAAAACTGTCACTATTAAGAAACGACAGCAGATAAAGTGACGAAAGAAACTAATTAATACCAAGACAACGCTCGCTGGTATTTCTCATCCAAACATTCTCTGAAAAAAAACTTTCTATCTCAAAGTCAGTCGCCGTCGTCGTTCGCGTCTTTTTTTTCGCATGCAGCAAAAACAAAAGCGTGCGTGTGCTCTCATGATTTTTTAGGAGAGGCAAACTGACAAAACTGTAACGAAAAGCGATATATTTTTAGTGCTTCTCAAGTCACCTTGATTTGTATCATTCGTCACTTTACTCTGTAGCGTATTGTTTTATTTTTTAATGTATTTAAACAATAAATAATCACTTGACTTGATATTATTTCTTGGTACATTACTGCTTGATTGCTTTGTCGTGATTTCCATACTTCATCAGACATTATGTGGGATCGTAACGTGATGCTTGTCAAATTGATGATTTTAGCGTTGCACTTAATGAGCAATGTTTTAATTAAATGTGCATGGCGCTTTGAAAATAAAATGGCAAATCCATTCGGCTCTGTGTAGCATATTTCAATGATATTTTACAACAGACATGATCGGGACCAAGTAAACATTTAACAGCTAATCTTTTTTATGTGGCCATATAATCTTTCGCTGTTGAGGTATGATCAGGATGAGAACAGAGAGGGAGATGTTCATTTCACTGACTTTGTTTTGTGTGTGTGTCGTAGTTTACTTACTTCTTCAATTCTCTCTCTATTTCAAAATGAACTTTTTTTCCTATGTGTTTGCTCTCCGCTGCCGACCGACAATTTAATAGTCTGTTATTATGAAGTTTGACTCAGGCGGAGGATGGAATGATGACGACGAGATGTGGTTTACTGGCAATGCAAATGTTTACTTTGGACAACCCTCCACTTCTTCTTCTCCTCTTTGCTCTCTTCGGTGCGACTCTCTCTTTCTCTCAAGAAGTCAGAGACTAAACCAGAAAAAATATATAGTGATCTTCCTTTAGTCTCTCGCGATTTTCGGCAACAACAGAAACATCACTCGTCTCCTTCCATCGCATCGCTCTCTTTTAATTTTTCTGCCTCTTCGTTTTCACTTTCTTTTTTCCTTTGAAAATAATGCTGTGATATAAATGAGAGGGTGATGTGATGGTGATCGATGATGGATGTCATTATCGTCATTTACCCTGAAAGCTCGTTGGAATGGGAAAACTTCACTGGAAAAAATATTTCTCTTTATTTTTATTTTCTCTATCTCTCTTTTGGCTTCTCTCAACAAAACTGTCATTTTTCAGTGAAGGATGAACGTCAGTCAAACTCGGGAAGGGGAAAGGAGGAGGTTCATTGAAAAAAATATTTATTGTTCTGTATAATTACTGTATACTTTGGAGAGACAAAGGAAAGAACAGCCAGAGAATTTGCTAGCTTTTTTTTATCTTATCTCGTTCTTTTTTCTTCGGTCATCTCACTCAACACAACAAAATTACCATTCCATTTACCTTCTTTTCATCTTTTCCTTTATCATCACTACTTACTACTTACATACACGCACTTTGTTTTCAATTACAAGTTTACACAGCCCAACAAACTGCATTTTGTCGTTCCGGCGTTCCTTTCCTATTTTTTTTACATCTTGTGTCATTTGTTCCACAAGTCGGATGTTGTTTTATTTTTCATTTTACCTCGGTTTAAATGAGAAAATAAATTTTCCAAAGCCCACCTCCATTCCCTCCCACTTGAATCCACTTGGGATAAAGATAATGAAGCAATTTTAATGATTTACATAAGAGCATTCCCAAAACATTACCACTTGCTTGCTTTTGCATATATGGCGACAATTCATAAAAACCCCGAAAACATATATCTTTTTAAACCTTTCCCAGCTGCAGTTGTTTTAAAGGAAAAAATACCGAGAGAGACAATTAAAATGAAATATTTTTTGGATCACCGAATAGAATATTGTATGTATATGCTAAATATTACGTACGTTCTCGTCGTAACTTTCTTTATGGCACTTGCATGGGTTGTCTCGCGTTGTCTGGGTTCAGCCAGTTTTGCAGTCAAGTGTTGCAAAACTTGTGGCCTGTTGCGTTCAACTGCAGAAAACAAAATTATTTTTATTACCTCAACACTCTCTTCTGGCCGTTTTGTTTCGTTCCTATGACAAATTTGCCTCCCTCGCGTTATGGATACCATTTCGGAACTTGCATTCATAATGACGGTTAGTAAAAATAGTCAATAATATTATTCCCAATAGAGAGACAAAGCATATATTCTGCTGCTGCTGAATATTCATATATAGAAAAAAAGCTATAAAAAAGTTTTTTAAGGCTTTTTAATGCCATCGTTTCCTTTCTTTTGGCCTCCACTTGCTGGTTGTTATAATATTATAGCATATTATGTAGGTCTTACACAAGTGTAAGCTCAAGTGCAAGGACTATCTGCAAAAAAAAAACCTCATTCCAACTCCGTCTCCACCTCCACGGGAAAAATATTGAGAAAAAGTTTTTCGTTGTGTGTGTGTTTACGTTATATTATACAATATTCTAATGTTATGATGATCAATAGCGCTGTCTGTTTTCCCTTTCTTTATACTCTCATGCCGTTTAGATGTCTGTCTGTCAAAAAAAATAGATTTTTATTTGAAATTTCCATTGGGATATGCTAAAGTCGAGTTACATGCTCCTCTTTATTTAGCCTTTTTTCCGCTACGTTGTGTCTGGGAGGCGCCTACTAATCATAAATCTAGGATTTCACAGAGTAAGTTAAAGACTGTCGGTAATTCCGTTTATCTCTTTCATCTTTTTTCTCTTTACTTTACTTCCCATCATATTATCATCACCCATCTTGTTCCATCTTCCTACTTTATTTTATCTCCCTTTCAAATGGAATGTTTAAGCGATCTGATGTGATTGTTTTGACACTTTTAAAGTGTTTACGACTACTTTTATACTTTAATACCACCGCATTGACGAAAAAGATTGGAGTGTAAAATGCGGGCTGCTGTTACGTATGTATATATTATCTGTCTACCTGGATTCGTCTCGCAACCAGCCCAAGTGGCAAAAAAAATCTACATAATATATTATTATAAGTTGACTAATAATACCAAAAGCCTTCCTTTAAATGCATCAAGTTTAACACAGCGTAAATTAGAAAAAAATTACTTTATGGACGTCGTCATCCTTGTCCCTGCCAATCTCCTTCTGTCAATGTATAATATATTGTGACTTAAAAACCTTGCATAGTATCAACTGCATTCTCACGCCAAAAAGAGGATGACTCCTACCAAAAAATTCACCTATTC
This sequence comes from Sinella curviseta, assembly GCA_004115045.4. Lineage (NCBI taxonomy): Eukaryota > Metazoa > Arthropoda > Collembola > Entomobryomorpha > Entomobryidae > Sinella > Sinella curviseta. The sequence goes on from CM065489.1 coordinate 30,590,921, forward strand.
ACCACCGCATCACCGTCTTCATAATAACTTGAAACTTTTTTTATTTTAAAATGTTATTTTTGAACATCAGAGCATCAGAAACACAAGTTGGGTACGCACGGCTTTTCCTTTTCTCTCTCTCTCTCTTTCTAGATAGATTATTATTATACTATCCACCATCACTACTGCGTTTGTTAATGCTAAAAAATAAATGGCATGAATGAGTGTTTTCTTCCTGGCTCTTTTCCTTCCTTTAACTCTTCTGCTGTTGGTGTAGTAGTGGTGGCAGTGGCAACAGTCCTTTTGGTTCGTCGTACAACATTGAAAAATTATCATGTCGTGACGGTGAGCATTTTACAAGAAGACGACATAAAGCATTAAAAAAAGACATGTTGCTATTTATTTAATGCTACACTAAGACCAACAACTCTTTCTTCCTTCTTCCTTTTCTCAAAAGAACACTGTCTAAAAATAAAACCCCGATGAAACATATTATAATATGTATATATACATTATATATGTACATATCCACATTTTTAAGCAGCATCATATCATCGTCAGCGTGAGAGGAGGACGCTGACGACAAAGACGACCATGTATCTACAATATATGCATTTATTATGTGTATATGAAGAAGTTGAAAAGTAAATGGGAAGAGAGATGAGGAAGATGACGACAAAGAAGTTGATTGTACGTGGATAGTAGATAGAGAGATGTGATGTGAGCTTTAGGATGGATGAAAGAAACTGAGAAGACAAGGGGATCTTTTGATTACTTATTATTATTATTAGTGCTGTTATTATTATCATGTCTTTCGGTCGGTCTTCTTCTTCTTTCTCGTCCTCGCAGCAGTAGTGCCATCATCATCCACCATAAAAACCGTCCCCGTCACCTTATAGTCACCAACAAGAATAGCGATGGTGTTTTGTGTTGAACATGTAATAATGTAATGAAGAAAGAAAGAAAAAAAGTCACAGCCACAAAACAACAGCACATCATCATCTTCATCACCGCTGCGCTGCCACCAGCAACCACCACAATAAGTAGTGGAAGATGAAGAAGAAGAGAGAAACAGAACACGATCCTGATGAGCAATAAAAATTCTCTTAGGACAAGGTGTATCAGCACGCAGCAAACATTTTCTTCAGTTTTTCAGCAGTTCTTGTGCCGTTGCTACATGATGGCCATAATTCCCATTAGAGTCATCATCCCTCCTTTTACTAACTCCGCACTCTACTAGAACATCATCATCATTATGTCCTCCTCATGCCTGCTGAAAGGCAAAATGTTTCAACTCTTGATGAAATGCTATATGATTATATGCTGTTGTGTCGGGAAATGAGACAAAATACGTGCAAAACCGTATTTGAGCAGATTAAAAGATGAGGAGACAGCTAACTATGAACAAATGAGTTAATACTTTAAAGCGTTATTCCCATCTCTCTTGTTCTGTATGGATGATGAAAGCATATTGCCACAGCTGCGTTTTCATGCAAAGTGGAGTGAGATTTTTAAAAGCAAATGGCAACAATACCAACAAGAGTTCAACATTTGACAAAGATTTTTTTGGTTAGGGAAATAAGAGCTTGTGTGTGTAGCATCTTGAGATAATTCCGTATACGGGAGTTTCAGTAGTGAGCCCCTACGTCTTGGCTGTCTCTAGAAGAAAAAAAAACTTCACAGACTGGGTCATGTCACCATGATGCGTAATTATGTTTAATGGCCCCACATATTGACTTACCCGTCTGTTCCCAATGACACTTATTCTTCTTTTAAAGAAAAATATGCACTTTAAATATCCTCTCCTGCTGGTTCGCAGCCCGTGTGCTTTTTCCTCCCCTTTGTTTATTGTTTTTCCCCTCTTCTCCTTCTCTATTTGCATTCTGTGGTTGTTGAGGAGCTGTTCGTACAAGCTGTGTAACAAGTAGCTGTGCGTTATTGACAGGACATAAAAATGCGAATAATGTGTAGCAAAACCACATTTAAGAATAGAAAGTGAGTTTATTTCTCACATGATATAAACGCAATGTGTGTGTGACATATGAACGACGCCCTGACCCGACGATGTGCACGTCTTCTCTCTTTCTAGAAGATGCTATATTGAACGATGATGATGATAGTATGAGGGTGCGGAAGATATGACATTGATTGTGTCAATAAATGACGAAGGCAGAGAGAAAGATTATTTATGGGTGAAGGATCATGTTTTTGTTTTTTGCCGTTGCTTCAATACTGATTTTGATCTATGAGAGAAAAGTGCAAAAATAAAGTGCAATGCCCTCCCCGTCAGCAGCAGCGCAACGTAACCTGTAACCTGCATTATTGGAGAGATGGAGAGAGAGGTATAAAAATAAAGAATAGGAAAAAAATATTGTTCAAACTTGAAGCGCTCTTTAGGCTGACGGACGACGACGATGAGGAGGAGATAAGGATGAGCAGATAAATAAATGTAGTAATAACAATAATAGTAAAAATAACAATGGTGGCTAAAAGTAAAGCAGTAAAGTTGTTAAAGTAAATGCAAAATCATAATAGTATGTAAGTGTTCCTATATGGCTGCTGCATTGCCGTACTCTCTGATCAGCAAATGTAAACAGTAACGTTCCTTTAGGTTCTTGTAGGTCAATAATGAACTGACTGACCAAAGAAGAGAGCATGGTAACCATATAATAATACACAACACGATTAAAACATGTCATGAATGGCCTGAGGCCAGGTGCTTCGGATGATTACTTTATATATGGTGTGTGTGCGCTGATGATGGTGATATATAGCAGTGCGCCAAAGTGCACTGGGTATACCATGAGAAAAAGGAGAAAAATAAATGTGGCCGATAAGGAGAGGAAATATTATGAAGTAAAGACGAAGGGGCATGTATGATAAGAATAAAAATAGGAAGAAGAAATGTGCAACAATTGACAATGAGAGTATCGTTAACTTTAACTCTGGTAGCCATATCGCATTGTTATCGTTAGCCAATGATAATAAAAATATTATATTGCTTTAAAATGGAATTCACGACTGCCTAGTAGCTATTGTTGATGTTATCATGTGACCATATAGTCATAATTTATCATGCATGAATCATCCTCGTCGAAACAATTTTGCAGAAAGCTACCAATGCAGATTATTACTCCACCGAAAAATCTATCATAAATGCTTATCTGCAAAAACAGTTTAAGGAACTCACGTCTAAAGTATTTTTGAAGCTAAATTTTGGGGGCTGTTCATGGTGATGTCAGAGGTGATCGAGCCATCATTCGCGTTTTCTCTGTAATTGAATAGCTGGCTGTGTAATTAATTAAAGCACCCATTTCACCTCAAGACAAGGTTGTCAAAAGTGGAGAACCCCACCTTCAGACAGACTAATAATTACACACTGTACATTTTCTGTCATTTTTTTCCCTTGATTTATGGGATTTCAATTGAGCAGATTGAGTGTATTCGATGAACGTGAAACTGCATAATATTATATTTTGTTTCATTCAAGAGTCATGATGGCAAAAGTCATATACTATCACAATCATATCTTGATTATGTCACACTCGCAGTGTGATCCAAGTTTGCTGTGAACCTCCTGCACCGCCTTCAATTTAAAAATGACTTTAGAAAGTGAACTTTGAACATATTATATTATTATTATTAGCTGGTATGCCACGACGATACGATACACTACTTTATCAGGTATAAAATGCGGAAACGTCACAAGACAAGGAAAACAATAATATTTGCTCATTTGCTTACTTTAAATAGTTACATTGCGTACATCTGTACAGTTCCTCTTTTACACTATCTGTTGTTATTTAAGCCCCTTTCTAAAAATGTTCGTTGAGTTAATTAGAGAGGTATCAGTACCACTGCACATCATACAATGTTCAAAGTTATCAATAGCAAATAAGCCTCTAAACAGTTTCATCAGCTAACTCGTATCGTCATCGTCTTTATGAAAATAGGAAACAAGAAGATCAGTTTACCGTGGCATCGCAACTATTGCACAATTAGACAAAAAGGCGCAATAATAATAAACCTCTTTTTTTTATTCGCTCAGCCGAGTTGATTAAAACACTTTTTTTATGCGGATGCTTATGTATGCTTTTATCGTAATCTGTATAGTAGTCCCGATTTCCTTTCATTTTTATTTTCGATGCATAAAAATAGCATAAAATGCATTCATATTATTAACAAAATGCAGCTCAAACACAAATACATATTATGCACAACTTTATTGTTTCCTGTCATCATCATTGTTGCTCCGTCTTATTAAAAACGACAAAGAAAAAGAAACAAGAGAAATCAGTCAGAGAGACGGATATGCAACTACAGCAGTAACAACAACAACAACAAAGCAGCGGAGAGAGAGAGACAAGTAACGCCACCAGCAACAATGTCGAGGAGATGAATGTATGATTTTATAACGCGTCTAGTTGAAAAGGCAGGGAAGGAGGAAGGAAGGTTTATATTGTGAAAAAAGAGGATTTTTGATCGATGATGAATAAAGAAAACATTGTACTACTACTCCACACACTCCACTCTACATTTTTCCTACATTTTTTTCTCAACATTTTTTGTTACAATTTCATAAATGGGTTGAACTTAACAATAAGTGTGTACATACCGGTCTGCCTCTCTGCTTTTTCTCTCAGCGTTTTTTTAGAAAGTGAATTGGATTGTTTCAACAAAGCGTATTTTTCGTTTTCATACAAGAGTCGAGTTGTAGTAGAGCATATTTTTTTATTGAATAAAGCAGGTAGTAGTACAATATGTAGTTCGGATGTGAGTAAAACGCCTCTTTGACGCGTTTTAACTGCTAGTTTCAACACAAAAAAAGTCAGCTTCGTGGTAGCTATCAGAGAGTGCGTTATCTGATAGCATATAAGACGACGAGGCTCTAGAGCTTTTATGCATAACAACTCAATTATTATTATTTTTTGCAGGAATCATATTTGGATGGCCCCCAATAGTGAATGAGTGTGTTTGAAGGGGAGAAGTAAAAGCAATAAGTACAGAGTATGAAGAGGCGACATGTGTAAAAAAATTGAAAATGAATGGGAACTGCTATATTTAAAAAAAACAATCGGCAATAGACATACATACATGCATACCTACTACATATACAATATGAATGAATATGTGTATCAATAGAAAAACGGGTTTTTTTCTTCTTCTATCGCTCTCTGTTTCGGTTCCGTTGCCGCTAGTGGCACATAAATTGTGTTGGTAAAGTGGAAGGAAAAAAAGTAAAGAATGTGCTTGGTGTATACTAGTACATATAACAAGTAGCTACTTTGAAGAGAGGAGAACAAAGATATCTTGTTATTTATTTATAATGCAATGTAGTGCAAGTAATACTTATTGACGCACAGTTTGCTTCGCAAATGTGTAATGTACTGTTTTATTTCTATTTCACATGTCCTGGCATTATCCATTAAAACTGTTGTTTCCTTACACTCTCTAACTGCCTCTTGTGAAGTTTTTAGTTTTCCCAAAGGACTTGTAATGGGTTTATTAGAGAGTGTAACAAGTTACTACAGCCACATTACAGATGACAACGGCATAATAATACGCACATAAAACAAAGTGGTGTCGTGTGTGTGTTTGCTGTGCAAGTACTTAGAAAGTGTTTGTGGGTGGATGTGTGGTGTATAATGAACAAGGCAAGTAGCTAGTTGAAGAGGACAAAACGCATCCTCTATCTTTATTGCAATTTTCACAACTAGATCTACTTTCATTCGAATATATGTAATACTATGTCAGACTAAGTAGGTATACACATACATTTATTTTTTATTTATTAATGGACCAAAGTATAAAAGTCCTTGCTAGTTTTTTTCTCATCCGTCTGTCACTCCAATCCGCACAATATCTCAGAAACTGGTTATTCTGGATGATAGAGTAATATTTGGCACACAGAGATTTCTGTAGACATCGTATCGCCACACTTTTATCGTATTTCGGTTGAATCAGGTAGCAAGATTAGGAACGAATCTTTCAATGAAATGAACTTTGCTTCAGATCCTTTTCTATACCTATTCAATTAAAGTTTCATGTTACATCTCCAGTTCGTACTCATATCAGTCCAATATTAAATTTGGGTTGAACGTTGAGCGTCATCATAGTTGGCAATTGGCATCAATGCTTCTGCATTCATATTCATATACTCTATACATAATAACGCTACTTGTAAAGTTGAAGTAGGCATAATTTTTTTTTGCAAAAATGTAAGCAAAACAATTTAGCACAAAATCTAAAATCTTTTTGAAAACTTTTTTTTTGTACTATAATTTGAATCAAAAGTCCATCTCACACTACATCAATGTATGTTTTTTTATATTTTAAAAGCCTCTCACACACATGCTCATTTTCGTCTTCTTTTGTGTGAAAATATTTTTGCACAATTTGTTTAACTTTCCTCGCTGCCTCTCAATGAAATCTGTCTTGTTGAACACAAACCTCTTTTTTATGACGGCATCAATTGAAACAGCAACAACACATTGCACACACTACCCCGAACATCTCCTATTTTCTTCCTTTTTCAAAACGTACCCATTTTTTTGACTCCCATTCGTTCTACGAACAACTACTGAGAATCATTGCTGCTGCTGGTGTGTTGCTGCTTACTCTTATCACTTTTTATAGAGAATTGTAAGTCTGTATACGGCATTAATATAATATTATGCATTCCACCGCGTGTGAGTTTTAACAAGCATTACATCTACAAAAAAAAATTTTTATATTCTTTTTCTTTTCATCTTTCTGTTCATTTTGGCGAAATGGTTGGGTAAACGATGGGAAAGAATGATGCTGCTCGAAAAAAAAACTAAAAAAGAATCTAAAGGGATTCCTTGTTGGCGGTGAATGTCCTCCGCACCAGCACCACCATCACATCATCTTCGTCTTCATCCATTTTTTTCCATTGCATTGTCCCTCCTCCTACATCATGGCATTCTTTTTTTTGCAGAGAGTGATCTCCCTCATGTTATATCCCCTCTATCATCACTTTCAACAAGACACACACACATATGCCTGCGCTCTTATACATTATTTGTTTTCATCAAAAAGAGCATCTCTCTGCCACTTGCTACCACTGCCTATTGCAAACCACCATATCATCATCGTCATTTTTTTACCATGATATTTTTTTTCCAACTGAGGATGTTAAAACAGCCTAATAATCATCAGTAGTACCAGCAGCAGCGGCGACTCGTTGTCTTCTTGTTGCAAGTTGTATGTCAAGCATAAAAATATATACATGTACTCTGTGAGCACAATGGCGTTGATGATGATCGACTGACGACAAGGAGGATGAGGACGATGAAGATGGATAAAAAAAATGGAAACGCATCAGTGGATTTGCCCTACAACAACAGCAGCAACAAGAACAAACGACGACACTCACTGCCTTTTTTTATATCTCTCTTATTTTTAAACCTCAACAACAATGACATAGGCAAAGCTTGAAGATGGAGAGTACAATAATATGCATGATGATCATATATACTACACAGGTCCGCGTATTTTTTTAAAAGTAATTTCTTTTTTTCGAAAAAATCATTTTTTTCGTCATCCTTTACTGACGAGAGAGAGAGAAGGAGAAAATGTGCAACACGTTATATTGTTCATACGATGTGACAATAATAATGCTTTACACTTGATATCATTTGCTATCTCGAAAAAAATTGAAGAAGTTTGAAAAAAAAGTTTTGTGCATTCGACGCGTACCCATATGAGCATGACAATGATGGAATGAGGACAGCTAATTTTTGCTCTGCGCTGTTGTTGTGAACAGTGAACGATTGAGTGAGTGCTAAATGATAAATAATTCTGCATAAGTTAATGTATATACATGCATGCATGGTGATAATCCTTCTTTGCGTAGTAGTTATTATTATTGTACTGTTGCTGCTGCTGATTTTAAAAGAACAAAACGATGATGACGAGAGAGGGAAGAAGTAACGTAAGTGGCAAAACTCACAATTAGAAAGAGTGAGCAACTTTTAGTCTTTTGGATATTTATAAATACGTACACGTACGTACACACAATAGCCACCGAGAAACAATACATCATATCATATCAAAACAGTAGAATTGTTGTAGGCTCTCTCATCATCTCTCGTCTCTGTATAGATGCCTACACATTATTGTCATCTCCACTTGCCAGGAAAAGATGTATATGCGACGACGCAAGGACATTGTATTTTGTACAATGTATATGTATTTATATATGTATGTGTGGTGTTGCTGCTGCTGTATGTATGCTGATAAAAAATGACGAACGAGTGAGAGAGGAGGAGAACAAAGAAAATGAAATGGGGGAGGAGGATGTTATGATGATGATGCAGTGGTTTTTTTATACCAGTGACAAAAGAGGACAATGATAATACGAGGCGTAGAAGATGAAAAAAAAGAACGATCTAAATAGCTACACACGATTAAGTCCGTAATATTGTTATATGATGGTTGTTTTGGTATGCATGATGATGACTCTCATGATTTACACTCCGGGTGTGCAAAATCTTGTGTTATTAGTACGGTTGTCAGCCAGATAAAAAGATGTTATTATGCTCATAATTTCGGGGAGGAAATGAATTTGTACGAATTTGCAAGGAGAAGTAGAGAGAAGCTGTATCAAGTAATGTTAACGTTATTCTAGAATATAGGGACAATATAGAGAAAAACGGTTCTCTCTCGTGAAAAAGAAGACATTCCATTTGTTGTCGATTTATCGCCAGCCAGTCGCATTCGCTTTGCCATTCAAGTCACATGTTTCCCCACGAAATTCTTGAGGATGAAAATGATCTTCAGCTGCATTCACTTCTTTCTCTCTACTCTACTCACTACTCGTCTCTCTGCTGCTGAAGGCGAAGGATATTATAAATGGATGATATGAGGATGATGATGATGCTGATGGCATGCATTTTCATTGAGCGTAATATTATGTACATTATTAGTTTGGTATCTATTATTGCTCCTATTATTACCCTGCTTTGTGCCACTCACTAGAGAATTTTAGCAGCCAACCAACCCAGCTCGATAATATAATGTTATTGATTTAAGTTGGGTGATGCTGATCATGCTGCTGGTGAAGATTCAATTGAATTGCATCTTTCCTCTTCTCTCTGCAACCTCCTTCTTAATGTAATGATCATCTCTCTGGGATGATGATGATAGTAGAGATGACACCGATAATGGCTTTCGTGGGTGATCTTCCCATCACTATCACCGACATAAACTCTACCGCCACCACATCAAAACAAGCAAGATCAGCTACAACATTCGCAGAAACACACTCCAACCGAGTTAGTTTTTGCAGCCGCGCTAGTTGGTAGATTGGTTAGTAGTGGTGGTGGTGGGAGTACATAATACGTACCTATGGTTATATTCACGACAGCTAATAATAATATAGTCACTACTTTTCATAGCGACACTGACTATATTACACGAGTGTAAAATGTAAAATGCAATCTTGTCTGCATAGCACTTGAGCAAAGTGAGCACTATATATTTTTTAATATCCGCTGAAAGCAGTTTCCTTGATTACTCTGTCTAATCTTGGTAAGAGGACACTGCATGCTTACATAGGTATTACTACTTGCCATTATTATTATTATTATTATAACGAATAGGGTTATTACATTTTCATCCGACCAACCGAAAAACACCGGCGACGACAGCGCTTCCTTTTTATCATCATCGTCCGCCGCACAGCAGAAGCAGCGTCATTATTATCGTCTTCTTGTGCTCATGTACCTTTTTTCGATTATGATTACTTTATAATCACCAGCAGCATGAAAGAGTGCATCTTGACGACAGAGAAGAATGAAAAAAAAAATTGCAAAAATAAATATCGTTAAAAGAAAGTAGGCATGCATGTATGTGTTCCACATAACGTGCGACCGTCCTCATCGTCGTCGTTGTCGTCGTCCTTTTGTGATGGTTTCTTTTTATTAGGGATGCATGCAAATTACCATTTCAGTGCCCAATTAAATGTGCGCTTTAGGTACCTGCATATAATTTTCCTGTGGTACGTGCCTCCATGCCATTGATTATTACCAACAATCAGTCCCGGTCGAGATATTCAATCATCGCCGGCGAGAGCGCGCAGGGACAGTTATGAGCTGTAAAAAGAAGGTCTTGGTCTTGTAACAAGAAATGTGACGAATAAAGAAGAATCATTTAGAAGGATGATGACGGAATTGCAAAGTTGAACTTTGTGCATTTGTCTTTGTTTGGCAAGATTTAAAAAATGTTTTTGAAAAATTCGCTAGTGCTTTCTAATAATCAGTTGACACAAAATTCTCATCTGTTAGTATATTTTGCTCGCAGTGTGTGCTTACCTCTCACTCTAGTCTCTACAGCTGCGTCAAATAATCAGGAAGAGCCATAATCATCGTTTTGTTTTTCATTCTGAAAAAAAAATTCAATTTTCGTTCGTCAAGCTTTCAAGATTTGCCGATGATGTGCTGTGTGCCGTTCTGTTGCGGTTGGTTGGTTCGCAATCCCAAGAAGTATGAAACTTTATTTTTAGTAATTCAGTCAAGCAAAGGCAAACGGAGTTTATGTTTGGTGATGATGATGAGTACACAAGGCGATGATAAAAAGGAGAAGAAGAAGGGCAATAATCATATTAATATCGGTCGTTATAAGCCACACCAAAGCTGCATTCTCTCTATAACATTATTATATGAATGTATGTATCTGCAGTATACACACTTCAAAGCGTAACGTCCTTCTTATTAAGATTATGAATTTGCGGACATAAATAAAGTACGTGACGTCTTTGTAGATGTGAACATCAAAAGGAAGAAGTGGAAGCACCGTTTTTACTTTAAATACAAGACATTCATGCACTCGCTCACCGACTGATAAACGCTGCGAGCTCAGGCTACATTAGCAACGTTATTTTTTCATATAAAGAGAAACTCTATCGCATTGCCAAAGTCAAGACACAGGATAATGTTGAGGAGGGCTGCAAAGACGATGACGACGATGATATTATGAGAAAAGTAGAAGAAAAAAAACGGCGCAAACACGGCGTTTAGTTAAAAAAAAGTAGAGAATGAGAGAGAGAGAGAGAGAGACTTTCTTTACATGATCATCTTCTCTCTTCGTGTAGTAATGGGACCGCCAGAAGAAGAGTCAGTCGATTGGAAATGAGATACCTCTACTGATGTATTTATTATAGCACTTTTTTTGCAGCCATCCATAATGATAATGCATAATACATAGTGAGAGGGGAGCAACAAGAAATTTATAACATTATGAGAAATAATAATATTATGAATCTGCAATATTTTGCAATTTTATGGGACGACGGATGGCGGTGGTGTGTGTGGTGGGTGAAATGCTGCTTGGTGGTACATGAGAAGAGGAAGAAGAAGAAAAAAAAGATGAATATTTCGCGTCGTCGTCGGTTTAAAGCTCTCTGAAGACTGAAGAGGTAGACGATGCATATTTCATTTAAATATTTCAACCTTTTCGTCTGTCTGTCATCCGTATAGTTTTTAAAGACTTGCACAAACATGCACTTTCGCTACTTGGATGAGATTGCCTCATTTTTCAACTAATGTATCCTGATAAGTTGTGAATAAAGAAAAGCTTTCTTTCTCTCTCTCATTTTTCTGTGTCTGTACCTAATAATCAAGTTGGTATGGCTCTGTGTGTGCAGGCACGCTGACACGTTATTTATGCAAAATACAAGTGGATCTGTCCTGACGAAAGACGAAAAAAGCAAGTCATGGTGATGATGATTATGATAATAATGTTGCGTTGCGATTTTCTTTAAAAAGCTCAACTCTCAGAGATTATTCAATACGTCTTCCTTCGTCAATTTAATAAAAAGAGCCTTCCTTGTACTTTCCGTCTGACTACAACGTGATTCTGCAGAAAGGAAACATGCACAGATGTACCTATGCAGCCAATAAGGAATAATGTACACACGGCTATTATACATTGAATGCAGTTTTTTAAATAAAGTTTCCTTTTAAATGCACAGCGTACATTTTTGATGGCATAAAAACAAGTGTAATGTTTCTCATCAGTCTTTTCTCTCATCATCATTTGTCATCTGCTTAGCATTTGTTGTTATGACTGTATGAAGACGGGGATGATGCTGGTGATGGTGGTGGTGGAAGATGTAAAGAAAAACACAAAAACCACCACCAGATTGCCTGACTAAACATTTTTTTTCCTGGTATGAATACCGTATAGCCGTATATTATACAGGGAACATTTTTCTGCAGAAAAGGCAAAAAAATCTCTCATTCGATTCTTCAAACTTTGTATTTCTTGAACTAATTAAAAAAAGGCAGAGAGGGAGAAATTAATTTTTGGTGCCAGTTTAGCACTCGAGTGCGAAAAATGGACAGTTTGAATTGAATCTCTACCTCTCCACCACATAAATATTATACCCTGCACGTTATGATGCCGTCATTGGTGAAGCAGCACAAAGTTGGCATGCAGAAAGAAAGAGAGAGAAATGGTCACAGTTCTTTTGCAACCATAGCAAGCAATATATCATATTTTTCTTCTTCCTCTTGATAGCTGCTAATTCCTTGCCTTCCTCCTTGAGTTGAGAAAATAAAGAAGAGAAAAATTAATATTATTAGAACGTGACGTGATTCAAGGAAGATTAATATCTTCCACCACTGCTCTCCTCCGACGTCCCCTCACAATCATCATTCTCAGTTGACTTGATCTGCACAAACTGAAAAGATGCGGTGTAGTAGGAGGAGGAGAAACGGTGAGGAGAGTGGAGGAGAAGGAGGAAGAGAAAGAGGATGATGAACAGTGTCGTTTCATTACACATGTCATATTGCATTGCATACAAATTACACTCTAAAGATTACCTCTCTCTCTCTCTCTCTGCCACATTACGCTTTTCAGAGAAATCTTGTGCACAAAAAATAACATCTATACAGTTTCAATCTTCAATCTTAGCCACCATTTACCATCATCCTTCTAATCATCATCATCATCTCCGTGTGTCCATCTTGATCAGTCTCTCTGTGAATGTACAAAAAGTATAAATTAAAAGTACAAGACTGACTGACTACTACTACCTCTTCTACTTGATCACATCCTTTTAATGATGTATCTTATATAATGATCGTGAAAGCCTAATCTGAACCCATCGCCCAACGCAACTTCTCTCTTCCCCCGTTTGCAACCAAGAAAACAAAATTACGGTGGAAGAAGAGAACTGAGAAACCTTTAAACCTTTTTTCACGACGACGATCATGATGATGATGACGTGCGTGAGTATTAGAGCCATATGGCACGTTTTTAATGGAAACAAGCTTACACCATCACCACAAAAACTACCGCATCATCATGATCATCATGAGAAATTATATATATTTTCTTCTCTGCCAGCTTGCCTCCTCTTCTTTCCTTTTTGGTGTACACGCGGACCTGGCCCAGCATCATGGCGTTATTTTTTCTTTTCTACCTCTTCTCCTCTAACGCCGCCACACCGTTCTTATCCTGACTGATGATTATGTTGAAATATATGCTTAAAAAATAGTCAGATGTGTTATGCGAGAATATTATTAGTATTCTTATTAGTAGCGGAAAGGCGCAGCTGATTTAAATGATAAGAAGATCTCCTTCCTTATATCGTGTATTAAAAAAAATAAAAACTTTTCTCTTGTAAAAAGCTTTTCTTGTTGACTCAAGGGAAAAAAATGGTTGCTTTAACGGTTTTTCCTGTTGTTTCGGTGTGTGTAAGTCGCGTCATGAGAGAGAGAGAGAGAGAAGAGAGAGCAAATTAATTATTTCCATCATTCCTTCATGTGTGCAGTAAAGCCGAAAAGAAGGGTGAAGGAAGAAGGAACAAAAAAAAGTACAGAAGATGCAGAGATTTTTTTTTGAAAAGAAAGAAAAAGCTGTACTTCATTCCTGGTCTATCATGGACCATCAGTGTTGCACCGATGGAATGGCTTGTATGGATGGTGTGGCTCTTGGCTTTGGTTTTTTTCTTTTCTTTTTGGAGGTCTTCCGTTTCCTCACGTCAGTTGAACTGGGGGGAAGTCAACTGAAATTGAATTGAAATGAAGAAATCCCTTTCATTCATTCATTCATAATAGGTTCCACTAATCCTTATTTCTTTGTGAGCCTCTTTTCTTTCTTTTTTCTCCTTCTTCTTCGTCTTGTCGTGTTTCACTTTTTTCTCTTCTCCTCTTAACAACTTAACTTGCTTTAAAATCAAAAAAGAAGAAATAGTCTCTCTATAAAACAGTCTGTTTCCATCCGAAATAAAAAAGAAGCTTCTGCAAAAGACAAGCAGCATTAGACCGGAATGGAGTTTCTAGCGCAGTCAAGTGAACTCTTTAACAACCGTGACTGGTTTTTCTAAGCATATTATGATTATTATTATATATTATTATATTACTCATCGTGGAATGTTGAAATATTGTGGAAATTATGGAAAATGGAGTAGCATTTTATGCGGTGATGGTGGTGGTGGTAGTAGTCATCTTCTTTATGAACTGACTGACTCACTGACTGACTGAAAGAGGACTCAAATGGCAGTATTACTATTAGTATCATTTACTATTATCGGGAGGACGAGGAGTGGGAGAGAAGAGGAATGGAGTGGTTTGGCGGTGGTGGTGGAGGAGACTATCGGATACAATAAATGTTACAAAACTTAAAACCTACTTAATCGCTGTTGCCGCCACAGATGGCAAGGAAACAATTTTCCCTCAACCACAAACAGAAACACCAAAAAGAAACGAAAACACAAGTCATTTTGGGGAAAAATTTATCCATCCATCACGTTCTTTCCTCTTCTCTCCATTAATTTTAACTTTGCCTGCTGCTCCTCCTGCTGGGATATTGGCTTGATGGTTTCATTTTCCAAAATTTTAGCGAAATAAATAATCATGTTTGTGTGAGGGGGATTCTTGTAATCAAGGGAGAAGGAGGATTTCAATAAGACATTCATGTCTACTCTCGAATGATGAACATGTCTGACTTTCAGTCAGGGTGTTTATGTGCATCCTCTAACAAATTGGTATTAGACCAAAACAACCAGCAGATAGGAAAATAACTTTTTTTTTCTTCTTTTTTTTCTTCTTCTTCAATCCCTGTCACAATATGTACTCCGTACAATATCGTTAGAGACTCTGAGAGATCAAAAGTTCAAAATGAGTAACGAGACAAATGATGATACCATATACCACCAACACCAGCCACAGAGTCATAGGTCGAGCCAGGCTGATTTACAGGATAAATTAAAATTGTTATCTCGCGCAGAACAAACGAAAAGTTTTGCAGAGCATCTCTTTCCCTGTTACCATAATGTACAACATTATATATGCAGTTTAGTATGATGATTAGTGAGGAAGGAGGAAGCATCTTGTTTTCCGTCTCCCTACTACTCTTGATCACTGTGAAATTCCTTCATTTTAATATAATTCACTAATATATAAAACGCAGTAAACGACGCTATCAAAAAACGCTGTACACATATTGGTTTGAGGGATTTGTGTAGTAGTTTACGAAAACGCGCAAAAAAAGTATAGGATGATGTATATCTAGCGGATATAATAGAATAGTTTAAATTTTTAGTGCGTCACATATTGTAACCTTACTTACATGCACATATTTCAAGATGAGATGAGACGACGGTGAAATGGTGGAAAGGAATGAACTTTCTTCATGGAAGTACAATAGTCAATAAACTCCATACAGTGCCAGCCAAACAACATGCTTGCATGTAAGTGAATTTCTATGGCCCGTCATCTTTTCGGGACGGTGTTAAAGCGAATATCCATACATACAATAATGCATTACAGAGCTACAAAGAGAGAGATAGCTTTAGCAGAAAGTGAACAGTTCTTATCTCGCCTTACCATCACCATATCAGCTTATATCGCCAGCATCTTCTTCCTTTCATTTCTCCGTTCCTTTTTCTCCTCTACTATGGGAAATTAGAATATACGGAGAAAAGTTGACTCGGCTCTGCTCTGGCAAGTCAGAAGAGTCGCACACGACATGGCGAAATGATAATCGACGGAGCAAAACTGTTACATGAGTAGAGTGCCCAATATACTCTGTTGAGTGAGTGAATGAGCTTTTTTTTCTTGTTGGTTTTTTGAGACCCCGCGTCGTCTTCGTCGACATCTTCAGAGAAGCAGCGGTCGTATAGAAGATATACATACGGCCATGCAGAGAAGAGAGAAATATGAGTAAGCTTATTATTATGAAAAAAAAGAGGAAAATGTTGTATAATAGATACAATGTAGAGATTTTTTTCTCTCTCAGAGTCAAGTCACAGTAGTATACATCCTTGTGGCTTTTATCCTGTTAACCCTACATACATATTTTGAAAGATGAATAGGAAGGAAGGAAGAAGAAGAGAAAAAAAGTAAGGAATAAGGTTGCAGCACACAAGATGTCTTTCAAAGAGGAAGAAAAAAAAGTCAGTAAATCTTGTTCAGGTGTCATTGCCAGATGTTTTTTACTAACAGCTTTTATGTACTCCGTGACTACAGAGTACATGCTCTCTCTACATGCTCCCTTTCTTTAGAGAAAAGGGAGAGAGAGACAGACAGAAAACGAAATAATCATTTTCATCTTATCATCATGTTTGTAGCAGCAACAGAGAGAAAAAAGGCTACAAAGTAGAGTGTTATACATCGAAAAAGTGTATGTACAACTTGGGTAACATAATATGATGTAGCCATGGTGGCACCAACAAACCCACTTATTGCTAATCCACTAGGAATATTTACATCATTCATTACATCTCCAGTTATTATTATTATGTGCACCACGCATTCAATGTTTGTCCGTCCATGCCGGTTGTTGGTTTTTACGTATAGGTATATATACATACATTCATTTTTGCCCTCTGTGCAACATTGTCACATGTGTGCATGGAGTGTGTAAATGAAATCTATACGACGAACACCATCATCATCATCATAAAAATGTGGACACCGTTGTTGCATTTCTCCTGCTCACAATCAGGCAGATGATGTAAGAGGAGGAGGACTCAAGCATGACATATCTGGAATGGAATGTCATGCTTAATTACCATGTACACACGTGCTGTAAATCTCCGTTTAAAAATAATAACCTTCCTTTGCTCCGCCTTCCATGATAAATAAATCTTTTTTTATTAACGGGAATTTGTAGGCTGGGAAAGTTCCTTGTTTATATCTTGGTGTCTGTCTGTCTCTTTGTCCGTCCGCGGTAAAAGTCCGTCGGCAATGAATTTTATTGGTAGAATTCAAATTAATACTTTTCGGGTCAAATGTCCCAATGAATATTTATAGCAGATTTTGGAAGGCAATTGATAGTCGAAAACGTGTACATGCTGTCCCTCTGCTACATTCGTACATGTTTACTTGCCGGGATTATTTATGAGTGTATCTACGACTTGTTTTTTATACAGCATCGTTTTAAGACATGTGCTTGCGAAAGAGAATTTTCTGAAAATTTTATTTTGAATAAAGAATTCCTTAGCATGTACTACAAATATTGAACAAGCTGTCTATAAATTACCGTATATTATGAAAACAATCGAGTTGTACAAATGAAAGCGTCAAAAACAATGTGGACGGAAACATCACTAAGCACTACCGAGAAAGATGACATCCATAACGAATTTTTACATTAAAAAGAAAACTTTTTTTTATATTCCAAGACTTTGGTGTGTAAAAGGACAGCATTCATTCCGAATAGCCTGCCTACTGCCTACACGACTTTCTTAACAACTTGATGGCAGCACTCGATCTCATCTGGCTCTTTTTTCAAGTGGTGCAGTCAGAATGGGAGCTGTCTTTCCTAAATTTTGCATTAAATCCTAGCACAGTTCATAGGAATCATCACAAAAACTACTATGCATATTTCAGCGTTATTATAACTTTTTGAGGAAATGGAGAAGGAAGGGAAGTCAAAAGAGTTTGCCAATGATGCTGTGCTGCCTCCACCACCACTGTTGCTAGAAAGAGAGAGAGAGACCACTTATTTCTCTTTTCTGACATCCGTCTCTGTCACAAACGAAACCAGTAAAGTTATGTTTTTCTTGATAAATCATACAGAAACTCAGAAGAAGATGTCTTGTCACTGGGAAAGTTGTGCGCTGATAAAATCACGCTTGATTTATTTATATGGGCTAAAAGTAGAAAACGTCTATTAAATGCTAGTATAAAGCCATAAAATATTGTAATGATATATTATGTCATGCCACATGTATAGTTGTGTGTTGCTGCTGAATACCGCCACCACCACCACTACCATCATGTCATCTCTTAAAGAAATTAATTTTCGCCGGTGTTGTCATCGTCCTCGTACAAACTGAATGAAAATTTGAATGAAGGTGAAAGAAGGAGGAGGCAAACTGACTTGCGAGATATTTTTCACTGCGCGAGAGAGACCATTGAAACCATGATGGTGGTTTCCATGGAAACACGCGCGGTAATGGTGGTAGGGCATCATTATCTCATCTTGATGCGCTACTTTTTCCTCCCATCTCTCATCCTTCCCCACCTTTTCCACGGTAAAAAATATATAATTTTATCAGAGGACTGCAAAAGGAATGGCGAGGCCTTTTCTCTTTCCGTCTCTCTTGTCGTTTTTTTTCTCATGCAGGTTGCTTTTGGTTCGTTTTTGAATAGCGTGGAAAAAGATATGAGAAGCAGAACACAAGTTATGTGCTATTCCGCTTGTTTCAGTTTCATGTACAGCTTTCCCCCGCTTTTCACTCTTCCGTCTCGTTTCTTTTTTGTACAGAAAAGTTCCCGAGATTCAGAGACAAATGGATTGATAATGAATTAATGTTGTGTGGGTTTTTTGGGGGGAAGGAATACGTGGTATGGGAGCTTTCGCAGAGCAGCGAGAGAGAGAGGAATGCAAAAGCGAAGAGAGAGAGAGAGACTTTTTGTTTTGCTGGCTCCTCTGTGACGCGCACAGATTTTCTGGCTTTGATAAGGACGTGAAAAGTGATGTGTGACTTCAATAGCGCCGTATATCATCATCATTGGCAGTCCCATCCTCGTCGTCATTATCAGGGTAAAGTGAAAAAGGACGTGGCATGGAAACAGACAAGACAGAACAATCAAATAAGCAATCTCATTCTTGTTTGGCCTATATAATAATCCTTTGGTCCCACTTGTCTTGTTTGTTCAGTTTTGACATTTCATGACAATGAGTAATCGTCTATTCTACGGGCTCCTGTTTCTCTGCTGCTGCTCACTTCTATACTTTTACCTTTGTACATTTTGCTGCAGAAATTTGCTTAACACAATCCCATATACATACATGGATTACGGCTCTGGCTAGTTGAGATGAATACATTATAAATGTACGCAGTTGATAACTTGGCGTACGTACGTACGTCCTCCCTTTCCTGGTAATAACTTAATGATTAAGTGCACAGCAGTCAAACTGGTGCTACGAATAGTGCGTCTGCAGAAAACTCAAGTAGTATTGGTTTGTCTGTTTCTCGGTGACAACAAAACCACACTCTAGCATGGTATCAAATGGTATGCATTAAAAGAAAAGAGAAAGAAAATCCATTTTGAATGGTGGAAAGATTTGAAATAAACTAATATTATTATTAAGCATTTAGAGGGAACCTAATTACTGAAGGGTATGCCAACACCGAAAGAACAGTCGTATGGACAGACAGCAGAAGGATTAGACATGCCAATGCTGTCAAGTGTATTTTTCATTTTCATTGGTTGCCAGCGCTTCTCTATACGACGGGAGAAAATTGGGAAAATTTCAGTTCATCACCACACAGTATTCTTTTATTTCAGTTTAGGAGACTGGTACAGATATCGCATTCCTGTTCCCTAATCTCTCGACGACCATTTAAGACATTTTACCTGAATCAGTTAACAGGATGATATACCCGAGTGTCACGCACGAAGAAAGTTATATTATTACTTTGGATTGGTATTTAGAAGTACGCGGACAACATTCAATAGGAATAAAAGTAGAATTGTACAAGACGAATGAAACGTAGACTTGCTTTCTAAACAAAAGGAATTCAAGAGAGAGAAAAAATTCTTGGTGGGAGTATTTTTCTAGCAGCAGCGGTATCAGCCCATTGAAAATATATAACTGCATCTCCGGTTGACTTTAACAGCAACCTCCATTACTAAACGAGGAATGGGCTTAACATTTGGTTGGCGTATGCTTCACGGTGACAATGAACAAAAAATGAGCCAAGATGAGAATGATGAGAGTGGAAAGAAAGTCAAGCTTAAACGTGCAGAAGGACGCGTGTACGTGTCCTCTTTCAGTCTGGCATCCTCCATTTCTCCAAGAAAGCGGTTTTGTTGGTAACGATTTTTCCTACGGTCACACACACTCTTGGTTGAAACCCACGGCTTTCTTGATGACGGTGTTAAGTAGCGTTTGTGTGAATATTCTCAATCTAATCAAAAACATCCGTTTTCCTCTCGAAAGGACTTTAAATATAAAACGGGCACCTGATTCAGTACTGCGCTGCTATTACAACAAAATTTAGCCGGAAAACTGCTTCACGGAGATTACATTTCTAAAGAAATTGTGAAAGAGGAAAAAAATCGAGAATTCACAATAATCATCATCCTTCCACTTCAACAGTCGTTTCCTTCCTTTGGCGTGGAATTCAAAGGAAATGACGAATGGAGGAGACTCATATCTATATATTTTATGAACGTCATTTCCAGTTTCAATATATGCTTTTTTCTGTCATCTTCCTGATCGGATATCATAAAGCTTGTATAAGAACATATACATCCATAGTTCACCGAAACCGATGCATACGACGTCGCAATCCTCACTCCGTTTTGCGAAAGTAAAACGAAAAACACAAAAGCATACGGAGAAAGCACACAAAAAACGAAAACAAAGAACAGCTAGAGCTGGGAAAAAAATAAGTATTGCCTCATGCGACACAATGTGTAGCTGTTAGCCCATCACCGCAGCAATAGCAGCACCATAAAAACGGCTCGGTGAAAGTTGGCTGCTCTGTCTGTCTCCTGTTTCTGCCTTTGGGTATGGAGGAGCTGAGGTGAAAGACGTACAGTGAGTAATATTTTGAAGGGATTCTATTCCCATCCCCATATTTGCCTTTCCCTTGACTGATTTTTATGCATCCAAAGATGAGGAATAAAAGTAATAAGAAAAATGATAGTTTTCTTCTTGTCCGAGAGTCTGTTCCTCCTTCTCTGATGGTGATGATGTGATCTATTGCTTTCTCTCCATCCCCCCTTCATACCATTACATAAAAAAACTCATGATGGAACCGTCTTTACATTCCATTTTTCCAAATAAAACTGCTCAAGTAGTGGATTAGATCGACGAAGCAAAAAAAAAGGATAACAGCGCGTGGTAGTCGTGCATGCTTATAGACATACATTAGCTTGTAAGCAAATATGTAGTAGCGAGAGAAAATAATATGCATCTCTGAATATCGATTGTAAAAGTTATGGAGAAAACTAAAATATGACAAACGATGTGTGTGTAAGGGCATCATCATCACTCTTGTGCATCGTCATGGTTTAATCTTCACAGTACTGAAGTAGTCACTACACTGGATTGAATCCTTCATACTTTTTTTCTTCTTTTGGATGGAAATGTACTCGGAAAGAAGGATGGAGAAAATATCGCTGTTCTTTTGACAGGTTTAACAGTGCAATGGTAACGGTAGCGGTAGTGGTGGTGGTGGGAGTAGTAGCAGTGTACCCTTTTATCTTTCTTTTGCTTAAGATTCTCTTCTTTAAGCTGTTTTTCCGCTGGAGTTTTTTTTCGGTTTAGGTAATGGGAACGATAGAGAAAATCAAATCCGATTGAGGCAAATCTTTTTTTCTTTTCTTCTTTGCTTTCTTTTCTCAGTTGGTGCGGAGGAGGATTTGGAATTATTGGAAAATGTCTGTATCCTTAAATGGCACAGAAATCTCTCTATATGAAAATATTTCCCATGCATATACACGCATTAAAAAAATGATGAAACGGAGGAGTGAAAATGAAAAGTGCACGACAAGGGATAATACAAATAGATGATGCCGAGGCGAAAGAAAAAGAAAAGACGGAGTTGCTCGTTTGTCCTTTCAAATGAATCTCCTTCCATGTGTCTTTAAAATTGTTTTTGAAATGACAGACTGACAGAATGGGAGATGGCGTGCAATCTGTGTACAAGTAATGGCTGTGCTCTCTGGAAGAAGTTGTAAAAAAATGCCTGCCTGTTCCCTGAAAAAAATCTCAAGTGTCAAGTTACAATGAACTAGATGGAGATGGTGTTTGGAGAAGAAGACAAAAAATGTAGTTATGTAGCAACAATGCCAGGAATGATCGCGACTTGCTATTTGATATATGATATGATGACGGTTTCAACTTTCTCAAAAAAAATACGTGCTATCTGTCTTGTGGTGTAGCAATATTGACAACAATAACAAGAAAAACAAGCTGTTTGTCTACTTCTGATGTCTCTTTCTGGAGGAAAAATAAAACATTTCTTTTCTTTTTCTACTACAGACAACGGTTGCGGTTTTGTGCCAAAACAGAAGCGATGAGATTTGAAGAGCAAAAATAAGTAGAGTAATATGAAAAGTACACTGAGGAGCATTGGAGACAAATATTTATCCTTTTCTTTGTCTGATTCTCTGGTCTACTGCCTTACAACTGACTTTAACTTGCTGTTTTTTGTAAGCAAATGGTGAGTAATGGTAATCATAATCACGGTCATGTTAAACAATGAGAGGTTGAGTTAATGGGGATATGGTTTCTGGTTTTATGATCGTTTGGGTTCTGGTCTGTGTTGTTCGTATACCTCAGTCGGAATTTAAATGCTGCTCATTAAACACGCTGGTACACACTGAAACTAATGCGACTCGTGTGAATTGTTAAATCATGTATCGTTTTCTAATAAATAATGCAACGGAAGGAATATTTTTACGTGCATATTTTTATTCATATAATGCGAATGTTTAAATATCTGCAAAATTTCTAAAATTATTTGAACAAGTTTGGGATGACGAATACAAAATGCCAAATGATATACGTAATGAAATGTAACTGACTTGCAGTCATGTTTTACGTGATAACAACAATATACAAATATGGAGTAGTGTACAACAAAAACCGTGACAATAATAATGAGACGATAAACTGAAAACGAGTTGTCGGTAATAGTGAAATGGGAGCAATAATGTCTGGGTGGAAAAAAGTGACTGGTCACAGAGATAGTTGTTGGAATAGGAATAATTATTATGGCTATTTTATGGCAAATAAATCTGGGTGAAGGGGAATACCAAGTGGTGCAGGTTTCAACGTCAAACGTGGTGTTGAGCGCTGTGGTGTACAGAAACAAAGACAACTTAAGTTGTACCGGTGGTAAAGAAAGAAGTAAACAAGGTAATAAAAATTTGTTCTGTACGTTATGAACTGAACGATGGCCGCATTTTACACTGTTGTTGCGATACGGCAAGGTTGCATTTAAATAATTTGACTTTGGTCTGAAACTCATGGAACTATACAATTTTAAAGGGAAGGCTTTTAGTCAGTATTTCTGTTTGTCTCAAGTTCAATTGTCAAAGAAATCACTAATATCAGAACATTAAAAAAACAGAATATACACTTCTAAAACCAATTTTCTGATTTTAATTTCATATGATTTGCCAATCGACTTGGATTATTACTCACTTTCTACTTGGGAGACGATAAATATATTTTTCAAAAATAAATACTTAAAAAATACTGCGGAACCGACACCTATTAATATTAAAATGGGTGAATGCTTTTCAAAGGGTTGCTTTGAAATTACTTGGTTGTGCTAATAATAATGCCGAATTGAAGTCGTGGTTCTCAATTTACTCTCACGTTTGAAAAGACAGCTCCAGGATGAATGTGTTTCCAATTATACGGCGAGAACAAGATACAAATCCTTAACGATCCGTCATTAGACATAATGGTCCGCCTACATTGAATGTGCCACCGAAAAAATGAATGTCTCCTGCAAGTGTGTCAATACCCACGGGTTCCTTAATGACATAAAAGGAAGAAAAAACGAATAATGTACATGAATATCTATGCATATAATAATAAAGAACTGTAATTAGCTCTGAAACATAATTTTATTCGATTGAATGTTGTACACTTACTTCACTTCTATGATGGGATGGATGACGTGAGCAATTTTGAAACTAGTGACAACCGTATTTGGTCTAATCACCTTCATATGAATCCAGTTCCCACAAGTGACATTTTATTCCTAGAAACCAGTATGACATAAATTAACAATTTTAGAAAATTTCAATTTTCAAAAGCGATTCAAATAAATAAATTGCAGAATATAAAGAAATATCTTTCTACCAATTTGGTAATATAAATGTTTTAAATGAAAAATTATTGCTTTCTTTAAGAATTTAATCAATCATCATTCATTCATTCAAAAAGAAGTGTATTCCAGCCATCCTCTGTCATTACGGGTCATAATTTTCTAGACAAAATTAAAACATTGAATTATTATAACAAATTTCATCCGCATTTTTTCCATAAATTTTTTATCGTATCAATTTTCATCTTACATGTGTTAAAATTTCATAGAACAGCAGCGTTCCATATTTCCAAATTACTTTGTTGTAAAATTGATGTTGGTTGCTTGTACAGAGTTTGTGCTTGTTGTTGGTGGTTGTATTCCGAAGCAAAAGCCAGGGATATGTCCCGACACACCAGTAACTCATATTCAGTACTGCTGTGACAGGACAATATCATAGCCTTGCACTGATCACCAACAACATAAACAACAACAGCTGCTCCGCTTTCCACTTTCTCTCTCCGACTCTCTCCACATCCTCTCAACGCATTTCCTTCCCATCCAGCCCAACTGTTCATCATCGTCGTCGGCGGCGGCGGCGAAAGGATGATACGGGTTGTTGCCCGGATCAGATCATCCATCCATCCGACCGAATATGTCTCCGCGTTTCCCAACACTTGTTCATCCAAGTATTCTTCTCCATGGAGAGCGGCTTCAAGTCCACATTGCGACACTATGCGACCAATCATGATTAACGATGAATGAAAATATTCTTTGGATCACGTCAAACAATGAATCTTGTTTCCGTTCTGGTTCCTCCGTTTCCGTCAAATTCTAGAGAAAGTAACAGAATTAACATGACAAGCTTATATTGATCCGGTTTATTTAATTACTTGACTGGTTCGTTATATCAGAGAAACCGTTTGAACGAAAACTTACGAAAAATGCAGTATCGTTTTATATTTTTGTAAAATTGTCAGAGTTTTTCTTTTGGGAAACTGGGTTACGCAGTATTTCCAGCAGGAGCAAATGAAAAAATACTTTTTTTATTGATATCACCACCAACCACCTCGTTATATATTTTTTATTTGTTGTATAATAATCTCTGCGCTCCACTT
The DNA here is from genome assembly GCA_004115045.4 of Sinella curviseta. Classification (NCBI taxonomy): domain Eukaryota; kingdom Metazoa; phylum Arthropoda; class Collembola; order Entomobryomorpha; family Entomobryidae; genus Sinella; species Sinella curviseta. Next base: position 30,616,274 of record CM065489.1, read on the forward strand.
TCCACTTGATATTTCCAAGTATTTTTTAGTTCAACAATTGTGAACTGACTGATGCACAGAAGAACAAGAGGAGAAATGAAAAGGAACCATACTGCCAAGAAATTTGTTTTCTCCTGTCGCTCCGCACTCGACAAGATAAAATTGCCACTAGTTTCCCCTTCTTTCTCTTTCTCCCGTCTCGTTTTCATTCCTCCACACACACAGTCTCAGCAACAGCTACACTCACTCTGCTTGCTACTTACTCCATATTACAACACTACTTTACTTACCGTTACCATTTTCGACTCGTTTGTCTTTTCTTCTCTCTCTTTCTCTCTCTCTGCCAGCTTTTTCCGTCTGTCTTTCTGTTTATTACTGTAAATGCGTTGTGTTTTGTGTGTGTGTGCAAGTGAAGAACAAGAGGACAGCAGGAGTGAAAAGGAAATGGTATTGGTTTTTTTCTCCCTTTCTCTCGCTCCTTTCTCCATTCCAATGCAAAAGAAAGCAGGCGAAAAGTGATTCTCCCCTTCTCTCTCTCCATTCCAATAATAATGTACCTTATTTATCCATCGCTCTCTGTGTATTATAATATACTACACTATCAACTTGCACTTGTTTCACTATCATCACCACCACCACCGCCGCTGCCACCGAACCGCCACCATCGTCATCATCATCATCACACCTCTCTCTTCCATACAATATTTTTCTTTCACTCCTTCACCATCAACCACCATCACCACCACACTCACTCTCCTGTCTAGTCTCCAACACACAAGTACCATTTACTTTTATCTCCTCTTCTACTCCCTTTCAGCTTTCCTTCAATTCTTTTTTCATACTCACTTTCTCAACACGACCAACATTGAAGACGCTATGGCCACCCCATACAAAACCCTGCCAAAAAATTTCATAACGTCAAGCTTGAATCAATGTTTTTGCGCCTACCTAAAAAAACTATTCATGATGTTTATGATGCCATGCAGTATGAACAGCCCCCTCTCATGTCTGTCGTCGTGAAATAGTTGGAAGAAAAGAAGAACACAATTTTCTTTTTTGCTTTCCCTTTCCCTATCTTGCTACGCATTTCATTCCATTGTCGTTCTCGGTGGTAACATTTCCAGCGTTATTCCAGAATGCATGCATGCATGCGAGCTTGGAAAAGTTTTTTTTAGAACCGTAACTTGACTCAAAAAAGGTACCTTTCTCCTTCCTTTCCGGCTACTCTATGCCTTTCTCGTGCCACTATGTATTTTCTCCGGAATACCTTTCCCCATGCATGAGGACGTACAAATTTTTCCATTGTGAATTTGTAACCAGCCAAATAGAGAGAAAGAGAGAGACACTCATTCTACTGCAGCAGCAGCAGTCAGTGGTGAGTGGTGGCAGTCAAGTACGAAGAAAGAGGATACTCTGTTTCCTCTTTCCCAACTTCTTTCACAACAATCATCATGCCATCACCATCGTCATCATCATATAGCCGTCATCACAGTGCACAACTCTGCTGCTGCTGCTTCTGCTGTTGGTGGTCTTGTTGATCACAAGAAAAAAAGTTTGTGTAAGAGAGGGAGAAAGAAATAGAGAGTTGGCATGTCATGCAGAGAGAGACGTGGCTCATATAAAAACGAATTATATTATGAAGCCTCTGGTGGTGTAAGTGTAAACGTGCCCTGATAACGTATTATATGGTGGCGTAGGTGGATGTATGGATGGATGCACTGTAATAATATTACGCTTTTTCCTTGGTAACAAAGTAATATGAAACGTATATGTGTGGTGTGTGTATGAACTAGGGACTCCACTTCATTTTCTGCTTCTCTGCAGCCTTTTTTCCCTAAATAAACCCATTTTACGTTTTGCATACATGCAACCAGCTATCTCCCCATCTCTACCTGAAGTAACACTACTACATCAAGTATTTGTACTGGTGTATCATCAACATCATCATCGTCGTCCTCTCCTCTTTTCTGTTCACTTTCTTTTCCCCCAGTGAAATGGAGTGAAGTACAGATTTGTAAGAGGAGTAGTCAAAGTAAAATTTATATACTTTTTTCAGCAGCATTTCTCTGTCCGTTACATTTAGTGGTGTGTGCATGTACACAGAAGAGTAGTCGTCGTGAGTCATGATGATCATGATGATATTACAACAAGGATGGCAGGTACATTACTGGATGTACCTTTGTAACTACTTTTGCTACATACGCTGCTAAAATATTTTCTTGTTCTGCCTGCTGTCCTAGTGTCCTGTCATGATGAATATTATCACTTTTTGCCTCTTTTAAAAGCACGAGATTGTGAAGAAAAGAAGCCTTTTATCTACTCTCTTGTCTCGTGCAGCAGCAGTCAGTAGTTGTGTGTGTATGTGCTCCTTAAAAGCTTCGTTAAAAGCTGAGAGTTTTGAGGGATTGAGTAGGCAAGGCCTCTTTCGCTTCTTTACCACTCTCTCCTCTCGTCTCTCTTTCTATCTATCTCTTTGCCTGCCTGCTTTTTAGTCAGGCAACAGGAAACCAAGTAAAGCTTTGGTGTTCAAAACCTTTGGTGTGGTCTCCTCTCTCTTTGGTTTTCTGTGTATTTATGTAAATGAAGGATGAAACATGATGATGATGATGCAAGGTTGTATGGAAGAACATGATCAACATCAACAAGATTTCTCTCTCTCTCTCGCTCTCGTGCATTTCCCCAGAAGCAGCTTGCCGTTTTACTTTCCATCCCTGGTGGTATGTAGAATGGTGGTGGTGGTGGAGCTGCTGCTGCTACCGCCGTTGGCACACAACTACAAGATGCAATAATGATGCTTTTTCCCTGTTTCATTGTAGAGTAATGGAGATATACGACCGGGTTCGCAGTCAGGTCAATGCAGTAGTATTTTCTCCATCCAATAATAATATTATTAATATTATCACACGGAATAATAATAACAGCATTTCCGCTTTTTTATGGGTGGATGGATTGTTGATAACAAAGGCATGTGTGTGTGTGTGTGTGTGTATCAACAGCAACAACTCCTTTCTATTTTTTTCGCGTCTCTATTGTAAATTAATGAGAGAAATGAGAGAATGTTTGTGTGTACCTACATACACAGTAGTACACAGATGCAAAATGTATCGCTTTTTTCCCATAATTATTCCATGTCAAGAAAAGTTTTTACAATGTTGTAATGCATATACTTATTTCATCCTCCTCTCTCCCGTCTTCTTTCCCAATGAGGCCAATAAAAATTGTTAGACGGACGGACGTGCAACTATTCTTGTTGTTCAATAAAAGCCCATTGTTGAGAGAGAGTGAGAGAGTAATATATTAATGCTGATTATTATAGTTTGTGGTGATGGTATAAGCATCACCACTTTTTTTCCATGTAAGGATGTATGTGAGGGCCTCCGCTGCTCTGCTACTACGTCTTCTCCTCCCGTCTCTTTTGTGGTGGTATAGTGGTACAAGCAGTGGTAGTAGTAGTCATGCACGGCTTTCTTCGGGGCTCTAGCACAGTGATCGATCGGAGGCTTGTCTAAATGGCGCCACACCCTCGCTTCCCTCACTCTCTTTCCCTTTCTCTCTCTCTCTCTGTCATTTCCCCCCTTCGATTTCTCCTCTTTCTTTCTCTATCTATCCAGTAGTATATATTTCAGTGTGAACTATGAGTATAGATGCATATATATATGTATCTGCATCACTATATATACACACAGCCATTATATTATTTGTTTCCCTTCTGGCAGTGTTTCTTTTTCATTTTTGAGAGTTTGTTTATGTGAGCAATGATCGCATTGAATTGCGAGAGAGCAAGATCGAAAAGTGGATGAAATTTGATAAAATATATTTTTTTCCTCTTGTTTGATTCACACTAACCACTATGTAATGAAGACCAGAGTCAATGTAAAAAGTCAAGATAAGCCAAAAGCCAAGTGCCTAAATATTCATTTTCATACTTGAACTGTAATCTTTTTTTCCTTCTGTTATCCTTCCCTTTGAAGTAAATTAATCACACTAATGCTTCATCACGAAATGACTGACGAATTGTTATCTATGAACTGAAGGATTTTTTAAAGACAAAAGGGAGTAGTAGTTTGAATCTTTACATCTTCCGTTTTGGATCTTTACTGATTTATGTTGGAGAACACGACGAAATGTTTTTTAACTGCTTTGAAGAAATTACCTATTACTGTTATGATGAATTGCTTTTAAACACCCTAAAACACTGTTTCCCCCCAAAATAATACGCATTTTCCAATTTTTTCCCTTAAAATATATTACCAACCTGAAGCACACGTACAAAAATGTGAGCTTGTTCGCTGTTGTTGTTGCTTCCGTGGTGGTGGTGGAGGAGGTGGAGGTGGTGATAGTAAGTTTTTTAGGTGTAGGTGTTCCATAATTTCCCTTGTCGTTGTCTTTGCGCTCTAGATGGATTGGATGGGTGAAGAAATAAAAAAAAGAAAGAGATAGATAGCTGGCGCGTGTGAGTGTGCAGCAGCAGCGACAGGGTTCAATGTACACTGAGTGCATACAATTACATTACGGCATACATACACACCTACATACATACTTATAGTGCAGTATAGATGGATATATATAGAGATAGTCTTATATTATATGTGCTCTTATAGAATAAGTGCAAATTATAGAGATTTCGCCTGTGATGTTGGAGAAAAAAGTGCCATCATCCCCTGTGGAGAAGGTAAAACTATGAAATAGCGTCAAAAAAGACAGCAAGCAAAAGTGATGAGAAAGCAAGCGATATATATAAGCGCAATAGTGAGAGGGTAAAAAAGCTTGTGTGCTTATCATTACGGCATGAGACAGTTTATTAAAGTGCTCTTATTATGATCAAATGGCGATATAATTAGATTTGCAAAGTGTTTGATGATGTATAGGTATGGGCACAGGCATGATGAATCGTGACGATATCATGACCATGCTAAATAAAAAAAATACTTAATAATAGTAAGAATTGAAATAGAGGTAGTATGAGTAGTACACATAATTGTTAGAGAGAATTATTGGTGGTGCATTTTTGTTAACGGTAGATAGTGTGCAATTATATTATAGTAAGTATACTTATTAGACAATATTTTGCAGTATAGATAAATTTACAAGATAGATAGAGTGAAATAGTTAGAGTGATATATGGTGCATATATATATATAATACTATACGATATAATGATAGTGAGAAAGACGACGACGAAGAAGAATAAGTATAGTAGCGGTGCTGTTGATATAAATTTCTATAGATATAGATATAGTGTAGAATTTAAAACAGTTGTGAGTGCGAAGAGTGGTTTTAAAACGTAAAAAAAGTAAAAAATAAATGATAGAAATAGAGTGCTTTATTATTAATACTCTTTCAAGTGTGTATAAGATCACGGTGACGGAGACGACAAGAAAATATTATTATTATTTTTTAGATACATGGTGCATTTGAATATATATTAATAGTGTATACTATAGAACGTGAGTTGAGTGCGAGAATAACAATATTACTGATAAAGAGTATAATTAAAAAATAATAATAAGTAAAGTGAAATAGCGCTGTTCCTTGGGGTAGAGACGATGATAATGGCGACGGTTGAAAAACATGTATTATTATTTTCAAAATTCGGAGAATTTGTTTGTAGTTGTGTTAAAAATTGCACTGGAGCTGAAAACAGATAACTGGAAATGGTCACTAGAACTTAATTAGTAACAAACCAGGGTTAAAGTTAATATGGAGTTGTCTTGTTTCGGATGAAATTGTTGTCACTGATATCACTAATTCACAATTATCCTATTCTATACAAAATATTTTAACAGATTAAATCTTGCACAAAATTATATAACTATTCTGCAAACTGTGGACGATTTAATAAAAAATGTACAAAAAATGATATTTTTTCTTATCTGATGCAAAACTTGTGTGGTGGTAATAAGGGAGGGTGCGGGCGTAGAAAAACACAGGAGCACGGAGCAAAAGACAGCAAAGAAGAGAAGGGAGCGGATGAGAAAAGTAAAATGAGGGAAAATGGGAAGCCAAGTCGGAGAGAATATGGAGGAGAGAGAGAGACGGAGGAACGGAAGAGGAGTATGTAGCAATATAAAAACTGACTGACTTGTATGTGTTTGAGAGAGAGAGTGAAAAGAGTTGAGAGCGAGAGTTTGTGAGAGAGCTGCTGGTAAAAGAAAAAAAAATATAAAAGAAGCAGAAGGCACACTCACACACACACAATAAAATGGAAATCCATACTTGGAGTTCTTCTCCTCCTCCTTCTTCCTCTCTATTTCTAGCTATTGCTCTGTGTCTGATGTTTCTTCCTTTCTCTTTTCTCTCTCTCTCTCTCTCTCTCTTTCCCCAGCACACACACATACACACACAGGGAGTCACAATAGAAGAAAAGCTGCTCGTGTATTCTCAGTTTTGAAGCGAGTTGTTGGTAGAGTTGTGCTGTGTGGAGCTGCTGCTGGTAAAACCTAATCGATCATGATGGAGCGAAGAGCGAGAAGCTCACTCACTCTCTCCTATAGAATGTACCCTCTGTTGTGTGAGAGAGTGTGTATGTACATGCATGCAGGTTCATACGAACATACAACAACGCGTTACAATGAAGGAACGTAAGTACAAGGAGGTTTTAGTTTAAAGCGTTCACATTCGTGTGTCGTGTAGTACAAGGGAATCCTGGTAGCAACAACAACTGTACCACCACCACCGCCGCCACCACCACCACCACCATCATCATGCCAGAAGCAGCAGGAGGAATACACGGGAAAGAGGAGAGAGAGAGACAGAAAAGAGAGGGGGTGAGAGAGAGAGAGAGAGAAGAAAGTGAAGAGAGAGAAACGGTTGACAGAAAAAAGAAGAGAAAACTAGCAAGCGCCGGCGTGCATATTCCCCCATCGACCAGAGAACGCAAATCCAGTGTAGTGCACAGAAGCACACAGCATGAAAGTGAAAATATGCTGGGTGATTATTACACTCACGTCTGTCCCTTCCCGTTTAAACTAGTTATTTGGGAATTTTGCACACAAGTGGAAATTACACGTATTTGTTGAGCGAGTTAAAAGATGATAAGGTGAATAGTAAATTGGATAATGGTGGAGTAGTGGAGCTCTCTGTGTGAGGAAGGATCGGGAAGAGAGAGGATGTGGTGTGTTGGTGTACATATAAGCTGTGTTTTCCGATACTTTGCTATATCTCTTGCTTTAGAGAAAAAAAAATGTTTTTATGCTTACTTTTGCTTTTCCCATTTTCTCTATTAAATTACGGAATGCTTCCTCTATTATTTTCGTATTGTCCATATTTCATAGATTTCTCTCCTCCATCTCATCTTGTAGGTATAAACATTTACGCAGAACAGGTTTCCTCCAGCATCTCTGCGAACAAGTTTCTGTAGATATACCCATTATTATATATACATTTGTATGAACATTACACTTTGCCTTTCATTTTCTTCTACTACCCACTCTCAGAGCCTAACCTTGTTTTTCCCAATGTCTCCATTCTTTTCATCTATTCAGCGATTTTAAAGTTTTTTTTTTCACTTTATTCGCTTTTGTAGAGAAAAAAAAAGTTCTCAACTTTTACTTCGTAACAGGCTTCTCCGCGTCCTTTTTTTATCACTTTAAAACTATTTTGGACAGATCCTAATACGTATGCAGGGTACACACTTGTTATTTAGCAACCTCTGCAACTGGCTCTCTCTCTATCTCTCTCTCTCTCTTTCTGTTATTTTTTTCCTCTCTCTATTGGAGGTCCGTTTTCAGCGTGTCAGAAAAGTGCGCACAAAACGCAAACGAGAGTTTCAGTACCTTTGTAAAAGTTGTAATCCCACAAAAAACGGAGAGAGATGAGAAGGATTTTAAAGCAAATGAGTGAGGGAACACGGTTTTTCCCTATTTTTCCCTGTATCCATCCGTTTCGTATGCCCGTTTTTGCGTCTACTCTCTCTCTCACTTGCTCTCTGTGACCATTAGGATTACAGGGCAGAGTCATGAAAGGCATTTCGGGTTGATGCTGCTGCTGTGGCTGTTTCTCCCGTTTCGTTCTCGTGTTCCATTCTCGGAGTCAGTCAGTCTGCAACTATTCTCTGCTGATTCACAGCACAGTCATTCCCTCGCTCCTTCCCTCTCATTTTTCTTCCCGTTTGTCCCATGACATGCCATCACGACGACCATGTAAAACAGTGAAAATCCCTTTTGCTCTACCAAATATTTGATGAGACAAAAATACAAGTTTGTGAGGCATGCATGCATGCATGCATTCATGCATGGCATGTATGTGCTCTCTTATTTTTCTCCAAGAAAATTGTCTCCTATTCCCATTTTGATTGTGTAACCAGTAAAAGCATATTCGTAGAGTAGTAGTAGTAGTAATAGTATCAATGGTTTCACCCATTCATCCATGTTGTTAACGTAATGCTTGCCCTTCTCCGCTAATATATTACGCAATAATGGAACAAGCTAAAAACTACTTATTTTCTTCGATTGGAATTGTTTCTTCCACTTGTTTTTCCTTATGCCAGTATTTTTCTCTTCTCGTCTTGTTTTGGTCGTCTGGTCTGGTCATTGGATGCCAATATATTTCCAAGAGTCTGTCGCTTCCTCGCTTTGATTATTATTAAACGGTAGATTTTTTCCCATTTATTCTTGTTACCGCTACTGCTGCTGCTGCAGTAGCAAAACCGTTACAACAGTACGCCACCGAAAAAAAATCACTTTGTCTCCTGCAGTAGTAGTAGTTTAGTTGTATTGGTCCACCAGCAGTCGATTCCTCCAAATATGCCCAATGATCCTTGCCCTTTTCTTGTTATGTGCACTCACACACATTCTCGCAGGAAATGAAGGGACACGAGCGCACGGATCCCGAGAAAGGGACAAAACTAGACCCACTAAACCTTATACATATACATGTTCAATGCTGTCTGGTGGTGGTAGTCAGGACACTCCAAAATAAATATAGAAAGTAAACGAGCATGAAAGGAAAAAATAACACACCCAAATTCATGAAAAAAAACTCTGACCACTCAAACCGGAAGTGGAGAAGGGATCTCAATCTCGACTTTCTCAGTGTCCGCATCAGTTTGTCATTGTTACCGTAAGTACTGTAGTGCCAGTACCTACAGCAAACCCATCATCATCATCATTCTTTCTCCATTTTTCTTTCCTTGTTATTTTTTTTCTCCCTGGTGGTGGCCGTATGTTTGTACACTTTCCTACTTCCCCGTTTCGTCAATAGCGTGCGCCAGTAGTTCGCCTATTTTCCTGGAGAGTAGTAGGTGCCTTCTCCTCCACCGCCACCACCTCTACTGCTTTCATCTTGACAAAGGGTGCTGCTGCTTCCTTACACTCACGAACGAGCTTGGGGAATGAAATCCCATTTTCCCCGTATCCCAAGCTAACCGTGTTTCCCAGATGAAAGCTAGAGAGAAAATTGAATTGATGTGCAGACTCAATCTGTTCTCCTTTGTTGTTAGTATAGTAGCTGATACTACTGCTGCTGTTGTTGTTGTCGACAGTTTTGTAAGCTGGTTTCCTCTTCTCTAAAGAAAAATAATATGACCGTCTCACAGGTAAAAGAGAGAGAGAGAGAGAGCTTTACTGTAGCTTGAAGTTTATTTATCTCTGCAATTTATTTTTTTTCTCTGGTGAATCTGAATAGATATCATTATTATGTGCCCATATATTTTGGAGATGAAAATATACTGAGCTTAAATGTATCAGTGTACGTGTGTGGATATGGAGAAGGATAAGGAGGATATTATGGCCAGGACGATGGTCGTAAAGAAGAGAAGTCCCTGAAGAGACTTTTGGAAAACGGGACGGTGACAGAAAGAGAGAGCGAGAGAGAGAGAGAGAGAGGGAAAAAAGAAAATGTAGTACGGAATATAATAAATTATGTATCATTTCGCCATTTATTCTTGAAAAAAGGAAGAAGCAAAACTTACCTAGCTCTCTCCGTGTGTGAGCATGCATGTGACAAGCGGAGAGGATGTTTTGTATTGTTGTGTATGAACTAGGACTACCCAGACAAACATGCATAAATACAAAATACTTTTAATGCCGAGTTAATAATATTAGCACAAGGGAGGAAAATGTTGAATCTCAAATCTTCTAAAGAACAATACGTCTTAAAGAAGTGGAAGGAGCAGAGAGAAGCAGCACAGATTTTTCTCACAATAGAGAAATGCGGGTTTCAGCTGCTGCTTTTGTACAGCTTCCCTCCATACCAACATATTATATTATGCTATTATTATCACCACGACGGAATGCATGATTCCATCCTGCATGGCTTGTTTTTCTGTGAGTGCGGATGCATGGAAGATGGAGGATAGACCATCCTGGGAAACACAACAAGAAACGGGTGGAGGAGGGGGAAGTAAAGAGTTGGAAAAAAGGTTGAAATTGCCTGAGAGAGAGAGAGAGAAACGAGAAGGAATTTTTATGAGACAGTAATTGTGATCCTCATTCTTGCTTTACATGATGACGATCATGACGACGATAATATACAGTTTACAACAACGTAACGTATGCCATATTGTGGGGGGCTGTCCATTACTCGGTGGGAAATTCTTTTGGCGAAATAGGATTCCTTTGAAAGTAGCACTTTTGGGCGTACAAGGGAAAGATAACAACACTTTAATTGCGACTCTTTTACCCGTTTCCTTACGAACATTCCCATAACATACACTGATGCATGATATGTGGAAAATGTAAGAGAAAAGAAATAAGAGATGGGGAAACTCGTTACGTTTTTCTTTGTTCCCAGCGAGAGAGATCCACCGCAGGAGCGGCTGTGGCATGGCGACGGCAACGGGAGTAGTAGCAGCAGCAGCGGCAAATTTTACATGACAGTTATTGCCGTGTGGAAAGGATGAAAGGGAGAAAATGTGTGGTGGCTCTTCGTGTTTGTTTGTTGTACGTTTTTTTCCGTTCTCTTTGAACTACTCCGTGCATTACGTACATGATTCATAAACTTTTTTCGCTGGATAAATGTACTAACAATAGTGGCAAATGGGAACATTAGCAGTAAAAGAGGCTGTATTTATATGACGATGACGACCGGTGGTGCGGTGTGGTGGTGGTCGTAGTATATGGCGGCGCATCACTTATAATATTACCATCATCATGTAATGTTTAAATGCACTATTGCACTCTTTGTTATAAATCTTTCCAAGCTACTTTTTCTTCTTCTTCTTCTTTGTGTTCTTTTTTTATGCCAGAAAAAAATATATATGGAAAAACTTGTAAGCATGCCATGTCATGATCACGATGATAATGATAACTACAATAATAATAACATCACCAGAGTTATAAACCATTTTTAATGGAGTTTTTTTTGAAATAATAGTCCATATACGGAGCAAATAAAATGGAATCTGTGTAAATTAAAATGGGAGGACTTTTTGCTGCGCCACAGGCTTATTTTTTTAGGCTGCATGGAAGCAACACTGAAAAGTACAAATTTGCACTGATTGAATAATAACTGTGGGATTACCACCACCACCACCACAGTTTTTTCAACCAGTAGAGTGGAGAGGGAAAACAATTATTTATTCCAAAATGGAGGGAAACCGAGTGTGAGAAGAATTAACTAACTAATGGAATTACCGTCGTCCTTTCCAAGAGTGTATTGGAGAGAAATATTAATGTGTTGCAGTTTTCTAAACGCTTTTGTTATTCTTCCATTATTCTGCTGCCATGGCATGGTACACACCTTTTCAGCTTCACATTATAATAATTTTAGAGAGCAGACGGCTCTCTTCGCATTTTCTATTAGAAAGTCTACCTTTTCTAATCGAGACTGGTCTACCTCTACTCACTGGGGGAGGATTAGTACTTTCGGCTAGAGATGGTGCAGAGGAGAGCCAGAGAGAGAGAGAGAGAGCAAATCGGTAATGAGTTGTTATTACGTGTGTTGCCTGTTTTGTAATAGAAAAAAAATCTAAAGTGTGATCATCGCCATCATAATTGAGCATGCAAAACATACTCGTAAACTGGAAATAGTCCTCATCGCCATTATAATCATCATCGTCATCATCATCCTCATCATCCAATTTAGAAATAACTAACTACCCCTTTTATTATGCTTTCTACTTCTGTTGTTGTTTGAATGAATGCTCAGAGAGCCATAAGTAGCACAAATGGGGGAAATAGGGGAATATATAGGAATGTAGCATATTTTTATGATGATTGCCTATTGCCATTATGATTTTTATGGCTATTGCCAGAATGATGGCATGCTTGGTTTTTTTCTTTCGACGACAGCAAAAGTACGTGCATAACTTTGCATATTATATATTTTAAATTTACGACCAGAACCACCAACAACGACGTAACGTCCAACCGACCTTACAGAATAACGCCAAGTTTTACTAGCTAAAAGTTTTTTCGCAGTGGACCTTTTGTACCATCAAATTTGTGAGGGAAAATTCCTCATCTTCCAGAGGAACGTATTATTATGCCAATTGGATTTTCCGTACGACGTCGATTAAAGTATCGCTTGTATTCTAATCGTTCCCATTTTCCATTTATGTTCACCAATTAAAACCAACTCATACTGACTGTGTCTCCAAATCCTGAATACCACCAGCACCGTCCCACAAGCCCATTCCATTTGCCTAGAATCTGCTTGAGTTAATAAGCACAAATCTAGTCTGCGAACAAAAAATAGTATATTTTTGGAAAATGATGATGACATACTACTGCGCTTGCCCATGCCCATTTTATGCACAATGGTCTTAATACAACAGCTATTATTTCGACATTCTCTCTAATATCTACCTGTCCACTGATTTCATTTCGACTACTCCAAGATACTTGAATTTAATTTCAATACCGCACTGCGAAACAGCGACTTTTTTAAGTTTGAATGGAATTAGAACACAGAGAGCTGGCTCGTTGAAAGGGTGGATGGCTGATTCCTCATTCCTCACAGATCCTAATTACTACTTGCGTCGATCACCAATGTACCATTTATTTTATTCGACATGGAATTGTGCTTTACAGGAAACAAATGGAATCAGTAATCAAACATGTTAGCATGTACCAAGTAGGTAGGTAGGTACAATAGTCTGCATTCATGTTTCTCTTTATATTCGGAATGTACGTTTTTATGATTATGACACCATTTACTGGGGAATATGGGCAATACATGTTTGTTAGGAAAATAGACAGCAACGTTTGTTCAGCTCTTCTGCTGATGAATGGCAAGGGGGAAACAAGATAATAAAAATAAAATCCCGTCAAAGTTGTATCAGCAGAGGAGCGGAGGAGACAGTTTTGCGTTGTAAATGTATGAAGGGAAGGAACGGCAGCAAGCAAACATTGTGTTCAGCCATTGTGCCGTTATTGTCGTCGGACTACTCTGAACATTTCACCTTGTCACAATAATAATAATAAGATTATAATAATAATAATAACAATAATTCCAGCGGTCCGAGCGTCACCCCACCAATACACCAAAAAATGCCAACGACTACTAATACTAACGCACACACAGGTCAACCGTTCTGATAGTTGTTGTATGCATACATGAGCATGTATTGTATTTTGGAGGCTCGGGTGACCATGCTGTTACTGCTGATGATGGCGAAAGTATTTCTTTACAGCGGACTATTGGTGGCAGACACAATAAAAATATAAACGGTGTAAATAGTGATTACATGTACGTAGCTGATGACGTTGCATTTAAAGAAGAGAAAGGGAAAGTTTGTGACGACGTTCCTCATTCCCCACGTAAGGTTGATCGCAAGGGCTTTGATCGATTTCCATATAATCAATAGGGTACGTACCCTGAATTCTGTAGTTGCATGCAAAGTTTACTTGTAAATTCTGCGGGCTATCCGACAGACGGACAAACATTGTTTCCATTCAATGTCAAGCTGACAGGATAACTGTATACGTAATGAACCTACTTTTTAGTCAGTCACTCTGCTGCTGCTAAATGTTAGTGATACGATATGACATGTCTGTGACGTCCATCGTCCGTGTGTCGCTACTCTTTTTTGGCTTACCCTATTCAATGTTGTTAAGCCATGCCACATTTTTGGAGCCATGCTTACATTGAACACACATACACACAACCAACCAACAATACAGTCACTCACTTGCATGTAATCCATAATCGTAAAAAAATGATGTATGTTTGAGTGAACACCATTTTATTTTCGTTTCGACTCTATTTACCACTCTGTTTATAAAGCACTACGTCGTGTGTGGGTTTCTTCCTTTTTTTGTTGGATGACTCTTCTCTCTCCGCGCAACGCAAATAGTGGATCTATAGTGCATATACATTCATAATGTACACACACACGAGAAATTAAAGTGCATACTTATCCTGAGTGGACGAGTGAGAAGAGAAAGAGGGACCTTGCCGGTGTTGGTATGGGTGATGGCGACATGGGGGGTAGAGCTGCACACGATTTTTTTTCTCCCAAAATTTATCAATATTATTATTGTTATTGGTAGTACATGGACGAATTACGTACATGGAAGGAGAAAGCGTCATAAATTTGGGATAACTGGAAGTAGTTCCTAAAAATGGGAAATTGACGTCGATTATCGGATATTTTAGATGTTATGGCTTGACCTGAATGAGAGCGGAGCAGAGAGAATGAGTGCCATGATTCAAATTACCGTGAGCTCACTGGAAAATCGTTACCATGACCATTTGCCAGGATCATGCATGCCTTCAGATGAATGTATATGTACGTGAAGAATTTTCTCTTTCTTGGAAGAAAATTTGCCTAGTTTGTTAAAAATGTGAAGTGGCTAGTTTTGTAGATGATTGGCTTGACACAGCTGGCTATAACGCTACTACTGTAGTAGTAGCAGTAATAATAATAATAATGACAACTTTCGTTGCTAAACAAAAATCTTCCTAAACAAGTAGAATTTTAAGTGGAACATTTCCAAAAATGTACTTTTTGTAGGTAGTGTAAGTCACTCCTGCCATTCTAGTACTACGGCAACTACACAGCAAAACAATGAAAGCAGTTTTTTTTACCGGTAGAAGTAGTGACGACGACGACGTTATAGCACATATTATTAAACAGGCATGTCAGCACAACACTTGGCCTTTTCGATCTGCCATCTTATGCATACACCTACCCCTGTTGTTATTATAGTTAAGTTGCTTCTTTCACAATTTTTATAATTCCATGAAAAAAATCTGTGTGTTCCTTTTGGAGCTGGTTGCACACATGAACGGTATAACAGGAGAGAGAAAATGGAGATGTAGAGAGAAGAAAAAGGAGAAAAGTTTGAATTTCTAATGCGGTACTAACAATAATCATCATAATAGAATAATTGAAATGGTAACAATAACAGGAGGAATGGGAACAAGGGGAAAATATTATGCCTCTGGAGTCACAGTTGTTGTTGCTGTTGTAGCAAAATTTTTAATGCAGTTTGCCTTCTTGAAGTAATCGTTTGAGATTTGTTGGTAAAAGGAAAAAGCAGTAAGGGACACATGATCAGAGAGGAGGAGAGAATCAGCGTAAAAAAGAATGTAAAATGCCAACTCTAGTAGCAACATTGCTAGTAGCAGTAGTAGCAACATTATTATTTTTTATAGTTTTCCCTGGAACAAGTCCTTCCAAAAATAATATTTCTCCTTGTCGTCATTGTGCTTATGTGCATGGTAGCATATTCTTAGCATAAATAAGAATATTTTAAGGAGGAGGAGAAAGAAGGAAGAAAAATAAGGAAAGGTAGAAAATGACAAGAGTTTTGCTCACATACCTCAAAATGTGTAGGTAGAGTATTGTTTGTATGTATGCAAAAGTGAGTAAATCTGGTGCAACATTTGTATTACTATTATTATTATTATTATTAAAATTTCACTCGCTCTTTTCTCCTTCCACTATATATAACGTCGCATTTTAAACGCTGTTGTGCGAGATGTTAGAAAAAGACTGAAACAAAGTTGTTTTGTCACCAAACGATTTTGTTTTCTCTAGAGAGAGAGACGCGCGGCGTTTCATGCTGAGGGCGATGATGATGATCGCTGGGACATTGTTCTTCGGAGGCAACATTAGAAAACCCTGTGTACTCACACGGCTTCCCCGACTCAATGCACCGTTGTGCTAAAAACAAGAAACTTTGTTCTCTTCCTCTTGTTGTACACACCATTCAGCATTCCTTTTTCAATAAATATCATCATTCCGGAGTGAATCACGTGGGGACGACAGTGGTGGTGGTGATGATGATGATGATGGTGATAATAATTTTCAGTTCCTGGAAAGGAACCATACACATACAAGTACAACAACCAGTATGTACGTTCTCACTTGGTATTCAGAAAAGTTGGTCTCCTTTCTATTTTTTGTGGGACAGAGGTATCTACAGTTCACTTTCAGTCAGCACCAGAAGTCAAAGTTACTTTTTTTCGTCGGGTTCGTTGGTTCGTTTCAGCAACAGCAGAATATATATACATACGTAACATGTTCATGATGATGATGACGACTAAACATTATTCTCTTAGTACACAAATTCAAATACATTTATTCTGATTTGCTATTTCTTAGTCGTACTCGTCGTCGTCATGATCATGATCATCATCGTCATAATATCATTTTGTCAACAGCAGAAGTAAAGTGGCAACGGCGGCGGTAGGTATTGGTGGTGCGGTGTGGTTCACTTTGGTTTGGCATGACAATGTTTGGCGGTGGTGGTGGTGGTGGTGCATGCCGGAAAATTTGTAACAAACAAAGCAATCATGCAAAGCATCTCTCTCCAACTAACTTGGGAGTTGGTTGGAGTGTTTAGAGAGAAAGAGGCATCGTCGTTTAAAACGCTGCTGCTGTTGTGACGACGGCGACGACAACAACGAAAAGGGAAATAATATTACGATGAATGAATTAAATTAGTATTCGTATGCTTGCTCACTTACAAATGCCAGCAGTGGAGTCCGTTACAGTGCATTGGCAGAAGTGGTACATAACGGCAGCATAGCAGCCATTTGGCTTTCTATGAAGAAGAGATGGTACTTATCTGACTTTTGGAGCACTGCAATTTGTAGTGGAATATCGTGTGTCAGTTGTTTTACTTGTTGTAGGACTACTTGATACGCGCTTGGCTTGGCCTCCTCCACAATGCAATATAAGCAGTGCGAAAATCATTTACAGAGACCAAGGTGGATATGCTTGGGGAAATGTAGTAACTGAAACAAAACCAGCAACAACGGAAAGGTGACGCATGTGGACAATTCTCCGAGGAGAAAATTAACTCCACTCCGTCTACAGAGGGAAAAAAAATGTTTTCTTTTTTTAGTATTTTGCATTGCAATGCAGAAGCGTGTGAGGCCTGACGGTGTTATGCCACCAGCAAGGAGAAAACCATTACATCTTTCTCTCCTTTGGATTTTTTCTTAAAACTTATTTCTATTCCTGTCTCGTGTTTTGCAACTTTGACTGAAATGGTTATGCAAAGCAAGCAATTCATGCTGCTGGCAGTAGATTTTCAGTGATGAAACATTAATTAAAATGGCAGCAATCAAATCTTTATCAAATACTAAAGCAATCAAATTCGGAAATTCTCGTTCAGAACTGAATTAAAAAGGGACGACGACGAGCACAATGAGTTGAAATGCTAGCTTGACAAACACAAAACCAGGGAGTCGATATAGAGTAACGTCAAGTTACTCTCAGGAGAAAGGACGAGGAAAGGACATTCAGCATTTTATTGACATCTGCTTCATGACCATTTTGAATAATATTTATGAATAAGACTGTGACTAACTACTTACCATGCGAATCCATCTACCTTTACGTTACTACGCCAGAGCGAAGAAAAGGGAGAACCTGACAAAATTTCTCCACTTTTTTTCACTCTCCTGAAGAGAGAGAGTGGAACGTCATGTTCCCTGAGCAATGTCTCTCTGCAATGACAGCAATAATACTAACAGTAGTCATAGCAATAATACTAACAGTTAATGGAAACTACTCTTAAGTAACTAACTAAACAAGCAACCAGGCTTCCTTCCTAATATACCTCCAAATGGTGTAGATTGTTTGCTGAAAGGGAAAATCACAACAAAAGGAGAAAGTTTATTTCAATCTTCAAGCAAAGTACGTGTCCTCTAATATTTTGCGTTTCTTTTTAAAAAACATACTACGACTCGGCAAATAACGCTTCTCTCTATTCTCGTCTTGTTGAGTAAAACTAGGAATAGGAGTAGTATGATGGCATTGTATTATGATGATGGATCATACATAAAACGATAATGTTGTCGTGCACATGCTAACATATACATGGAGGCTAAAAAGATGAAAAGAAAGACAGATAGCAGTCTGTCGTTGTCGCACAAATATTATTATTATTATTTTTACTGTGCAGGAAATGGTGTCATCAAACAAGATGGTCATGTATGTGTACAGGTATTGCACAAGCGTCACTATCTACTAAATAGATAAATTGATGCTGCTCATAATATTCTCTGTTACGTCATCCTCTCTCTTTCTTCAGTTCGACAACAGAAAAGAAAAATGGTCCCCATTTTGTTCCATTTATGCTGAATTTATGTTTATTTTATGCTTCAAATCCTGTCCTTGTGAAAGATTCACATTCTTCCTGTGATGGAGAAAGAGTCCGGACGGGAAGGGGAAAGCGACTAGTGAAAATAAGCCTTGACTGACGTGCTTTATAGGTATTTCCTTTCCAGATCATTTACATATCATGCCGTCTATGCATATAGTCGCCAAAATTAGATTAACTAACGAACGCCTGCGGGCTTTACAAGGAGACTGGACAAAAGGAGATACTTTGTTCCTTGACGGCTCATGTTACTCTCGTCATTAGCATATAAAATGGTTTGTTTTGTTGAGGATGGCCTATTGGAGAATCATTTTACACTTTATTTTGCACAGATACACCAATATTCCCACCGAGCAGAGAAAAATACAAAAGTAAACTTTGCCATTTCCATATCATATTTAGGTAATCACAAAAGATATAGAGCAGAAGAATTTGAATACATTATTATTATTATAGAGATAACTTTATTATACGCTAAAAAGGTCCTCATTTTTATGGAATGCATTTTGGGTTGTTTCGAAACCCATTTATTTAAAAGTAAACAGGTATATTACGGTGGTCATTGGCCTCTTTTGAAAAATTGTCTGTGGTTGGAGGTGGGAAATGTCCCACCTCCCCTTCATTGCACGTTTCTATTGAATAATGTCACTGTTGTCACCATGATTACACGCGGCTGAGTGAGTGGAAAAGGTAGTTAAGATGGGCGATCAAGTGAAAAAGTCGTTTGTTCGAAAGAGTTGAAAAATAAGATCAATAAATTTTATACACTGCGCGAGAGAGAGAACAATGTACAATCATGGAAAAAATGTGCATTTCAAATTCTCAAGCTCGCTTTGTTATCAGTTTTCAATTTACCTTTGTCGTTCTGCGGTGAAAAGGGAGAGGATGACGAGGGGAGGATGAATATACAGAGTTTAAGGGGTAAAATATGTGATGTGATAATGGTTACATGGCGGTTGGCAGTTCTGATGATGATGATGGTGGTGGTGGTGGCAGTGGAGCAAGAAAAGTGGAATGATTTCTTCTTGCGCTCTTTTTTTTCAAGAAGAATTGATAGCGGAGCCATACGATATACGATCCCTCTCTCTCCTGCCACACCGCTGCTGCTATCCATGCATGGTGAAAGTACTTAAGAAGGTTACAAAAGTTACATAGTACACCATCGTCATCTTCGTCTTCTTCTTCACTCACTCTCGCTAACTTTCTCTCTCCTCGTGACTGTTTCCTTGGTTGAGTGAGTGAGTGAGACTGAACTTATCCATCTGGAAAGATATAATGAACAGATCATTCATTCGTTCCCTTCACATCTATTCACTATATTGCTCTTTCTCACGAGAGAGAGAGAGAGAGAAGCAAAGTAAGTAGAAGTTGGATGTTGGATTGTGTTTCAAGTGGAAAGTTGCTAGGAGGTGGAGAGAACATGGGAGAGGTGGATAAATAATATTGGGACATAAGAAGCTTTAAAACTACTACAACAGAAAGAGAGATTCAATGCTCACACAATCAGTTGCTTCACTCAAGCAATTTTTTGATGGAGTCAGTTGTGTGGAGAGCTTTCAAAAAAAGACATTCTACAAAACACATTACTACAACTACCACGACGACTACTGCTGCTCGGACCCAACTGGCGAATCTGTAATGGAGTTTCATGCGAGGATAATGTAAATATATAAAGATATGCAGATTTTGGGTAATCATGGTTATTATGTGGCTTTCTTGTCATCTGCACTTTCTTTCCAACCCAATGAACATTAGAACCAATTCTGAAAATTATTATTACTATTATCATCGCCACAGCTACCTGGCCACATTCCCCCTTCTGCAGCCTTTGTTCACCTTCGGAAATTGAAAATGACTACCAATTTGCTTGTTAGTAAATTGAACAACATTACATTACACACATAGATTGCTAAATGGGATGATCACTAAGGTGATTATAAAGTTGATAACTTTCACTACGCTCACAGCATTAAAGAGCATTCTAGAGCGGTAGAGTCAACTCCATGTTTCAACCTTATCTGTCCGTCCGTCCGTCTGTATTCCCATGCTCCATTGCGTTTAACGGAAAGGGGAGCAAAGTGTAGAAAATATACTTTGCGAATAATAGGATAATTTGAGGAGAGGATTCATAAGCTCAAAAGTATAATAGGATCCACTACAGAGAGCGTTCAAGCCCGACCGGACATGGGAGTCCACTTACATGATAACGTCTAATTTATCGATTCAACAACAAGAAGTCCACTAGCAGCAGCAACAACGCTGAAATTTGTGCTAACAACAATAAACTAAAAAAACGTTCCATAAAAGGGCGCTAGCGGACCAAGGTACGGTGTTAAAAAAAGTACTTGGCTGCCCCCTACTGTTTATATAATCCCAAGTATAATGTATCTCTAGTGCTGTTGTAGATTCCATACATTAGCGATCAGGAGCTCCACTCTTGTGCCATCAGCCCTATAGCACCATCAGATCCCAATAATTAAACGACACGTACAAAAGTGATGCGTGGAGAAAGAGAGAAAGGGAGAAACATGTAGTATGACTCCACTTGTACGTACCTAAGTACTCACAGTTGTTGTAGGAGTAAAGAGCATGGAATGAATTAGGTCTGCTGCTGCTTGCTGCCTGAGTGAGTCGTCGACTACTCGACCTCATTAACAACCAATTCAAAATCATTCATGCTACAACTCTTTTCTTCTTCTCCGGAGTCTCTCTCTCTCTCTCTCTCTTTCCCGTGACGTAGCAGCACAACTCTGGACGACTCCTCAGGCAAAAAGTTGAAAGTGAGTTTTCTGCTGCTGCAAAGTCTCCCTCTCTCCGTCTCGTTTCTCTTGTATAAATCACGACAAGGACGACGGAGAGGAGGACCCCAAATCACACCGCCACCACCACAAGACTGGAAATCCTATTGTTTTTTACCGGGATAAAAAAGACGAGACGGGAGAGAGTATGGCCAGGAGAGAACCTTTTTCATGTTGGAAAGAAACAGCTATAAAATTGTCATGCCTGCTGTTACTTTAATTACCACTGCACGCCAAGTCATTACGACGACTTCAAGAGGATGAATATCAGTGAAACGACCACTGTGTGATCACGACGTGATGATGACTAGGAGGACAAGTGCTTTCACTTTTTTTCCCTCGCTTATTATTATTACACTTTTTTTTGCTTCCATCTACTTACGATGCACACTACTAATACACAACTGGGTTCCCACAAACCACATGCAAACTAATGAATTCGAATTTCACCCTTGTCACTTGCATCATCATCATCAGCAACACCAAGTTTTTTTAGCTGGAGTGCTACTGCCTATTACCAGGCCATCACGACCATCAATGACAGCAATACTTAATATCGGCACGGTCATTAATTCTCATTTTTTACACTTCCTCTCGAAGCCCAGCTCGAGTAGTTCTCTCGTAATCGCTCAGAACTAAATAAACAAACAGGAGTTTCGAGGGTGCCAAAAGTGACGGCGTTGAATTTTAAACATAAAAAATCCATCACATTCGTAAGCAGTACATTAAACTTGAATCGTGTCAATCTACAAACACGTCATCCACACTTGTGCATCTTCGCTACATGCGTGTATCGCTTGAATCTTATTCGATAATTGAATTGCCTCTCTTTGAAATGGTAAATTTAGGCCATGTAACAACAACTGAAACATGAAATGGGCAAAGAATGTGTTTGTCGTCGCGATGACGAATGATCATTGGTTCTATCATCATTACCTGTACATAAAAGAGAATGGCTCTCTTCGTCATCTTCCGCTTTCTCCAGCTCTTCTGAAAATGTTTCCCTCCAACAACAACAACAACGGCAACAACAAGGATCATCCAGCTCATTACATTAGGCCATTTCCAGCCATCCAGCTAGACTCTCATTCTTCTCTACACTCATTTCGTACTTCTTCTTGTCATCATCACCCTTTCTCTCTCTCTCTCTCTTCAACTCCTTTACTACCTCTTCTTCTTCTTCCGTCTCCTCCCCCTCCTCCTCTTCATCCTCCTTCTCAATTTTCTTACAAGCCACTTATTATCATTGCTACACATGCATAAACACATGCAAATGCCTTCACCTCAATCGAAATGAGCGTACAAGAAAAGAGACACTTTTCAATGTGTTCGTAACACCAGAAAACAGAGTCATCATCTTTTTCATCGTCACCATCATCATAATCAAGAACAGCCGCCTTATTTGCATGAGTGGTTATGGTGCTGGTTCGAGTGAGAGTAGGCCCTCCGTTTAATATACCAAAGAGCAAAAGAGCTCGTTCCTCTCTTTTCTTGCGAGATATGGTCTGATGAAGACGGAAACAGGGAACAGGCTACGATCATCATCGCCATCATCATCATCATCTTGGTCGTCTTGGGAGAGATTGTTTTCTTTCTCTCACGCTCTTCCTCACCATCTCGTCTAGTGTCTTTTGATGATGATGGCGATGATGATGTTCATCATGATTACAGTTGTTACATACAACGACAACGGTAGTAGTGGTGGCGGCGTTGGAGGTGATGTTGATGGTCTCGTAGTAGCGCACAGAGCACAGTACACAGGCCATAACAGTTTATTTATGAGGCAATGCTCCAAGAATGATATTACCCTCAAGGAAGAAATCGACGACAGGGGAAAGTTTGCCCAGGAGGGAGATAATCCTTGTAAATAGTAATCATTACAACCATTTCGTAAGTAAGTAAGCGTTTGTTTGCGGGAATAGGTATGTTTTGTGTGTCCAGCGGGGAGAAGCAGGGAGCTTCAAAGGGAGTGCATGTTGTATGTACCTCTTCATCCACTTGTCGTGCTCATGTGCTCATTAATAAAGCTCTAAAACCTTAAGAAACGACACCCGTTTCTCACTCTGCCTCTCAAGTGCTAAGCGTACAAACATGAAGATGGTATCAAGACGGAGTAAATAAGCTTAAGGCTGGGTTGATGATGATGATCATCATGATGATAGCTTCATCGTTTCCAAGCTAAGCTGACAACACCGCACTGAAAATTGTAAGCCTTTCGCCACCTCCACCACTCTCACATGTGTGTATGATTTATCCAGGGCAGGTGACGGTGATTTGATGGTTGGTAGATGAGACGACGATGAGAATTTCTTGGGTGGAGAAAATTAATGCACTTTTTCGTCTTCGAGGCAGAGAAGAGGAAGAAAATGAAGCATGATAATATGCATTACATGTAGCACCTGTACAATTTTCCCTTTTCCTGTGAGAACGTGAGTGAATGAACGGGGAATGACGACATGCAAGCCATAAATGACGTTGTCATTGTTCTTATTACTCGCCTATTTGCTAATAATAAAAAGTGCTGGTAGGCAGCTAGGTAGAGGTGGTGGTGGTGGTGGAAGCAGAGAGTAGGCATATGATGTGCGATGGGATGGAGGTGGTGGTGGAGGTATGCAGAGGAACTGTGCAGTCGATTACGGTAATGCACGTTCCTCCGTGCATAAATATTTCCAGAAGGAAAGAAATGTGACTGTTTTGGGTAGCACGGGAAAAAATCACGACAACGACGCCATTACGCTACAACCAGGTTTTTTTGGTAACCTCCAACTACTACACAGTACAGCGAGTTGTGTGAGTACAAATTGGTATGGGCATTGGGCTGTCAACGTGCACAAATCGATCTTTCGAGTAATGTACCGAGGTAAACTGCAGCAGAAGCAGCAGCGTACGTACTACGTACGCAGGTAGAATGTAGTACGCAGTAATAATATGTAGTGCTACTCACTTTCCTGTCATATATCTGCCATGAGGAAATTTAATGGGGAAACAGGGGAAAATGAAGTGGTGCGAGTAGGAGTGAAAAATAATACATTTTTTTTCTCTCTCTCTCTGTGCGAGGTTTCGATACAGGACGGGAGTTGATTTACTTTTTTATATAATGTCAATTTGAGAGACTCTGCTCTCTACACAGGTAGTCAATTTAAGAGGAAACTTTTAGTGAAGCGGCCAAACAATATATTTATGGTGGATATTCCATGTGTGTGTGGCAGAGGATTATTTATCGCATCCGAAGCTTAAAATACTATTGTATATAGTCCAATCGGCTACTCATGTGTGGATATGCTTTTTTACATCTAACCAACCAGCAACATTCGAGTTGAAAGAAAGGTCTTAATGCTTGTTTTTAAATTATGTATATTTTTTTGTTTGTTTGTAGATTTTCGAACCGGTCAATAAGCCAAACATTTTTGTAAAACTCGGGAAACAAGGTGTATTCAACCCAAAATTAAACCACTGGAGGCTATACTCTACTGTTGTACAGGTAAATGGAGATGCGGTTAATGTCCCCTCTCTCTCTTTTTTCTCTCTTTCCGATGCTCTTGCTATATATTATATTCTCTTGTGTAAGCACATAATACTCTGGCTAGTGGGAATGCTTTTCCTGGAATTTTTCATTGGAAATAGACGGACACAATTTCTACCAACATGAACGATCATGATATCATGTCGATGTCGGGAATGCATTTCAATGAGCCTCTATGGGCGACTGATGGGAGTGAGTGAATAGTGATGGTCAACTAGTATATAGCTGCTTGCATTACTTTTTTACGTAATAACCCCACCACGTTCGTCTTTTTAAAAGTTGGAGAAAGAAAACCATAATGTACAATTTTTAGAGGAGTAAGTGTTCCACGTACGGAAAACCGGTAGGGTGTGGGAGGGGTTGAGGCCAGGTGCTAGATGAGCCAGAACGGAATAATGCTCGTATTCTTATCCCATTACTATTACTTCTATAAAAAAACTTATTCCACTACCAGTTTCATTTTCTACGTGAATGCATAGGTACATATATATTTGTGCAGGGTCTGGGGAGAAAATAAGTGAGAGTTTTGATTTTGATCCAACATACCTACCCTAAAAGAACTTTTGACGTGTGTGTCGAGAGAGAGAGAGCAAAAAAAATATTCTCCAGAGCTCACTCACTCACAGATCAACTTATGGCGTTTTTATTTGAGCTTTAAAAGAACACACACACACACATACGACGTAAGTAACTGCATTATACATTTTTGTTAGCCACGTACATTGCCCACTCTCCCACCAACCGTAGTATAAAAGCTTCCTATTGTAATGCTGACAGAAGAGGGTGTAGTATATTATCATTATTATCACCTTCTATCATCATCATCATCGTGATCGTCACTTTACAGAGACTGGTACCACCTGCGTAGTCCCAACTTTCCCATCCTTGCAGAAATCATGACTGTGCGATGCAATACGCAGTAGTAGTCTAGGTACAATTTTTTGGTATCATGACGAGAAGGTGAAAACAATATTAGTGTATTTGTGTGTATGCGTCTATCTTTCAAACCACTTTCCTCAAAAAAAGCATTCACTCTATCTCCTTTCAACTATCAACGCAACATCCAATTCAACCGAAAGTGAGAGAGAGAAAAAAAAATCCATGTTCTATTCAAATTTTTCCTCTCCTTTCATTTCCCTCGTGCCTTTGGAAGAAAAGATTGATAAATCACGGAGGAATCTCCTTGTAAATTGGTGTTTTCATTTAACAAAGAAGAGTATGTGTGTTCTCCTTCATGATGGCATTTATCATAAATATGGAAGGGTGGAGGTGGTGGATGGAAATGGCAGCGGCGGCGGCGGTGGTGGTGATCGTGTCGGTAAGGTATGCGTGAGGTATTGACGATGGTCTTAATAATAATATACTACATAACAGGGAAAATAGCTGAAACTCACCGTCGTCGTGTTCATGTGGCAAAGCAATAATAACACGTCACACTTCTTTATTTATTGCAATTATGCAGATAATGTATACGCTGCCGCTGCCTAACATTTTGTGGTAGGCACACAAATAAATACAATAAAATTTGTGGTCATCAATAAAGGGAGCGGAATTTATAATAATATGTCGTAAAAGTAAACAAATGATAATAAT
This sequence comes from Sinella curviseta, assembly GCA_004115045.4. NCBI lineage: Eukaryota > Metazoa > Arthropoda > Collembola > Entomobryomorpha > Entomobryidae > Sinella > Sinella curviseta. The sequence continues at coordinate 30,642,667 of CM065489.1, forward strand.
AATAATTCAAAATAATAATAATAACACCAGGTAATACGAATAGTTTGAGGTAATTTTGCATAGTTTTCTTCTTAAGAGAAACATTATTACTTGCCTACTCACAAAGAAATTTGTTTTTGTATTTTTTGAAATGTTTCCATGACTAGAGCAAAGCATGTTTTATGGCATGTCTAGAACAGAAATCATTACGCTGCACAAAGAGTAGAATAGTAATATGTTTTAGGATTATGCTGCTAGCAAGAAAGCAAGTTATCGCGCTACATTGACATGATATTGCTTTTAATTGATTCATATATAGTCATGTTACCAACTTGCTTCTTGGCCTTTACGGTAAGTGCAATCATGTACCTGAGTATTTTCTACTCACCTATACCTTCAACAAGCAAACCACTTTCACTGGCACATGATGTCAAACAGGCTGAATGCATACAACCGCTACTTTCCTTCCCACTTCATTTTTTTCCTGTCCTTCCTTCTGTTTTTCTTTTGTCTCTTGATTGCCATCAAGAAGAAGAAAAAGAAAGTGGGGCCTTGTTTCTGCTCCTGAAACAAATAAGGAGTTCTTTCGAGTAATAACATGTATATGAAAATGCATAATATACCTATTTAAGTGAAGTGTCTTGTTGTAGAAGAGGTAACCAGAGAGCCAGAGACACCCCAAACAACTTTTTCAGAAACGGGAAAACTACACAGATAAATTGTACAAAGTGGGATTAGTATGTAGTATCCCATAATTCCCATATTATTATTCTAATATTCTCTACTACGTACATTTTATTACTACTACTATTATTATCATCATAATAAAATGCAATAATAATAATAAGCAGTAGTATAGGCACTGTGTGTGCGTGGTGGCATATTACGGGTACTCGTGTGTTTCTGGTGTAAGCACACGTTCTACACCATGCTTCTTTGTATGTCGAAAAAAACAGGAAGAGGGAAATCCACGAGGAAAGGAAGAAGAAAGGAGAAGTGCTCTTCAGTAAACAACATCACATCACACACACAACAACAAGAAGAACAAGGGAGTATAATATAGAGGCACATTATAAATGTACTACTAAAATATATTATGAACTTTGTAGTAGTAGGCAATGTTATGTGGTGTTCATGATGATGCAACTTGAAGTGTAAGCATATCTACTACTACTACTACCGCTGCTGCTGCTCTATAATATGTAGCTGCGAGCGAGTGAATGAATTGTCAAGTATTTTATTGTGTTATTACGAGGAACGGGTTTAGGGAGACTTGGTCTTTCTGAAGTTGTGGTTCCGTTTTTGCACAAAGAAGCCAGTACATACACACTCACACACACACATTCATTCATGGACAACAATAAAAAAGAGAGAATATTGTGACGAGGAGGAGAAGGGGAACTAGAATAAAGACAAGAGCCCTTATTGTTATCCCTCTTCTCCTCATTGCACGGTCTGATGATGTTGGTGGTGTACTCTCTACGACGCGACGTCCACGTCTCCTCTCTCTTTCTGTTTGTATCAAACTAATATATAATAATAATAATAATAACAGCTATAGAGAATAAACTGTTTCTACTACCACAAGAGAGACACTTATGGCTCCCATTATTATTATTACTCTTCTGCTGGTTGGTTGGGACCGCTCTTCTTTTCCATCAGCGAGAAAGGCAAGACAGAGCAGCAATCATGGTAGTACTCCTATAAGTACACATACGTATCGAAAATCACATTTTGAAGCACTTACTCCAAGAACAGGCCAGAAGGACTCTTCACTCCACACATTCATACATACATACACCATCATCACCGCGACGTGAGCATATTTTTGTTACCTATTTCACGTTGTAGCGCCCCTCTCTCCTCTTAGCCAGCTAAAAACTTGCATAGACTTTATACATATTTTTTTCTATATCCGGGAAAGCTATGCTGAGGTCAGCGGAATCAATAGTATATGTGTATGCCTAATAGCTAACGGAGCAGAAGAAACTGATCACGATGATGATGATTGTGATCGCTATTATTATAGTTATTTTTTATTCCTGCTTACCTGTGAAAAAATATCCCAAAAAGGAAGAAAGAAGGGAGCCAGGTGAATTCCATTTTTCCCCTCCTCCAGAAAAAAAATGTGATGGTGGCCATCATAATAAAATATAAGAAAGGAATTCTACTCCTTTTGGTCGACGAGAGAGAGTTGAACTGGAGCGGACTCATCCTCCGCTATTAACCCTTTCATTTGAAACTAAGATGATGGTCTTCTGGTAAGGAGTAATGTGGAGTATGAAAGGCGTAGTGACTACAAAGAAATTCCTTGGGATAGACAAATAATGGGAGTAATAACGTAATGAATGTGAAATGTGTGAAGGAAGAAGGGAGCATGCCGTCCATAACGCAGCGAACGAGTCCAAATTGGAAAATGATATGAATTATTATTGTAACTGAAGCAGCAGCAGCCATTGATGATGATGACCAAAAATCCCCCTGAATATTCCCTCAAGTAGGAAATATTATACTCTCCTTTCTCCTCCGTGTATGCTTTGTTATTTTTATTATTTATTTATTAGTAGTAATAATATTTCGAACAGTTACTTCACATAATGATTCTGGCTACCTGCATTCCATTGTGCATGTAGTAATAACTCCTGCACTAAAATTACAATAAAACAGTAATAGAAAGGCAGATATCCTGTGTGTGTAGTCTGCTTACCATTTCGTGTCTTACCTAACGATGCATTATATAAAATGATAAGAATTGGCTATACCGTGGCCCATAAATAATGTTAAATACGACTGTGTATAATGCTTTTGCTCCGTTGTCGCAATAATTGTAAACGTAGTACATATTGTGTGGTCTCAGTCTCCCCTCTTACACATCAAATCGCTCACAACGGCTTTGCATTGACAAAGAAATGTGAATAAGAAGGCATCGCCAAAAATAAGAATTCTGCTGAGACCTCGCCATCTTATAATTTACGTACAGTCGTAATCTATTGGTAGGGAAATAAATAAATATTATAACGAGAAAAATATAACTCTGCCACCACAATGTATATCTATTATTATTATTATTATTATAAGATAAACAACAACTAAGTAAATAAAAGTAGGTCTAGTATAATATGGATTACATCATGAGTAGTACGGCAGTGTACCGTCGTCTTGTTGGGTGCAGAGCCAGGAGTGCAATTGAAAGGTTTCAAAGAAAGAAGGCTTGCCATTTGAGTTGCTCGCCAATAAAAAAAGTTGTGACCGGGAATAGGCCAAGCCAGACGAGTCATTGTATTATTAGGCATGCAAAGGAGCATTCATCTGTAATGAATACCAGCTAGGAACATACTACACCGACATGGAAATATGATAACAACGACGGGGTAATATGATATAGTTTCGTGGTTGCCGATACCATTCCCGTTTTTCCTTTCCTTTCCTCCTCGATAATATGAAAATTAAGATGTTACAGCCAACCGTTCAATTTGTAGTTAGCAAATTGCTTTTTATCAAGCGAGCGGATCATCCACATCGTCGTCGTCGTCCTTTTCCTCCTCTACCGCCTCCTCTCTCTAGTCATTCGGCATCAAAAACAAGAAAAAAACATGAGTGAAATTATATATTGTTTCATCATGATTATTATGATGTGGACGATGTGTTTCAACTGCTGTTGTGCATGTTATTGTTGTATTGCCGCCGCCACCGCTGCACACTGCCTTTTCCATGTCCTTCATTCCCATTTGTTCATTCTGTTAGTCATCCTCGAGCGAAGAGAGAAAAAAACACAACTTTCTCTTTCCTGCTTCCTCTCTCTGCAAAAAAAAGTTAAATTCAGTTTTGCGTATACACACAAGCACATCCAAACTCTGAGTTTTTCTTTATTTTTCTCGGTCCTCTGTTAACTCTCTCTCTCTCTCTCTCTCCCACTCTTTTATCCTCGTCTTGACAAACTCCACTAGGAATTATACAGGTATACCGACCGTATTCCCCGTAGACAGAAAAATACGCCCAAAACTTATATGAAAAAAGCTCAACGGGCTTAAAGATTTAGTGTATTTAGGCATACAACATCACAGATGTACACGAATGCAATAATGTGTATAATGTATTTGAATATTCTACACATAAACTGTGTTTGTCCGTCTGTCCAAGACTTACTCATCCACGATTTAATTACCCCTGTATATCATTTTGCTTCATCTTGTAAACACAACAAGGCCGACAAAATGTAATCTTGGGCAAATTCTTGGAATGTATTTGGGAACACATTTAGTGTGTAATTACCTATGAAAATTTATGTCGTCAACAAGTTAAATGCTGCAAAAAATATATTTTTTTTCAATCTCGGCATCATACAAAGGCCCGTAGTATATCAATGCACATTGACATTCACAGACAATAAATGTTTGTACCCATCTCGTCTTTCCATTTTCAAAAAAACTTTTGAAGGGAAAGTTTTCCTCCGCATTGTATAAACAGTTGTGCAAGTAAATCGAGAACTGCTGACAGAGCACTAATGTATATCTCAGCATCTCACTTTTCCTGACTTGAAGAATGGACCTGTATTCTCCACGAGCACTTTCCTCCTTGTACATGGTCGACTATGAAATCTTAAACCCTTAAATAGATATCCTCTCAGACCGCCACTACTACTCCTCCATCTTTTCAGCGTTATCTATGAAGAAACAGGAGAGGTAGACGAGAGTAGAAAATGAGGTGGAATTGCAGGTGGGCAGCACGCGAGAATATAAAAGCAAAGTTTTTTTTCATCTCGCTGTCTTTCTCTTTTTACAACAAGACAAGAGTGTCTAAAGGATTATACAAGACTCAGAGACAAAAAAAATATCTGTGTGATGAGCAAATATGATAGTAAATTCCTTTGGAGGTACGAGTGACAATCTAACGTTACCCCGTAGCAGAGATAATAACATCAAGTTGAAAAGTAAAGTTGTTGTAATACGGGACCTTTATTTTAATTCAATCCTTGCCTCGTCTTCAATTTAGTTGTTGCATTCGATAATCATCTATTTTTTTATATCTTGCACGCATTGCATTATTTTATTTTGTTCTTTGTGTCTGAGCATTTTGTAAGCACGATCAAATGTACTTACTCGGCAGGAGCTTGATTTTCTCTGAAACTAAGAGTGACATGCAAAATCCTTCCTATTCGCTTTTGTTCTTATTATCACAAAAGCAATAAATAAAAATAGTAGCAGGCAGAAGTGCAAAGTCAACAATAAATATGAACTAAAAAATATAAAAACTTAAGCTGCTTTTTTCCTCCCACATTTTTTTCTCCCCTCTCTCTCTCTCCCCAGCGACATCAAAGTTTGGTCAACTATTTAAGTAGTAAAATAGGAGTAGGCATATTATTTTTTGTTCTTTTTTTAGTCACAGAGTATGGTGGTGTTGGTGTACAAGTGCATATATGCTTCTAATTGCATTATTCCTGAACATGAGCTGGTAACCACAGCTGTGGAAATGGCAAGGCATTTTTTCTCCCAAAAAAATATGCACCTACTTTCAGATTATTTAACAAGTAGAAAAGGAAACAAAAAGAAAATTTCCTTCTCTTTTATTTTCAACTTTCCCTTCGACATTTGTAGCAGCTGTAAATTTTTCTTGCATTATTAACGGATTTTTCCCCTTTTATATATATATAACTTCATCATATATAAGGATATTTTTGTGTGGAATGGAATTGTTGTTGCTGGATAAAGCAGAGTATAGTATATGCTGTATACACGCTATGTAGTTTAGCTGATTCGCAAAAGTGTGGGGAGAAAAAAAAATGTCAAAAAGTCGCACAGTAGTTCTTTACGGTTTGATAGGAACAATTCACTTTATACACGAATGACCCCAAATAAAATTTTGTGTTAATGCTGTTAGCCGAGTAATGTTGTGGAGGAAAGAAGTGAAATAACTGTGAAATGAGTGAATAGTAGTAGTAGTGTGTAGAAATGAAATTGAGTGAGTTAAGATGATTTACACAACTTTTGCGATTTAGGAGCTGTTCCTTTACAAAGTCAGTTTTAAAGGCCGGAACATTGTGAGAGGAAGGTTGCAATTTTAGATAGACAACATGCCATAATATTATATGCGATTAGGCTAGCAACGCCTTTCGTGAACGGTTCCAATTTAGACTGTGTGCAGTAAATAAATAAAATACGACATGTGTTCCACGTACTCGGCGACATTTTCCTTCACTTTTTTAACCACAAAAAAGGAAATAAGCTCTCTACTCGCGAGCTAGTTTGTTTTGTCCTTTGGGCTGCTCTGTTATTGTTGTTGTTGCTGCTGCTGCTGAATGTGTGGTTGTTGTGAAAAGGAATCGAAGCATAATATGTTTTCTTCGATGGCTAAAGAAAGGACGACGACGAGGTGCAAACATTAGTCAGCTGAATGGAAGTGAAGGAAGAAAGAAAGCAAATAGATTGAACGAAAAAGGGAGCACATATTCCGGTGAAAGTGAAATGGTGCGATGATGGTTGGCATTGGCTGTGTGTTCGCTTCTTGTTGAGGATGTTGATGGTCTTTGTGGAAGGTTGATACATACATGGCTGTGTAGTTGCTGCGAGGCTCGTAGTAAAAAAATGCAAGTGAAATATGTACGAAGACGAAGGAATGTGCTTTCTAAAGCCAAAATTGTGATGCCGTTGTGTGGACGATGATGATGATGATGGTAGTGGTGGCTGCCCTTTCTCTGATCAATTGACTTTAATTGGGCAGTATAAATACGCCATTCGACTACACACGTAGTATTAGTAGTAGCACTGAACATCAGATCAGGAAGCTGTTCATGTACCCAAATAAAGGAAGCGCATTCAAAACGGATATGTTGTTGGTGAAAGTAAAACATTGTTTCTACTTGAGATTTTTTTTAGAATGAATTCAAATGAAGCAGAATGAACAGTGTTTCTGTGGCGTTTATATATATATTTTTGTGTGTGTGTATGGCGAGAGAGGGAGAGAAAGTAAGTGAACACAAATAAGTTTGGGAGTAGCGAAAAGGAAGGAATTGTCTGGAATAGACTTATTTTCTTCTTCTTCTCCACTTTACTTCCAGTACTGAGCAGCGTGTAAGTAATATTATGCTTTATTACTCTTGCCATTTAACGGAAGTGATTGTGTTTGCTTTGGGCGCTGCTCCGCTAAGAAATCAGGTATGATCAATAATCAAGTTGGTAAGTATATTGCATTAGATGCTTCTGTTGCTAGGAATAGTAGCAAAGCGACCACCCTGATGGCGATGGTGTTACTATTTATATAGCCTACTCGGCTCACTACAACTATTGAACTCACGTCAGCCATAAAAACATGCTCACCACCACCACACGTATAAAAATATGGTGTGCTTAAGAAGAAAGGGGTTATCGTATGGAAATCGTTTCATTTTCCTCCTTTCTCTTCTCTCTCATACTCACTGACGTACTAACTCGCTCACAATTTTTTTATGTACCCTTCATTGACTCCACTACATACTGCTTCCAGAATATCGCTGCTACTATTCATATCTCCTGTTCCTAACCAAGTTCACTTATTATTATTATATATATATATATATTTTATACACGTCGAGTTGCAGAATAAAAAAAATAATACTTCAGTTCACGTCTTTTTCTCTTGTGGTACACGTAAACGTGTGGCTGACGAGTCTGCTGCTCTATCGCCATCATCATCAGCATCAATACAATCATACTTAAATGCTTGTAAAGTTACCTTTGTTGGATGGATGTGTGGAGAGGGAGGGAAAATGCAAGTAATAGTCTTTTTTATTGTACATCAATACATGCCTACATGATATGCGGGAGAGAGATGGAGAGAGTCTGAAGAAAGCTGGTGCCATCAAATGCACACATACACACACACAACCACTCATTCCTCTTGTGCTTGTTTCATTTTTTAGCAACAAGGAAAAAATTCCTTGTGACAGGTAACGCGAGATATTTTTCAATCAAGCCTCCAGTCAAAGTATTCAAAATGAAAAGAAATGGGATAGGAAATGGTTCCCTTGTCGGCCTCAATCGGAAAATCCTCGATCATCGCCATCATCAGCAGAAGAATACACGCTTTTCTTTTTAAAAACAAGTTGCGTCTTCCTTATAAAGATAATATTTACTTGATGACGACGATGATGATGATGGCGATGGTAGTGGTGGTGTGTGGTAGACGGTAAAGAACGAGAGAGAGAGAAAGAAGGTTGGCGAAAAGGATTCTTATGTCGAGTTCGACTTACTTATTCTTCCCCGTCTTCACTCTTGTTACGTAAGCCGGAGAGCAAACTAAACAAGAAAGAGAGAAGAAGAGAGAAGAAAAAAATGAAAGTCTCCCTCCGCTGCTGCTTCGTCTTCCCAAGTCAGTTGTTTTCTGTGGTAGCCTGTCAGACTTCTTCTTTGACGTGTCTTGTTATCGTAAAACTTGCTGGAAATGGCCGGGCCCCTTTTTTGACCAACATCAATATTTTTGTTGGTATATAAGCCATGATTGATGTTGTGACTACAAATTTACTGGCTACTCTATTGTTGCAATCTTTGCGTGGAGAGTGCGTATATGTATGCATGTGGGTGGCATGGCATGATATTCCTATTACTATTATCACGTTCCCTGTATTTCTAGGTGACCTCAGAGAGAATTGTTGCTGGTTGTACTGCTACTGCTGTTGTTGTTGTTGCTGTGAGGAATTGGTGCAGTAAGGAAACATCTTGTTTGCTCGAAAGCTTTAAAGTCTTACCTTCTACATTCTCCTCAACTTCAACCTACTATATATACACAGTACTCAACTGTGGGCGGCTCCTTTGTATACTTTTTTTATGAGAGAGAGAGGAAAATAGAAAAAAATACCGATTTCATTGCCTGGAGAAATGAAGTATAAAAATATGGTACAAATAAATAGATGAAGAGAATCAGGGTGCATAATGCTTTGGTGTACTCATTCCTGGAATATCTCACTACTTCCTCCTCTTCCTCTTTTCTACATGCCTATTATTATTATTATAAGGAGGCTCTTTTCAAAGTTATTATTATGGAGAATGATGAAAGCTCTGCAAAAGACTTGCTCCTGTCTAGAGTAGGTATGTTCTGAGGAGAAAGTCTTGTGACAAGGCAACAGAAGTCATTTCCAGCACACAACAAAAAAAAACTTGTGATGCTTCTTGCTGTATGTTTCCTCTTCCAAGTCACTCAAACACACACATACACACTCACAACGTGTCCTCTGGCAACGGGAGTAACATTTCTACCAAAAAACCGATCCTTCTCTCCGCAATATACATTATTATCATTATATCATTGTTGGTGATACTACTTTTGTGGAAAGATAATGAAAAAAAAGTGAAACATAAAATGGTAACACAAAATTTTGCCTGGCTTATGTGAGTGTGTGTCCCACGCAAATTGTACCAAGTATTGCTATAAATAGCGGATGAAAATTGTGTGTATAATGTAATCTAATTGCATGCTAAAGAGCTTAGCGTGTGTCCCAAAACCACTACTATCCCCCAACTCACATTTACCATCTCTCCTCCCAAGTGGCTTCCCACCTTTTCAATGGCCAATAATGAGAAAAACCAACATCAATACCGCTGTCCTTTCACGTGCTCTCAACTTAACTTTCCCCATTTCGAGTGGCAGAGGACAGGAGCACAAAAGGAAAAAATTTCCACCAAGACGAAAAACTACAAGGAAAAAAAAGAGAAGAAAAAGTACGTGTTTTTGCTGTCTCCTGCTAATCGTCTTGGTCTTTTTTTGCCATCTTCCACCTAGTAATCCGAGTAGCGGAAGCAGGCAGGCAAGCAAGCAAGCAAAACCACCACCGCAAGAAATTACGTGAGAAAGTCGATATCGTACTGTAGTAATCGCAGTAGTAGGAGTAGTACGAGCAGCAGAAAAGCAGCAGCATTTCAGCCAATACAAAAGAAGCAGTCAGAAACAGTCAAAGTCACATTTTCCCTTTCTCGTCTTGTGGCACACACAAGTTGTAAAAAACAGAAAGTAGAAAAGCGCACGCCTTTTTGCTCGCTTATATACTTTTTTCCTTCTTCTTCTTCTCTCTCCCTTCTTGTAGTGGTAGTAGGAGTATAACTTCTTTTATCATCTTTCCCCAACGAGCGAAGCGTAGTTTTATATTCTTTAGTTATTATGTTTGATCCAAACAAGATGGAAAGTTTCGCCAATCAGTTGATCATCATCATCTCATTTTCTCCACACCAAAATACAAGCATGACTAGTCATCTTTGTCGCTCTGATCATAATAATGATATGAGGCTGCTCGGCAATATTGCTCACTGTTGTAGAAAAAAGGGAGCAACAAAAAAAACTTTCTTTTTTTATTCTTATCCTCCTTTCTCTCCATTTTATTTCCTATCGCAAGATTGAAGAAGAAAAAAGGAAGAGGCAGAGATGAGACAGCTAAATTGCAGGGTTATACTACCATGACATCACACACAGTAAATGATAGAATTTTCACACGTTACACTCCTCGTTTTGAGGAAAAACAGAGGAGCAGTCAAAGGAGGATAGGATGAGGAAAAACAAGATTGTGGAAAAGGGGGAATTGAAAAAGAAAATGGGAGGAAATCTAAGGAACGTTCTTAGTTTCCTATTATTTTATTATTAAGTAGCTAAGGAAAAAATGGGATGATGATGGGGGCAATAGACGCGAAAGTAGTTGGGTGAGAATTACGGAATTTTCGGAAATGGAGAGGCTGATAAATTATTTTTAGGACACTTGGGCAAGTTTGCATAATATTGAGCACAGGGAAATATTATGAAGACGGGCAATATTGATGTGGGATAAAGTCATCTAGAAGAATCTTGTTGTTCTTTTTCCTCCGTCTTGTGTAGTTCGACTTTCTTGTTTGACAGAAACAGGGGAAAATTGAAAGGAACAGTGTGTGCTGTTCTGGTACTCTATATGGCTTGTAGCGCGATGTTAAGATGAAGACTAAGGAGAAAGTGAAAGAAGCAGCATCTCTTATATTCTTCAGTTTCCTGGCTCTACTTCTTCCAGCCATTATTATCTCTCTCGTGCATACATAAGCCAAAACAACTGAGCGAGAGAGAGAGAGAAGGGTTAAAGTTAAACTGCCTATACAACGACGACGACGACGATGAAGAGTGGAAGGGAAAAACTCTCAAAGATACTACTTACTACATAGTTTCGCTGGCTGACTGACTTTGTTACTTGTTCTCTTGTCTATTCTCTTTCACAACCTGATTGTCAGTTTGAGTGAAAAGTATAAAAACAACAGGAGCAACATAAGCTTTGCAAGAGTGGCAATAGCAGCAGAAAAACAAAAGACGAGAGTGAAGGAAAATGGTGAGAAAAAGGGCCCAAGAAGAAGTAGTAGAAGAAGAAGAAAACGTGAAAAAGTAACTTTTTCGCTTACTCATCTTCCCCTTTTCTCTCCTCATCCTCCGTATCAATTTCATTGCAGGGAAGAAAGTGCAAAAGATGGTGTTCTCCTTTGGCCTCTAAGGTCCCTAATAATATTATGCATATTTAGCAACATCATCCCCATCTCAGAGAGAAGCACGTAGTATCTCGGTACAGCTTCTTCTTCTACTTCTTTTTTTATTCTACGCTTTACTTTATTTTTTTTACATACATTTCACCTCCTCCTCCTCCTATTCTGTCCTCTCTCTAACTACTGCTCTTCTTCTGCAAGTGAAAGAATCTTGTATATTTTTTTTCCTGGGGAGTAAGTATCAACACAACAAAAACTCGTTGTTGTGAACTTTGTTCAGCAAACTGAGAAAGGGAGAGTGAGAGGCTACAACAACCACAAAAAGCGTTTTCTCTCTCTCTTCTTCTTCTCCTCTACTCTTCCTTCCTGTTCCAATGCATTTTTTACCAACTCTCATATACTCACTTTTCCTCACTCACCCACACACACATACACACGACGTATAATATATATTTACACAGCTGCATGAATAAATCGCTTTTTTCTCTCTCCACCACCAAAAAAAAAACTCCTTCTTCTTTTCTCGTATTCTTTCACTTGCAAGAAAGCAATTTTTTCGTATTTCAAAAAAAGGAGAAAGAAAAAAAGGAAACTTACACACACCGAACCGAAATTACTCCTGGCCTGTTATATACATACCTACACGCATAAGCAAAAAAAACGTACATAATATTCTATACATCTATATTTATTCTCTTTTCCCTTTTCTTCTTTCTCATCTGCTCTCTCTCTCTGGCCTGGCCTGCTACAGTATTTTCTTCTTCTTCATCGTCGTCGTCGTCCTCTCTTCTTGTGTGTCCCTGTCTGACTTGTTTGTGTGCTTGCGTGTGTGTCTGACAGTCTGTGTGATGCCCGAAAAAAGACCGTGTCTGTTCCCCGCACGTCTTCAGTTCTCAAGCAGTGGCGGTTGGTGACGGTCGGTGCTTGCTGTGTTTCTGTGCGTCTCCTCCTCTCTCTCGCGCTCTACAACAATTTCCGTACGTTTTTCTTCTTTCCTGTGGTGCTCCCTGCACTTTTCTTCTTTCCTTGCATAACAACCTCATAACATACAGGAATACTATATTATTGCAGTCAAAAAGAGAAAAAGCAAATCACTCTCTTTTTTTCTGTCTCTCTCTTTCTCTGCTAAAAGCCATCTTACCAACAAGACAGTCAGTGATCCTCCTCCTCATTCTCAGCTCTACTACTCATTCATTTCCACGAGAGAGAAACAAGCAGAGCAAGAAAAAAAACATTAGACAGAAGGAAAAACACGAACCGAACAATACACAGGGTCATCAGGAAAAAAAAAGAAGAGCAGTTTGTGTATGTGTCTCTCTGTGTATGTGTAAAAGGCCCGTTTCTCTGTCTCTCATTTTTTCTACTTTGATTTATTATCATTATTACTGTCACTCTTTTTTTTTCTCCGAGGCTTTGTCGTCATCGGTTTTGTGCCTGCTGCATAAAAGAAAAAAAGTACGTAGGCAGGAGTAGTGGCGGCGCGGTCTAGTAGTCAGTTTGCGAGTGATTGTGCAAGTTTGTCACACAAACGAGCAGAGAGAATCAAAAAGGACTCCAGTGTTCTGTCGGTTCTGCAGGCGTTACGACGGCTTAGTTGTGTTAATCCGCAAACAGTAAAGAGTGCATCGCAAACGGAAAAGCAGACAAAAATAACACACAGAGAGAGAGAAAGTGGGAGAGAGAGATGACTTGAAAGATAGAAACCTTTCACCCATATGAAATTGATGATGTCAAAACACAGTATTATTATATGATGCTCTACTCCTTCTATACGTCTTAATAACATTACAAACGGTTCGATAAACTCGTTCTTCGCAATCTTTCGAACAATTTTCTTTGTCCGCAAAAAAATATAAAAAAAATAATAATAAAAAAACTTTTTAAAAACAACCGCAAGAAGATTGAAGACACTGGCAGATATACATATATACTATTTTCTCTTCTCGGTTGTACGAAAAAAGTTTGTCGTTGTCGAAAACACCAAAGATTGATAAACGGCGGCGGTTTTCTCTCTTGTTGTTGTGTGTTCCGTAAAATGTAATTACCGCGAGTCTAAATTGAATTGTTGAAAACTAAAAGCTTTTTTAGTGAAAATTTGACTTACCTTTTCATCCTGATTCCTTCATCATTCGGTGGTGAAGTAATTATTGCTGACGGTGGTGGTTGGTTGGTGCTGCTCGTGGAGTGGTAGCAGTGGTGGTGGTGGTGACTGTGGTTGTTCTCGTTGTTGTTGCTGTTCCTGCTCCCGTTTTGTTCGTCTTTTGTAAATCGTTATATTGTGTGCGGTGGTTGCTGGTGCTCTTGTGTGCCTCTTCTCGTCTGATGCTCTCTCTATAATAATATCTCGCTGATAACTAGTCACATAAATATAATCTCATTTACAAAGTCAAAAACTACCATAATAGATACATTCTCCCACACTTCTTCTTCCTTGTCGTCTTACTACTCTCTCGTAACATTTTAATCGTTTCTCGTACCGTATCAGCCCAAAAAAAGTAGAGCAAAATCGCAAACAAGTTTTTTGAAAAAAAACCTTAGTAAAAAATCGTATCTCGTAACTATCAATAATAATAAATAATAATACAAAAGTAAGTAGCTGATGATGATTTTTTTCTTTTTGTAGTTCTTAAGCATATACCATTTTATTATTATCATTATTATTATTACATTAATATTTTTAATGAAATTATTAAGCATTTATTATACCTGTATATATAATATCTATAAATATCTATATATCTACTTATCTAATTGTTTTTCTGTTGTATTCCTCCTCTCAGTAATACATTACTGTTATTATATCGGCATAAATGCTTACTTTTTTTTTGTGTGCGTTTTTCTTTTTGTGGCTTTTTTTCTCCCAACACACACGATCATAAACGAATTTGTTGTCTTTAACTGCCCTGTATATATATACACGCTCTCCATCTCAATGTCATACATATAATTGTCTTTTTAAGAGATTGTTGTGCTGGGTAGTAGAAGAACCAGTTAAGGTAAATTGATAAGCTGAATACACACGTAGCAGAGTACAATGTAATATTTATTGTACCCCCGAGCACTCATCTTATTAATCCCATTTTGGCAATAATATCAAGGTTACGTTCACTCCATAGTCTCTCTCTCTCTGCTCACTGTATTACATGCTATTCGGAGAGGAAAATGGAACGGGTGGGCGCGCATGAAGCAAGCATAGAAAAAGCACTGACAACTTCCTCCTTTCTCAATTTTGAGCGAATCATCTTGATTGATAACTTGTAGTCTTCTTCTTCCTCCTCCATTCGTTTTTACCAAACTACCTTGGAGGCTCTCCAAAAGAACGTGAAGCATGCACATACACACACACGAGTAAAGCTGATGAATATTTTGCATGATCGCGTTGGAACGGTGAAGAATTGGTATAGGGAAGACGAAACGAGTCATAATAATATTATAAATCGTGACGATGATGATTATCATCATCATCATCATCATCAACGGCAGCATAGCCAGTTAGCAGCTTTATCCCATTGTCCTGATAATATTGACAGAGGAAGAGTAGTACCGGGGCCATTACAAAAATTAAAGTGCACACGGGTTGTTTTCTGCTGTTATTGAAGCACTACAGGGAAAAAATACTTACCTATAGAGAAACGTAGAAAATCTGCAACTGTTTTGGTAGCCAAGTAGGAAAACTACTGCTGGAAGCTAGAAAAGAAAATCATTTAGGGACCAATAAGCTTGTTTAGAAGTTATTCAATTTTTGGAAACACTTCCTTCTTTCTGCCTCTTCCTTCCACCAGACTCACCACGGCAATGGTGCTCCAGCTCGCTCATCCACTTTCACGGATATTATAACAGCAAAAAATACAGAATGTAATGCAATAATAATGCATTCTCATTCCTCTGCTTTTCTCTTCTCTTTGGAAGAATTTGTAGTAGTGAGTCAGAACAAGAGGTTTTTGGTAGGAAATCGGATGGGAAGGATACACTACATAGATGGATGGATAGTCAGATGAATGCGTTTCTAGTGTGCCAAACACGGAATAGTTTTCTAGCACATTGTGCGTAGGCAAAGATTCATTCCTCGCTTTGTATTATTTGCAATAACAGTGGAAACAAACAAAAACAGCTACAGAGATAGGGAGAGAGAAGAGAAAGCGGGAGTGAAAGTGAAAAAACGAAGGCTTTCTCTTGAGGAGAGAGAAGAGGGAGCGAATGAAGGAAACGGATTAGAGATGGATGGAGCAGAATGGATGAGGATGATGACGATGATGATGCATACAAAAAAGCTCACTCTCATCCTCCTCCTCTCATTCTCTCTAATACAGACACTCTGAAAAAACATTCATACACACTTGCATGCAGACATATTTACGTACATCATCTCATTTCAACTTTTTTTCTCTTTTCTTGTACATTAAAATGTATAATACATTATTAGATGTGCAGAGAAGCATGGTGGTGATGAAGATGAGTTGTGCGAGAAAGAAGGAAAAATAACTGTGCATCTCGAAAAACTATGTGTACAAAATTTTGTACACGAGTAAAAAAAGAGAAAAAAAAATCTTGTATCTAACGCAAAATAACTTTTTTGTATCGCATTCACGACTACTCTCGCTCCCTGAGATTCTGATGATGACGAACGTGTGAGACTGTTTGTTCTTTTACACCGACACGGTTTACAGGATAACTCCAGTGGCGGTTGTGACGGCGGCGGTAGTTGCTCCTATGATGATGATGATGATTATCATGGAAAATAAGTACAAAGTAGTAGGAATAATAATAATGAAGCATTTCTGTTTTGTGGTTTTGGCCCGCCCTGCTCTCTCATCATGGTCATGATGATGATACAGGAGCGGTGTGCATGGTGCTACAAACGCGAGGTAAATGCGGACGCTTGCGAAAAAAAATACTCTACAGAATCCCGTCATAAAACAGAGTCAAAGCAATTCATAACAAGCTATATCAAGGGAGAACCAGAATGGATTTTCGATTAAAAACGCTTTGTTCTCTTTCAAATTAACACACATAATGTATACTACGAGTGCGTAGGCACTCTGCAGATTGTACTCTGGTAGCAATAGAGGCTGGCTGGTTTTTTAAAAAAAGTCTCGTCGACTCAATTTTGCGCTATATGGAAGCGCTTCAAACAAAAAATTCCTGATTACTTTGTCGTGTATTGAAGGAACGAGAAGAGAAAACGCGAAAAGCCCTGCCCGCGTGAAAATTAGCAGAAAAATAGAAAAAAAATAAGGAAAAAAAGTTACATCATCATCACCAAGTTTTTGCAGTGCCGATGGCAGCATAAGTGCTTGTCTGAAAAAAAATGAAATGGAAATGTAGTTTTTGTTTACGACTTTTTCTTTGAAGAACATAAGAAACAGTTTTATGGAATTTTTTTTTCATCAAAAGGAAGAGGGGAAAAATATTTCATTCGAAAATAATAAAAAATAAAAGTTAATTGCGGTAAATTGATTTTCGAGTGTGAGGACACAAAAAGGAAGTATTTTTTTCTGTGTGATCCTGCTCGAATGGGCAAATAGAAAGAAAAAAGAATCAATGACTACGTCAGATCTAGACAGGCAAAGCCAGGGAGTAATAATAAATGGTTTCCCTAATTATTTTGATCCTCTTCCAAACCCCTTCATCACTATAAAGCTCTCTGGAAGCTATGGCCAGACCAGATAGCGTGTTGGGACGACGTGTAGGGAATTTAAAATGTGGACTGGATTGCACAGTGTGTCCTGAAAATATAATCCTCTTATTTTACTTATTAAAAATAATGGTGTATTAATTCGCCCTGAAAGCGGCGTCATTGACGTGAAAAATACTGCAGAATAAATGACACACAAGCTTGTTGTAAAAGGGTACAATTTTAAAGGAAAAGACAAACAGGTCTAGTTTGAGTGTAGTTTCCTTTGTCCACATGAGCGCCCGAAACTTTTTTTTATCTGAAAAGTTTGATTTCCATGAAAAGGAGAAAGCTTTGAAAGCTGACTTTAGAAATAAAAGTAGCACTTTGCTGGTCGCTATCATCGCCATTGCAGTGTGTAAATTTTTCGCAATTTTAATTATCGCCAATTACATTTGCTTCCAACTTTTACACACAATTTAATTTGTGTCAGAGAACAAACTGTGATGAGAAACCTGAATGACAACAATTTGAGTTTTTGTAAACTATTTGATTGCGACTTATCGATACATTCATGCATATTGTATTCGACCACGTCAATCACTACTGTTGAATTACAGCATTCATGCGTATTATGTGTCAAAGTTAACATTTGACATTTGTAGTTGCAATGTTACAAGTGAATTTAAGGTACATATAAAGAAAATATTCATATTATTTTTAAGCCACAAGGCTGAATATTTATGAAGAGATATGAATAGTACATGCGTATGTAAATTTCGATGGCCTGACAACGTAGCAAGGTCATCACCACTAATGGCTTTCTACTTGTTGCAGGCTAAATATATTTAAAAGTTTGCACAAATATTAGTAGTCACTTTATAAATTGAATTAATACATACCGCGTGTGATATTCTAGTCTTCCTGAAGCCTGACCAAATATTTGAGTCTTCATTTGTTAGAAATTTTCCATTGACCTACGCAACATGCATAGTTACTTAACCTCAAATCAAGTAGCTTAGAATAGCAAATATTTCTACTTGACGAACATCCATCCATCCATTGTCAGGGTGAAATAACCAGTAAAAATGTGATTTTGTACTTGTCACCCGTAGTTCCAGTTTGCAGAGAGCAAGGAATTACTATTCCTCTACATACAGGAATTCATAAATTTCGATAGGGAAAGTTGAAAACATTTTCTGGCCTCCGCATATGGATCCTGTAATTAAATAGTAATGATGACGGAGAATTAGGTGGAGAGAGAGAGCATAATTTTCAGAGTTTTGTTGGAGCAGCTTAGAGCAAAGTTGAGTGGGCTGCCTGCCGTGTTGCGTTGAAAACTTTGTTTCTCTCTCCAAACTTGTGAATTCTTCAGTTACATCATTTTATTCTAATGGCATAATCGCATCTCATCTCATCAGCATCATTGCGTGTCCTCCATGTTTTCCACTATTGCATCTCTGTTTCCTTTATGCCATGATGACGATGATGGCTGATTTGTATGTGTGTGTGAGTGTAGTAAAAACTCTTTTCTTCTCCATTTTCAACGCGATGAAAAGAAGTATATACCACACACTACGCAACATCTGAAACTTTATTCCTCGCCATTACATAGGTACTTATATTATCCCAGTCTCTCTTTCCTCTAAAATACTTTATCATTATCCTTTTCGCTTTGTCCTCATGTCATATTATCATCGATCGTGTGATTCGTGATCGTCTTGCTACTACTCCTTCACATTTCTTCTCATCCATTTTAATAAAAAATACTGTATATACATACATATATATATATGTGTAGTGGTAGCATTAGCAGATCAGAGAGCAGAGCAGCAAGCATCATCATCAACACTTGTTATAAACACAGCCTTTTCCTTCCTTCCAAGCTCTTTCCCGGGGAACACAGGTTCTCTCTGCTGCTCCTTGTTTGAGATTTTTCCAGAGGGTACAAGTACATAACTTTGCAAAGTAAAGCAGAAAGAGAGAGAGAGAGAGAATCACAAGAGCAGAGATACAAACTATTGAAACTTTTTTAACGAAACTATTCCTCGTTTTGAGGATGCTGCTATGATGCTGCTGATGAAATGCTTCACTACTTTCTCTTTCCTTTCGTCCGCGAGCTCTGCCTCTTTCTCTCTCTCTTTCATTCTTTATCCGCGTTTTTATACACATCATCATCGTAGGTCGTCGTCGTCGTCATCCTATGTACCGCACCACCTTTTTAGTTTTGCTTGCTCTCACTCAGCCTGTTGAAAAAAAATCAAACTGGGAAAAGAAAGAAAGGCGAAATCACATTAAAATCCTGTGATTTCGTCTTCTCCTCCGTACTCCTCATTGTCCTCGTGTGAACGGGTAGTTTGTAGTGGCAGTGGCAGTTATCACTGTCAAATCAGATAGCATGTCGTATTAAATTATTTTCATGTTTGCTGCGACACTTACTTTCTTCCGACTGCTCTGCATAGTAGAGAAGAATGATATATCTCGTAAAATGTAACTCACCAGCTGGTTCTGTACTCACGCCTTTTTCATGACGACGATGATGATCATGAAGAAGATGATGATGGTGACGACGACGACGAGGATGATGATGATCATGATGATGATGATGATGATGCGGGTGAGGATATACCAACATCATGTGACGATAATAATAATAATAATCGATCATCCTATTATTATAAACAGCACAAAACCATCCAAATATATTTTATCTTTTATATATCCGGATTTTCAGCTGGAAAAATAAAGAGCGACTCTCTGGAAGGCGTGTGGCCGGAGGAGTAATAGTGTGAATGTGTAATGAAATGGATGGTTGGTGAAAAGGGGAAAGTTTTTTCAAGTTTGCTTCCCACACACACATAACTAGCCTCATGGTTCATAGCACATCGAGGCAGGAGCACAGCCGTCGTGGCATAATGTGAAATGGGGAGAAAGAAAATAGATTATGAATAAAATATACACACGATATAATGACGACATACACACACACGGAGAGAGAAAGAGAAAAAAAAAGTAAAATCCACCGAGAGACGGAATGAAAGAGTTATATAGTGAGTCGAGTCACAGTCGTAATGCCCATTAAAGATGGTATGCTGCTGTGTCTTGTTCCTCCAAACAAATATATATACAAAAAAAATTGTTTTATATATTTTCCGTGTGTGAATAATAAAATGATACGCATATTAGTAGAATATGGGCTCTCAGTCAGAGAGTCCGTGAGTTGCAGAAAGGATGGGTATGAATATTGTAAGTAGTAAGTTTGTAGCTTGTGACATAGTAAATGGGAGAAAGATGTGGAAGGAGGACAGTACACACGGAGCGGCAGGATGCGCATAATATTTATTTAGACGAAGGATTGGGATTTAAAGTAAATAGATGCTGGTTTAACTGGACAGAAGCTACTTATCTCCTTCATTTCCATTTTTCTGGGCACACACACGGTATAACTGTCAGAGAAAGTTACTAAACACTTGGGAAATTTTTTAGACGAGGACGATATAGTCCCACTACGCAAGTCATAGAATTCACTTTCATTTTTTTCTATCTTGTAAATAAAATATTCAATAAAAGCAACAAGGCATTCGACTTTTATCCCACTCCAGAGCAGAGTAAAGTAAAGAGAGAAAGAAAGATATGGCGAGTGAAAGTTATATAATTTGTTGCGGTAGTCATATAATCTGACTGACTTTTCTCATTGACTACTACTGTACAAAAAATATCCTAACGGAAGGTCATACTTAGTGGTGGTAAACGTTATCAGAAAGTACAGAGTCTGTCTTCTCAAATAGAGTGATGACATTAGAGAACGCAACGAATAGTGGTGGTCTCATGAAAAAAGAGAAAAAAAAATCCAAACATGCCAGCAAGTTGGCAGACCACTGAAGGAATAGAATTAGGAGGGAAAACGCAGAAAATGCTCATCCTGATGGTGGTTGTGGATGTACTTCCATTTTATTTACTATTTGACAAGTGAGTCTTGTTGGCTCTTTGCTGACTTTCTGACGACAGGCTGTACTTATAAATAGAGAGAAAAGAGAGAGAGAGAGTGAGTATTTCTGGAAGTAGTTGGCTTGCTATCATTTAGCTAGAAAGTTACTGGTAAATAGTCTACTCACTCTGTTTATTATTATTTCAACCATTTCTTCGCAACATTTCTGGAGAAAAGGAGTGGGCACAAGCAAGTTTGCAAGCAAGAGAACCACTTCCCTTTTCTGTAAAGTAAAATGCTACTCCAGTACTACGACTACTAGCACATTTCCGCCTTTCACGCCAAACCAGAGAGAAGAGCATACACTCTGGTAGTTATAATATAACGGGAAAGGAATAGAGTAGCGGCGGTAGTGGTGGCAGTAGGAGAAGAAGAAGCACAAAAGTGTCATTGCTGATTCTACAGGGACGCACGGCTGGAAAACAAAGTGTCACTTCCTTTTCCTCCTTCTTCTGCTCTCTCTCTCTCTCTCTCTCGTCTCTTTTGAGCGTTTTACAAAATGCATGAAATAATATGTAGAACGACGGCCATATAACCGCCACACTGGAAAAAAAAGAAGCCGAAGAAGAAGGAGAGGAGTGAAGTGAATAAGGATTGTTATTGGCTTTGCCACTTCACTCTCACTCTCTCTTTTTCTCCCTCTTGTCTATTTTCCTATCTTGTCGAATATTATGCAAGGGAATAGAGAGAAAAGAGGAGAGAAAATAAAACTAAAATAGAAGAAAGTAGGGATATAATAGCAAGATAAATATATCCAACTATTCATTCATTTATCTCCATCTCCACATTATACTTACAGATATACATATACATATATGCATGCATGTATATTTAAACGCGAAGCAATTTTCTAGCCATTTTTTCGGCATTTTCACCTTTCTCCTTGTCGGTTTATTTTGAGACGGTCGCTGTGGTGCTCACTTCTTTTCTCCCAGTGTAATTCCTCTTTTTGACTAACTGTCTGTCGAAGGGAAAGTGCATCCAATATTATAAAAATTCCGGTAGGAATTGTGAACTGATACTGACATGGTTTGTTGCGAAAACCAATAATAATATTCTGGTGTGTGTGTAAATGTGTGGGGTGGTGATGGTTGCACAAAAGGCGACCAACATAAAAAATATATCTCTCTGTATGTAAAGTATGCTTGCTACTGCTGCTGTTGGTGATGGTGGTGGCGGCGGTGGTGGTGGTGGTGATTTTCAATAATAGCATGTAACTGTAACGACGACTTAGGTACTTGAAATTGAAAAAAAAGTGAGAGAAGAGACTACAGTAGTAGGAAGGGAAAGCAAGTCAAGCTCGAATGTACATACATAATTCAATTGTTTTGCACGTATGAGCGGTGGCGGTGGCAGTGTTGGTGGCGGTTGTGCAGTAGTGGCAATGGCAATACTACTTCGGCTTGCTTCAATTGGATGGTTGAGTGCTATTGCTCTGGTGGTTTCGTTTCATTTTCCTACACTTTGCTACGGTTTTATGGAGAGAGAGAGAAAAAAAAAATTTCTTTGTCCTTTTTTTCCCTCGCATTTCGTCGTCCTCTTGGAAAATCCAACAGAGAGAAATAGAAGAAGAACAGAGAGAGAAAAAAACAGATATATAATATAATGGGGGTATGCTCCGCAGTAAGAGAAAAAAAGCTCGTTACACTGTTATTGTGTGTGTGTATGTGTGTAAAACGACGACGGAGGAGAAAAAAGAGAAGTTGAAGTTTTAATGAAAGCATTTTAATACAATAAAATGAGCACTTTTGCACGCACTGCTGCTATATGCTGCTGCTGCTGCTGTTACTGATGCGTTCTCGCTTTCCTTTTTTTTCGTACATTTTTTTTCAAGGGATATTTTTTTTCCAGAGTAAGTAGAGGTTGACGACGACAATGAGTGGAGTGGATACTACTAGAAAAAAAAATCGACATTGTACGATGAATACCTAGTATTTAGTAACAGTTCATTTTCTCCTATTTCATCGCCAGTAAAAGGCAAATACACTGGTGCATACATACATACATATACAATATGTGCATGCTGTTGTGGTGGAGGAGAAACGATGGAAGAAGGGAAGCGTGACGTGATTGCAACATTTATTGTCATTTCACTCCTCCAATGATAACATAGTAGCAAAGCCTGCTAAGGACATTGACAAAAAAATAAAGTGGACGGTGACGGCGGCGACCCAAGTGGTATAGTTGTAACGGCAGCAGGCAAGTTATAAGGATAGGGTAGAAAAACCGTTCTAATTGCATGTCTCTCTCTCTCTCGCTTTCTCTCTCCATTTCCACTTTGGCAGCTTAGTTTACTGGTATGTGAGAGTGGTAGGTAGGAAACAAAAAACACCCAAAATGTAATCAATACCATCATTCCTGTTTACCTAACTTTGTGCAGCAGCGTTTCGTTACTGTCGTCGTCGTTGTTGTTGAAGCAAAAGTTAGAAAGAGAGAGAGAGAGGACTGTTGTTGCCACGTGGTCCGGTTTTTAGCGAAAATGTAGGAGGAAGGTACGTATGTATGTATTTTTCATCAGATCCTTTCATGAAGGATGATGACAACAACGGCATTGGAGAAAGGGAGCCAAAAAGTAGCGAAATTAATGCATTTTACTTTAATTAATGCGTTCCGTTTCATACATCACTTGCACATGTTCATGGGCTTTTGAACTTGATCCGATTTAAAATTTATACTGCATAACATACACTGCATACTTCATAGATAGGTGGGTATAAGTTGCACTGTAATTTTCCTTTTCTCTCTTCTACTTTCGTTTTCGTTGTTTGCTTGATAAGCTCTCTCGCATAATGTCCTTGTCTCTTCTCTTGTTGAATGTGTATCCGCCTTATAATTTTGTACCTTGTAGGAAAAAGCAAAAAACCAAAAAAGATATTAAAAGTATAATTGAATCGGTGTGTGATTTTAGTTACCAAAAAATTGTTGTTGTTCTTGTATGTCTGTTTATACGTGGATGCCTGTTTGCGTCATCATCATCGTCACGTCGGCCGCATTGTAACGTAAATTGTTGGTCACCTCCTTCATCATCATCTGCAACACCATCTTCAGCGCCTCACAGAGCTGTATCATTTATTTTCATCGTCTCTGCAACACATCATCCATCAATCACTACGCGTGTTCAGTTGACACCGTTGACTGGCTCCTAAAAGTCTCCTCCTCCCTCCATTTCTGCTGACAAATTAAAATAGGGACAGTATCACATCTCGTATGAGAGCAAAACTTTAAAAAAAAAGACAGACTTTGTCGTGTGGTTTTCTGAAAGAAGGACAGGAACAAAAAAAAATTGCTATGAACTTTTATGCGTTGAAGCCTCCCTCTTGGTTTTTGAATAGCTGTGAGTATACTTTTTCAACTTTATCTTTCCTACAAATCCTACTACTTATAGTTAAACGTTAGAATGTATCTTTTAATTAAGTCCTTTCGCGAGAACAACAAAAATATATGCTATCAATCTTTTCAAGATAAAAAAGTAGTACCATCCAATATTTGCCAATAACTATTAATATTTGTATACACTCATGCAAAAAAAATATTCTGCAGAATGCTATTAGTAAACGTTCCTTGATTTAAAGCAAACAATATAATAACCAGGATAATAAACACAACGTCGATTGAGACAACGACAGTCATCCCATGATCATAAATTATTAGATAAGTTGGACATAAACATTTTTTCCACGTGAGTCAGTGTAGCATGATGAACGTACTGAACACATTATATTATTGTGTGTGGATTTCAACGCATTTGTACAGATCACGGGAGAGCTAGCACATACACACAACTCTGTAAAATTAACTGGACATTTATCATCAATCATGACCATGCAATGTCCAGTCATCAATTCATTCTATGGAAAGAGCAATGCTGTGTGAGGCAAAAAAAAATTGAACAGTTTTCACGCGTATCAAGATCACAATAATGCACCATGACACCATAGTTTTCCGTAGTTGAAGCTTTTTTGTGTGTGTGAAAGATCAGAATCTCATAAAAACACTGCCCTTCATTGCTGCCGCAGTAGTAGATTCTGTATAGGATATGATTTTAAATGGTTTTCCCCGCAAAACACATTTATCTTTTTTCTCGGCCCAAAAAACTGCTACTACACATATTTTTCAAAAACTCTCTCTCTCAAGAGGATTTTCAATCTCAAGTTGACATTGAGTAGGGTATTTAAAAAAGTGAAATAGAGTTGATTGGAGTAGCAACAGCATAATAATTATTCATTATTGAGAGTTTGCAAACTTGTGTACTAGTCGAGCAGAGTTTTGTTGTATAATAATATATGGTAGTTACGTATATATTGCGTCGATAAAATAGTTAACCCGACCATTAGACTAAAATCCGTAATTGCTCATTCAAGTGTGTGTGGTTAGTTCAGTGGTTTTGTAGTAGCTGGGGAATTGTAAGAAGGAGCACACTACCAACTACTATACGAGAGTTCACCAAGCTGTTATAAAATGTAGGCATCCGAGAGAAATTAGGAGCTTGTACTCACTTCGATTTGCCAAGTGGCTTGGGTAATTGAAACGAAATTTTGTGCGTCTCTTCAAGAAAAGTAGTAAAGGAACTGCCATTGCAAATGGTAGACTGCTAACTAACTACTATACTGCTGCTACCACACGTCTGCACTTTTCATTTGTTGCTCATGCTCCAAGTCAGTCAAACACACACACACACACTCACTCTTTAGCACTCCTGCCACCATTTTCCCCAAAGAACTTTTGTGCCATGCTTTCTAGTTGAAATCAATAAATGATTAAAAATAAATTACCCAATTCGACCGTTTTGCATACACACACATACTGAAACGTCAATACTATTTCCAAGACATCATGATTATTGGTCAAAATTTGGTAGATCGTCGTCCTCTGCTAATAACTTCTTGAGTCAAGCTTAAAAACCAATTAAAAGCTAAACACACTCGAGCAGGAGCATTGGGTTTTCATATAATATGTCACTATGGAAAGCACTTTCTGCTCAATAAACACAAACAAGTAATAAGGAGAGAAAAGAGAGAAAGTAAACAGAATGGTTTTCCGGCTTATGTGTACGTATATATATATATAAAACTTAATATTATATATAAAATAATCTTTTTACGTTGTTTACTCCTGCTGACTCTCTCAAATACATTTACGTTTTGATCACAAGTTGTATAAATTCAGCAGTGCTTAAATACAATAGTAGATAAATAATAATGCTTTCATTTGTTTTTCTCTGTGTACGTGCCTCTCTGACTTTTGATTTCTTTTGTCTTTGTTGTTGCTATTCACCAGACAAGTCCGTAGCTATGGAAGGTGCTACCCTCAATGGACTGACCCAAGTGACTCTGGAGAACGGGTTGAGTGCGATTCACGGGACTGCAGACGACAACTCAGCCAGATCATCGCCCAGCGTGGGTAACACCACTGCGTCCAACGGGAGCGTGTCTGGTTACGAGAACAAGCTCTTCGTGGGTGGTCTCAGTTGGCAAACCACACCGGAAAAACTGAGAGACTATTTCTCCCAATTTGGAGCTGTCACTGATGTCCTAGTCATGAAGGATCCGATTACACAGGTATATATACAGAGAAAATACTTTATTTTCTCATTTCTATCTTTTTCTACCCCTTCCACATTCCTATCTCTCTCCTTTACTCATCTAGATGATCATGTCATCCAAACTGAATTGTCCTCTGCAATGCTCCCCACCAACAACCAAAAAAAAGAATAATAGTTGGGAAAAGTAGATGATTCTGATTTGTGATTTGTTTAATGCAAAGGAATGACAAATGTAAAATGCTAGCCAAGCCCCTCCGTCTTTTTTTCGTCATTTATGTAGCAACCACAAAAAAAAATAGAAGAAGGAAAAGAATGGAAGGAAAAAGAAAATCGTAAAGGGTTTATTTTTTTCTTCTTCTTCCTCTTCTTCCAGTGACACAATTCCCTACGGCGTTTGTTTCTGGCGACTGTGATGTGATCGTGATTCCTTTCTTCTCCTTTTTTTACCCTGCTATCATATAAGCCATCAGTATGCTGTACGCTCCACATAATGGATTAAAATTCACTCGCTGAAAGATGGGAATGAAAGCGTTGTCGTACTTACACAAATGCAACTTAAATTCCTTTCCATTTTTCTTATTTATTTTACTTTAGATATACTCGTGTCCCAAAAAATAGAAAGCTCGGCCAGTATGAATGTACTACCAAAACTCACTTTCCTTTTTCCCAAAAATACTTCATCAACAAGAAAAGAAGTTTAACAAATATATTGACTGTCCATAAAAAATTCGTGTGCACTCACATAAAATTGTGTGTGTGTGGTACAGAAAGATGTTATTATTATGGCATGATGTAATCACAACAGTCTTTGCTATTAACAACAATGTTTCCACGCCGTGATAGAAGTCGTAATATAAGCTTGCCGTCTTTTACATACCCACTCTACATCGTTATTCTTTATATACAGTTGATAACATCGCCATACACAATACTTTCCCTTGCCTTGGCGCTTGACAGACTCCATTGTGTCGGATTCTATTTTTTTCGGACAAAAAAACGTAAAGGCTGATGACAAAACAAGATGAAGTGTATATGTAACACAGGTTCCTTCTTTTCTTCTGGGAACAAACATCAAATGTTTACCTAACGGTTAGAGTAGCCCTTTTCCAGAAAATTAAAAAAAAACGGTCCATGTCCTTCATCATCGTTAACAATGTATATCAGCCTAATTAATCATCCATGAAAAAGTATCTGCACGTTAGTTGGATGTATGGAGCACACCTTTTTCTTGGAAATGTATTACGCGGATGATCGATTATCCAGCAAATTCCAATACATAACATTATGATGCAAGTACTTATATATACGGCTTCATTAATATACCACGTAATGTCAAAATGAAAGCCTCGTAACACGGATAATAAGTCTAAAAATAATAATGGTAATAATAATGAAGTGATCACTCTGATGTTATCATAAAGATGTCTTTGTGTTGGAAGTGATCAAAGAAACTACCATGGTGACTCCTTCATTGTTCCCCTTAGTATTCTGACGAGGAATTTATGTGAGCACACACGGTCGTATATATTCCCGGTGTATGTGTGTGTGTGTATGTATGCATTGTCGGAACTAGTTACGCTGTCTGTACAGTTTCTAACTGACTTTTACTTTTATTGCCACTTGATTCTACCGTTTGATGGCCATTCCAGTGGCGTGCTCCTAACCGAGCACAGTCACACAATAAAAGTGAAGGACGGGATAAATTTGAAGGAATCCAGGTTGAATTATATTTTCATGAGGGAAACGTCTTCTTCTTTTTATTATCATTATAAGACCTCATCCCTCCAATTCTTCCCTTGTTTGTTTTTCTACCTCCTAACAAAGTATGTATCACGTCACGTTAGTAATTTCCGTGCAAGACTGTGTCCTGGCATGCCATGCCACTACACTGCCTTATATATAAAATGACTTTGATATCACTCCACTCGTCCGTCTACGAGCACCACCAACCAAACCAACCAACGGTTTTTTTCTTTCCTCTTCTCTCTCTTCCTCCAGCAAGAAGCAGGAGCGGTAATTGTGTCGATCTCTCCATCTTTTTATGGAGTGTGTGTGTGAGTGAGTGGATAACTCTCATTTTTTTTTCTTGGAGAGAAAAAGGTCGTTAAATTTTCCAACAACGAGTGTTTTTTTACTAACGCACTTCTCCTACTTCTTCGTCCCAAGTAAAACATACCATGATAATAATGACCAGAAAGATGGACTATCTGCTTTCTCTCTCTCTCTCTCTCTTCTTCCACTACTTACTTTTCTAGGAGCAGGTTAACTGTTAGCCAGGTTTTTTTTGACTTACTTGAGTGAGAGATCAAGTTGATATGTTGCCTGTGTTTTTTCACGTTTTTTTTCTCCCGTTGATGATGATCATCATGTTCATCCACCACCACCACCACTCACTTCATCTTCGAAAGACTCCACCTTGACTCTCTCGTTCCATCATAATAAGTATTTTTTGATGTTATTACAGAGGAACGTTGTTCGGCCTCCCTATAAAAAAAACTTTAGTCCCGGGCACTTAATATGAATGAATGAGCGTCAGCTCTAATATTCTTGCTAACATTTTCTCTACTCCACTGACTTGCTTTGACGGCATATATGAGAGAGAGAGTGTAGTTATGTAGGTGGATTTCATAAGATGTACTCACTGAGAGATTATCAATTTATTTACACACAAGGATAATCCTGAAAAAATGCACTGCTTTTTTTCTCATCATGTCGAGAGAATGAGAAGTTTGCTTTTTGACGCAGACAGACAGACAATGTAGTAGTACTACACGGATAGATAGCATGATGAATGCAACGGAAGGATATAGACAAACAATGCTCTGGCTCAAGAAGATGATGATGAAAAATTTATTTTACCTTGGAGTCATTGCAAATTTTGATTGATGTCTTCCCGTCGAGGGAAATTTATTGGTAGAAATTGAATAGCCTGCTGGAAGAGTTGGTCGTCTCGGAATTTGAATTTTTATGACTGCCTGATTGAATAATGCATGAATGAGCCTTACCACCACCGTTTGTTCATGTAAGTAAGTAAATAGTTTTTGTTTAAAAAATACAGGGATCCAACTGGTTCCCATGCCAACATTGATTGGTTTACATTGGAAGCGCAAATTAAAATTACCGTTACACGCCGCTGTGGTGTGTTATGAAAATGAAATTGTATGCCAGTATAGCGACGATGATGATAAAGGGGAAAACGGGAAAATTAGTCTAGTGGCTATCGTGATGACTACGTACTACATCCAGCAGCATAACAACAAGTGCACAACGTAGTAGAGCACCAAATTTCAATCTTAACCCGTTTAACCTGCCCGTAACGAAAAATAGGTTATTGCAATTTCAAATAATGGAACGTTGTAAATAGCAAGTTAAGTAGTGAGGGAGGCGAGTTGCATGCACTATGCGAGCGTGGAAAATTGGCCGGTAGAATAGAAAGACAAGTGAACGGACAACCACATCAAAAAATAATATTACGAGCTAGAATACTTTACGTGGTTACAGTCCACGTAATAATCACTCCCTGGGAAAGAGAACATCTCTCTCGTTCTCGTTCTATCTGCGTACCTTTTTTTGGAATTGTTACGTTTACGTTTTGTTTGGCCAGAATACTCAGGAAAACTGCTTAGCAGAGAGAGAGAGAGACGGGAACAATGTGAATGTTGAGATACGGTCGTTTTTTTGGCAGTGGCATGCATGCTCTAGCATGCCTTGATCGCCACAAAAAATTCCGATCCAACAAAAAAAAAAATATGGGAATTTATACCTCCGTAAAAAGTTGCTATTTAGACGTACCATCGCATAATATGTCAGTTTAGCAACCGCACACACAAACCACCACAACAACCATGATTTTTGTGTGCTTTTCCGTCTAAAAAAATATTTCTTATTTTCTTGTAGTAGCACCTTGCGGATACACCGCGCGTATAGAAGACGAATGAGAAAAAATATATACAAGGGAAGAAAACAAAGAATGTTGCCGTTTTGTTGTTGGTGTTGTTCTGCCGCTCAAGAAATTCATTTGGATGAATATAATATGTATATATTTTTTTCTCCTCTCTCCCGTGTGCTTCATTCCTCATGTTCTTCCTTCCCATTTTTATTTACACTCTGCACTCCTCTCTCTCTCTCTCTCTCTTTCTTTCTTTTACGTATGAATGCACATACAATAATACTCATATTTTTTTTTGGATTTTACAGAGAAGCCGTGGGTTCGGTTTCATCACATTCAATGATCCTGGAACAGTACCCAGAGTTTTGGGAGTTCCTGTGCACATGCTGGATGGGAAACGAATTGACCCTAAGCATGCAACACCTAGGTCAAAATCTGGGTAAGCCAAAGAAAAAAATATATATATGTATATAAAAATTTTCTCTCCGTAAATGTAAATTGTACATGCATATATATTTTTTAAATACGCTAACAAACACACACTTTCTCAAGCTCAAGGTGGCATCTCTACGTGTGTAGCCAGAGGAATACATAAAGAATGAAAAAAGCTTTTAGACATTTTTTTTCTTCCTTCATTTGTTTGCGGATGACTGCATTTCCCGTTTGCTCATTGAATGTGTGTGTATGACTGTGTGTGTGTGTGTGTGTGGTTTAGTTTCGTTTGCACTTATACGTTTTTTTTGGTGACTAACTTTTTTTTTCGTGCTGCTTCTTCCATTTTGAGTATATATTTGTGTTTTTTTTCCTGCTATCTTATGTATTGCTAAAGATTCTCGTAATAAAAAAAAGATATAGGTATATTTTTTCTACGTATTTCTTTTTCTTTTCGTTTTTTTTTTTTCTCTTTCAATTTTCCTTCCTCGCTCGCTCCGTTTTTTAAAAAGCATTCTGTATGGCTTTGCATTTTATACTTTCTTGGTTTGCTCTTAAGATGGAATTTTTTCCTGTTTTTATTATTTTTAGTCAAGTACAGTAAAAAAAAGTGTTGGTTGCTGTTGGTTTTATCATCATGGTGGTAGTAGTTGTATTAGTAGTGTAGATAGAAGAAAGCACGTAGTTATTTCTGTTCCATCACAACTTGTTAGTCTCGTTGCTCATTTTTTTCGTTATCATGTGGTTTTTCCTTTTAAAACTGCATAAAAAACGAAAGAAATTACCCTCGTCTTACGCTTATTCATTTATTTTTTTCTGAATTTCTGCTTTTTTTGAGTCCATATTTTTTTTCTCAGATTCCGCTTTTGAGTGATTTCATTCAGCGTGCGTGCGTGCTGTTCAAAGATATGACAAGTGTTACAAAAATATATTAAAAAACGGTGAATGGAAATGATCTTTAATAAGTTGCATATGTTTACGCTGTCATTGTTGTTGCTCTACTTGCTTTTTGTGTGCTGCTGTTTGATATAAGCTGTATTGAAATGATTACTACTATTAGTTTTTCTTGTTTCGCGACAAATAATAAATGTAAAGTTTCGCTTCTGTCATTATGATAATGTGAGCGGGAAATATATTTCCTCTAATTTATTATTCTTTTGAGCAGAGGAATAATCTACATAAATCATAATAAAAGGCGTCAACAGCACAAGCACTACTTGTACTTCTACTGCTACTACCGTTCCCAGTTTTGCCACACATTTTCATAATTGCAGTTTTCATTATGTTGACGATTATGAACATGAGCGTTGCTCTTTATTTGGATGACGATGATGTTGATGATGATGGGATTGGTGCTGATGATGACGGTTTTTAGCAGGGCAAGTTCCATTTTCCGTGAAAACAAAAACCAGCGACGCGACGACGATGGTATACTCTCAGCCTTGGTTTGGTTTTTGCTAGTGACGTTGGGAAAATGTGGAGAAAATTTGGTGGAGTAGTTTTGCTTACTTTATCCTTACTTGTTGTCCAAGTACTCAGGTAATGCGAATACTACAGGCGTGTAATATGCAAGGCGAGATGAAACCACTACTGTGAGTGTCTGCTGTTGCTGTGTGTGAAGAGAAGGGAAAGCAAATAAGCAAATAGGTGACATTACATATTATTACATAGCTTAACCATTTTCTCCTAACCGATTTCCCCAAGTTTGTCGTTGTCAAGGAACTTTTCTCCCTTGTTGGCTTGGCCTGCTCTACTAGTCTTCTCTCTGTCTGCCCTGCCATATGGCGGAATATAAATGATAATAACGTGGCTCTCTCACTCTCTCTCTCTGAGAGAGTTTGCTGAGGACTTGGAAAAAGTCTACAAGTGATGGAAGCTGGAGAGGGAGAAAGTGGAATGGCACTGAGTACTTGAGCAAGTACTCCTCTCTTACAAACTACATAACAACATAAGCTGCTTGGTGCGATCATCCGAGCAACTTGTTCATCTTTTTCCTTCCTTCTTTCTCTCTCTCTCTCCCATTCCGCCGGTTCCTTTTTTCTCCTCAATCTCTCTCTCATTCTCTGCCTCCCTCCACAACTTTTATTTTCTTTCTCCCTAATTCATGGACCGTGCAACCGCAAACGTTTCATTTGCTGCACTTTACTCGTATTATACACGTTCGGTTAATTTCCCCGACATTTTTGAGACGTGGACAGTGGTGTCAGAATCTTTGAACTTGGGGGAAAACACATTCACTCCGCCCTGTCTATTGACCGTCAGCGAGAGAATGTATTAATAGATGCAGACAAACGTGCATGTAGGCACGTATAAAACTATCAAGCTAATTTCTCTTCCCTTTGAAAATAATAGTTTGCATGCATATTTTAGCAGTTGTTGTTGGTGGCTTTAAAAAAATGACTGCCTCCCACATAAAGCATACCAGCAGCAGTATCATCAGCAGCAACACAAAATGTATAAGTTGCGGTGGTGGTGATACTGGTCGGAGAAAAAGGAAGAGTCAGTGAACATAATAATATTATTATTATTATTTCTGCCTCCTTCTTTTTCCAAGTCATCTTGACGAAAGAAGAAGTTTGTACTTTTTAACTTTCTTTTTCTTTCATGAGCCCTCCTTCTGGTTGAGTGGGATGAGCACACATACTTACATTGCTTTATAATGGTCCACCTACTTACTTACTCTGATGATGACGATGATAATGATAAAAAAAAGTGGAAGAGAGAGAGAGAGAGTCTAGTCTTTCATATTTCCCATCTCATCCTCACGTCGACTACTTACAAATTTTTCTACATTCTTTAGTCCTACGACTTTCTCTCCAAGACTTTCACTTGAAAACTTGCTCACTTGAAAGAGTGGAGGGAGGACGGCGTAGGAGAAATGAGCCATTTGTTTAGCATTTCCTATGTGTCCGTATTTATACAGGAGTATTTATTTAACCAAGTTATCCTGGTGATAATAAAAATATATTAAGAGAGAGGCCATAGTACAAAACCCTTTCCTTTTCAACTGAAAAAGGGTAAGGGGAAAAAGCAAAGAAAAAAAAAGTGGCGAGAGAATCTCGGATATGCAAGTTGATGATCCATTTCATGTGGAAGAAAGGAAAGGTGAAAAACTGGTTGTTTTTTTCTGTGTGTGAGTTGTCGGCTCAACTTTTAACTTTTTTTTGGCCGTTCCCTAGTTTTCCTCGTTAATATTTAAATAAGTGGATAAGCCGGATGATGAGAAAGTAGAGTGGATGGAATAAACTGACGATGAGAAAGGAAGTGGAATATTGTGCTTCTCATTTATTTTTTACATTTTCAATTCACCTCTTATTCAGCTCAATTGAATAGGCTGGAGGACTGGTGGATGCTACGGCACAGCAGAGCAGAGCACAGCTCAGCAGCAGCAGACGTTTGGATAGATTTTTAAGGGAAAACACAGACATCAGCAAGTCTCATTTTCTATTTTCATTCCACGCGTAACCACTCTAATGGTGTTTTTCTTGGAGCACTTCAGGCAATGAGCCAATCACTAGACTAGTCAGTCAATCAGTCTATTCCCAAATGGTAATCTCATGTTCCCTAGTCTCCCGGAAGAAAACAATAAGACAAAGTTGACGATATCAGGACGAAAGTCGAATGTTAAAGAGGGGAAAAGCAAGAAAACAATATTATCTATACTTTTATTCTTTGCCAGTGTGTGTCTGTCTGTCTAGTATTTATTTAGATTAAGAAACCGTTGTCTACGCCGTTACAGATCTTATATACATTCATCCGTCTCCGCTCGTCTCTACTTGACTTTCGCTACTTTCGTCCTGGGATTTCCCTGAAAAAATATATCATCCAATAAAAAAATGGGAATTGAACCTTGTAAAAAATGTAAATCCTGTTATACATTGGATACTTCTTCCTGGACTGCGAAAAATTTGTGTTCGCCTTTTCCCACTAAAAGTACTGCCATGCCTGCTAATGTAATAATTTTATGGATATATGTTCCTTCGAAACAAGCTTTACGTAAGGATGTTGGTATATTAAGATCAACAAGAGGAATCAGAAATAGCGAGAAGGCGAGAAGAGAGAGAGAGAGAGGGAGAAAGAGGTGGGATAGGGGAGAAAAAGCAAGTCAGTGAATCAAGTCGTCAACATCTCGTCAGCAAAAATTCGTTCAAGTGAAAGTGATGTTGTTGAAGCTCTCTCTCTCTCTCTCTCTCTCTCGCTCTGTTTTACCTTCCCTTTCATTCTACTACGCTGCCAGCCTTATAGTTGGTAGTTAGTTTTGTGATGGTGGTAGTAAATAGGAATGAACAAAAGCATATGCATCTATCTATGGCCTATTTTGCATGATAAAACAAGACTCCTGCTGTGTGCTGTGGATGCTCTGCTGCAAATGCTGCTTGGTTTTGCTTCTGCATGAGTTAGATATAAGTTTTTTTATATATAAGTTTTTTTCTTATTCATTTCCTCCTCTAGAGCTTGCCAAAAATCTGCTTATATTTAAGAAGACTACACATTTTCTGCTTAAATGCTTTATGCGTAGGTTCAATCATCATGTGGTAAAAGGCGATATATAGGAAAAACCTTGATTGGACCATATTTGTGTGTTTTTACGTAATGTGAGGGAAAAGAGTGGAGAGACGCGTACAAAGAGCGAGAGAGCTCTTGGTTTTCTGTCGAGTTGAGCTTGAGCAAGACTAAAGCGTAATGTAATATGCAAACTCATGACTTTTATAAATGTTCTTTCACTTTTAATCAAGGTCCAATAAAACGAAAAAGGTATTCGTTGGTGGTGTGAGTCAGGAAACTTCGGTGGAAGAGGTGAAAGCCTATTTCTCCCAATTTGGCAAGGTAAGCCCCTCGTACACAACATTATCTTTTTCTCTTCTTCCTCTCGGTGCATTTTTTTTCCCTACTCTCTTTCCATCTTATCGTATACTCTGGTTGGTGTGTGGTGATGGTGGTACGCTGGTACCACAGCCAGTCAGTCGTTGTGGTGATGCTAGTAACCGTAATAATAATAATAATAATCAATGTTTTTGTCTGCACTCCGCACAAGCAAAACATAACTTCCCATTGTATTTATCCTGTACTGACGACCATAAAATAAATATAAATGCCTAAACTCAGCAAGCAGTTAATATATTTCACGTATGCTTTAGCCACATCCATTACCAGACAGCTTTTCACTTCACACACCACCGCGGCAACAAGGAACGGGAAGCCCTTTTTTCCCGATTTCAAGAGTGAAAGTAAACAGAGTCAGTGTGTGAATGCAGCGCGCGCAAAGCCTGCACAATAAAGAGGGCAGGGCCCCATTTTGAGTATTTACGTATAGTAGACACACTCTTTGAAATCATTTTTTGTGTGTGCAATTAGCATTATATAGAAAGTGAGGGAAAGCTTACCCCCCGGTTAGCTTTATATTCTTTGACCATTTTCCCGGTCTGAAATTTTCTACCTTTTTTTTCATCCACGTTTATCCAAAAGTCCACCAAAAAAACGAACAAAGAGTTTTTCATTCCATTTTAAATTCATTTTTATGCATGCATTGTCATTTTCATGGGAAACAAACCGAAACAGTAGTGGAAAAAAAAAGTTTTTTTTGGTTCGGTTTCTCTTTTTCCTGTAACAGCTTGCTGCTGTTCCATCCAACTACCATTATTTACTACTGTCTTGGAAACAGGAGAGTAGTGGGGAAAAACTTGTTCATTTACATTCACTTTTCTAGTCTCGGATAACTTGCATTATTTGCATCAATGTAGCTGTTAATATTAACAATTTAAGACTTTTTCCTTTTGTTCTCTCTTCCCAAACTTGAGAGAGAGAGATGGAGAGGACGAAAAAAAAGTAGGAGAGAGTTGAACTGCAGGATGAGTTGAGGGAAAAGCAAGTAGTTGAATCGAAATAAAAGTAAAGTCATATCTCCACTTTTTTTACCAGTGTGGTATTATTACTACAACTACACTGCGTAAAACATTTGAAAGAGCAACTATTTTGTATGCTCCTCTGGTCCTAGTCATGCCACTCCTGTACTTCATCCTATTTGCATTACTTCCACTAAACCGTTTTTTATGATTGAGTAGAGAAATATAAAGTGAGAGAGAGGACAATTTTAAGCCTTTACTTTTTTCTCTACTTTTTTTAAAAGAGAGAGAGAGAGAGCAACTTGTTAGACGACAGACTTTCTGTACTGGTGGCAGTAGTACTAGTACTGGAGTTAAAAGACCGCTCGTAGGATAATTGTTTCCATGAATAAATAAGATTTCATTGAAACGACAAAAAAAATGTATGTTGGGAGTGAGTAGTGAGTGGAGTATATATACCCATATTTACTTTTTTTTATCCTTTATCCACCATCGCACAACCACCACCACAACTAGTCAATAACATTTACTACTTACTCTGCTTTTGTGTTGGTGACGGTGATCTCTTTTACTCTTCAAATAGACGAACAGGTAGCATTTGTTCGTTGCCTATTAAACTGCCACTGAAATGTAAAGATGGCAGGGAAGAAGCAGCGAGAAGAAAGGAGAGGAGAAAAAAAAAGAAAGTGGAATTTTATTTATTTACTTAAAAAGAGAAGGAGTGAAGGCAAGAATGGAAAATGAGAGAGGAGATGAGGGGAGAGAGGAGAAAGCTGAAGATGGAAAAAGGCTTATTTCCTTTTTTTCTTCTTCTTCCTCTTCGTCTCTGATTCCTGGCAAAATGTGGAATTATCATAAGAATATTAAAAGAGTTTTGTGTTTTATATTACTTGTAAATACTCGTTTCGTTCTGCAGACAGTCAGCCGCATACACACGCACAAAAAAACTCTTTGTTATTACCATCACCACACTACGATCATCATCGTGTCGTAATGCCTTGTAAAGAATGTGCTTAAGATGGGAACTCTCTCTCAGTGATTTATCCTGTTATTAAATATATTGCCAAGCGGGGTAGGAGTATTAGTATTTATGCATTCTCTTGCTGTTTTTGTTGCAGGTTGAAGAAGCCGTGATGCTAATGGATCAGCAGACAAAACGACACCGAGGTTTTGGATTTGTGACGTTCGAGTCGGAGGACGTTGTCGACAGAATATGTGAAATCCATTTTCATACAATCAAAGGAAAAAAGGTAAGGAGTTTTTGTGTGCGCCAGAGAGAGAAAATAAAGAAAGAAAGAAGTAGAAACACAAACGGAATCTCTATTATTTATAAAGCAAGGAGAGCGTTTACATAGGTATATAGAAAAAACCACAAAAATTCGCCTTTTCCTCGTCA
This sequence comes from Sinella curviseta, assembly GCA_004115045.4. Classification (NCBI taxonomy): domain Eukaryota; kingdom Metazoa; phylum Arthropoda; class Collembola; order Entomobryomorpha; family Entomobryidae; genus Sinella; species Sinella curviseta. The sequence goes on from CM065489.1 coordinate 30,680,803, forward strand.
ATCTCTTCTTTTGTACTGTCCATGGTGCGGTATTTAATAGTGATGATGTCAACCCAGGGAACGAGCGTACAACGACATTTAACGCTGATAACGAGTTGAACGCTTTAAAAAAAAGATAGAAGGAATATTAGTTTTCTTCTCCTTTCCGCTAAGTCCCTCTATCTTTCCTTCTCCCTTCCTTTCTCCTTCTTCTACATTTTATTTATTCCGGGAATGATTTCTTGCCGTTTAGTGGTGCATGGCATGACCAGAAGGGTCATTTAATATCAAAAATCCGAGAAGAAAGCAGAAGGATTACATATTTTCCCCCATTTCAGCACAAAGTAAAGAAGATATTGTAACAGGCAGAGAGAGAGAGAGGGAAGAAGCACCTGAAGTTTAAGTAAAGCCATCTAAGAAAAAAAAGGAGTGAGTAGCTCGGCTCGCCTGGAATATGGTGAAGCGCACATATACAACATTTACCATTACCACTTGCCTTTTCCCTGGAGGTAGACTGAGAGAGAGGTAGAAAATGGCAATAATAAAAATGGTAATGTTTGCTGTTGACAGGTATGGATGCATGTTTGTGGTAAATGGGGATTTGCTTTTTTTTCTACGCTGGATGAAAATGGTGAAAGGAAGGATTTTATATATTTTTTTCTCTCTCTGATGGAATGATCATCAGGGATGTTTGCTTGCTGACTGTTCTCCATGTTTGCACTCTTGTTACTACAGTTATTATTCTTATTATTTACGCAGATGAAGATCGACATTTGACTTTTGAATGGTTACGGTGGCATACCATGACATGGAATGACGTTCCATGCTAACTATTTATTTATAAATGTCGCTGAATTATTTGATCTCGTTGAGTCTACCCACGTCTCTTTCCTTTAATGGAGGAATGGAAAACACATTATGATGGCGATAAGGAATGAACAAGATGCAGCAGCAGTTGTTGTTGTTGTTTTGTTGCTTTTTGTATGTCGTGCATCTTGAGAGAGAGAGAAAGAGCAATCAAATAAATATACCTAACAAATTAGGAATTTACCGAAACGCTTTTTACTGATTTTTTCTAGAGCATTGCAATTGTGTAGGCGTACATACTCCGATTTGATTTATCTCGCTCTATTCTTTTTTCTCAGAATAATTTATTTGATTGAGATGAATTCGCGTTTTGAAATTTTGAGGCAGTTAGTTTGGTTTGCAGCAGTCGGTAGTTCTCCCTAAAATATGTATGGTAGCTCACAGACGAGACTATGTGGTTGTTGTTTCGAGACAATTCCAGGTGTTGCTCAGTTTAATGAGTGGATATGCTGTTGTGTGTATCTCGGGAAAGAGAATGACGCTAAAGGATTGTTATACATTGCTGGAGAGAAAGTCTAATATTGATAATCCATATTATCTATACCTATATAGTTATACCTTGGCAATTATCCCTATAAGAACAAATGGCATTGTATGCGTAGTTCCATGTACTCTGATTTTCTCGTTTTTCACTTTCTTCTGTCAAAACACAGTTTTATTTTGTCCTTGTTGTTTTCACGGCAGATGAATAATAAGCCTTCTAGAAGGAATGGAACAACATAGAATGGCGTATTATAGTACTACTACGCTTTATTTAAGCGAGGAAAGGTGTTTCATTAACTGGAAGCAAGCTGGAGAAATGACAAGAAGGACTCGAATAGACTTTCCCTTTTCTCAGTGCTCATTATTACAAGACTGCTGCTGCTGCTACCGCTGCTCCTGCCATTGTCCCAAATGGATGTACACTTTTTTTCTTCTTTGGACAGGACGAATTCCTTAGTAATATTATAGTATTTGCTGCTTACATAAAACATAAGTAGGCATACAGGTGTAGGAAAGTGGATAGAAGGAAGGAAACAGCTCTAGGATCCATAAGTAATATATAAGTAATATTAAAGCTGAGTTTTTAACAAGAAAAAAAAATACTAAGACGACAACTGCAGAAATTCTCTCGTCAATGAAAACTTTTTTGTTTGTAGCTCCTTTCTTTTCTGATTCCCTTTCTCTTTCCGTGCTCTTCGCAAAGAAGAAGAAGAAGAAAAAAAGTAACTAAAAAAGGGAAAGAATGCAAGTTTTTGTGTAAGCTCAAGAGGACGAAGAAGAAGAGGAGGACCTTCTTCCAGGCGTATAAACATGGAAAAAAATGAAAAAGAATTATATTATGAGAGATATAATAAAAAAACGAAATGGAGGAAATGGAGTGTTGTGGTGCGGTATAGTATATATAGTCGTGTGGTAGCAGGAGTAGTCGATGTTCTTCTGATGTCGTTCCAGTGAAGTAGAAGAATAAAAAGAGGAAAAAATTAATGAGTTTTCTTTCTTCGCCAGATACACGTATAAAATACCTACACACGGACAAACGACATGCAGAATTACACAAGCGGGGAGAAAAGAAGGTGGAATTTTTGTGTTGGTGGTTGATATAGTATATGTAGGAGCGGTAAACTAATATATAAGTAGCTATGCTAGTCACATGCTTACTATTAGTCCATGTTTTTTTATATCAAAAAATTATTTGTTTTTTTTCTTCGTCTTCATGTCATCATGGAAATAAAAAAAGGTGGAATGCAAAAAGGCTCAACCCAAGGAAACCGTGGCCAGCTTGAATCTTCTCGCGAAACGAATGGTTCTTCCGCTTTCGGCAGCCTCCACTCTGGCAGCCCAAGGTTAGTACAAGTTTTTATTTAAGTAGTTGTAAAGATGGAGAAAAAACACAACTATTTATTTTCTTTCATACTTTTATTTTTTTTTCAAGAATTTTTTCCCCTTTTACTTCTCTCTACGAAACTATGTTCTTTCTTTTTTGTTATCCGCATCTACTGATCCAAGAATAACAAATAAAAAACGGAACGACAATGACAATGCAATATTGACAAAATTAGCGATGCGTGGGTTAATACTTTTTTTGTTATTTTAAGCCAAATACAGCTTATGTAAGTCCTAGGGGCCCACAATAACTTATCTATTCATGTTATACGACAACAAGGATCGAATAAAGTAGACATATGTATTTACCTATGCACGCTCAGTCAGAATAATGTAACCTGTGACTCATTTTGATAAATTCATTTTATATAAAATGCTAGATTTCGTTTTTTATTAAAAAGTGTGAAAATCATTTCGCGAGTTTATGCTAATCAGTTCAGGTTACGCCTTGCTGATCGCAAATGAAAATGTTCACAGCTCATCTTGTTTTGGTCAATTTAGTCAAGTCACTTAAAATGCTGTCATGTAAAACAACATTTGTATATGCATTTTTGTTGTGCTCATAAGAAACGTACATGATGGGAAGTTGTAGTAGCATGTACGCACGCAATCTATTTATAGCAAGTAATTAGTATTATTATATGTTTATTATATACATAAATAAATAAATTGTTACAATATTACCTTTGCGTCTTGTACTGGATGCATGGGCCAAGGAATCATATTAACATAGTGGCAGTTGTATGTATTCATATTTTTATCGTAAGCGAGCAATCACATTTGGTTGAGAGTTGAGAGAGAGAGAGTGCCCGTGCGGGTGATAGCATTCATAGAAATGAAGTGACAGGAGGACATGAGGCACTTCTAGTTCACAGTTCACGCTCCTGTCGCGATGTGGCAAGAAAGAAAATTGCAAAAGGAAACTTGAGAGGTGACCTCTTTTTTTCTTCATTTTTTTACACACAAATAAACACGTTACAAAACTGTTTCAATAGAACCGACACCGAGAGCGAGAGACTGATATATAATGTGAACATGAAAATGAGTGCGTTTACCGGGATGGAGAAAAGTATCGAATTGACGGCCAAGAACACGAAATGAGTTCTCAAAAAATATAATTACTACTACAAATAATTATTAACGGTAAACATTGTCTTGGCCAAGGTAGAAAATAGGGACAGACGAATGAACAAAGCGAAATATGAATATACTACATAATATAATTTTCAAGCTGTCATTTTGAATTTGTTTGAAAATAAAATAATAATAAAGTTGCCATTACTATTACTGTTATTATCCATAAAGTTTTAATAATTCAGTTCTTGTTCTCAAATTTCTCTCCATCTCCTCTGCTATGTCGCAACTCAGTCATAAAGACACAAACATACAGAAAGAAAGAGAGAAATGAAGAAGGAGAAAAAGAAAAAGGATGACGAAATGATGATGATGATGATACTACTGACAGGAGAAAAAAGTTTGTTAGGAATAAATGAAGAGAACGGAAAGTACACGACACTTGTCTCATTCTGTGTTTTTTTTTGGTTGGACGTCTCTGTATTTTCTTTCATTCATTCGTTTCATGATAGCTTGATAGGATGATGCTGAAAGGTGAAAAGCGTGTGCAACTGCTCCTGTCATTTCCCTTTTGTCAGTTGTTCCATTCATTCAGTTCTTTTATTAGCGTTCCTCGTTAATATACAGACAGACTTCCACTCACTCACACCGACAGCGAAACAACATAATAAGGCAGCAGCATACAACACTTGCACCTTCCATTCCCTCTCCTTCGTACTCAAGATTCATTGAAATGGAACTTTTTAAAATTTGTTATGCTACCAACTTCTCTTTTTGCAAAAAAATAAAATATTATTAAAATGTTCCTGTTTTTGACCTGTGCAGCGCAAAACACTTGTCTCTATACTGAATAAGTTTCCTTCATTATTCTTCGAAACTAGACACACACAAAAAAACAAATCTGTTTTGAATATTATATACATATTCCAAAAACCGTGAGACATTCCACAACAGTCTCCTCGGCTGCCTTTTTTTATGAAAGCCTCAACTGAACAGGAATTTATTTTACGAGCCGAAATAAAATGTAAATTAAACTAATGCACATTTTCATTCGCCTCGATGAAAAGAGTATGTTTTGGAATAGAGTTGCTTGAGGAAGGGAAGCAGACGACGACAACATGGAAATACATATTATGGAAATGGTAATGTTCTCTCTCTTCCCTCCTATGTCAAATCTATAACGCTCTAACGTCGCCATGGTCGTCATCCTGACTTTTAAACGTGACTTTCTAACATTTCCCCAGAGAGAACATGCTACGATTATAATTACGATCATTGTCACACCTGAGCTCACCGTGAGCACAAAAACCCAATGAAACGATACTTACTCTGCTGCTGCCTACTATGTTTATGTTAATATTAGTATTCCATTCCGAAAATCATTTTGTTTTCATCCTTGTTTTAGCAAATAGCATCAGTGATTTCATATAAAGCATGATGAACACAATGCCAAAAAAGGAGCGCTTCCAGATACTCTCGCGAGCATTTTCACCATTTGTCCAAAACAAAGAAAATTGATTGCATGATGGCCAATTCTATAGAGTAAACCAGGTTAAAATACTGTCGCACCAGAAAATACTTGTCAAAAATATGTTGTCATAATTTTGCATGCATAAATTTTGTAGCCTTTTCTCTGAGTAGATAGATAATTATTACTACTATCACACTGTACATTTATTTGATTGGACTAAATTTGAAGTATTTTTATAGGAAAAACTACTACTATTTATTCCTGTTGCTATGCAAAAGAAATAATCCAGATTGAGCGTGGTACTCTTATTCGTCTTCTTCTACGTAACTGTTTTAATTGTTCAGACAATTACTACCAATTGGTTGTAGTACTGAGCTGTATATTCATATAACGATCTACCATTTTGCTACCTTTTGATAATATTATAATTATTACATTTGTTTGTTGTTTTTTCCCATTTTCTTTTCCTTTTCTCTCCTTTTCTCTCTCTCTCTCTTTCTCGAAGAGAAGAGAATATTTTTTAGTTAGATTGGTTTTGTTGTATGACTATGTATCCATCTCTCTCTCTATTTTAATTGTAGCTACTCTTGGAGGAGTTCCAATGGCACCGGCAGTTGCTGCTGCAGCAGCCGCTGCAAATTACTCGAAAATTATAAGTGCTGGACTCAGCTACCCCTCTCTCGCTAACTACCGGTACACGCCTTACCCATTGCCAAACTTGGTAAGTAAAAAGTACATGACAATAAAACGCTTCTCCCTATTTAGTAGACCCTTTTTACCATCACCGCCACCAACATCTCCTCCACCACCTCTCTTACTCACTCACCCGGGCAAACACTTTTTTTTCTGCTCTGAGGAACAACGGTTCAAGGAAACAGTCCCTATGTTCTTCTCCTTCCCTTTATAGTATTTTTTGTGTGTGTGAGAGAGAGAAAAACACCTTTTTAAACACAAATAAAGTACAACTTTATAGACCTTTTTTGCGTCTCTAAAATATCTACTAGTTGGGTTGGTTGGTTGGTTGATGATGTTAATTGTGAATGCTGCTGCTGTTACAACTGCTACACGCAGTAGATACACTTGAATACAGTATATAAAATGATATTTAGTTGTTATTTAACCATTGTTATAACTACCGCTGCTGTGCTCACTATATCTATACATAGTTGTTATAGAGATTTATATAGATCTTCCTTCTGCATTATAATTAGCATTTGTTATTATTATTGTCTTTTTGGTCGCTGGCGATGGTCACTTTTCAAAGGCCAAATGAATTTAAATTGTTTTAAATGTTTTTGTATGGTCTTCCTGTCTATTGAGCATAAAAAGGGGCTTGCATTTTGGAAGAGTGGAGAATTAGAAATAGGTGTGGATTTAGAAAGAAGAGCGGAATAGGTAGGTAGGTCGACGTCGTCGGTGCTAGATAAAAGGAGAACACACAGTTTGAATTAATTTTCTTTTTGGAATTGCAATGGTGCGTTGGCTGCTGGCCTGTAATAGCATCATGGCGCACATACATGTGTTCTTTCTCCGGTTGGTGGAGGTGGTCGCTTTCTTTTTTTGTCGATGTGGTTATTATGTAAATGATAGAGAATAAGAGAAAGGGAATTGAAGAAAACCAGCAAGTGGCGTGGCTGTGTGGGATGGTGGCGGTGGCAATGTGTTCATTCCTGGATCACTGGAGATACATAAAAAGATAAATGCCTGTGAAAAAGTAGTTGGGATTGTGGCCAAGAGAGAGGGAGAGAGAGAGAGAAAGAGAAAACATTTTTTTCTCTCTCTCACTCTTCTTCTGTTTAGCTTTGCCCAATGCGTATCTCGTAAAACATTTAATAGGAGACCAATATAGATTCCTTAGATACTCGTGGGCATACCTTTTTCCAGGGCAAAAAAATAAAGGAATGAGTGCACCACCATCTCCATACCAGCACCACCACACTAGCTGTTAGCTAATAACACAGAAATTGACTTTTTATCACAGTTTGCTCAGGAGAATTTGTTACATTTAGGCATGGCATGGCTAATGATGAAAGTTCTACATTTTGTATGTAAAGTTAATGTTATACCATTACACCATCTACATTGCACACACAGTCACACGAGTGTGTGGTGAGGCTAAGAAGGTGAAAATAGTAGCGAGGAAAAGAATTGTTTTTCAAGGAGCCATAACCAGAAGGACCGAGAAGCAATGAACCATAATAATCATACTTTTTAAAGGATAAAAAAAATAGTATACGGAGAGGAGGAGGAGGGGAACAGGGTGGCGGAGGCAAGGGCTCCTTTTAGCTGAGCCTCTAATCATCCTCATCATGATCGTGTCGTCGTCTAGTAGATGATGATGAGAAAATAAGCTTCCACGGAAATCGTCTTCCTTTCTTGGAGGTAGTAGGCGAGTTGTGGCATGTATGGGATTATGGTATATTATGGCGTCTTATTGTATGGCGGCGGTGGAGGTGCCCACGGTGGTGGTAGCAGAAGAAATCGTAATCCTCATTTTAAATTATCCTTTCTTAAGGAAGACACTAGAAAACGGTGCAAGATTACTTTAAGCTGCTCAGCAGCATCAGCACAGAGCCATGCTATATATAAGATCATCACATCATTCTGTATAGATTTGTGAGGAGGAGGAGAAGGAAGAAGGGAGATAAAACATATTTTCTTTCAGATAGAGCGAGCAGTACATATTTTATGATAAGGAAATAACAGTTAAAAGACTTCTTTCAACGGCCAACCACCACCACTACCAAACCAGCATCAATGTCTTAAAAATTATTAAAAAGGTAGCATATCATACTGCTATACTCCTCCTCCTCCGCTTCCAAAAACTTTCCAAGTCTTTACAGAGTCGACTTTTCCAAGTCATTCATGTAAAATGAGGTGTAACATCACATAAGTTTTATTGTTAGGTATTATTTTCCGCGGATATTATGCTTTTCTCTCTCCTCACTACTAGTATTAAACGCTCAACAGAGTTGAGTAAGACAGACAGAGTGAGAAAGGGAAAGAGAAAGAATGAAAGGACAGAATGCAAAGGAAAAAAAGAGATCCATTTATCTATCTTACTATCCAAAAGAATCTTTAATAAATGAAGAAAGATGCAAACTCCTCTTGGCATAGATTTTTAATGAGATTTACATAATATGCAGTATTTTTAGAATGATTTTGAGTTAAATATTAATATGATGCTGATTATTTTATGTGTTTCTATCTCTCTCTGTCTCTTTTATAGAATACAGCAAACTCGAATCCAATTCCCAGTCTTTCAGCGGCAAGTCCAGCATTTGGGGCTTATACACTTCCCACATCGGTGGATGTTTCCAGTCTCCCTAATTTAGATTGGTCGGGCGTCTATAATGCGTACGTGTAAAAGCAATTTTACAACTGCCAATTTCATTATAATTTTCCCACTCGCTCCTGTTTGCTTTTTCATACTTGGCTTGTTGTGTTTGCGTCACCACATCATTCTTCATCAGCAGTCGTAACGTAAAAAAATAAATAAATCGTCGTCCTTTTCGTTGCGCTATATATATATAAAAGTTAGAGAGAAAGTCAACACTAATATATATATACATATATATATGTAAGCTCTCTCCTCACTCAACACAATAATGTGTCACATTTTTAAAAAACCTGTTTCTTTTCCAGGTTGATCTGAGTGAAAGTCAGCACTTGCTCGTAAAGAGAGAGAGATAGAGAGGGAGAAAGAGAGAAAGAGAAAGAAAAAAAGAAAGAGAGTTGCGAGGGCAACAGATTTAAACACTCCCAACTTTCCCATTCTCCTTGTGTGAAGATCACCACGTTTTGAAGCGAGACAGAGACAGAAAATAAGCGAGCGAGCGCGCGATGAGTATTTACAGAAAAATAACAGATAACAATAATTATTGTAATGATAAGTAAGAAAAAAAAAGGATTTTAACTATTATAATTATGTAGATAGATACGGATATTCATATATATTACCTATAAATATATATACATATATATCAATACCAAAAAAAACTATCAATTTACCTTATCAAGATGATCATCGTGTAAAAAATATACATTTTTAGCTTCTATATATATAAAAATATACAGAGATATTTTTTATTTCTTAGTTTGATATTTTACGCTCCTTCGTTGCATGCGTCATTATAAGAAAAAAGAGAAAAAATAAGAATAATGATAATATAGCAGAGTCGAAGACGAAGTTGAAGAGTTATAAAAAACAAGTAGGTGGAACAGTGATTGTTATTTTTTAGTTACATGCTACTTTACTTTTGAGAATCATCCTCATTTTTTATTTTTAGTTTACCACAAGAAATCGAAACCAGCAACAAAAGAGTTCTCTATGAGCAACCGCCTCTGTCTGTCTTTGATGAAGAGCAACAGTATTCACTACAAAAGTTTTTAATTTTTTACTGAAAAAATAATACTGACGATGAGTGTATAGTTATAATAATGATAATGATAATAATTAAAAATATTATTATGATTCTTGTTAATTTTTTTTTCTGAGGTTACTACTACATACTACAACTATTATTATTATCATTACTATATATATGATTTTCGGCAGCCTTGATTAAATTATTCGTTTATCACCACCAAAGTGTATAGGAAGAAAGAGAGAGAGAGAGTTTTTAAGGTGACGAATGATCAATTTTTATGAGTTTGCTGGAATGAAAGCGAGGATTTTCAAAGGTTTCTACAAACAAACAAAAAAAACGCAGATATTTAATACGTAAAGTATAATAATATATTGTGTGTGAATATATCTTCTTCTTATCATGAGATAGATTTTAAATACAAAAAAAATATATAAATACATACATAATTTATGTTTATATTCAAGTCTTTTTTGTGAGAGGATTAAGAATTTTAATGATATTAGTAATAATAAAAAAAGAATATCATCAATGACTTTATAAAAAAAACTGTGAACAAGTGAAAGTTTTATTATTATTATTTCTAGACAAAAACTACAACTAAATGTATTATGTAATTAGGTCGTACTGTATAGTCTTTTGGTAATTATTGTTATTATTATTATTCTTATTATTAATTGTAATAATACACGCATGCCCGGTTCCTCATGATTATTATGCTATTTAATCGTAATGTGAGAGACGTAAGTAGAAGAAAACGGTGAAAGTTGAAAGCCTCGTTCGTAGTTTTTAAAAGTAGCCATTACTTAACTGTTTGAATGATGATGATAACTGTGAAAAAGGATATATAGGTAATCTCTTGTTGTGCTCTGCTACTTGTGTTGAGTAGATTTTCTTTTTAAAAAAAGCGTGTCATTTTTTGATGGGTTTTTTTGGACATTGTGAAAAGAGTTAACAAACCAGAACGAAAAAGAAACCAAAGCGTTGTTGTTGCGTTCCTAAATACAAAAAAAATAATAATATCTCGTTTTCTTGCTTTTGATGAACAGCTACCCAACTCTGTGGACATCAGTACATAACGGAAAAAAATTCCTTAACTTTTATTAAGAAACATTCACGACGATGTATTTTCGAATGTAAATATTATACTACCTAGGTTTCCTTCTTGCGACAAAACATTTTTTATGTATTAGGTATCCATTGTACATATTAAAATAAACATTATCTCTACTATTATATACATTTGTGTGTGACAAGTTAGTTAATATATCTTGACATTATATAAATCAGCAAGGTAACAAACTTTAGCAGTGGAATGTGCATGAAAAATGTATCATTATGATTGTTATATAGTTACCTGTTATGAACATTGATCATAATTTGAAATGATAGATATGTAGTTAATAAGTAAGTGTAATTATTACTATACTTTTGTGTAAAAAGTATATGTATAACTTGATGTAAACAAATCTTCTACTATCGGTACACTTGAACTTTGAACTGTGTTATCCAAAGAGAGAGAGAAGGAGAAAGCGACAGAGATGGAAAGGAGAAAGAGAAAAAAATGGTAAGTGAACAAAAAAATAATAATATTCGTGTGCGTAATATAATTATTTTGCGGAACAAAACAAAAAGAATACTAATTATTAATAATCCTTACAAGCAGGTACAATAATATCATGTAAGTAAAAAGAGTTTTAGTGTAAAGTAGTTTAAAAATCATCATCATAAAAATATATAATCATCTTATCCAAAGCAACACAATTTTTTTGTGTATACACATGTATGTATGTAAACGAGCAAAGATGGCCTACAGTTTTTTTTCCTCAAGTGTCTCTGCCACACTTCCACTATGATACTTTCTTTTTTTTAAACAAACAAACAACCACTCACTTTCTTCTTCTTATTCTCCTGCGTCATTTTCCAAGCGGCTATCCACTTTGTTCCATGGTGGTTGGGTTTTTGGTGACAAGGGTTGTTGTACTATTGCATTATAAACGGAATGAGTGAGTATAATATATCTGAGGTATTTATAGTCAAACAATTTTGTGTGCAAAAAATGCTAAAATAAACCCTTTAGATCAAAAAGGCCCTTTTCTACTATCACTCTTACTCACACACACACACAATCGTGTTTGCAAAAAAAAACGAACGTTACCACTACACACACAGTGTTTGATGATGATGCGGGTAAGTTTTTGAACCGTAATAATAATAATAATAATATATACATACATACCTATAATGATAATATTCGTAAGTTACCTATATCGGTATTGCTAATTACTATTGCTTAATTGGCACCCACCACCACACACACCATCATCATCATCACATCTCATGACATGACTGATTGATAATATAAAAAAAATACGTTATTCATCTTGAGCGGCTTGTTTTGTGATACATAAAAAAATAGGGTAGGAACACACACTTGATATAAATTCATATAATACCTCTCTCTACTTTGTATGATTTCTTTCCTGACCACCACACACCATTTTTTCCAACAAAAAGGAGAGGTCATGTTGAATCAATGAATCTTGATGAAGCTGGCGAGTTTTTTTCTTCTCAGAACGGTTGTTGTATCAGCACCACATTACATGATGATATATAGGTATGCCTATTTGTGTATTATCGTCATTTACTAAGTGAAAAATAAGCAGTGCCCGTACATTAAAATTCTTAGACGAAAAAATTTTTAGATTGAAATACTGTAGCAGAACAATAGTAATATATTATGCTATTATGATAATAACAGATAATATATATATCTATATATATCTTTTGACCAAAGAAAGAATTTCCTCTCTATAAAAAAAGTACACTCATACAAATTACAAGTAAGATAAACTACATATATAAATATGCACATCTTATTACGTACGTATGACTTAACTAACTCACAGTTGTCATGAATACCGTATTAACAAAATCATATCGTTGTTATATTGTTATCATAGTAACGATAGCAGAATATAGTAATATTATATGTGAAGGCACTCTACTTTATTTACTTGATGATATAATATTTATCTCCCGTGTGTGGAAGACGAGGGCAAAAGAAAAAAAAACTATACATTGGACTACACTAATAAAAGTCTTATTAAAAATTACCTTTCTATTTAATAAAAAAAAGAATGTTACACTCTTTTTTCCAAAAACTTAAAACAGGGATTTTCAAAGGAATCAATTAACAGGATGGAGAGAGAGAGAGAGAGAATCGTCAAAAAAATGCGAGAAACATTATTTACAGCTATTAATAAAAAAGAATACTAACTCTTGCGTAAGATTTACTAAAAATTTGCAGAGGGCAGTAAAAAAACAAATAACATACATGTCGAACTTTTCAATGAGGCAATCTCAGTAATATACACAGGTAGCTAATTTGCAGAAAATTATATATATATTGGATAAAATAAATATCATGCAGAGGCGTAGGAAAAGAAGTAGATTAAACAATTAAATAATCACTCGTAGTACTGACAGTCAAGTACCCACACCCACGCAGCAGCACGTGGCAAAAAAAAGTATCTTTAAAACTAAATAGGCAGTTAGTTGTTTTCATTCGCCAATCAATAATAATGATAATTAAGCTTCTGTGACGAGGTTGTTAGCTAATGGTAGTAGTGCAAGCATACTTGAACAATGTTAGTGCGTGTAGTAACAATGTAGTCGTTTTGGAAAATGTAGTTTGCATTGCAATGAAAACCTAGTGAAAAGTGTAATGACAAAAGAATACTAGTATATTTACATAATTATCATCCTTGAAGTACTGGAAGGGTAGTGACGTTTCGCAGTAATTCATCAAGAATCAGTTTGTGTAAATTATTAGTGCTCTGGCTGTGTAGTAGTCGCAGAGTAGTGTTTTTAGAAACAAGTGGAATTCTCTCATGACAAAATACTTTCCTTGATTGAAATTGAATCATCATCATCATGAACAGACCGACAGAGAACAGAACAAGGACTATTACTGCAGTACAAAAAAAATATGATACATACATATAATATGACATGAGCAATTTTAAGCATAAATAAAAAAAGAGAATACATTTCTGTATTTCCGCATTAGTAAAAAAGTTAGCCTAGCTGAAGGTCAGAGGTGTGGATGTCCTGTATAAATACATAACCAATTAATAAGAAACCGGGATGCCTAAACAAAGTTTTGATTTCTCGTAAGCTTCATCATCAAATTGTTTCATAAAATCTCTAAAGATGACAATGTTTAAAAAAAGCCAAACTGTAGCAATTTTTGCAAAGTGTCTAGTTTGCTTGCAATGTGACAGCATGAAAAAGAGGAGTATATAGAGTCGTTTTGATAGAAAATCAGAGTTTCCAGCTGCCAGGTTTTTAATGAACTACACTTTTTTCTGATAGCGTTTTAATCGCATCGTCGTCGTGATGACATTCTTTACACCCAACCTTATCTGAGCAAACATAAGAAACTTGCAATACAATTAGATACGTAATATAATGACTGCAACGGAGAAGTTCTTCGTCATGCCAGGTCTCGAGCTGCTGCTGATTTAGCAAAAAAAGCAATGAAAGAACAAAAATAGTAATAATGGCAAACAGGACGAGAGAAAGAGAGAGGACGATACTGATTTATATTCATTCAAATATATTGAGTGACAATGTTTTTGACAAGTATTCTTCTTCTTCATCATCAATTAAAGTCAACTCAGCGAGCTTGCAAAGACAAGTGACGAGAAGGGAGGACGACGACAAAAGGTGAATCAATATCATTAGAAGAAAGAATACAATTATTTCTGGGAGCAGCAGAAGAGACAAACTTGAGAGCGTAAACTACAAAGTGTAGAGTAGGTAGGGATGATGAGGGGGCGACAGAAAAGCACTACTTGGAAAAAGATGAGTTTTCTTTATTGTTTGAAGGAGAACAATGAATAATTCATTGAGGGCTCTTTATCTGTGACCTCCAGAAGAATATACTTTGAATTTCCACACAGCACCTTCCTCCTCTTATTCCTCCGTTCTTAATAAAAATTCAAATAACCCTTTACATAATACACCAGTTAGAAATCCATTGAAAATACAAAAGTTTTTTTTCTTCTTCTTCTTCCTTGTTGACCCAGCACGGTAACGGTCTCAGATGACCCCTGTGGCGATCTGCTCAAGTCATGAGTCATGAGCAAATGACAATGTGCATGCTTCGTTAAGTCTTAGAGAACAAATTTGAAAATGGTAAATTTTGAAGGCATGGAGCATAATTGCTCGCCCCAAACTTGTGTTTATGAGGAATCCTTCATGCAAAATGATAGATGCTTAAAGTTTGTCTTTACACAACCCTCTAAACAACACTGAGAGAGAAGCCCATTATACAAAAGTTTTGAAAGCGTCTTATGTCAAGCTATAATAGTCCGAAATTTCCTATTCATGTTTCTGAAGGATAATAGTAAAATGGAGTGGAAAAGAATGTCAAACGAGATGAGTGAGCAAGAAAGAAGTTATTTATAAAATATATATATCTTCTTATCTTTTTCCTTTCCTATTTCCTCTCAGGAGTCATTCAGGTGAAGGAAAAAGTTAAATGAGCACAATACACACCTCTACCACCTACTAGTTTGTGTACATCCATTGTTCCCCTCTTTTCACTACTTTCCTGAGAGAGAAGTTGTCGTCGTCGACGTCGTCAACAACTTTAGAAATTAGAACAAAACAGGAATCAGTTTCACTTCACTTGAATAATGGCACGCCACTTTATTCCCACGCTTCTTTAAAATCGAATTCCTAATAAATACATCCATTCAAGTCAAACAAAAGCAAAAAAGGATACATACATACCTAGGTTCCATGTCGTCATCGTCACATACGCTGCTACATAAACTGTTCTCCTCTGTAATTTTTTGATCTTGTATAAAAAGAAATCATGACGCTGCTGCTGTTTTTTGCTACTACTACTGCTATAATAATGCCTTTCAGTATTATTGTGCAACTGTTGTGTATTTTTCGAAAAGAATGAGTACCACCGTACGTACACTATATAAAAGTTATAATAAAAAAAGGTTATTATGATTATTAGTAAATCATTAACTGCGTCTCGTGAATTATGATGATGGCACTCTGCGCATACTGACACATGAGCCAGCTGCATTACAATTACAAATCAAATATCTTGCGTTATTTTTCTCAGAAATGCTAAAAATATAAAAGATTGATATATCTGCCCAAAAACGAGCAGATTAAACATACACTAGGCAACAATGAAAAATATTTAACAATGAATGAGCCAAAGGCAATTTATATCGGTTTTCTTTCTTTTTGTATGAAATTATACTGTAATTTCATTCATATTTATGTCACCATGACCGCGAAATAATGAGGACGGACAATCAAGAATAGATTTCGCGTTTTTCTTTCTTTCTTCATATTAGTTTACACCCTCCACTCCAACAAAAAATCCTGCTGCGTAGAGTCCAACCCTTAAATAACATCCTAAACTGCAACTTATCTTATCTCTCACTGTTTTTTCATTATTATCCAGTTCTGGTCAAGCAATGATGTGAAATTATTATTAGTACATGCATACATAGTAAAAATCATAACAACGATAAATATAGTAAATATATTAGATGCGATGATAATTAAATGACTTTATTTTCTCTCCTTTGTTGTGGTAGTGTAGCGCGAGTAATGTAATATTTTTGGTAGAAAAAAGTGTAGTAGAAAGCTGAGCGAAATCACCAATTTCATTTATTTGTAGATCTTCTAGACTCTTTTGAGTTTTCAGCCCATTTGCATAATATACGTCAATAATATATTTCATCAGTTTTTTGACTTTTGAATCAGCAGCAAACGCCACACCAGATTTACCGACATCTGTGTCGCCGTTGCGTTGTTGTTGCTGCTGCTGTTGTTGTTGTAGCTGTAGTACTACTGGTTTCTTTGTAACTATTATTATTATTATCATTAATTAATACAAAAAATACTAGTTTTAGTTCTAAACAAAGAATCGTGTCGCATTATAACCGAACCTTTCATTGTGTACTATTGTTGTTGCTGGTATAGTAGCAGTAGATTAGAGTTGTCAATTGTATTATTAACAGAGTAGAAGACCAAGTGTTTTATATGAAAAAAATGTTATCCCATTTTTTGATGTCATTACACACAGTAATTATAATAGTGATAATGTATGAGAATGCAAACAATCGACAGAGAAAGATTGACAAAAAAGAAGAAGATTTTTTGATCATTTTTTAACTTTTCCGCAGTTTTATGATTCTGTCCCGTTTTGCTTCTATTCTATTATCATTATTATCATTACACCGTTTCGCGACATGTATACCTGTTAATATTATAATTTGTTGTGTAATTAATTTTTAAACTATATACTATTTTCAATTTTTAACAACTCCTTTTTCATCACGTGCTATATCTCCAGCGCAGTGTGTAAAAATTACTCCTATAGCTGTAGAAAAGTAGATTTATTTAATATATATAAGTAGTAAAAAATTAGAATTAACAATACAATATAATTGTGAACAAATAAATAAATTGCCCATCATCAATCAACAGAATGATTGAACAAAAAGAAATCATTTTGATTTGTTTTGATGAGGCTGTTTTTTTGTGTTACCGTTACCATTAGCTATTAGTTTTGTTTTTTATCGTACTCTTAGATTTTTTAGTTTAGAAAAATATATATATAATTTCATCCGTTGTGTAATATTTAGTGTAGTAATTAAATGCGATTTTAAACATTTAAGCAATATATATATATATGATTATTATACAAGAACCATTTATGTTTATGATGACGTTGGAAGTTGTTCCGGCGTGATGATTTCAAGTAGTACGTACAGTAATCGTAGTTTAAATGTGTTACAACAATTTATTTACTAGTAGGTGTACTTTTACTATTCTTTCCGACTTTATTTTATTATTATGACATATATTGCTATATAGAATTTAAGTAACTACCGTAGTAGTAAAAACAACAATGAACCAATAATAAATTCCTCTGCATTATTCTAGTAAAAAGTTTACATGATATCAAAATAAAAAAAAATACCTACAATATTACATCATGTAACTACTACTACAACAGACACATAATATATTATTACTATTAATTATGATTATAGAAAAAAAGTATATAAACTGATGATACATACCATTATTTGAGCAATAGTAATAATAATTATTAATTAATATCAATCAAAGTAGTGAAACATTTATTATTATTATTATTAATAAAAGTAAAATATATACATAATCTATATAATACTTTAAAAAATACCTCAATTTTTTAATTGATTTTTTTTATCTAGAACAGATTGCCTTATTTGCTGTTGGCCGTAGATTTTTCGTGGAAGTAGCATTTTTGCATCCTTTCTCTCATCCTCCTCACAAAAAAAAACTTTTGCGTGTAGACTTCCTTCTTGTTGTTGATTTTTTGGCGCAGCTCTGTGGTCCTTATACTGATAATAGATGCGCGGTGCTTGTGCTACATTTATAATAGATTCTTGATACGGTTTCTAAAGGTCCTATTTTTCTGCTACATTACCTAATTTTATTATAGCTGGCATTTTTTAGCAACTTGTGACGACGTCGACGCTATAGCACATCAGCAGATCAGAGACATCAACAAACAAACCTACCTATCCAAAAAAAATCTGTCGTGCTGTTGTACCCTTTGTTCCTCTACTATCATTAATTGTTGCGGTGATGACATTAATTAACATGTTTTGCTTTCTCTCCTTTTTTGTATGTGTGTTTATTATTATATGCTTTCTCCACACACACACACACAGAGCGTTCTCTCTCTGCTGATCCGTATCCTCTCTCGTTAATCACAATCAATCACGTTTGTTAAATCTCTCTCGCGTTGAACAAAAAAAAGTAAGTCGTCGTCGCAGTCGTCGTGATAATTTATTACATACCTACCATCTTTTTTTATGTGTGGATTTGAGAGAGAAAGCAAAAAAGAACAATCCTTTGTCGTTGTCGTCATCGTCGATGAATTGGGTTCTGTCATCCGAAACGTCTCACTTTGCCCCAATCACCCTCATCCACACTTTATTTTGCCCTGCAGCGATAATCAATAAAAGTGAAAGTCTCATTCAGTCACCTTTCGCCTCATCAAAAAAGAATACTCTCCTATTCCCCTTACATGTTTTTAAAGGTTGGAAAACAGTTTTGACAGGATCAACGGACTTTAATGAATTACTCGACTTTTTTCTCTGTATTTTTCTATAAAAAAATATGACTACGGAATTTCATGAAGGACGGTATGACTATAGAAATCTTGTAAGTAGGTAATGTGAACAATATAATCGTTAAGTATCGAAAGCTGCTTATTATTTTCAAATACGCCTGCTTTCTTTATAGAATGACGATATGATAACATAGGTAGTCTGAAGAGTACTCATGTGACAAATTGCATCATCAGTTTAATCAGGAGATTACAAAAAAATGCTACATAAGCTTATTAACTGCACCTCAGCGTGGGAGGTGTGTGTGTGTGTTGTGTGCACACACCTACTTAAGTACATTGACATCACCGATACAGAGTAAGAAATGATATCACAGAAGAAAAATGAAAGTATTAATTTCCAGAGTATCTCATATATACACACGTTTTTGCAGTAAAAGGAAAAAAGGTTAACAAGAATGTCGTCGTCGTCGTGGGTGGGCTAAGAATGTTTGGAGATTCGCTGTGCACAATAATCTTCCATATTTCACACTTTTGGCTATTTATATAACATTTCACTGGGTTGTGACTAACCAAGCAGATGAAATACCTCAGATGACAGGGAAAGAAAGAGATAATGGAACGGGGCAAAACGCTCTGAAACTATGTAACAAGAGTTATGGATCTCATCATTTTACCATTTTACTCCATCACAAATAGTATAATTGCTGACAGTTGTCTTGTAGGAATATTAATTACGAGTGAGAGACTCGAAATAATTATGGCTACTTTGTATACATGGCACATGAGTAATTAGGGTAACATTGTTTCCAAACTTTGAAGTCGTTTTCCTCCCTCCCACATAAAGTCGTTTCTATTTCTAAATATATTCCTGGATTTGCCATCGTGAAGGGTCAACAGCCAAAATACATACATGCATATTTGTATGTGGTGCGGAGAAATTCCAATGAAATCAGCATGACGTTTTATTCCAAAAATAGTTTCTCAAGACACGAAACACAGTTTTTTTCTTCAGTTCTGAGCGACAGGCAATAAAGTTTTAACAATAAATAGGTTTTAATTAAAATGATGATGTCAACTAGAAGATGAACTAACAACGAGTAACAGTAAATAAAAAGATAAATAGCTTTGCAACAGGAACAGAACAATGAGCGTGGGGGTGGCTCAGACGGTCAGAGTCCGCATTACCCTGAAAATTATGATTGATTGACAGTTAACAGATTATGACTGCGTTTGACTTAAGGCCCTATGTTAATTTTGACGTTAGAGATTTATATAATTACATTCATACTTGCCAGCGTTTTTATATGATATGTGGATATTATTAAATAATGATAATTTTAGACTTTAACTTATTTGCATTCCTTTGGTTTTTTTGTAGGATTTTCACTGGAATAATAAGTCTACTGATAAGCAAGTGTGCATAAATGTTATATATTATTTTACCGGCGCAGTCAGGCCAGGATTTTAGTTTACAAAACTGAAGGATAGGTGGAATAAAAGGATTTTATATAGTGATGATGATTGATGGTGAGTCTGAACTAAACTTTAACAAAACTTGCTAGTCGTCTTTTACTCAAACTAACTTTGAAAATGTGTAACCTTTCATAAAAGAGATAAGAAATACATGCATAAAGTGCAGCTTGAATCGGGAGCGACGCATTTTAAGACCTTTCATACGTTGTACATGGAAAAGGATGCCTGATTACTAAAATGATTAAAATTGTGTAGGAAGGGGGCGGAGTACGTGTTAAATATTTAATGTAACATTCTATTCTACTACATACTACATACATACAGGTAATTTAAACTTCCAAAGAGCTCGTCGTCGTAAAAAAAACCAAATTATTCTGAAATTATTTTAGGTCATGTCACGAAGAAAGAGGCAGACAAGTGTTTGGGGAAGGTTTAGCGGAGTAAATAGAGATTAGAAGAGAGTGAAAGCATATTTTATAAGAATAGATGAGATTGAAATATGAGATGAGTGAGAAAAGAAGGCAAGAAGAAAAAAACCCTTTTTATTATTATATAATAACTATAATAATCACTAATTATAAAATAGACCATGATGATTGAGATTGGACCACAGTAATAAGACTCACAGGAAGCGTCTTGTATAAAAAAATTTCTTGGCAGAAACTTTCTTCACCTACTTCATGATCAAGTGTTACTTCATCAGTATCCCTAGCGAAACAAAAAAAAAGAGAATTAACATGAGAAATGAAAACTGAAAGCAATCGCATTATAAATGGTAAAAAATATTTAACTATGATACAGACATACTGTTATTGAACAAAGAGAAATAAAGAAAAAAGTTATTTCGTTAGGAATACAAAAATTCTTGATATTGGTAAGATTCTATTTATTAAGTTTAAATCAATAATCTATTAGTTTGTAAACGTAATAATGATATTCCAAAATATACGTATGAGTATAATTAGCATATACATACATACAAGGACAATAATCATTCGTTCGTAAGGCATACTTTTATAGAACTGTGAAAAATGTTACAATTAAACTCTATCATCAAGATAATATCGTAAACGATGGAAATGGGCAAACTTTTTAAAAAATACACAAGTTAATCCTTGTATTTATTAAGGCCTATCAAAAAAAAGTAGGCCTGTGATTATTACGGTTGATTCGGGTAAAACGAGTAGAACACATAGCTAAAAATTTTCATCAATCTCTATATACCATTCGGTCATCTCATCAAAATTAGTAGCTGTTTTTAAGAATTTGTATTACTATATCATTAAAATGCAAAGATGCAGAATGGTTTGGAAGGAGGATTTCACAGTTTAATTTAATGCATTATTATTAACTATATAGTACAATGAATAATTTCACAGTTTCAAAATTTTTAAATTATTTTGGTATTGTCATTTCAATTCATTCGTAACATTCAATTGAACAAAATTTCGTTTCTCTAGCATGACGAGGCTACCTAATATCAGTGACGACATAAATAATTACTAGCGCAATAAATTGCTCTTGAAAGATTGATACCAAACCAATCATACTTACCAGCTCACTGACCAGAGCTTAAAAAACTGACAACGGTGCTTTTTCATCAAGAGCAATTGATATAGGAACTTCGTGTCGTCACAAAAGTGAAAAGAAATATAATTAAATTGAACT
This sequence comes from Sinella curviseta, assembly GCA_004115045.4. Taxonomy (NCBI): domain Eukaryota; kingdom Metazoa; phylum Arthropoda; class Collembola; order Entomobryomorpha; family Entomobryidae; genus Sinella; species Sinella curviseta. Next base: position 30,702,743 of record CM065489.1, read on the forward strand.
ACCATTCATCTAAGTTCTGAGCATAACCATTATCTTCTCAAATTACTTTAATAAGTTTAAATGGAGAAGGCATCATTAATTGCACTTGTCTTTTAGTCAGGAAGGAAGGTTTGCTAAAAAACCAATTTCAGGTGTGATTGCAAGTTTGATTTTTCATATTTACATAAATACATATGGATACTTTTACAGATAAGAACTTTTTCATCAATTCATATAAACTAGGTATATAATATATTTACCAGATCATAGTATAATTGAGTATTGATAATTTGTCGGTCGTGGTAATTTAGGTGCATATAGGATTCAAGATTTTTGTGCACTTTAAATGAGTAAGACGGGTTAATAGAAACGAACACAGATTATCTATCTAATACGGATGATGATATGTATAAAAAAATTACCAGTCAATGCAATAAGATTTTATTTTACTATTCGTGGTGGTGTGTGTTATAAATTAAAGACGTTTGTTGTTAGAAGCAGGCTCTCCGATGGAATCTCAGCTAGTCTCTACTCATGTCACATATATGTCGTGTGATAATGAATCATTATAATAATCATAATACATAAAATAATTATTCGTATGTACGTACACAAAATAATAATACAAATCTTTTCAGGAAGAAAGCGAGAATAAACAAAACAAAATTTCGTACACGTGACATGTATTTAAACTCTTTTACCGATAATTAAAAAAAAGAAATGCAGTATTACATTTTCATTAAGCAATCTACATTTACTACTACTACATATAATACAGTTTAATTAATTTTTTGTGGTTTGCTTAACATTCAACAAAGTAGTAATTGATATTTCATCTCTTCGCGTCGTCGTCGTCGTCGTGTGTTGTAGTTATTTAACCAGAATGTGCATGGATGAATGTCAAGTATGGAACCACAAACAAAAATGATTATATGATATTTAAAAAAAAGTTTACAAGATGAACGGGCATTTTTTAGACAAGATGATAAGGTAAATTATATTATTATTATTGTGCGGTACATAATAATAAATGTGTTAAATGTTCGCTCTATTTATTTTAATGCGTTTATATCAAAACAAAACAAGTGGGTCGTCGGTTGCGGTGGTATTGAGCGAAAAAGTAAGCATGGCGCAGCAGACGTATATGTACAGAAAAAACACATTATTCATATACTACTTAAATATATATAGTAACTAATATATATATATAATTACTGATTACTCTGTACCATTATGACTCCTAATAATCTATGAATGTCTACAAAAATAAATAAAATTACAAAATTATAACAATAAATGTGACCATTATTATGATGATAAAAATATTATGTTTCCGCTCCTGGTGCTAACTGCTGTCATGGCCACTCATGGTGCATTTTCCATCACAATTTGTATACAAGTCGTTTCAGGATGACCGCTAAACCATGATTTGTGTACCGCACAGTCCGTTGTTTTGTTCATGCAAAAGCTGAAGGAGGAAAGCGAACGGTGGAAGAAACTGCTTACTTTTTTCCTTTTTTATTCGTTTAGATTCAACAGATAATTAATCTCTATTTATTTTTATTCTTTTTATTATATAATTACACGAATAAAGTAATCATTATTCAAAAATACAACATCATTTTTCTCACCGGTAATGTTTATTTCATCACATCACACCCAGTGCTCTTTTAAGCTTTAATTGTAAGAGGATTGTTAATAACATTAAAGATAACAATATATATATTATATAGGTATATGTATTTATCAGCAAATCGGTTCCATTTAATTCAAATAGATTTCTTGTCTTGGTCATTATCACCATGGTCACCGGCACCGGTCACAGTACTAGCTTTTCGCGATTGATCTGCTGCTCCAGTCCCCGGCTCAACGGGATCGTGCCCATTGTTACCATGAATAAACTTGTGAATTCTACCAATCCTGTCCTTCAGCTTAACCTTCTCTTTCAGCTTCTGTGGGATGACCATCATTGTAGTTATAATGTTTCCGAGGGAGACGAACAGGAAGAGGATGCTTAATACAGGCACCTGAGTGGGGCGAAATGATAATTATTCATTAACATTCATCTATTCATTCTGCGAAATATTTTAAAGCGTAATTATTAAAAATAATGATATTCCCCTCACCTGCCACGTTGCATTGGGATCATAACTCAGTTGATACAAGATGTATGCATTGTACATTTGGAAAAAGTAGCCAATGAACAAAAACGGAAGAAGGAAGCTGAGTCCTCGCCACATCCACGAGTGAAAGCCCTCAATAGTGATATCCATGTTGTGTCGCTCCCCTAATGCCCGTAACCTGTATAAAACACCCCTTTGATACCGGAACTGGAGGAACTGTACCAAACCTACACACCAAGCAAGGAAAATTATAGTAATTCTGCTACCTTCACAAAACAAGAATTTCATTAATCATAAAAACAGCATACTTACTTATGTAAACGTTAAACCACATAAATTGCGAGCGGAAGGCATAATAGACTGAATTATTTGGCCAAATTAGTAGAACGCCAGAGAGAGCGGTAGAAATAAAATGGTGCATTCTCCACCAGCCCTTAATTTTCGAGCCATTAACTTTCAGAATGCTCTCTCTGATTGTCAGGGTGCAGTAGTACCACACCAACAGAAACATGAAAAGGAGATCCAAAACTCTGAAAATACAATCAATTTGTCATCTTGAGATGCTTGTAATGTTGACTTTAAAATAACTGACATTTATTATTTTTGAGTTCATAAATACCTCGAGTTCATAAATATATTACCAATGGATATTAGTAGGCCGATGCCATTGATGATAAGCTTGAACTTCTCATATTCATCTTTATAACCGAATCTGTATAAATGCAAACATTACTTTCATTAGTAAACGCATATATAATTTCTCATGAGCTGACAGCACTAGCAACGCAGTATGTATTTGTACTCTTGTAAAAAAGGTAAGTATACCTACTTTTCGTCTTTGTTCAAAATAGATACGTTAACATTTCCAAGAATGATTCTCAAGTACAGTCCATTCTTTTTGGGTAGTGCTTGCTCTATCTCAGAAAGGTCAGCCTTACGTCGCATCATATTCTGCTCTAGCTCTTTTACAGCATCTTTGCATTCCGTCTTGCGGGAGTACCTGATCATCATTATCATTGCAAAAAGTACAATTAACAATAAAATACAGTGGACTCGACCATTTCATACAAAAAAAAGCCGACATGGAACTTATGCACGTGAAAGTTACTCACTGTTTTAGTGACTTTTTGATGACTCCGATTCGATAGCGTTGATGGTTCAGCTCTTTGACACATTTTGATTGGAGACTCGTGACTTCTGCTAACTTCTGAACGTATTGTTTATGCAGCGTCTAGTACAAAACAGCATTTCAACAAGATCAGTAAACCATATTCCATATAGAGAGCATATTTCATATTTAAAATGATGCATATTAAAATACCGTCAAGTTTTTGAATTCTTGTGACAAGTCATCAAAGTCTTTAACACAGCTCTGAACATCGGTATCAATGTCCATTATGCCGACGGTGGTGGGAGGTCACACCACGAACACGTGGACCAAGCCTTGGTTTCTTCTTCGTCAATTTTCACGCCTATCCTGTAACAAAGAGACACAATGACAAGAGTTAAATTGCAACTGGCAACGATTAACTTTTGCTACCGGTAATTACAGCAATAAAAACCGGTCAGCATAATATGTACATATGTATGAACCCTTGACAAGAACAAACTAGCCATTTTTTATGAAAACTTTTCTTGCGTCAACTTATTTACCGGCAAGACCGTTTCCACCAAAATGTCAGAGAAACTGTTTCTACACACTCGCCCGTTTCACCAGTTCCGCCCAGATATTAAGTGTATATAAAAATTAGTTAAATTACAACAACTTGTAGTACGTGTACCACACAACCCAACAAAGCCGAGTTCATCTCATGGCATCCTTGTTGCACTACTGAATACGGCCGCTGGTCGCCCATTGCTCCAAAAGCAATCAAAAGCGATAAAAAGTAAAACTCATCAGCAGTCGTCATTCATATTATTTTTATCATGAGAATTTTTTTTCTCCCCTTTTTCAGAGTTAAGATAATGACGATCAGTTTGGCTTTTTTCATGTGCATGCGTGGCTGATGTGGTGGTGGAAAAGGAGTCGCAGCGCAGCCAGCAGTCCAGTCCAAGTACAAAGTAAAGTCGGTCCTCTCACGACATGCAAATTATCAACAGCAACACGGCCAATTGAATCATTCACAGTCAGCTTCCCCATAACTAAAATGCCGCACTTGAAGATATATCCTACTTGCCACTTAACCATACTTTATAACTAACTACTATACTAAAAAGTAAACTGTAATCTGTTTCACATGTTAAACCACACAGCCACTATACCGTAAACCCTAATCATCATCCACACGGGATATCATCATGCTAACAGGGAATGCACACAGGATTCAAGAATATTTTAATTCAACAACGCTGACAGACATACTATCTGCACCAGTGCAACTAACTAGGCACATACTTAACGATATAGTTCGTTATATAGATTCATATATGATTTAAGTTTATCATATGCATAGGTATAAGCACATTGGTTATCATCGCTATTACTACATAGTGAGAGAGGAGAAAACTGTCCAAAGTTGTCAAAAGAAGCAGGGCAATTTCTTTACTGCTAATGTATGTACTTATGTAGGTAAATATACATAAATGCTTCATGAAATAATGGGCTCTTGACATTTTTTATGAACTACTAATAATAAGCCATCGTAACTCTTGACGAAAAAGTATATCTTGTTTTTGTAGGAAAAGCAAGAGCTCCAACTGTCATTTTGTTAAGCAATCTACCAAACATTTCAATTTCGTTGAGTAATTATCGATGGAAATGTAATGTCATCTTGCTACATGCCAGATGCATATATCTGATACGAGATGAAAATGATATTTCATATAACATGGAAAGCCTTTTAAAGATTATTGGAAACCGGACAGCATTCGGTAGCGTTAATTGAAATTTTAAAAAAAAGTCTTGACCTAAAAGTGCATATGGTATCGTATGGTAAGTATGTATGAAACTTCAAAAGAGCGGATAAGCGAAGATGCTTAGACATACAGACTGAATGTCCATGTCATTTCCAACTGAACTGGAAAACGATATTCTTGGCGATAATAAAATAATAAAGTTTGCACTTGAGGAAACAAATCCTGAGTTTATTGGTTCTTAAAGTGCTGCTGAACCCTGTACCACCATAAAAGCACGCTGACCCTCCGGGTCACTGATTAAACTAATCATTAATACATAATATATTATTCTATCTGCCTGTCACCAAGCTCTCAGCTAGATGAAAGTTTTACGTATATCAACCGGTGACCGGAATAGCATGGTTGGTTACAACCACCATCATAATCTATAATTAATTATCTATGCTTAAGCTAGCTTTTTTCCCGATGGGTGAAGTTCAATGTAAAATACATGCTAAATCGCCTAAAAAAACAAGTGCACAGAGTTGTCAGTTGACGCCTCAGCAAAATTAGGCAGAAAATGGAATGGTTATCATCACAGCAACCCGTATTTTTTACAAAACGAGAATTGACCTTGACTGAATAAACCTTGATTTGATCTTTGATGTTGACTATGTTTGGTGTTAATTTTGGCACACAGTTAAAGGTCGCTTTACATGATACGTACCTGTTACACAATGAAGATAAGCGTTATGTACGTGCCAAATAATATACATCCATAATATATACTAAATTCTCTTATGCATACGATAACAACCTGCTTAAATGGTTTTTCATAATACAGTCATTAAAAATGCACTGTGTGAAGCTGAATTATCATTATATTTTTATATAATTGTCTCATGCGAAATCATTATGAAAGATTTTTATTGCTGGCATAAACCATTAAAGTTAAGGAGCTAGGCTAGCCGCAGACTCGTCATCATCATCGTCAGTTCAGTTAAGCTTTCTTCTTTCAGTCTTTTTTTTATCTTGCATTATTGCCCTTCTTGTGAGGAAGTCTAACTTTCGCACTGATTCTGACTCAAGTTATGTCCATGTTCCATATAATAATATTAATTGCCTAATAAAGTAACATGCTATTAATAAACGATGAAGAAAGAACATTGCTGCTAGTATTTACATACATACATGCAGTGGCACACAAAAGACGCTTTAGCAGTATCTGGCGGCGGAGCAAAATAATAAATTGTTGTAATTTTCCAGTTGTCTTTTCAATTCCTTTGTTGCTCCATGTTGTTGTTTACATGCTTGTTGTATACACATGGATTAGCGCCCACTTAATACAACGTGATTATGTTCATATTATACTAAAAGTTATCATTTAACCTCTTATAATCAAGTCATGCGTAAAAGTGAACTGATGAGAAAATTTGACACATTTAGAAACAGTTTGCACAAAGTACGCTTAAATATAACATTTTGTGTAATACATGTACATATTTAGGGAATGATTGTTAATGTGTGTAACATTTTAAGTATTCTTCTTACCAGTACAAACCGTACCTTGTGCACTCTTAACCCCACTTTAATAAAACTGATAAGAGCTACTTAAAGACGCACAAATCATGTTCATTATTGTCAAATATGCAATTATCTATTATCTCTGCAGCACACACTTAACAGCTTTATGAACAAAACAAAAAGGAGAACTATTTCCCATTAACACGGGAGATCACTGAAGAGGCCAGGGGTCACTTTAAACAACACAAAGAAACAAGGATTTCGATTGTTGAAACGATTACATGGCTGACTCCGAGTTTCAATGAATCAACGTTGTTTTACTCACGTTTTAGTACATAATAATTAATGGAACAATTAAACTGATAGTTATGCTGCGAGAGTGCGTAGGCAGCAAATTGCTGCATATTGTACGTCGTTGGACAGTGGCTGAGTGAATGAAGAAGGGGAATAAAAGAAAGACAAAAAGGAAGTCGAGAAATTGTTAAGAGAAATGGTGAGAAAAGTCATTTAATGAGTTGTTTGAGAAGCCCTCGGTGCTCGCCGATTCGCTGCCTCTGTCATGACCATCCACAGACACGGTCTCTATCTCCACATGAATGAGAGGAGGTGGTGGGAGGAGATGATGATGATGACCGCAAGCAAAGTACAAAGTACAGAGGCACGCCACGAAAAACAACAATGAGTTCGTGCAATGTATGCAATCCAAAAGGTCAATCAACGTGTGTTAACACTCTCCAATAAACAGACTAAAAGAGTAACTGATCATGATGCTCTGTCTACTTACCGAACAAAGTGCAAAAAAGGATGAGCCAAGAGGGTAGACAGATTACCAAATAATTCGACTCGAGACGGAAAGCGATTCATTCGAGTCATGTCAGGAAGAACGCTGCAAAACAACTAACAAGTTGGCCAAAAATTCTCGGATCAAATGCGATTAAATTAAATTGCAATACATAATCATAATTAGCCGTATTTAGAACTGTTTTCAAATGATGCTCATTTTGATTGCTCCCCACAAAAGCCGTCTTTATGCATGTATTCTGAAATCGATAAAGGTGACGAACAATTAATTTTTTTGTCTTTGTTCCATACTACAAATATAGCTTAATATGAATGAGCTACTATTTCCACATACCTTTTCTTGTGCTTAATATGTGATCATCGTAATTCATTTAATTTCATATGCCAATTAATACACACATTTTCCTGTTATCAAACTTTGTACCTAGACAAACTTTGAATTTGGATGCAAAGAAGAATGGAAGGTGACTATTGCAATTCATAGAAATCCATGATCGTGCTTGTAAATTAATTAAAAGCGTCATCATGATTTTTATGATGAAACATTTTTGCATACGCAATGAATAGACCAGATATACTACATAGTTAATAGTTGATGACAATTAAAGTCACCGCCGGGTATCACTTGCCATTGTGACGCGGACGCGTCTATGTTCCTGAAAGGCATTTGCCGAGTCCGGGGATTTTGGGGACGTGTGACGAAACACTTAATTACTAACGCATTCATTGATTCATTTACTGCATTTATAATGACGCTGATGATGATAATGATGACTCATGTCATACGACTCTTGTTGCGATATGAATGACTTGCTACTACAAAAGCAAAGAAGAGTCAATAAGATTATGATGCAATCATCTTCAATGACTTGTCCTTCTGTCAATCGCGCTCGGTTACTCGACTCTCGTCGCCTTCTTCTCCAGCAAGCAGTTGTCCAGCAACCAGAGTATCGCTCCATATTGTCCAGAATTCCTTCGCTTCCTTAGCAACCAAGCCATCAAACATGTACAGTGGTAGCGACAGTAAACTATTCATTCACATGGAGTCATAGAGTTTGGGGGGATGGCGGCAGCAGGAAATGGTTTGCTGTTGAGTGAGGAAGAAGTCAATACACTTTCCGTCCATTTCCAAAAGGCACGTCCAACTCGCATTCTTCCCTGTTATTGTGCTGCTCTCTCGCTCGCTGCTGACTGAAAATATTCTAGCAACTTAAACCGGTGAATTTAGTTAATTATTTTAACTTTTAACTGTTTTGACGGTGATAAACCTTGACCACTTAACTGACGCGAAGAAAGGGTAAGTTTTTTGGAGTTGTTAATTGCGATCTGATTCAGTGTTTTGAGTAATTAGTGAGCACTGTTAAGCCGGTGCTGGTGAGGAGGGGGTATCCCGTTCCTTGCATCATGCGATAACGCACGTGGTGTGTCGCCATCATCAGTGATTGATGTGCATTTCAGTTTAATTTTAGTAACGACTATTTGATGATTAATGGTTTAATTAATTGTTTTTTGTTGCTGATTTTTGCAGAATTGTTTAGAGGTGATTAATTTGCCAAAAATGATGAAAACTGTGTTCACTCGTGCTGCGGGCCAGGGGGCTCAGACCCGAGCGGCTATTCGTCAACTGTCATCAAGTGGTACTATTGGGGTCGTTTCCAGGAAGTATGGGGGTCGGTTGATGATGCAATCAAAGAGTCGTTTCCAAGTCGGATCGCCAGCCATGTTGATTCAACGGTTGGAAGGTGGGGTTCGTGAAGCGCATGATCAAAAAACCAAAGGTGAGTCGAAGCAATGATTTTTTAGTGGTTTAATTGGAAGTTCGTCACTCTTCAATGATTATATTAATTTTAGGCTGTTTACACTCTGAATACATTGATGTTATTCACTTCTATGAGATCATTCGACAAACCATAAAATGGGAAAGTGGATTAAAATTTTATGGGACTAGGGCAGTAATGTAAATTTTATGTGTTTTAAGGCGATGAAGAGTTAATTGGCTTCCTTGGAGAGGAAATCGCTACGGAAAAGAAGATGCAACGTTCTACAACCATTCCGACTTCTTTTGAGGGATTTTCCGTTAGTGGGAACAAGTCTGAATTGGAATTGACCAAGAAGTTTGGAACTGAGGAGTAAGTTTTGAATAAATGGTGTAGATGGCTTGCTACTCACTTCAATTTGTGTGCAATCAAATATATAATTGCAACTGCTTGTTCACTCATTCAGGATCACCATCAGCACCAACGTCAATCACTCAGTGGATGCCGAAAATTTCGAAGATCCTGCTGCCAAGAAGCAAGAGGGTCAAGATGAAATGCGCTCCACTCCCAACTTTGATGTTGAAATTAAGCGAGGGAGTCAAATTCTTTGCTTTCACTGCTCTTTTGTTAATAACGTTGCCGAGGGGGAGAGTCAAGAGGAATTCAGTAAGTACAATATATATCAGGGTTAATATTTTTTAACTTTGCTAATTAATGCCCTGGATAAAACTTACAAATGATTTATTCATAAATAGATGACATTTTCGCCATTGATGAGGTGACAATCTATGAAGGGGAGTGGGTTGACAAAGACTACGCTGTTGCAGGAGATATTTTGGACGGCGTAAGTACAACATAAAGGCCAATTAATTTTGTAAACATTGGAATTCAGTAGTAACTGTAGATACTATATGCTTTGTTTCTTTTACCTTCGCAGTACTTGTATGATCTGTTCATGAATCTGTTGGAGGAGCGTGGTATTACCAACGAGTTCGTCGAAAAATTCTCTGACCTGTGCACCGACTACGAGCATAAGTTGTACGTTGAGCTTCTCGTCAAGTTGCAAAACTTTTTGAACAATAAGTAAATGTAACCTGGAGCTGTAGTAAGTTCGATCATGTTATCTTGTTCAAGTAACTGTTCTTCTACAGTCTTCGTGTAGGATGGTTTTACAATAAATCGAGAATTACAATGTAATTTTGAAAAGTTAATAATATCGACTTACTTAAATAATTGCCATCCCTATGTTAATCTAGTTGTAGTAATTCATAGACTGTATATAATTAGAAGAGATGATTTGTTTGCATTTATTATGTACTACTATCAATATTGCGTCGTCGGTGAAGCAACTTTTTTTGTTTTGTTCATGTCATTTTTATACGCTCCATGAAATATTATAGCATTATCCAAAAAATGTGCTCTTGTATGCATAACAAAAATAAATAAAAATGTAGTCATTTTGTGATCTCCACTTGGGATGCCACTTTGTTCATTTCATCATCATTTCATAATTCACTTTACTACATGTTATTCCTCTCTCACTTTCTCAATTCCATCAAAACGAAATAAAAAACAATCTCATCATAATAGTTATAATAATTTAATAATAATAATAATAATAATAGTAAATAGTGATAATGATAATATTCATAAGAATTCAATGATACAATAATGATACACTAGGATTTTTTTATCTACCATTACATTTTCACTGATCTGCTGATTTTCACTTTACATTTTCGCAAGGGGACGACTAAATACAGTGATTTTTTAGGCTATAACCTATACAAGTAGTGTGAATATAGAGGTATGTATATATATATTATGATTATTATGCATAATTAATTATTTAACAATTCCTACTTTTACATGCCATACCCTTGATAAGGAACACCAGTTCCGTATGCATTTGGGTATGCTTGGGTGTATCCTGGCGGCATCATTCCCGGTCCTGCGGTTAACATTAGTTGTGGTTCTATGGAAAAAATAGAGCATACATGAACAACGGCTAGCAATAGTAGCGATATAATAACATAGTATGGCAAAGACTTTATCATGACTTTTTATCTTACCCATTATCATGGATTTCTGATCATTCACCGGACCCTCCTCCAACCTCTGTGTTTCCAATTCTTCTAGTCTGTCAATCTGTCAAATAAAATTGGCCAGTTAATTTTTGCTCTACTTGAGATACATAAATGATTAATTTGGCAAAATATTACTGTGCTACACTTACTTTGGTACGATACTCCCGAAGCACCTGGATCATGTAGGGCATGGCGAAGTCCATAATGCCATTTCTCCAAGACAGTTCAAGAATGACGTCAGGGTGAAGGAGGTCGTAGCAATGGAATAAACAAGCCGAAAAGCAGTCGTGGTTACCCTTTTCCAAAAACCAAACGAGGAGCTCCTCTGCAATGTCGGGATTTTTCGACTCGGCAGCATACTCCATTGCGTCCTGTAATAATAATGAAAATGAAATGGCAAATGTTAAAATATGAGGACGCAATTTAAATGTAATTTCCCATTTTTATGGTTTGTCGAATGATCTCATAGAAGTGAATAACATCAATGTATTCAGAGTGTAAACAGCCTAAAATTAATATAATCATTGAAGGGTGGCGAAATGATACAAAGAGAATAATGGTTGAGGATTTACCTTGTACAAACGATCTTTCTTGCACAGCTCAACAGATTGTTTCCATCTGTTGTTGCCCTTATACAAGTAGGCGGCAATTCTTCGGAACTCAATCAGCTCGTGTTTCTCGAGCTTTTGAGCCAAGGCGATATTGTCAAAGTTGTCAAAGGCATCAATGGAAGTACGGAGTCCTTGGTAGTCTTCCTCTTCTATCAGTAGGCTGTTGAGGGCCTCATTGATTGCTTTGTTGTTCAAACTCTGAACTGCACGCAGGTAGGGCTTTACCAATTTCAAATGATTTGCCTGGAAAGCAGAATACAGAATTTAATATTGGTACCTACTCCAGTAATGCAAGTATGCATGTATCTGTAACAAGTCAGTTGCTTACCTTTGTGAAAAAGTTGACAGATCTTGTGTGATCCATTCTGGGAGCCAGTACGAGGAGGAGGTCGTTTAGGAGCATGGGCTTGTAATCTAGATAAAACTGAATAGCTTTGTAGTACAATTCTATGTTAGCAACTTTGGTGATAATGTCTTTGAAGTGGGATTCCCTCCACGCCTCGGTGGGATGTGACATCATGGCCGTCACGGCATTGTCATATTCTTCGTACTTGTCATACAAGAAGACCAACTCGGCCCACAAGTGAGCCTGCTCGGCAGCACGTAACACCTATAAAAATTACAAGAACTCACACATTAAGAGCATGCTCCTCACTACTTGTTAAAATCCCGTAAATGCATCATGAGTAATGTACAGTACCTTTGGAATGTTGACCCGAGACCAGAACAATTCTAAATGCTCCTTCATTTTCTCCGGCTTGAATTTGGAATAGAGAATAGCAAGTTCTGTGAACATGCCCATGTGAGCTCTTTCGAGTCCAAGAGCAGCCTCCAACAAATTGATGAGCTCCTCAAAGTATCCCCTGTCTTGATAGTGATTTATGAGGTCCTCCAACTCATCCGCGTGAACAACAATGTGAAGACCGCACATCTGCGCCAAACGGAACTCCCCAGACTCCACGCATGCAAAGCACACCTCTTTCCAAGTGCGCGTACTGGAAAAATGAATATAAGGTTACCCTCTGCCATTTTCTATCCATTCCATTTAATTGTATTCTTTCCTCCAAGTTGTAATACCTGTTAGCTTTTCTCGCTGAATCCACTGCTCCTTGATATTCCTTGAGGTGAACGAGGGTGATTGCGAGCCTGGCAAAGTTGGAGATGTTGTTGTACAGAAGCTTAGCTGCCTCATACATTCCTGACTCGAAACACCGGTCTCCGATCTTTTGAATGTCAGCGTGGTTTGGACCCGAAACGAACTCTTCCAAATCAGCCAGCCTACCCGTCTTGGCGTATGCGTAGATCAACTCCGTCTCGATGAAAGATTCTCTTGCCTTCTTCCGTGCCATTTGAAGATAGCGTACAAGATCCTCCCAGCTTTCTGTTTTGTGGGCGGTCTCCACAACATCCACGTATGACGATGGGTCATCTGCCTTGATGTACGAGTCAATGGCCTCCTTGACAAGACCCTTCTGCAGCTGGGCTTTGGCCAACTGACTCCAAACCGCTGGCTCATTACAGCGCTCCGCAAATTCGTAAGCACGGTCAAGATTGCTCACGTTTTCTATCAGAACCTGGATGGCTGAAGTGTTCACGTCAAACTTTTTGAAGATGGCAAACGCCTCCTCGAAAAGTTGATTATTGATTGCAATGTTGGCAATGTCGGGAGCGTCGTAGTTGTCCAGACGATTGATGTACTCCATGACCCGACTGCGGTCAGCTTTGATTGCTGTAAGAATGAGAAGATTTTGAAGATTCCGGTGGTCAGAAAAGACCGAGTTGTCTAGCACAATCTTTTCGAGCAGCTCAATCAGCTCATTTGGCAGGTCGGCTGTCATGAACGCCTTGACGGTTACGGAAATGTCCTCAGGATCTTGTGTTTCCGACAGGGCTGTTTGAACTACTTGGTCTATAAGCTGCCTCCTGAATGGATTTTCCTCATTCAGAACTTCCGCCCACAATTCTGGGTCACGTCTGCGCACTAAATATCTCGCCTCAGATTTGAACAGAGAATTTTCATTGCACACGTGGATGAGCTCCCTGTCACAGTGACCCCTCTCGTACGCAACACATGCCAAGTGTGGATCCCGCTTTTCACAGTATTTGCCGACAACACGACTGTCATAGTATTGATTTTCCCTGAAATGGTAAAAAATAAATAAATTGTCAACTAGAGATCTCATATATAGAATTGAAACTACTGTGACTGGAAAATTTAATTACTTTAAAAATCTCTCGGGATTATTATTGCTGTCAATGTAAATTTTGGCAAGTGCATTGTGGGTGGCTGGCTCAACGACTCCTTCATGGGTTCTGGACTCCAGCCACGGAAGAAGCAACTTCAAACGGTTTCTCTTCTCTACCTCTTCAACCAGCTCGTCAGTTGAGAACTGACCACGTACAACCATGATTAGGCTCTTGATTACATCCTCGGAACAGTCAACATCCAACAAACCTCCAACAACCACGGGAAGCCGTGAGGGATTGACCTGATAAAACAAAATAATATTACGTAAAAGTGTTCTCGTACATGCTGAAAGTTAATCTTAGTTCCCATTTTCTGGTTTGTATGATCTCATAGAAGTGAATAACATCAATGTATTCAGAGTGTAAACAGCCTTGAATTAATATAATCATTGAAGAGTGGGAAAATAAAGATGCCAACTTATTCAATTGTTCAATTTACTCACCTTTTGTACGTAGATTTCAATATATTTCTGAAGATTATTACGGTAAAGATATAACACAAGGTCATGGACGAAGTCGAACCGGTCACAAACGATGATAAGCGGTAGCTGATCAGTCAACTTGGCCTCCTTCAAAAAGTTCTTGACGCGCTCCGCATTGTAGCAGTTGGACTCTCGACAAATCCTCTCCACCTCCTTGATCTGCCCGGTCTTGCATGCCGCCTGAATATATTTGAAATGCACCTCAGGGTCCTGGCTAAAGTTGACAATGGAGCCCAAGAAATAGAAGAGGCCTTCGTAGCTTTTGAATGACTCGAACAAGTCAATCAGAGCTTTAGCAGTTAACTATAAAGAAAGTAATAGTCACAATTATCATAAAATATCTACAAAAAAGCTTTTGTTTTATGTATTTGTTATTTTAAGTTCTCATACTAGAAAGCTATCATCAACACAAGACGCTGTCTTGCTACGAGTGTAAACAGCCTAATTTTGTATAATCATAGAGTACAAAGGTGATGAAAGGGCAAGATAAATATGAATGGAAAGTCTTACCTGTTCATGATATTTAGTCGCAATTTGTACACAGATATTAAGATTTTGACGGATATTTGCAGTCAACATTGCTTTCAGACATTCCACAGAATCCTCAACAGACAGGGAGCCAAAATATTGGACCAACCACTCGGGATTTAGTAGGTGTGTATGAACGACAGCACGCTTGATGTCGTACAGGTCTGTGTAATGTTCCAGAGCACGCTGAAGAAGTCCTGCCTTCTCACACATTTGAGCAATGTGCGATTTGTCATAGTGAGTGAACATTTGGTTGCCGAGAATGGCATCCGCGACCTGGGGTGCTGCTATCAAATTCATTTCGAGAAGGCGTGTCTGAAGGGGTCCCTCAGATGGTCGGTTATTTTTCAAAGCGTCAAGCAAAAAGGCCGTACACTGTTGTACCATGTTTTGCTCCATAAAGACATCCACAATTTGGTTGATGTCCGCTAAAGGCTCATCATCTTGAACCAACATTTGCGCGAACCCAACACCCTGATCAGGGTTCACCCGCATCAACTGCCGTAATAAGAAAATGTAATCGGGGGTGTAGCCCACCTTTTTGGCGTACAACACTATCTTATTAAATTGACCGGTTTCGGCAAAACATTGGATGACTTTGTTCGGAACATTAGCCCTCAGATAGACGGAGAGCGCCAGTGTAGGATCTACTTGTTTCACCAAGTCGCCCAACTCCTCCGAGCATTCCAGCTTGTCTTCTTTCAGCCACTTTTCCATGAGCTGTTTCTTCCCTTGCTGTAGAACTGGACGAGAAAGCTCAAGGGATTCATACTTGTTCAGCTGGCCCCTGTCCAGTAAAATTCCAAAGTATTGAAGAAGTGGTGACGTTTGACCGGGTTGAGTGGCCACTTGTTGAAAACGCTGGATGGTTTGAGGGGTTCGCAAAATTGCCTTGGGCGCCTGAGCAGCCACCTTGGCAGCATCTGTGTACTGGGCGTTTTGGAAAAGAGTGTTGAATTTTCGAATAAACAGGTCCTCAGCTCCGCTTAGGTTGTTTCTGAACGCGACTCGCAGCGCAAGGTCTTGGTTGGATAAGCTGTTGACAATGTAGGATACGATGGTTTCCTCGTCAATCGTTACAGAAAGAACCTGCAAAAAGTCATACAAAAATTAAACATATGGACAAGTTTAGAATGTGTGCATGCTAGCCGTAATAAATTAACAACCTCTAGCAACGTACCTGACCCTTCCTGTTGACACCAATTATGCCTCCGGTAGTTTCATGTGGGGCCGTAACGAAAATGGTATCGGAACTGATACGGTTCATGTAAATACACTGCCCGCTTTCCAAGTCGTACAAGTGGATATAACCGTACTTGGTGATCAAGTAAATTATGTCGTACTTATTACTCGCCTAGATAAAATGCAAAAGAAAAGTTAGTAGACTACACACATGACAAACCGTATGCTAATTTCGTTACAAAAAAGGTTGAAACGCCTACCTGCATCGCCACAGGGAAATCAGTTTGAGCCTCAGGTGGGAAGAACACATCCATTCCTTTCTTGGGGAAAGGCTGATTTCCTGTAGGTACGCCTCCGACTTCAACAATATGGAGCTTACCGCCTTGCATGTTCCGTACGGCGAAACAGAGGAGGTTAGAAGGTTCTGGATTCCCTTCCAGCTTGATCTGGGCAAATGTACCGGCATGACCTTCTATCGGCTGGCTTACTTTCCGCTCAACGGAATACAGCTGCATAGCTCCCACGACACGATTTTGCTACAAAACAATAACAGTAGTTGCCAAATATTAGCAAAAGCGTCAATACTGTGAGGCCCTTAAATATAAAAACGCCTAACTTAAGACTCTTCTCACCTGTGCGGAGATAGCAACCAGAAGCAACCAATTCTGTTTCGGATCCGTCCTGTAGTTGATGATTTGCGTTCCTGCAAGGCTGGAATGTCTATCGAACATTTTCTGTGGTGTGGAGTCCCCTTCCATACTCCAATGGTAGACAGCACTGTCCGTCACCAGACCGATTGTATTGAGTGATATCCACTTCCAGAAGATAACCTCCTCCGCCAGTGAATGCGACTTCATTTTGCTCTTCATCTCGATATTAAAAATTTGGAGTGTCTTCGCTGCCTTAAGGGCAATCACTTTACTTGCAGGGTTCATTATCGCCGAGTCGGCAGTGATGGGTCGGCGGATAGGGCTGTTTGGATCAGTCATGTCAATGATGACAATCTGAGCAGACTCTCCAACCTTTTCCCGAACACAAATGAACTTATCCGATTCCATAGTTAGGTTGTTGAAGCTGATGTTCGCTTGATTTATCCCTATACTCGTGAGCTACAATCATCAACGACACAAAAAATACACAAAAAAAATCATTAATTAAATACCATCCAATTTAAAAAAAAAACATAATTATTCCCCATTTTATCATTTATCCATCATATCCTTCCCACCACACGTCAAATGTGACTCATCAACCAACTCATCCCCTCAAACTTCACACCACACACATTACACTCACTCACCATACGCAAAAGTGGGTGGATATTATTACCGCACCATAAACTACCACTACATTTAACTAAACATATTTAGCTTACCTGTAAATGCTCCTGGAATCGAATAGGAATGATGTTGGACGTCATTTTGAAGCTTTTCTAAAATCCCGACCTTTTTTAGTTACCCTGACACACTCACACAGCTTTCCCCAAAAAATTAATCAACACCAACCACCACACCACCTCCTTTACTGACTGACCACACACTGACCACCACTCCACCTAACTATTTTATACACCTATATTTTTTTCTACTCTCCTCCTCCCAAAAAAATCCTTTTACTCTTCTTATATCCCTGTCCAGAAAAAAATAATAATAATTTAACTAAATCTGCCTGCGCCTATTTCCGAAAGACAATCATTTACTTTAGTTAAGCGGCAGATCAGAAAAAAGATGACCGATAGAGTTAGAGGGAACTGGGAAAGAAAAAAATAACTGAAAAAAGACAGAAAAAAATACTCTCGCGACAAAAATCTGTTTTTTTTAATACTGACAAGAGAGTAATGTAATAAGAGAGTAGAGAGAGAGGGGATGAGAAATAACAAAAAATTTTTTTATTCTGTTCGTATTCTCTGTGACAACCCGGATGACTGGATCTTTTTTTTTCCTCTAAAGCTCATTCACTCACAAAACTCACATCACATCTCTCAAAAACTATAGCTCTCTACTTGACTTACTCTCGTCGTCGTCGTCGTCGTCGACGATATTACTTACTACTTATTATTATTTTTTCTGTTATGTGATGTGTTCTTCCCTCTGCCAATATTACCAAGTCGAGTCGAGAACTGTTAGAAGCTGTTATACTATAAAAAATTATACTTTAAACAATATCAGCGCATACTGCTCTACATAGTCATACAGCAGCAGTAAGAGAAGAGAGGAGTATACACACTTATTGCACGAAGAACACGACACCTACCTACCTTCTCTCGTCACCACCACCACCACCACAACCACCATACTTGCTGCTATCGTCAGCGCACCAACACTACAATAAGCAGTTTTTAGTTAGTCAGTAAAGTAAAGCAGCAGCAGCAGCGAATACGAAAAAAAAACTCCTCTCCTTCTGCTGTCCGTTTTACTTGCTTTACTCACTCGAACTATTTTTCAGAGAAGTGTTTTTTTTTTGCATTTTTGCAGCAGAAGAAGAGTCAAAGTCGAACAAAACGTTATATACTAGCTGGTTGTATTACAGAAAGAACGGAAAGGAAAGGCGAGATTTGATTTTTTTAAGGGAAGCCAGATAAAAAAGAGTATATATACCTTAATGACTATAATATATGTATATGTTTGTAATATAGCTCAATGTTTGAGTTTGCTGTGTGATGCTTATTATGTTGTTTAACATGAGGGGATAGTAGAGTAGAGGATAATAGTTAGTTTGTGGGCTATATATTCTTTGCATTAGAGAGGCAAGCTCGGCTATGTGTGCTGTCTTTTTCGGTTTACGTGTGCTTAATAAATGTGGTATGGTTTTGAAGAGGAAGACAGATAAGTAGAGAGAGAAACGAACGGCTATGTTGCAATAATGCTTAATAGGTATGTATGCTGTTTGGTTTTGTTACTCGACATATATTTTGGTGTTGAGGGGAAAGCTCATGCGCTGCGGATAAAGATGAGCGGCGGGTGAGATTTGCCAATCCACCCAAAAGACAACTCATCCTCTCAAGTAGCGTTGGTTGGTTTTGGTCGCTGTCAGAGAATAAATTTGAATGGGTTTAGATTTCGGGAAAGTGGAGATGTGGGAGATGGATGCCGTTCAGTTTGGTTCTCAGAGAGAGAATTTTTTTGTGAGGAGGATCTTTCTTGTGTGTTGGTTTGCTCTCTCTCGTCGTCGTGTATTACTACAAACTCTACTCATGATGCTTTTAGATTGTTTAATTTTTTGGAGAGAAGAGGACCCACCCACCCACCAAAATACTACAGACCGGGTGTATATAAGAGGTGTGTAACAATTTTTAAGCCCACAAACAACATAACAGTCCACTATAGAAAAAAGTGGATGATGATGTACATCTCTCTACACGACGAACGAAGGAACGGAATGTAGATACAACAAAGATGCTTTGCTTTCGCTGTTTGTCTGTCTATTTAGTTGTTCTTGTCATGTCACGTAGACTCTCTCGCGTCGAGTTTATGTGGCTAAAAAAACCCATCCTTTTCTTCTGCTTCTTCTTCTGAATGAAACTACATCTCTATTCCTCTTTCTTCTTATTCTTCTTCTGCTCCTCAAATCTGACGAAATGATGAAGGTAGAAAAAAAAGTTGCACGATTTATTTGTGCGACTCTTTTTCTTAGAATTCAGCGCAAAAACAACAGTTTTCTTTTTAAAATAAGAAGAAGGATGAGTAAAGGAGAAAAATGAGAGTAAAGAGGAAAAGAGGGTGTTTTTTCGGTTGTTCGATGCGAAAAAAGGTTTCCCTTTGATCTTGCCCAATTTTCAACCTTTTTGAGCTGAAAATATGATTATTATTACCTTTTTTATGCAGGCTTGTTAAAGGCGCATCATTCTCGCATAAAAAAATGTAACCTTTTATTCAAAAGTTTTGCGTCTGCATCTCTGCATATTATATTACTCGCCGGCGCTGAATATAATAATGTTGCACGCTATCACTTGTAGGATTACTTGCTGTCTCTTCTCTGCTCCTGCAGATTTTTTTAAAACCTAAACTAGTAAAACTGCCTGCACAACTACATAGTAAGCCATCATGCATGCAAAGCTAGTTAATAGGTATATGATTATGTAGGTATCGATGACTGATAGTAAATATTACTGACTTCTGACTGACTGACTAATAATTGTATACGGGAGGAGGATGGATGACGGCCGCCGGCAGCGCAGAGGCAGACGAGAGAGAGATAAGCGAAAAATATTACATTATGTAGCAAAGGAAAAAGGGGAGACGAATATTTGGCTTTACTATGGATTGGATGAATGTGACTAATGGTCACTTGCATAGACCGTTCGTTTGAGAGTCGAATGAGAGATGATGATAATGTTAGTATGGGAGGAAGCAATAATAAAATGGTTATGGTCATCATGATGATCATGGCTAGAGATTAACACTTTATCTAATGGATTCAGAGGCAGAGAGACTCATCAGACTGCTTATAATAGACCTTCATTCATGGCATTTCATGTGGCAAAATCTCATGGCATGGCATGGCGAGATTAAAAATCGCATTTCATGGCATTTTGTTCACGTTTCATGTTGAAAACACCTCATGGCATGTCATGTAGCCATTTACATGCATTTATATGCATGTACATGAACTATGCATTTCTTGACTAAAAGGAAGGCTCATATCATGCATTTTAAGTCATGTAGCATTAATGTGGGCCATTTTGCACCTTACAATAATAAATAGATTCTTCCAAACGATAATTAATACGATGTAGCAGCAAATAATTGCCAAAAAATCTAAATTGAGTGCCAATTAATTTGAAAATTACGTACAGACTACGTAAAAATGGCTATAAGATAAATGCATGTACATGATTTGAGATCATGTCATTTTACTTTTGGTCATGTCATGTATCATGTCATGGCGTTGTAAGTCATGTCATGGCATGTAATTTACATGCCATGCCATGATATAGAAAAATGCCATGAGGTTTCATTTAAATGCTACATGAATGAAGGGCTAGCTTATAATAATATGTCCAGTCGACTCTACTCTGGACACTGGATGTGATGATTATTTTCCATTTCTATAATATGCCAAGCAACAAACAACAACGCTGCTTTGGTGTCAACTTGTATGAATGAATGCATGTATTTTTTTGGTTACATGGGCGTACACGCTGACGCGGAGGAAGAATCAGCGTTTTTCATTCAGCTTTCCTATTTCGTCGGCGTATCGGTTTAATGCACTGCATAGTATACCTATCTATTTCAAACTTTTCCATAATGTTTCATTCCAAGTATTCTGTTTCCAACTTGATGCTGTTGTTACTTTAATGTCTGGCTGCATAGTGTACTCACTAAATCTTGATAATTAGCGTTTAGTGCGCATATCTGTAATTGCAGAAAAAAATAGTACTGACTGCCGGCAGCATTTCCATGTAAATGTGCGCATTCATGTTTGTTTGTCTATCTGTCAATGGGCAGCATAAGTATTTTCATATGCCATTCTTCCGGTAGCTTTTAAAAGTATGGCTTGGTTAAATGTAGTCATGTGCTGTAATTATAATATAATGAGACAAGATACAACAACAACACAAATGACTTTCGCTTCACTTGGAACTTGCTCGTGCTCTGTGCTCGCTGTGCCAGCGCTGTGACATGTCCAAATCATGAAGGACGCTGCTGATGACTGTGCAATGTACTCGCTTATCGTGCCAATTGGCACTGGCACTACTTTGTTATTGATGATTCCATGTACTACGTTGTAATATGATAAATGTCACCGGCTACCTCGAAAAAGTCAATTTTCACTTATCGATGCTTTCATATGAATCATCTTCATAAACAGTCGATATTCGCTAGAAAAAAAAAATTGTTAAACGACGCATTTTGTTTAGCGTGGAATACAGTTAAACGATGAGACAAAATATTATAGCATGGTAATAGGTCACGTCTCTGTTTTTTTCTCTTTAGACAGACGCGACATTATTACCTCTACACCACCTAGGTGTTCCGATATAAACTTTATGGGCATTGTTGTGAAAGGGGTCGTAAAAAGAAATGCCAGTACTTAAAGTGAAAGTACTACTTACTCCACACACGTAATTTGCCATTTTTTCGTGTTTGACGTGCCATGTATGTCGCCATGAAAAAAGGTGTAATTTCTTTCGCCAGGCATAATAGAAAATAGTAGGGGAAACAAATCTGAAAGAAAGGATGAATAGAATAATATAATGTTATTATAGCATATTGCATACTCTATTTTTTCCTACAGTAGCAAATTCCCTGGGCTTCTTGTTTATTGCGATAATGTTATGCTAATATTGTAATGTAATGGTGTAATATAATGATATATATTTCCCTTTGCTTTCTTCTTTCCACACACGACAACTTGTTCCCAGAGAGTTCACATTTTACGCAGCCTTCGCTCTTCTTCGTTGTCGTCGTCGTCGTCGTCATCATTATCATCATATCAGCTCTCAGACAAATAAAATTCCATCTGTTCTGGAAAGAAGCTGTCCTTATGGTTCCACCTGGAACTTGGCATTCGTTTTTTAAAGAAAAATATGGCTTTTTGTGTGGAGTGGCTCTTGTAGTTCTCGGCTGGTGCAATGCTGCTGCTGTTGCTCCTACAACAACCACCACCATCGCCATAATATATCCTCGGCTAATACGACGATAATAAAATGGATATCTGTATCAGCTCAGAACACACATTCGTGCAGCACGGAGTAGTAATCTTGAGGGACCTTTTTGTCGTAATAAAGCGGTTGTGTGATATGATAACGATGAGGATGATGACGACGATATGATTTCACTACACTGGCATGGACAAAGAGAAAATGCCTATCAACCATCTATTTCCTTCCAGTACCAGCTACCAGAACTCACTCAGAGAGCAGCGGAAATGCTGGAAATGGAGAAGAAATTAGCATATGTACATTATATACTAAATACTAGCACAAGTACATACATACTTTTATATAAAATATTTGTCTGCCGTATGCAACACGAATTTTTTATCATGTGGTAGCCCTGCCTTTTGGCTTTGGGCTCCTTTCTCTACATCTGCATTCTTTTTTAGTCGAGCCGGTAGTTTATATATAAGGGAGAAAGTAGGCAGCAGCGTGCAAAGTTGGAATGAAAAGTTCAAGGAATATAATGAAAATGAAGAAGAGAAAGGAGGGAGAAAGCGCTTTTTGTCTGTCTGCTTTTTATGCATGTCCTGTCGTCCCCGCATTCACTGCGGGAAGACACCAGAGAAGAGCAGGAATATGGAACGCTATGGCGATTCCGACAGCACAGCAGTACAACAATTAAAAAGCAAAATATATTGCGAGAGAGGAAGAAACTAAAATTGCATCAGCAATCCCATCATGTTCATTCTGCAAAAAGGGAACGGTTAAAAAACCTTCAATGCCATAACATGTGTGGTGGTACCATCATTTGATCTTTAATGCTTGTTGTCCAACAAAAAAAATACTGCTTTCTTCATTTCATTCATTGTATGTGTTAAGCAATGGGGTAAGTTGAAAATCAATAGGTTCTGCTCGTTTCACACGGGGTTATTGTGTGGCTCAAGGTTCTTTTTTTGCTTCTTCTGTCTGTGCTGAACAAAGACGTCACGG
The DNA here is from genome assembly GCA_004115045.4 of Sinella curviseta. NCBI lineage: Eukaryota > Metazoa > Arthropoda > Collembola > Entomobryomorpha > Entomobryidae > Sinella > Sinella curviseta. Next base: position 30,726,490 of record CM065489.1, read on the forward strand.
AGTTTTGCAGGATTTCGTGCTTCTGATGACGCAAGTAATTTTTCAAAGTAGGTAGGTTAGGTAAGTACCCACAGATGCAAAAAATGTAGGCATTTTAACAAATATACCTGCCTGACTCTAAAAATACACTAATGGGAGTACAGGGATGCATGCCATTCCTGAAATTTGTAATTCGCTAATTAAAAAGTAATCCGGCCGAAAGATAATAGAAAAATGTGAAAATCCAGCAGCAGTACATCGCATCACACACCAACCAGAGAAGCCCAAGAGTAATATCCGTGTTTGATTTAGCAAAACCTGAAGACAGGAAGGAAAGTCTGCATATTATATACCTATGTCTGTCTAGGTTGTAGGTGGATGTTATGTGCTGTCGTCACAAGCTAATAATTCCTTTCTCATTTTCATTATCCGCCAACGCTGGCCACAGGGAATGAATGAAAGAAAGAAGCGTGGCATTTTGATATATTAACATAGGCGGTAGGTATGTATTATGTACTATATGTGCAATATGAAAGTTCACGTTAAATCCTCTTTTTGTTTTGCCCTACATATAATGACAGTGAGAAAAAAATTATGTGCTCATGGCCAAGTTAAACAAATGCGAAAACGAGGAGAATGAGTAGTGTAGTGGTCCCAAACCGAAAGTACGTACGCTGCTGTCATCACATTTCAGTGGGAAATGGAAACTAATCTATTTGGTATGTGAGCAGAAAGTATGATGAAGGTGAAAGTAATCCTTGTCCATTGGAATTCTCGGCTCATCATCACTGAACCGATCTGGTACATACACACTACATAGGTATATATTATATTTATCTAACTTTTTGCTTTATTTGCGTGATATAGACTATATCATATATCCAAAGTGTCCATCCGCCTCGATTTTACCGGGATCGTCCCGATTTTTATACCCCGTCTCGGCGTCCCGATTTTGTCCTGAATTTCAAATGGCGTCCCGGAAATTCCGGCATTGAATTTTGCGCATTTAAATTTTGCCAATTTGAATTTTGCCCATTTAATTTTGCCCATTTGAATTTTGCCCATTTGAATTTTGCCCATTTAATTTTGCCCATTTGAATTTTGCCCATTTGAATTTTGCCCATTTGAATTTTGCCCATTAAATTTTGCCCATTGAATTTTGCCCATTTGAATTTTGCCCATTGAATTTTGCCCATTTGAATTTTGCCCATTTAATTTTGCCCATTGAATTTTGCCCATTTAATTTTGCCCATTTGAATTTTGCCCATTTGAATTTTGCCCATTGAATTTTGCCCATTTAATTTTGCCCATTTGAATTTTGCCCATTTGAATTTTGCCCATTTGAATTTTGCCCATTGAATTTTGCCCATTTGAATTTTGCCCATTTAGTTTTGCCCATTCGAATTTTGCCCATTTGAATTTTGCCCATTGAATTTTGCCCATTTGAATTTTGCCCATTTAGTTTTGCCCATTTAGTTTTGCCCATTCGAATTTTGCCCATTTGAATTTTGCCCATTGAATTTTGCCCATTTGAATTTTGCCCATTTAATTTTGCCCATTTGAATTTTGCCCATTTGAATTTTGCCCATTTGAATTTTGCCCATTTGAATTTTGCCCATTTGAATTTTGCCCATTGAATTTTGCCCATTGAATTTTGCCCATTTGAATTTTGCCCATTGAATTTTGCCCATTTAATTTTGCCCATTTGAATTTTGCCCATTTGAATTTTGCCCATTTGAATTTTGCCCATTGAATTTTGCCCATTTAATTTTGGCCATTTGAATTTTGCCCATTGAATTTTGCCCATTTGAATTTTGCCCATTTAATTTTGCCCATTGAATTTTGCCCATTTAATTTTGGCCATTTGAATTTTGCCCATTTGAATTTTGCCCATTTGAATTTGCCCATTTGAATTTTGCCCATTTGAATTTTGCCCATTTAAATTTGCCCATTGAATTTTGCCCATTTGAATTTTGCCCATTTAATTTTGCCCATTGAATTTTGCCCATTTAATTTTGCCCATTTGAATTTTGCCCATTTAATTTTGCCCATTTGAATTTTGCCCATTTAATTTTGCCCATTGAATTTTGCCCATTGAATTTTGCCCATTTAATTTTGCCCATTTGAATTTTGCCCATTTGAATTTTGCCCATTTAGTTTTGCCCATTCGAATTTTGCCCATTTGAATTTTGCCCATTGAATTTTGCCCATTTGAATTTTGCCCATTTAGTTTTGCCCATTCGAATTTTGCCCATTTGAATTTTGCCCATTGAATTTTGCCCATTTGAATTTTGCCCATTTAATTTTGCCCATTGAATTTTGCCCATTTGAATTTTGCCCATTTGAATTTTGCCCATTTGAATTTTGCCCATTTGAATTTTGCCCATTTGAATTTTGCCCATTGAATTTTGCCCATTGAATTTTGCCCATTTGAATTTTGCCCATTGAATTTTGCCCATTTAATTTTGCCCATTTGAATTTTGCCCATTTGAATTTTGCCCATTTGAATTTTGCCCATTGAATTTTGCCCATTTAATTTTGGCCATTTGAATTTTGCCCATTGAATTTTGCCCATTTGAATTTTGCCCATTTAATTTTGCCCATTGAATTTTGCCCATTTAATTTTGGCCATTTGAATTTTGCCCATTTGAATTTTGCCCATTTGAATTTTGCCCATTGAATTTTGCCCATTTGAATTTTGCCCATTTAGTTTTGCCCATTCGAATTTTGCCCATTTGAATTTTGCCCATTTAAATTTTGCCCATTTGAATTTTGCCCATTTAATTTTGCCCATTTGAATTTTGCCCATTTAATTTTGCCCATTTGAATTTTGCCCATTTAATTTTGCCCATTGAATTTTGCCCATTGAATTTTGCCCATTTAATTTTGCCCATTTGAATTTTGCCCATTTGAATTTTGCCCATTTGAATTTTGCCCATTTAATTTTGCCCATTTGAATTTTGCCCATTTGAATTTTGCCCATTGAATTTTGCCCATTTAATTTTGCCCATTTGAATTTTGCCCATTTGAATTTTGCCCATTGAATTTTGCCCATTTGAATTTTGCCCATTTGAATTTTGCCCATTTAGTTTTGCCCATTCGAATTTTGCCCATTTGAATTTTGCCCATTTAAATTTTGCCCATTTGAATTTTGCCCATTTAATTTTGCCCATTTGAATTTTGCCCATTTAATTTTGCCCATTTGAATTTTGCCCATTGAATTTTGCCCATTGAATTTTGCCCATTTGAATTTTGCCCATTGAATTTTGCCCATTTGAATTTTGCCTATTTAATTTTGCCCATTGAATTTTGCCCATTTGAATTTTGCCCATTTAATTTTGCCCATTTGAATTTTGCCCATTTAATTTTGCCCATTGAATTTTGCCCATTTAATTTTGCCCATTTGAATTTTGCCCATTTGAATTTTGCCCATTTGAATTTTGCCCATTTGAATTTTGCCCATTTAGTTTTGCCCATTCGAATTTTGCCCATTTGAATTTTGCCCATTGAATTTTGCCCATTTGAATTTTGCCCATTTAATTTTGCCCATTGAATTTTGCCCATTTAATTTTGCCCATTTGAATTTTGCCCATTTGAATTTTGCCCATTTGAATTTTGCCCATTGAATTTTGACCATTTGAATTTTGCCCATTTAGTTTTGCCCATTCGAATTTTGCCCATTTGAATTTTGCCCATTTAAATTTTGCCCATTTGAATTTTGCCCATTTAATTTTGCCCATTTGAATTTTGTCCATTTGAATTTTGCCCATTTAATTTTGCCCATTTGAATTTTGCCCATTGAATTTTGCCCATTGAATTTTGCCCATTTAATTTTGCCCATTTGAATTTTGCCCATTTGAATTTTGCCCATTTAAATTTGCCCATTGAATTTTGCCCATTTGAATTTTGCCCATTTAATTTTGCCCATTTGAATTTTGCCCATTTAATTTTGCCCATTGAATTTTGCCCATTTAATTTTGCCCATTTGAATTTTGCCCATTTGAATTTTGCCCATTTGAATTTTGCCCATTTGAATTTTGCCCATTGAATTTTGCCCATTTGAATTTTGCCCATTTGAATTTTGCCCATTTGAATTTTGCCCATTGAATTTTGCCCATTTGAATTTTGCCCATTTGAATTTTGCCCATTTGAATTTTGCCCATTTAATTTTGCCCATTTGAATTTTGCCCATTGAATTTTGCCCATTGAATTTTGCCCATTTGAATTTTGCCCATTTGAATTTTGCCCATTGAATTTTGCCCATTTGAATTTTGCCCATTTAGTTTTGCCCATTCGAATTTTGCCCATTTGAATTTTGCCCATTGAATTTTGCCCATTTGAATTTTGCCCATTTAATTTTGCCCATTTGAATTTTGTCCATTTGAATTTTGCCCATTTAATTTTGCCCATTTGAATTTTGCCCATTGAATTTTGCCCATTGAATTTTGCCCATTTAATTTTGCCCATTTGAATTTTGCCCATTTGAATTTTGCCCATTTAAATTTGCCCATTGAATTTTGCCCATTTGAATTTTGCCCATTCGAATTTTGCCCATTTGAATTTTGCCCATTGAATTTTGCCCATTTGAATTTTGCCCATTTAATTTTGCCCATTGAATTTTGCCCATTTAATTTTGCCCATTTGAATTTTGCCCATTTGAATTTTGCCCATTGAATTTTGCCCATTTAATTTTGCCCATTTGAATTTTGCCCATTTGAATTTTGCCCATTTGAATTTTGCCCATTGAATTTTGCCCATTTGAATTTTGCCCATTTGAATTTTGCCCATTTGAATTTTGCCCATTTAATTTTGGCCATTTGAATTTTGCCCATTGAATTTTGCCCATTGAATTTTGCCCATTTGAATTTTGCCCATTTGAATTTTGCCCATTGAATTTTGCCCATTTGAATTTTGCCCATTTAGTTTTGCCCATTCGAATTTTGCCCATTTGAATTTTGCCCATTGAATTTTGCCCATTTGAATTTTGCCCATTTAATTTTGCCCATTGAATTTTGCCCATTTAATTTTGACCATTTGAATTTTGCCCATTTGAATTTTGCCCATTTGAATTTTGCCCATTGAATTTTGCCCATTTAGTTTTGCCCATTGAATTTTGCCCATTTGAATTTTGCCCATTTGAATTTTGCCCATTGAATTTTGCCCATTTAATTTTGCCCATTTGAATTTTGCCCATTTAATTTTGCCCATTGAATTTTGCCCATTTAATTTTGCCCATTTGAATTTTGCCCATTTGAATTTTGCCCATTTGAATTTTGCCCATTTAAATTTTGCCCATTCGAATTTTGCCCATTTGAATTTTGCCCATTTAAATTTTGCCCATTTGAATTTTGCCCATTTAATTTTGCCCATTTGAATTTTGCCCATTTAATTTTGCCCATTTGAATTTTGCCCATTTGAATTTTGCCCATTGAATTTTGCCCATTTAATTTTGCCCATTCGAATTTTGCCCATTTGAATTTTGCCCATTGAATTTTGCCCATTTAATTTTGCCCATTTGAATTTTGCCCATTTGAATTTTGCCCATTTGAATTTTGCCCATTGAATTTTGCCCATTTGAATTTTGCCCATTTAATTTTGCCCATTGAATTTTGCCCATTTAATTTTGCCCATTTGAATTTTGCCCATTTGAATTTTGCCCATTTGAATTTTGCCCATTGAATTTTGCCCATTTGAATTTTGCCCATTTAGTTTTGCCCATTGAATTTTGCCCATTTGAATTTTGCCCATTTGAATTTTGCCCATTGAATTTTGCCCATTTAATTTTGCCCATTTGAATTTTGCCCATTTAATTTTGCCCATTGAATTTTGCCCATTTAATTTTGCCCATTTGAATTTTACCCATTTGAATTTTGCCCATTTGAATTTTGCCCATTTAAATTTTGCCCATTCGAATTTTGCCCATTTGAATTTTGCCCATTTAAATTTTGCCCATTTGAATTTTGCCCATTTAATTTTGCCCATTTGAATTTTGCCCATTTAATTTTGCCCATTTGAATTTTGCCCATTTAATTTTGCCCATTGAATTTTGCCCATTTAATTTTGCCCATTTGAATTTTGCCCATTTAATTTTGCCCATTGAATTTTGCCCATTTAATTTTGCCCATTTGAATTTTGCCCATTTGAATTTTGCCCATTTGAATTTTGCCCATTTAATTTTGCCCATTTGAATTTTGCCCATTTGAATTTTGCCCATTTAATTTTGCCCATTGAATTTTGCCCATTTGAATTTTGCCCATTTGAATTTTGCCCATTGAATTTTGCCCATTTAATTTTGCCCATTTGAATTTTGCCCATTTGAATTTTGCCCATTTGAATTTTGCCCATTGAATTTTGCCCATTTGAATTTTGCCCATTTAGTTTTGCCCATTCGAATTTTGCCCATTTGAATTTTGCCCATTTGAATTTTGCCCATTGAATTTTGCCCATTTAATTTTGCCCATTTGAATTTTGCCCATTTAATTTTGCCCATTGAATTTTGCCCATTTAATTTTGCCCATTTGAATTTTGTCCATTTGAATTTTGCCCATTTAATTTTGCCCATTTGAATTTTGCCCATTGAATTTTGCCCATTGAATTTTGCCCATTTAATTTTGCCCATTTGAATTTTGCCCATTTGAATTTTGCCCATTTAAATTTGCCCATTGAATTTTGCCCATTTGAATTTTGCCCATTTAATTTTGCCCATTTGAATTTTGCCCATTTGAATTTTGCCCATTTGAATTTTGCCCATTGAATTTTGCCCATTTAATTTTGCCCATTTGAATTTTGCCCATTTGAATTTTGCCCATTTGAATTTTGCCCATTGAATTTTGCCCATTTGAATTTTGCCCATTTAGTTTTGCCCATTCGAATTTTGCCCATTTGAATTTTGCCCATTTGAATTTTGCCCATTGAATTTTGCCCATTTAATTTTGCCCATTTGAATTTTGCCCATTTAATTTTGCCCATTGAATTTTGCCCATTTAATTTTGCCCATTTGAATTTTGCCCATTTAATTTTGCCCATTGAATTTTGCCCATTTAATTTTGCCCATTTGAATTTTGCCCATTTAGTTTTGCCCATTTGAATTTTGCCCATTGAATTTTGCCCATTGAATTTTGCCCATTTAATTTTGCCCATTTGAATTTTGCCCATTTGAATTTTGCCCATTTAAATTTGCCCATTGAATTTTGCCCATTTGAATTTTGCCCATTTAATTTTGCCCATTTGAATTTTGCCCATTTAATTTTGCCCATTGAATTTTGCCCATTTAATTTTGCCCATTTGAATTTTGCCCATTTGAATTTTGCCCATTTGAATTTTGCCCATTTGAATTTTGCCCATTGAATTTTGCCCATTTGAATTTTGCCCATTTGAATTTTGCCCATTTAATTTTGCCCATTTGAATTTTGCCCATTTGAATTTTGCCCATTTGAATTTTGCCCATTTGAATTTTGCCCATTGAATTTTGCCCATTTGAATTTTGCCCATTTAGTTTTGCCCATTCGAATTTTGCCCATTTGAATTTTGCCCATTGAATTTTGCCCATTTGAATTTTGCCCATTTAATTTTGCCCATTGAATTTTGCCCATTTAATTTTGCCCATTTGAATTTTGCCCATTTGAATTTTGCCCATTGAATTTTGCCCATTTAATTTTGCCCATTTGAATTTTGCCCATTTGAATTTTGCCCATTTGAATTTTGCCCATTGAATTTTGCCCATTTGAATTTTGCCCATTTGAATTTTGCCCATTTGAATTTTGCCCATTTAATTTTGGCCATTTGAATTTTGCCCATTGAATTTTGCCCATTGAATTTTGCCCATTTGAATTTTGCCCATTTGAATTTTGCCCATTGAATTTTGCCCATTTGAATTTTGCCCATTTAGTTTTGCCCATTCGAATTTTGCCCATTTGAATTTTGCCCATTGAATTTTGCCCATTGAATTTTGCCCATTTAATTTTGCCCATTGAATTTTGCCCATTTAATTTTGACCATTTGAATTTTGCCCATTTGAATTTTGCCCATTTGAATTTTGCCCATTGAATTTTGCCCATTTAGTTTTGCCCATTGAATTTTGCCCATTTGAATTTTGCCCATTTGAATTTTGCCCATTGAATTTTGCCCATTTAATTTTGCCCATTTGAATTTTGCCCATTTAATTTTGCCCATTGAATTTTGCCCATTTAATTTTGCCCATTTGAATTTTGCCCATTTGAATTTTGCCCATTTGAATTTTGCCCATTTAAATTTTGCCCATTCGAATTTTGCCCATTTGAATTTTGCCCATTTAAATTTTGCCCATTTGAATTTTGCCCATTTAATTTTGCCCATTTGAATTTTGCCCATTTAATTTTGCCCATTTGAATTTTGCCCATTTGAATTTTGCCCATTGAATTTTGCCCATTTAATTTTGCCCATTTGAATTTTGCCCATTTAATTTTGCCCATTGAATTTTGCCCATTTAATTTTGCCCATTTGAATTTTGCCCATTTGAATTTTGCCCATTTGAATTTTGCCCATTGAATTTTGCCCATTTGAATTTTGCCCATTTAATTTTGCCCATTGAATTTTGCCCATTTAATTTTGCCCATTTGAATTTTGCCCATTTGAATTTTGCCCATTTGAATTTTGCCCATTGAATTTTGCCCATTTGAATTTTGCCCATTTAGTTTTGCCCATTGAATTTTGCCCATTTGAATTTTGCCCATTTGAATTTTGCCCATTGAATTTTGCCCATTTAATTTTGCCCATTTGAATTTTGCCCATTTAATTTTGCCCATTGAATTTTGCCCATTTAATTTTGCCCATTTGAATTTTGCCCATTTGAATTTTGCCCATTGAATTTTGCCCATTTGAATTTTGCCCATTTAATTTTGCCCATTGAATTTTGCCCATTTAATTTTGCCCATTTGAATTTTGCCCATTTGAATTTTGCCCATTTGAATTTTGCCCATTGAATTTTGACCATTTGAATTTTGCCCATTTAGTTTTGCCCATTCGAATTTTGCCCATTTGAATTTTGCCCATTTAAATTTTGCCCATTTGAATTTTGCCCATTTAATTTTGCCCATTTGAATTTTGCCCATTTAATTTTGCCCATTTGAATTTTGCCCATTTGAATTTTGCCCATTGAATTTTGCCCATTTAATTTTGCCCATTTGAATTTTGCCCATTTAATTTTGCCCATTGAATTTTGCCCATTTAATTTTGCCCATTTGAATTTTGCCCATTTGAATTTTGCCCATTTGAATTTTGCCCATTGAATTTTGCCCATTTGAATTTTGCCCATTTAATTTTGCCCATTGAATTTTGCCCATTTAATTTTGCCCATTTGAATTTTGCCCATTTGAATTTTGCCCATTTGAATTTTGCCCATTGAATTTTGCCCATTTGAATTTTGCCCATTTAGTTTTGCCCATTGAATTTTGCCCATTTGAATTTTGCCCATTTGAATTTTGCCCATTGAATTTTGCCCATTTAATTTTGCCCATTTGAATTTTGCCCATTTAATTTTGCCCATTGAATTTTGCCCATTTAATTTTGCCCATTTGAATTTTGCCCATTTGAATTTTGCCCATTGAATTTTGCCCATTTGAATTTTGCCCATTTAATTTTGCCCATTGAATTTTGCCCATTTAATTTTGCCCATTTGAATTTTGCCCATTTGAATTTTGCCCATTTGAATTTTGCCCATTGAATTTTGACCATTTGAATTTTGCCCATTTAGTTTTGCCCATTCGAATTTTGCCCATTTGAATTTTGCCCATTTAAATTTTGCCCATTTGAATTTTGCCCATTTAATTTTGCCCATTTGAATTTTGTCCATTTGAATTTTGCCCATTTAATTTTGCCCATTTGAATTTTGCCCATTGAATTTTGCCCATTGAATTTTGCCCATTTAATTTTGCCCATTTGAATTTTGCCCATTTGAATTTTGCCCATTTAAATTTGCCCATTGAATTTTGCCCATTTGAATTTTGCCCATTTAATTTTGCCCATTTGAATTTTGCCCATTTAATTTTGCCCATTGAATTTTGCCCATTTAATTTTGCCCATTTGAATTTTGCCCATTTGAATTTTGCCCATTTGAATTTTGCCCATTTGAATTTTGCCCATTTGAATTTTGCCCATTGAATTTTGCCCATTTAATTTTGCCCATTTGAATTTTGCCCATTTAATTTTGCCCATTGAATTTTGCCCATTTAATTTTGCCCATTTGAATTTTACCCATTTGAATTTTGCCCATTTGAATTTTGCCCATTTAAATTTTGCCCATTGAATTTTGCCCATTGAATTTTGCCCATTTGAATTTTGCCCATTTGAATTTTGCCCATTTAATTTTGCCCATTTGAATTTTGCCCATTGAATTTTGCCCATTTGAATTTTGCCCATTTAATTTTGCCCATTGAATTTTGCCCATTTAATTTTGCCCATTTGAATTTTGCCCATTTGAATTTTGCCCATTTAATTTTGCCCATTTGAATTTTGCCCATTTGAATTTTGCCCATTGAATTTTGCCCATTTGAATTTTGCCCATTTAGTTTTGCCCATTGAATTTTGCCCATTTGAATTTTGCCCATTTGAATTTTGCCCATTGAATTTTGCCCATTTAATTTTGCCCATTTGAATTTTGCCCATTTGAATTTTGCCCATTTGAATTTTGCCCATTGAATTTTGCCCATTTGAATTTTGCCCATTTAGTTTTGCCCATTCGAATTTTGCCCATTTGAATTTTGCCCATTTAAATTTTGCCCATTTGAATTTTGCCCATTTAATTTTGCCCATTTGAATTTTGCCCATTTGAATTTTGCCCATTTAATTTTGCCCATTTGAATTTTGCCCATTGAATTTTGCCCATTGAATTTTGCCCATTTGAATTTTGCCCATTGAATTTTGCCCATTTGAATTTTGCCCATTTAATTTTGCCCATTGAATTTTGCCCATTTGAATTTTGCCCATTTGAATTTTGCCCATTGAATTTTGCCCATTTGAATTTTGCCCATTTAATTTTGCCCATTTAATTTTGCCCATTAAATTTTGCCCATTGAATTTTGCCCATTTGAATTTTGCCCATTGAATTTTGCCCATTTGAATTTTGCCCATTTAATTTTGCCCATTGAATTTTGCCCATTTAATTTTGCCCATTGAATTTTGCCCATTGAATTTTGCCCATTTGAATTTTGGCCATTTGAATTTTGCCCATTTGAATTTTGCCCATTTAATTTTGCCCATTGAATTTTGCCCATTTAATTTTGCCCATTTGAATTTTGCCCATTTGAATTTTGCCCATTTGAATTTTGCCCATTTAAATTTTGCCCATTCGAATTTTGCCCATTTGAATTTTGCCCATTTAAATTTTGCCCATTTAATTTTGCCCATTGAATTTTGCCCATTTAATTTTGCCCATTTGAATTTTGCCCATTTGAATTTTGCCCATTTAATTTTGCCCATTGAATTTTGCCCATTTAATTTTGCCCATTTGAATTTTGCCCATTTGAATTTTGCCCATTGAATTTTGCCCATTTAATTTTGCCCATTTGAATTTTGCCCATTTGAATTTTGCCCATTTGAATTTTGCCCATTGAATTTTGCCCATTTGAATTTTGCCCATTTAGTTTTGCCCATTCGAATTTTGCCCATTTGAATTTTGCCCATTTAAATTTTGCCCATTTAATTTTGCCCATTGAATTTTGCCCATTTGAATTTTGCCCATTTGAATTTTGCCCATTTAATTTTGCCCATTGAATTTTGCCCATTGAATTTTGCCCATTTGAATTTTGCCCATTTGAATTTTGCCCATTTGAATTTTGCCCATTTGAATTTTGCCCATTGAATTTTGCCCATTGAATTTTGCCCATTTGAATTTTGCCCATTGAATTTTGCCCATTGAATTTTGCCCATTTGAATTTTGCCCATTTGAATTTTGCCCATTTAATTTTGCCAATTTGAATTTTGCCCATTTGAATTTTGCCCATTTGAATTTTGCCCATTTAATTTTGCCAATTTGAATTTTGCCCATTTGAATTTTGCCCATTTGAATTCTGCCCATTTGAATTTTGTCCATTTAATTTTCTAACCCAAATTTTCAGTGTCCCGGTTATCTACAATACAAAATTGGTGATATTATGCTAATAAGGGTTTTATGTAATATGTCCCGGGTTGGGGTCTAAAGAATATGGTCACTTTGCATATATCCTTCTGTTGACATAATCATGTCATAAATCTCCGCTAAAACAGGCTGAATGGTCCGCCGATGCTTAATCCTATTTTGTGAATGATATGATTTCACTTCATCATCGTTTAAGGTTCAAAGCTGCTTCTATGCCACACATAAAACAGGACACGACACAACGATTGTACAAATTTTTTAAAAAGAAAATCTGAAAATGTAGCAGAGAGGGCGTTTACATACAAATGGCTGGTGTTGGCCATGTGGAAAATTGTATCAGAATCCAAAGGAAAGCAAATGAAAATCCAAATACTACAAAGTATACCATGTTTGGATTCATTTATGAAAATTGGGAATATTCTACTGGTATTTCTCCCAAAACACTGTATATAAAACTACCACATAAGTTGATCTTTTCCCTTGATGATGATATTAAAAGCCCAATATGTAATGTGGTTAAAGTAGGTAACAGTATATGTACCTACCCACTTTTTGAGGTTCTTTCCATCTTTCTTTCTAGTGGAGTTTATTCTTTGAACTGGATGATTCGGTTTAATATTTAACGCAAGTATTTATGTATCCAGTACAGCACAAAGAAACTCTACCTGCATACTGTGATGAATGTAGTTCATGTTGTACTTTCATAAAAGGAATGCTAAATACCACGGTGTTTCACAAGACAGGATAAATTATTAAAAACGGGGTACCGTGAGACACGTAGACTTGAGACAGGTAGACAGACATCTTGGCCCTATCAGTCCTGAGTCCTAAACAGGAACATGATTTTGATTGAGTGTATTTTGATTAGCTTGAAAATTATGTATGAGTCACTTCTACGAAATCTGATTTACCTACTCTACCCACCACATCTGCCCCTCCACTAAACTGTTTAGCCAATTAATTAATCACAGAAGTTTCATTTTGTCTTATAGAACCCAAAACCAGCGTGCATCTCGGACCTGAAGGCATTTATGTACAATGATAGAAAGGAAGCATTGACTAAAATAACGAACATTGGTGAGCAAATTTGATACATTACGAGCAATTATGGTACGTTTCATTTTACATTTTATCGGAAGAGGCAAGAAGGCTTATATAAGCTGAAGTCATGAATTTACGTAGATAATCATATTATACGGAGGCATATTTTAAGAATCTCACATACAAAATGAAAAAAAATATGAGTTGTGACTCCGCACTCAATTACGTACTTTGTTACTACTACCATACACTCATGCCACACGCGTTGACGTGTTAGGATGATTGTACAAACGGTCACATTTAACACTGTTCAGTTTCATCTTTGAAAAAATGTTATATGCTCGCATTACATTATTTTATTGATTTCATTTTTATAGCGGTATTCCCAATTTGTGCGTGTACATGTTTTCTACAACAATCATTTCATAAATAGCGAAGCGACACGGTATTTTGTGTGTATGACTAATATTACATTTTATATAATATGAAGCCATTGTTGGCTTTTAGTTTGCCTGTTTGTTTTCAACAATATAGTGACGATGACGACGACTGACGCGATCATGCCATGCTGTGTCATGCATGCCAAGCCATAAGCCAATGTAAGTATGCAAGGCGTGTAGAAAAAAGCGAGTGCGATGATGACAAGAAGAAGCTGCCAAGCAGCAGCGGCACCTGAGCCGCCGAAGCTGACTTATGAATTGTTTATATTGTTGCCACTGGCCTGCCGGCGTTTTTTTACGGGAGTGCGTGCGTACCAAGTACTGCAAGGTACGACGAACACAAGGACGCTCTCATATTCACTCTCTTTTCGTGTGATAATGAACGAGTCGACGATCATGTCGTTGAGGACGCGGACCTCCTTCTAGACTCTCTTCTCTGGCGTGGACGGACAAGACTGAAAGCTTGAAAGAATATGAAATGAAAAATAGAAAATCGAAAAATGAGGAATGCAGAGACTGATAAGTTGGATCTTAAATGCGAACGATGATAGATGATGGAAGAAGAAGTGGATAAAGATAAGATAAATAATATGCATGTAAAAATGACTTTGAATTTGATAAATTTCATTTGCATTTCCTTTCCTGCTTGGTAATATCTAGTTATATAGAAATGGTGTACTTCTTTTTTCATGCTTTCTTACACATTTTTACTAATTAATTGTATTTACTGTAAGTAGTAAGTATGCATTAACTTCCATTGCTTCCATTAACATTCCCCACCAACAAGAAGTCATGATGCCCAATGCAATGCCAACATCCAACGAATTAGCTTTGGGTGTACTTTGTTCTCTGTCTGATGCTAGGAGCAGAAATATTATTTGGTACAATATTTCCTTATCTGCTCTCCCTCAATTTGCATCTTTTCTGGAGAGGACTAACCAAATGATAAGAGGAAAAATATTATGAAGGCATCATTCTCTTCGTTGTAAAAAGTATGCCAGCTTATAATCTTCCCTGAAAATCGTATCACTGCAGTGCACCGCAGTCGTAGATCATGGATTTCAACCAGAAAACGGTTCAATTTCACAAACTTCGACGGCCAAAAATGATGAACAAACTCACAATTTTTCACCCATGCTCCATTACTTGCTTATCGCATTCCATATTGATATGAATAATAACCTATTACCATAAATACTTTTTTTGGGGTGTTTGCTGTCGTCCTGTCCTCTCCCTTGGAAGTTGGTGGAGGGAATGCGCGATTTTTGTCTGCACTACAACTAAATGTTATTTACATAAATGAGCAACTTCAGTACAATCATTCCTCGCCCCGCACTCTTGTTTTTCAACAACTTTTCGTTAAGAGGGTCTCCTAAGTTGAACTTAAAGTTCATTTGTTAATTAGGAGTCGGGTAGTTAGCAAATTTTTAAGTTTTTGAAGAATCGAAAAGGATATTATTATCGAAGTGCAAAAATATGAGTCTAAACAAAACATATGCTGTGAAGAGGAGTCCTACGTCCGCCGACCTCCCATGCATTCCTGAGGAGGAAGATTATGACCCTGTGGCGTCCGACGAAGATAGCGATGGTTTAAAGTCGCCAAATCAGCCACCTCCAAAGCGGAGAAATTCTTCTGGTTCTGTGGATTACGGGTTCTCAAGCAGCTCTCCGGGTCTAAACAACTCATTTAGTGACAACAGCAGTTACCCATCACCCAAAATGGCTCATTTGAAATCCCAGTGGGGAAAAACTGCTAAGAATTGGTCCTTATGGACCGCCTGGGACAGTTCTTTTCTGGCGTTCCCGTTCCTCTGCGGTGATGTCACCAAGCTCAATCTGAGGTCAATGAAGAACTCAAAGGCGGACTTGAAGGCGATAGTTAACTCGGCCTTTAAGACGTACCGGTTGGATGAAAAGGGATGGCAACCTTTGAGAGAAAATAATTTCATTGTAGTAAGCAAGCATTTAACATAATATCATGGCTAGTCATTCCCCTAAAATATATGTCATCTAATTTTGTAGTTAGCATTATCTATTTCTAATTTGATGCATATTTAACAGCTTCAAGTGACAAAGCAACATATTGGCGGAGGGTATTATCCTTACACTCAGGAAATCAAGTTGGATGCCGTGCAGGTGTTGTACAAGGGAGGATCTGGAGCATTTGCATTTCCAGTCCAGCTCCAAGCCTGCGCAGGTCTAGCAAGCGTCTTCAAAGAGGCAATGGGTCCACTGGATACTTTGATAATATCTGGAGGATATGATCTCCTCCAATGTTTGGATGATTCTAAGATTCTCTTTGGTTTAAACTACAATAAGGAACGGCAAACTCAAATTATTCGGATTCCCGGCAATCTGGTTAGTTTTCTCGTTGTTCATGCTAACTGCTAACACCACCCAACATTCTGTATTTTGATCATGTATTGAATAGCTAAATAAGTTTATTTAAGATAATTTGCTATTCTTTTTTCATGGTCTGGAACTGACAGTCTGGAAAGATAACGCTATATGAAAACATTGAGCCACTTGCTGAAGAAAAGCGTTTTAAATTCACGTACATGGTCGCCCTGGGAAACTTTAAGCGTGTCGTGGAGCAGTATCGAACTTACTCGCACGACGAATTTTGTCGCAGGGTGTAAGTTAATTCCTTTTTTTCGTATTGCTGCTTTTGTGTCATTGAAGTTTAATTGTATTTTATTGTAAAGTATATTTTTATATCCTATCTTTTTGAAACAGGACTGATACTCTTGCTTATGACTGGAAACGTTTTGACTTCCCAGTGCCAATCGTACGGATTTCCAATGTTCATTCCATGTATGAGTTGTTGTGTTCATCTCGGTTTAAGATACCGCCTCCAAAGCGACCAGTGTGGAATAGTGATAAAGCTACTGATGATGAATCTTGGAGGCAATCTCCACTGCGATCATTGAAACATGAAACTAAGCAGGTGCGAACTATTTATCAGTTTTTTATGATAACTAGAGATATCTTAGTGTGAAAATAAGTTGTGAGGTCTTGTAATTCGAAATAAGATTTAACTGTTTTTAAAATCTTTATATGATTGCAGTACGAATCGTACTCCTACAATAATTCAGGAGAGTTACGCAATGTCCCCCGAAAGAGGAGGTTCGAAGGAGTAGCTCAAGAGAATATGCCTCAAATGAATGTCAAATTTTATAAGAAGTCTCCTCGTCCATCTCGATGTCCATCCGCCAAAAGTGTGACTATTCTCACAATTTTGGGAATCGGATTATTATTGGCCGTAGCGTGGATGCAAGACGTAGATCCAGTTGTTCTTATTAAAAACTATTTTGGTAGCCAGTAGTAAAAGTCTGATTGAGTGTTGAACGGTTGTCGGTTGTGAAAGTAGCTTTTTTAGTGGTGAAACGTATTATGTTGTTGAAATATCTCATTTCTCATTAATGTCATTAAGTATGTAGACATATGAAAATTAGCTGATAAGCTTTAAAATTACAGTGAATTAGTAATATTTTATGTAGTTCCTCTATACTTTATCATGCGTTTTGTACTTTTATAATAGTTTGTAATAATACCAATAATTTTTTATCTTCCAGGTAATCATATTTTTTTCTAAAATAGTCAATGGTGCTATAAGCATAAAAATTTACCGTGTAAGTTAAGTTAGCAATGTTTAAAATGCGATGCATAAAAAAATAAATGGATTTTAAACATACGCATCTATACTCTGTTCAATTGTTTCATTACAACTCAACACTTGTGTGTCCAGTTAATAGAGATGCATCTCCTATTCAGACCATGATGTCATACGCATGCCGTACATAAAGATTCCATAATATTATGCATGAATGAGCAATTCAATATAATTAAACGTCCAGTGTAAAATCGCCGTCATTGCTTCAAAAAGATGAATATGCATAATGATACTGCTTGTCAATGAAATCCGGTATGAAATGGAGCGATGATTATAAAAATATGGAGGATTTTTTTATGATTGTTTATAGTTCAGAGCAACAAGAAGAGTGTACTTGCTCATATATTTTCAATTCTTCTTATGCAATATATATATTTCAATAGAATATCGGAAACAATTACTTTAGCTCGCATTACCAGAAATACGTATATTATCAAGGGTTTACTCATAAAAATATTTAGTAAAACGCAAATATAAATAAATATGTTTAGCAAATAATGATACTAATTTAGTGTTCCACGACACTGAGGAGTTCCACATAAGCACGGGATCTTCTTGTCTTCTATTGGGAACTTGTAATCATAAGTAATTTCCTCCGACACTGCGATTGGTTGTTTCGAGTAAATGACCATTTTCTTCTTTCCTTCCACAGTGATCACTTTGGCGTAGCAATTAGGCTGTACACAAAAACAATTGGTTCATTAGCGCCACTAGAAAAAAAGCATGCTAATTTAGTATATGATCATTTAAATTGGTCATCACTTACATTACAACTATGATTGATAAACCTGGACAGGTTTCCACATCTGGTTGCATCAATAATGGTTTCAGGGTCAATCTTAAACAGATAGGAGCTTCCAATCCCTTGTTTCTCGTAGTTTAACTCTCTCAAGTCTGCAATAACAGGTCTAATCATTTGGCCCACATATTCTATCACCATCTCGTCAGCAGCAATAGGTTCCGCAGCGAACAAACCCCAGTCGTGGATTCCACTCCGGGCAAATCTGAGAGCTTTCTTTCGGAAGTGAAGCTGGTTAAACTTGAGCAGATCAGATTCTGTTCCAAGAACGGTAAGCAGGCGACGCTGGTTGGATCTAGCCTCACGAATCTGAGTTTCTCTCACTTTACCCATATCTGCAGGTTTCTGCTTCTCACTAGGCAAAGCACCATCATAGGACATGAGCATTGCTGGTTGCTGCCCAGCCATTGCACGAGATTTTTCTTCCTGCGTCATCCGAACAAAGCCTCGAGTTCGCAAGGATCCCTCCTCAGGTTCATTCTTTGACCTCTTCTGCTTCTGTGGCTTCTTCTTGATAACAGTTTCAGGATGGTCTACCCAATGAGTGCAGTTGAGCCAGTTCAATGTGTCATCAAAAAGAAGATTTTCGTAAGCTCTCTGAAAGTATTTGATATCTTCTCCGTCAATGCCCTTCTTAAGAAACTCGTAGACGAGATCCAGACGCTCGTGTTCCAAACGATGACGGAACGACAGAGGCTTGGCTGACTTTTTGTAGCCTCTCGGTCGCATGGCGTCATAAGGAACCATTAGAGATTTGTCATCGTCAGCGTCATCTGCAAATGATGTCTGATAGTCGTACAGATTTGGTTTGCTAACTGGCTCAGTTTTGACCGCTGCCAGACCCTCCTTGTTCAGTTTGTTCTGGAGTTCATCCTCTATTTCCCCTTCCTCTACTTCTTGTTTGATCGAGGTCAAGTCTACCCCCGATGCGCTTGTTGCCAAGCTGCTTTGAAGTAATTTTTTATTTTCAGTTTCTTCAGGGGTAGGATGAGCAATTTTGAATAGCAGTCTTCCGGTAGTGGCACATATTCCAAAAGATCCTTCCTGTTCTGGCTCTGGTGTTCGAACCGACTCCTCAGGCGAGTCGTCATCTGACAAAATATCTTCCAACTCCAGTCGTGCTGTTTGCTGCGGTTTCAGTCCTAACTCTTCATTGTCCTCTTGTCTCAATCGTCGGTCCTTGTACGTCGGAATTTCATCTTCTTCGTCAGTAGTGGAAATGGCTTCCGCGTCGGTAATCACATGTGCTTCCTCTTCTCTCACGCTGGACTTGGAAGACACAGAGGAAGAGTCGTCAGAGTCATCCTCTGACGTCGATAAACTGAATCTTGGTTTCGCCTTCCGTCCAACGATTTCATCGTCAGAGGACAAGTCGTCCGAGTCACTGTCCAAGAACGACTTTCTTGAGTCCTCATCATGAGCTGGTTCAGGAGCTTTAATATTTCGTCGGAAGGAGGGAAGTTTAGGAATTGCGTTGAGGAGACCAAGACCAATTCCTGAGGTGTAGCCGCCCGTAGCACGAGCTGCGATTACAACAGCAGCAGCGCCGCTAGCGGTGTCGTCATTGATTATCACTTCAAGAGGTGCCTGCGCAGTTGATGACGATGGAAGATTTTTGGCATTTTCCTCATCCTGCTTCCTCTTGAATTCGCTTTCTTGCTTGTCCCACCAATCTTCATACATTTTGAAAGCTTCTGTTTCAATTAGTCTTCTGTTACAATCTCTCCTTAGAACCTTTTTCAAGTCTTCCACCATTACTTCAATGAGGGCTTTGATGAGCAGGTTAGGGTTTTTGTGATCCTCCTGTGGCGGAGTTGGAGGTTTTTGCATTTGAACCTGTTCCTCCGTGGAGGTACCTGGGTGAGGATGTGGAGGAGGGTAGGATGAACCTGGATGATAGCGGTGATGATGATGATCATACGTGCCATCCCCATAGCCACCTTGATAATTTCCTTGATATTCAGAATGATGCTGATGCTGAGAGTGATGATAGTGCTGCTGGTCTTGTTGGTGGTGATGAGATCCCCAGCCTTGTGCCATTTGATAATTAGATGAATACGCATTGTTATAGTATTCTCCGTAGTACGCGGAGTGAACCTGTCCAGCCGGTGGTGGTGGGGCGGAACTAAAGCGTGACTGTCTAATTCTGCTGCCTGCAGCATCGTCCGGTGAGAGCGATGATAAACTCATGTCGTCCTTGTCATCCCCTCCAGCAGCACCACCACCTCCATGACCATCCTCGTCATCTGAGATCTGATCAAACTCGGGATCTGCCTTTCCGCGAACAGACTTTGTAGTCGAGCTTTGAGTGAACGTGAGAAACGGTGATGGTGGGGGAGATGACATAGAATTGTGATGATGCTGTGACATGTGACCCATGGACGAGTGCTGTGAGGAGGAAACCACCTGGGCACCATCGCTCACCGGCACAAATGACTGCTTAAACTTCTTGGCAAAAGAGGCCTCCTTGCTCGCCTCCTCGTCACTCTCACTGTCCCAAATACCCTTTGCACCCGCACTTCCAAGACTAAGCCGAGCCCTTTTGAGGGGAGACGCCTCGTTATCACTTTCACTTTCGGAACCACTAGCTGTGATGTTACCATCGGTGAACAATTTGCCAAACTCACCAGAGTTGCGTCCCTCTAACATCATCTTTATTCTAGTGTCCAAGTCAATTTTGGGTGAAAGCTCCCCTTCTTCAAATACTTTATCATTAGTGGTGCTGCTGGTATTATTTAACATGTGGTGGTCACCGCCCTTACTGCTCGCATTCATACGTGGAGACGTTGGAAATGAATTTTGTTGATGATGTTGGGAATGATTATAATGATGATGATAATTTGAATGCGGACTTGTCATACCACTTGCCGAGGGCGTGCTTCTAGAAGAGCCATGTTGTATCGGGTATCCATAATTATAATTGTCGCATCTGTCGTAGCTCGAGTTAGAGCGTTTGTATCCATCATCCCTATTCCTATCCTTGTCTCTGGATCTACTGCTCCCCTTTGAAGATGGCTGCAAGGGAAGTGATGACTTGCGCTCGTTCGACTCTGGAAAAGAATTGGCTGCTCCGTCATAATGCGGAGTGTGTCTGCTATCCTCTTTGTAATGATGCCCATTGCCGAAATACCCTATGCTGTCCGCCGAGTGACTTTGTTTGGAGGACTTTGACAGGGTTGATTTGCTGGCGGATGATGACACTCCACTGCTTGACGAGACGCTACTTCCGGCAACGGGAGTAGAACTATAACTGTTACTTCTCTCTTCCACTTTAATTGCACTACTTGTCCGTCCACCGGGTTTTTGAGTTGTAACCTCGATGAATAGTTGGCTGGACTTTTTGCCACCCGGATCATGAAACACATTTACTTTCTGTCCCATCACCAGGGTTCCATTTAGTTTCTCCACGCACGTTTTGGCATCACGAGAGCTCTTGAAAACGGTGTGGCCAAAGCCAAGATGCCGATGACTAATTGGGTGGAGGAAAATTCTCACGTCTTCCACAAGTCCAAATTTCATAGAGAGCGTTCGTAGAAATGCTTCGCTGACATTATCGTTTAGATTAGTTAGAGTTACTTCTGTTGGTGGTATAGCGCCCACGTAGTTGTCATCGATTTCAAACGCCGGAACTGGAAGTATCATAGGCTCCAACGGACAACGCAAGGACTTTTGCTTACGTGGGTCACGGAGAACAATACTTGGAGATGATGTTTCGCCTGGAATGACCCCATCGAAACGATACAGCTTAAGCGCACCCTTGACTAATGCTGGATCAACGATTAATTTGTACGACGCAAATCTACGACCCTGGGCGTTAATAGCCCCAGGCCTGTCCGCCTCCATTGTGAAGTTAAAGTGTAAAATACGTCAAAATCTATAGAAATAACAGGAAAGAAAGTTTAAGTTGTTTATTTCACAGTTAAAGACATAAAAGTTGACATTAAAATAATTTATCATTACCTATAAACTGAAGTGTGTTTGATACGATACAATTTCCATTTTACTTTCTGACCATGCCATTTTATTTCCCTTCTGAGTCCAAGGCCATATCTCGTGCTTGCACCTATTCGTAAAAAAATCAATCAAACCAAAAACAAAATTAATCAACCAGTGTGAATTATAGTTACATTAACTCATAACTTTTCAAATATATTAAATACAATAATAATTAATTTAAAGTGTCACATATACAGTTGCATAGGTATACTATTTTGGAGTAACTGTCAGTTCGTTTCATACGCAATAAATGATGTATGAATGTCTGTCATGTTTTACCCACCCATTTCAATATTTACAGTGATGTTTTATTCTTAATTGGTCGTCGCTCCATTTTGACATTCAAATCGATATCAGCCTTTTCACTCACACACCCAAGATTAAACACTACTGGCCTCTCAAACAAAGTTATTAACCACAGTGCAAATTAGAATGCGGTTCTGCAATTGTAATTCTCTTTTCACCAGTTAAGACCCTAAAATATGAATATAAAGTAACAATAAATAACATGTAGTTAAAATAACTGTTAACACACACAAAAATTCTAAAGCAGCGGAATACTGCTTCTCAATTCAACAAAAAATATCCTACACTATTAATTACAGTTTGTAGAAAGTTAGAACGCGAGGTTGTTAACATTTAACGAAAAATTGAATGCTTCTTCGAAATAATGGACAATGTAAAAAAGTTGTCATTGTCTTTTGTCACGTACGCACGTTTTCGCAAACATTTAGCAAGATTGTATTGAACGGGGTTGTTAAAAAACTTGTGATTTTTGCTTTTCGATATTTCAGTAATTAAAACACAAACTACGGTAGTTTCTCTACTATTCCCAAATTGATATACTTCACACGAAAATTATGCTAGCACAAATGCGCACACAAAATAACTATCCCTACATTTCTTGCCAATATGATCTGATAAATAATCACAATTAAAATATGACCTTGTACTTTAAATAACAAATGTATAAAATGGCTATATAAAATACTAGTTAAGTAACCCAAGTTGCGGCTTTTATTTTTGCTCTTCTTGATCGTGTCGAAACAAAAATAATGATCATTAGTTTTAATTGACAATAAAGTCGTCACGTGTTTGCTTGAGTCCTTGCTTGATTTTAATTATAAGAAAAAGTAGTACACGGCGGAAATTAGAGGTGAAAAGAAAGTGGACACACAAAAAATTGTAGGCTATGATGGAACCCAGAGAAAATTGCTATATAGAATTTTACTGACCATTATATTTGCTTATTCCGAAACTCATTAGAAGCAAGTAACGGTGTCTCTATTATATTCTCGTGTTAACATTGAAACTACCTAACTGGCAGTATATATATAGTTATACACAACACTATACTTAATTACTGGAGTAAATGTTGCGGCGGGTGTTGTTGTTGTGAATCACACAACTTGTGATAAAACTAATATGCCCTAATTTGTCACACAACACCTCAGAGAAACACGTTATTAACGCATTATAGCAAAGTGTGAGCTACACGCCAAATTCTGCTACTATATAACGGTAATTATTGTAATGATGACGATGAATGATCATAAATATAAATACAAACAATGTAGAGGGCTACGCACTACGCACATAAAATAGATGAATCTGCTTCACCAGCTCTTCAATTCCCCGTCCGACTTCTCTCTTCGCTCGCCTCTTATTTACTCAAGTACTCCAAGGAAAGCAGTTTTTTATGAGCTCGTGTTTCTAGTCTGTACGCCTTCCGGCTGTGTCCTAATCTTTTAAAATATTTACTTTTAACCTTAAAAACAAAATATTATTTACACCTTTTTTGTTTAATAGTTTATGTAGCTAACTACGCAGCCTTAGCATAAAAGGGTGATATATTCGCATCACCATTTTTGTTGTTATAATTCATTGTACCACAACATTTACATTAATTCATCTTTTAAATTTTAACGTCTCATCATTTATATTCCCATTATCGAGCTATATATATATAACAAAGTTAGTTCATTTTTTGAATCATTATTACCGTTATCGTGTTGTTGGAATTTACAACATGTCATATTTCCTCTCAAGTTTGTCATTTGCGCGACAAGTCAGCCAACATTAAACATTTAAATTAAAACAGTTTGCTTTTAAATAGTAAACCATGCATCTTCCTTTGCAGTTTTTCTTTAACTTATATGATCATTAAACACGCTCAAGTTTTCATAACAAGTAAAAAAAGTAAAAATGTTGTTGTTATTGTTGTTGTTGTGTGTGTGTGTGTGAGCAATGTTAGTTATATCAATACCGTGTCTATTATGCATTTGATCTGCTGTTGTTGTGGTTGCAAGTTGCAAAGCAGAAAGTTGGTTCACTCACAGCCTGTTTGCTTTCACCGTCATAGCCCAGCATGTAGTAGAAACGTAGAGTGAACGAACAACTGGCCAAAAACTAGATACGAATACATTGTGAGTGCAAAGACATGATATGATTCTCTATGCCATACGTACTACAGCCTAGCCGTACTGAATAACCTGAAGTTAGATTCGTGCAAGCTATCAGAAAGCTATCGACACCAACCAAAACTGCTACTAAAGCATACTATACGGCGGAATAGATACCATATGGCACGCCACGAAATGAAAGAACAATGAACAGAGTGGCTTTCTTTATGTGTGTGCGTGGCGTACTGTTCGGTGTAGTAAAATATACTACACCATCGGCCCATTCATACGTATACCTATGCAAAGTGCCGTAAAACGCAATATGTAGGCATGCAAAGCGAAGCTCAAGCTTTTGCAAACAAGGAAAAGAAAAGGTTGAGTTGACGGAGAGCATTTACAATGGTAGTGGACAGCGTTGTCCGTCTGTCTGCCAGTTTCGGAAATCGAGGCTGCTATCATGCCATGCAATTCGGTGCTATGATTTTTTGAAGCGAAATTACAGCTTTGCACAGTTATACGACTGGCTGGGCATTTTGTATGGCTACAAAAGCGGCTAACCTACAATTATTGAGAACCTTAAGTTCAGCCTAGTTTACGGACCTGTATACGGTCAAAATTAACTGCAGATGCCAGTTAGGAAAACTTGATATATGTGTGAGCTTGATAAATTGTGAGCATGTACTATATATAATGAGCTTTCTCTAACGATCGTTCCTTCCTTTGTCTGTGCTACTTTCATATTCCAAGAAATCAGTCATCATGTATTTTCGCTACGTTTATATATCAAGATTAACATAGAAAAGAACCGTAATTCTGACTCTGCTTACTTAGGCGTAGGTAGTAGTCACACGCAAAAAGCATACTATCAACTTTAATGCTTTTAATATCGGTGTATATTTGTACTAGAAGTAGAAGGCCCGTTGAAATCAACGGGCTCTAGCAACTTGGAAAACTGGTTGAAAACTTGGAACCACATTTTAAAATGAATTTCCCCTTGGGGCACGACTTTCCCCTCTGGGGCACGACTTTCCCCTCTGGGGCACGGCTTTCCCCTTTGGGGCACGACTTCCCCCCTGGGGCACGACTTTTCCCCTTGCGTCCCGACTTTTCCCCTTGCGTGCCGACTTTCCCCCCTGGGGCACGACTTTCCCCCTTGGGTCCCGACTTTCCCCCCTGGGGCACGACTTTCATCTGTCCACAACGATATATATGCAATTATGAAGTTAGTGTGAAAAAAATATGCATACCTAACTTTTTTATTCCCTTCCATGCTATTCTATGCACTTTAGGCAAATTATGACGAAATCACCTCAACTTTAAGGAAAAAATAACGGTGAAGGATATTTTTGTCAAATGTCAACATACGTTTAAGGCCATCTGTGACACCTATTTTACAATAAAAACGAACAATTTTTCAAAAGAAATTGGTCGCTTAGACGAAAAAGGGACCGGAAGCTGACGAACGTGTGGACTACGCAACTCCTTGGAATTTTATATATAGTGATGATGATGAGGCTTCATTCCCCGTACATTGTTGGCAAAAATTACTGATTTTTAACTTAACAGTCCGTTCCTGGCCCAACTGACTAATTTTTAAATGAACAGCCCCGTATATAACCAATTTTAATTACTTGGTTCATTTCTGACTCAAATAACTAATTTTTCATATTAAAATTCAAAATTGCTTGCTTTGAATCCTTTGTTACAAAATTTTAAATGTTTTGCATAATTTGTAATTCTGGAGAAATTAAAGTCTTTGATATATTCACAAAGTCCATTCGTTTCAATCGTAATTACGTAACGGTATATTAATATGGCATGGTACGCGAAGCAGACTGGGTGGTCAAACGTCATAGTATGGAAGGGTATGCCCAATAACATGGAGAGGTATGGAGACTTCTTCAGCGAAAAATCTGTCAACTTCAAACACTTTTTAAAATATGAAGGACATTGTCAATTTGAATGCGAAAACCGTTTGGGCAATCTACAACCTTTATACTTGCTTGCAGAAAAAATTAGAAGTCTTGATAAGGTTTATTGTGAGAGTGAGAGGGAGTTTCCGGATAGGTGTAGAATGCCATGCTAAGTATAGACACCCAGCTAATTTGCATATTATCAAAATATATAGATAGATATCGTACAGAATGAGTGTATCATGTATCACTAATAATAATCGCTACATAGTGGATGGGAAATATATCTTGTATCATCATAGCTTGTTATAGATATCTTTAAAACATACTATATGAGAGTATGATCAACTATCCACAAATCCGCACTCTGCATATTCTACACTGAATTTCATTTTTCCCATAGGTACTTAATTCTCATTTCTCATCATGTTACGTTTAATCTCTGCTCATCAACTCATCATCGAAAAACACAGAGGTGCCAAATGTATAACTAAAATGTGCTCTCTCTCTGGCTAGCTGATATATATGGCCGGCCATATCATCATGGCAATGTTTTTTTCAAGTTGCTAAGAAACGTGTAAATAGCATTCCCAATGATAATGCTCATGCTCATATATATTGCTAACATTTGCATCTGTGTTAATAAAAATGACGGAAACCCAACACCAACGAGGCACGATCTACAAGCGACTCCATTTCTATTTAGCATCATCGTTTGCCTGACTCCTGGCTACTCCTTAACTGCACATTTTTTTTCGAGTTTCACTTATTACAACATTTTATTTAATTGGTTGACTAGCTTGCATTAATCAGAGCAATTTTGTAAGCGTAATCAAAAGATTTTCAAATTGACATTCACATATATATATTGTTATTTTTTTATTATTATGGTATATATCGTTAAAATGCACACACAACAGTTCATGTTATAAAAAAGCTGTAAGTAGCTAAAAAATAATTGCAATTAATTAGTCACATGAGACAGCAACAAAGCATCTTAAATATTTCCACTGCGAAAAAATTAAGCCCATAGTTTTTTAATGTATAAAAGAGAGATCATTTATGTAAATGTAGAATGATAGAGTTTAAAAGAAACTCATCCGTTCCACTAAATTTTATCATTCCTTTCTATAATATCGGAATAATAGGAGTAGTGGGCGGAAATTGTTATAGAACTCTAACCGCGTCCAAAAGAACAGAAAAAAACAGGCATCACACGACGAGTCATAATTTAAAATGTCTATACAACATTTAACATAATTATCCATTTCATCGGGATGACCGATAGTCGGCATTAGCATCAATTTAGGCGGTTATAAAAACGGCAAAACAGGTTGATGTTTCATACTCTGAAATCCTGGAAAATATGATTTCTTTGTGAGCTGTTCATCAAGATTGACGGAGATTTAGACACATTCGTTAACAAAAATGTTCTCCAGAGATTGCCCAATGATTTGGGCATGAGTCATCATTTCCGGTCCATTAGGTTTCATTTAAATAATTTAATTAGTGTCGCAGTTGTAGGTACATTGTAGTAGTTTATAATCATCATCGCTCAAGCAGGATAGTAAATGTATGTATCTTTTCAGTTTTTCTAGAGTAAATGCATGAAGAGTTAAAATGTGCCTACTTTAAATGATGCATGGGCATAATAGTGACAATGTTTTTTAAGCTTGTAAGACGCCATAATTATGAGGCAGGTACATTAATTTAAGGGACAACAGGGAAGATATATATAGTCAAAGCAAGAGGCAAATTAAATATAAATGATAACAGGAAAGAATTGACAGTGATTCTTCATTCATTCATTGATTTACGTGTTCCATCAAAAAACCTCAAACGTCAAGGCCAGGCTGACGCACATTTTTATATAGTATAATTATGTTTAAGCAGTTTAGTGGACCCTATTATGAGACATGATTGAAGACAATCATTATTATTAAGACTGACTATTAAGATTACTTTACTGACTGTAGACTAGTAGACTGTGAGTGTCTTGATCAGTTCCAAGAACCTACAGAAGAGTACTAACTTGAGAGGAGAATGTTGAATGTTTGTTGTAATGAACGGTAATCAGGATAATCAATCGTCCTTTCAAATAATTTAAAAAATGAACTAATTATGCTTACTTTTTGTTAAATCAAAGCTCGTTTTTAGAGAGACATTATGAAATTGTAGACCCAAAAAAACTAAAAAAGATTTCTGTTTCAGGTGACAATTTTTCAACTTCAACTAGGTGATCATTTCATTCAGTTAAAAATACAGTCAATTAAGTGGATATATAAATATGATTGATGAAAATGACTTTCTCTGACAGATAGAACACACAACAAAAAAGTAGATATACATACATATAATATGTACAACAGAAACTATCTAAAAGTAGAAGATATTGACAAACATATAATATAGTTTTTTATACACACACAGCATTCAAAATTTTTAAATAATCTTTGATGACTTAATACTAGACCATCAATATTCACTTACAATTCTTTTAAAACCTTGTGCGAATTGTTACTGTTGTTGTTGATTGATAACCTCTCTTTTTCACACTTTACTTAAATCCACGCACGTCTTTGACTTTTAACTCTTGTAATTGTAGATAAACTTGTTAAGTTGTTTTAAGTTTAATCCCACATTCGTAGTAAAACACACATTTCATTAAAACTATTAATAACGTCCGGTGGTTCAACTCCCGTCGTCGTTGGAAACATTTAAAAAAAATCTTTTTCACTGCCACTAGTTCACCCTTCTCATTAGTTGATAGGACAAATGCTTAATTACCGTTGATTACGTTTGCGCGGTGGCGGGAATTAGCACAAGCGACGAGACGACGACGACAACCATTCACTATTCCAGTTTTAACTGTACATATAAATTTACAAGTAAACTATTAAAAAACTACTAAAAAACCATTTTTTTCCGGTGAGTGGTAATGATTATAATAATAACTCATTAGAAATAATTAACTTCCTTCTATTTTGTGGTGACAAGACAACAACGACAGCATTGACTGATTCTTTCTTTCTTTCTCCAAACTTGCTAAAAAAATATGCTCAGTTTGCAGTTTTTTTTTGTCAGCACTTTTCTTTCTTTCTTTTGCAAAAAAAGCACACTCGCGAATCTCACAGTGACTGACTGACTGTGTGTGTGAGTGAGTTAAAAGTCGCCTGATGCTCTGCTGCTCCTGATCCTGTTGTTGTTCTCGCTGGAAAGAAAAAGGAACAAGAAAGGAGAAGAGGAGCAAGTTGCAAAAAAAATGCTTCCTCAAACAAGTAAAGTAAGTGGAGTTAAGAGAGGGCTCCTTTTTCTGCTAAAATGCTGCTGCTTCTGCAGATGACATGACGACGATGCGATGATGATGACGATGTTTTAAAAAATGCAAAAAGTACGCTCTCGTGTGCTGCTTCTCTGCTCACACTTGCTCTCCGACTCACACTCCCGAGCCTGTGCGACTTTCTGCAATTTGCTTTTGCTGCTCCTTGCATTGACGAGATGATGATGATGTTATGATGCTGCTTTATGAAGTGAAGCTGGGGTGGTTCTTCGACCTGTGCATGTTGATTTAGCTCTCAAACACAGAGCTGAGCAAACAAACACGACAGACAAGGCAAGAGAAGCCCACCACACGGATCACTTCTTACTCGACTCGTGCATGTTACTCCCGCACGCAGGTTTGGGCTGGTGAGCAGGGTAGAAAAAATTAACCCTACAGGGTGCAAAATAAGGGTAGAGGGAGAAAAATGAGTGGGAGAAGGGACTACACGAGCATTTGCTGGAGATTTTCCTGGAAAATGTGTGATAATGTAGCAGAGAACTTTATAATTTGCTCAGAAAGATCATAATTGGAGAAATGGGATCAAGATATTGACGATTTCAAATACTTTATACCTAGATTTTATTTTCAGCAAAGGGTGCTGACGAGTAAAGCATCAAAACGTGCTGCGGTGTAAATCAACAAAGCTGCTTGATTGATGAAACCCTTTGGTTGTCTAGTTCTCTAGTAGCAAATTATGCATATTTGTTAAATCTACCGCGCTCTGATGATTTCTGGCTTGTGCTTTGTGAGCCGGCTCCCCTTGTACGCTGAACGAAGAAGCTATGCATTTTTACTTTGTTCGATTTTGTAAACTCCGAAAATTGGAAAAAAGCTCCATGGAGGCCGAAAGGAAATCATACAAATCAGCTATGAAATGTTACCGTTTTGCAAGTTTTTAATATTTCGGATTTTGATACTGGGACCCGGAACTGGAGAACCAATGCGTCCAGTAATGCCAACATATATAAAATGCATGCATATCCTTGAATTTCAGCAGCGTTTTGTGCAAAATGATTGGATCAATAAATGTGTTCAGTGTGAACCATTTTGGCTAAATGAAAGTCAATAAAAATACAAAGATTTTTTTTCCAAAGTATATTGCATTTTATTTTAATACTAGAGTCATAATACTTTGTTTAAAAAATAATAAATTAAAAATTCCGATATCTCTGTAAAAATTAAGTCGATTCCATCATCATTACAGCTTTACATTAATTAAACATACATACTTTTTATCCTCATACGACTTACATATCGTAGTAGTTCATTATCATTACCTTCGTATATTTAATATACATACATTCATAATGTTTAATTTAATTTTTTTGGGGGATTTTTTCATCCTGTTGTTCATTATTTTGTTCGTTCTGGTAAACTATAGTTGCAAAAACTTTTTTTTTTCATATACGCTGCTGGCATGCCGTACACACAGGGTATTCCTAAAAAAAATTTACGCACATTTCAATTACATTTTCACTCTCTCTTCCTTCTCATTTGTTACATTTTCTCGGCGAAGCAAGGAACATACGCGGAAACTAATATGCAATATTTACGAATTACATGATAATATAGTTTTTTTACCGTACACATATTTAAAAAAGTAGTAGTATGTATTATTACATTACATTTTATATATATGCCGAAAAATAGCGTTTACAACAACTCTCAACCGATAAGTATGTAACAATAACAAAATCATCTCGCTATATGACAACTAACTAACATGAACCAAAAAAAACTAAGAAAAATAGTTACAATAATGGCGAACGACCGCGCGACAACTTAACTAAATTTGTAAAAATTTGTTGGATTCGACCAAGTAGGCCGTTTATATGTACAAAAAAATTCATTTCACTTAACAGGTAATTTGTAGTAAGCAAACGTGAAAATGATATATACCTAACATAGGATGACGTAGTAGGTAGACACATTAACTAACTTATATTTACAACATTATAAAAAAGACGGTAATCAAGTTGGTGTAACAATAATGAATAATAATAGTAATAATGATAATAATAATAGTAATAACACATTTTTCTGAGAATCATCATAATATATTAAAAAATAGTTTATACAGAACGAAGAGCTCAATAATATATTATGACATCTCACAGACTTCGGACATTAAATACAATAATATTAAAAATATGTACGTAAAGACTTTCGAGGATTTTTAGCGGCCATCAAGGAAAAAAAATGCTTTGTTT
Organism: Sinella curviseta; assembly: GCA_004115045.4. Classification (NCBI taxonomy): domain Eukaryota; kingdom Metazoa; phylum Arthropoda; class Collembola; order Entomobryomorpha; family Entomobryidae; genus Sinella; species Sinella curviseta. The sequence goes on from CM065489.1 coordinate 30,758,377, forward strand.
TTTTTAAGATTTACAACAGAATCGTAGTCGTTTCTCTATCATTTTGTTTGTTTGATAGAATCCTTTTTGTTTAAATTTTCTTTTTGCTGCCGACTAAATTCCTCCACAGTCATAGTGAACACAGACTGACTGCCGTTTTCAAAAATATTTACACTTACGATACAACTGGTATTTTACATTAAATATATGCAAGAATACATGACCATTTTAATAATATAACTATAGTTGCACATCATAAAAAATCAGCCGAGGAGAGCTAAACTAACATTTTTTGCTTTTTTTGTCCTCTATACACATGAATAAATACATATTAGCAGCAGTAGGATCTTCATCCAACTTATTTCGCTAGTTTTATATAATAAATAGATTTTCCATACATCATCATCATCATTAGCAATTATTATTATCATCATGTTATTCCCATCTATTTTAAAACTCGTTTTCTTTTCCTTCTTCTGACCATACACACAAATACGCGTTTCTTTCTTTTTTTGGTAGAAAAAATTACTCCCTACTTTATACAACTTTTTCACAGACTGAGAGAATATGTTTACAGCAAATGGAAAGATTACGGATACGGAACGATAAAAACTGCGTTCAACAAGAAAGTAGTAGAGCAGTAATAATAGTATACACTATATATATCTTTAAAAATTACCAGATGCGTTTACACGAAGATTTCATCTCCTTAACAGTAAAGAAATAATTATTATTTTTTTATCGTTGTCACCTTTCTCCTAAATGCAAGTAGAAAAATCATGTAGGTTCTTGCTGCAACTGCTCACGGTATACACACAGAAAAAAAGTTAATATATTGTAAGCTTTCATTTTTTTGTTTATCAACCTCAGCAATTAAAGTTAGCTAGTCTACCTTTGAGTTTGCAAGCTTGGATATTATCTGGTTACTTTTTTAAGTTGGCCTGCTATGAAATACGGTCTACCAACAAAGTACGCACACACATACCGGCTTGTAGCAAATCGATACAAACATTTCCAAGTTTTTTTATGATAAACATGTTTTCCTCTGTACTTTCTTCCTCTCAGCATCATAATGATCAGTACTTTTTTTAAACCGAAAATATCTTGTTAAAAAGCTAGTTAGTGTTAATTAATTCCTGCTTACTATACATATGCTATCGACATAACGGAAAGTTCTTCTTGACTGACTGAAGTATGTTTTATACAGCGCTACTACAAACTACACGCTAGTTATATTAAAGATAACGAAAATCGGTCTGTACAAAATATTATTAACAAAAAATGTTCATCTCCGTTGATCTACAAGTAGTGGTAAGGATGGCAATGATGAATAAATTATCGCTCGCTTCTGCTTCACAATAAATAAAATCAGCTTTTAAAAATATACATTTTTATGTCGGCCTGACATAGTAGAAGAATTGAAACTGGAGTAAATGTAGCAGTAAGTGGAGAATACAAGTTATGTGTTTTGTAAAACGATCATTCAGTCACATTGATTCATTTTAAATGCTAGAAATTAAGTCAAGAGATTTTCTTTTGTTTAAAAAAGTACCGTATGTTTGTAGAAGATATTTAGTAATGATAATAAATACAAGTATACATATACATAGAGACCTAGCTTGTAAAATTCAATTATCGGCAGCGTAACTTTTTTAGAGAAATATCAAAAAGAGAATTAAACTGTTATTTCTTTGTTGAGTGAGACGATGCGATTATGTTAGAATATATATGTATATATGCAATTATCGTAGTAACAATCAGTTTATAATATAGTGTTTGTTTATAATGTTTATACAAGTAGTAGAAAAAAACTGATTACCTACATTCCAGTTAAAAGTTCTTTTAGAGCATATTTTATAGACCTGTTAGTTTTCTAGCTTTTTTCGTAAATTGTAAATATAAAAAGACGAACTAAGATTGATGCAGATTTCTTTTTTTTTACATGAGAGCTCGCCTCTCTGCTGCTGTGCGCTCACGCAGAACAAAGCGCGTTCCGCTTCCTATTATTTTGTATTTCGATGACATCAACTGTAATTAATATTATTATTATTATATCACATTATCTCTACCATATCGATTTATGTATAAAAAACAGACCCATTACGTCACGTTAATAATATAGTATTATTTTTTACATCCCTATCTATAACTGTTATTATTACACGATACAGACTTCCTGATAAAAAAAGCACTCGCCCCAATTTTTTTAAAGACAATTAAATATTACAAAGCTGATATCTTTCACCGAGTTTGTTTCCGAAGCTATATCCCTACTAACTATTGCAGATTTACTTACTTAACGCGCCTCCCCCACTCGGTTTCTTTATCTCTCTTCTACGCATGCACATATCGGTAGGAATGAATTGAATGTCCAAACCTCTCGTCGTCGTATTCATTATAGTCCATGTTGAGTTTGGTTTTTTAAAGTACGTTTAAGTTCTTCGCCTAGCATTAATTATCGTATAAATAGATTTGATTCATCCTGACAAGGTCACTACTACTATGACAATGTCAGTGAATGCTATTTTTTCTACTAGTAATTAATTCATAATTTAAGGAAATATGGTAACGATAAAAACTTTTTCTTTGTAGGTATTTAAAAATAAAATAAAAATGTGATGTATTTATGTAATAAGAGCATGCAGAGCGTAGTAGTATTTTAAAAATTAAATCATTACAGCTGGTGTGATATATTTGTACCGACACCAACGTCTAAAAAAATCGCTGATTAGTCACTTCATCATCGTGTCATCATCATATATAATAATTTTTTTTTCTTTCGTAAATATTTCAACGCACTTTCACTTTTGACTGACTACATCTCTATAAAAAATCACATCTACTACGTTTTACTAGCTTCCACTTTGAGTAATTTCACTGATGAAAGAAATTTGTCGTTCGTTATATATTACCTTAATTTAAAAAAATTGACTACATGTTTCTTTGATATATAAGTAGCTAGTTTTTTATACGGGGAAGTTACTGTTAATTTTCATATATATTATTACACGAATACAGTCTACACAGTGGCTGCTCTATTGTTTTATATATCCGTAACACATTTTTCATTTTACGTATTGTAATGTTAAGTACACGACGACGACGGCGACGACGATGCAAACTTAGATGATACGTAATTGCACTAACGTTGATTAGATCTACGATGACGACGCGGACTACGTGACAGTTACAACGATATTATCCAATGATGACCATCAAAGCGGTTACCATTCTGTATTTAAGACAATGATGATGAAGACGACTTATCCTACATAATAATGTGTTTTACTGTATAAACTACGAACATGCTGTTGATGTTTCATCTTTTTTGTAACTACTACCGGTTAGAAAATACACTTTAGAGAGTGATGACTGTATGTTATCTGTGGGGGTGGGATCATACAAGGGAGTCATGCTTTTTTGTCTGCTACCTTACTGGGAAAATCTGTCTCCTTCACAATTAGTCAAGTCAAATGGATTCAGAGACAGATTACATGATAGAATTTTTTGTAAGTAGTTCAAGAAGTTATTTTTATAATATTAGTAGACAAGGAAGGAAACCTTCAACAACGGTCAGACTGGAGAGACAGGAATAAATATTACTCCCTTTAAGGTTGTTGTCCGTATTTTTCGTCCAACGAAAAGATAGTTTTTTTTACATAGTTGCCTGTATCACTGAAATTTTCGAACAGTAATTAGTACTTTGCGATTTGAGATAAGGGAATAGTACTAGCAAATAGCCTTTCTTGTAATAGAAAATATTTATCGTGAGCAAAATGTATTATACATATATTTTTTACGATGCTTCTTTGTGTGTTTGTATTTATACTATATATAACTGAATGATTGATGTGATGCTGATGATGAAGGGATTTGCGAATAGTGGGCCTTCTTTCAATATCAATGACCTTCGGAGACCATGATGTTGTGAACTTGCTCTAATTTGTAGGCCAGTCGTTGCTTCTGAGAGAACTCATCCTCTTCCAGGGTCATCATCAGCTGGTCGTTGTATTTAGAGGCGTAGTTGTACAGTTCGAGAAGAGCACACTCCGTGTTGAACTCGCTGGCGTGCAGCTATAAAATTGACAGAATAATAACAATAAATCATTAGATGAACGTCATAAATTGACAAAGCGATTATTTTGCAGAAACTTTGTCCGCGTGCTTACTCTGGATTCCTCCGCCAACATAGCATTCATATCTTGGTCTGATATACATGGCATGGCTTTTATGTCGGCGTAGTAACGTTCCACCCATTCTTTATAACTAGGAATGTCTTTGGCATATAAAAGTTTGCTGCTCGGGGAGTCCTTGCCTATAAAATTAAACAATTCTTGGCTTGCAATTTGAAACTTTCAAGAACATTACTAGAATATTATTGACATTTCATCACTCCAATCCCGTGGCAGAAGAATTATTACTTACCAAGCCGATGTTCTGACGTGGAGCAGGCGTCCATGAACGTTTGTGCTACAACGGAGAGACAAGCATCCACGATATTCGACTTGTGGATGTCGAAGACAAAGTTGGGATTTTTAATAAGGTTCACCCAAAACCTCAGTGGCAAGCTGTAAAGATAGGAAGAAAGGTACCGTTAGACACTGCTGATACAATATAGCACAGCTTTATTTGCAGAAAATTTTGTCCAACTCCGTACCTGTTGCTCTTCCACGTGTGTACGACCTCAGGGTCGGTGATGCCATGCTGGAGTGCCTGATCATCCAGGAAATCAAACATGTACTTGATGGCTAATGGTAACGCACTACCTCGATGTGCAGTGCTGAAAATTGTTTCGAACAAGTCATCCACAAACTTTTGCAAAGTGAGCTGAAAAAGGAAATACATTTCATAAAGTAAATATCCCAAAAATTATCCTTGTTCATTAAAAATAGTTTCAGGAATATCAAGTTACCTTAGTGGCTAATAACCTAGTGAGATAAATTTCAGACACCATTTTGTTGCCTCTCTCGCCCTCCTTTTGGTTGTCTGAATCATGGTGTTTAACCAGATGCCACACCTAAAAGATGAAATAATGTCATTTAGTACCGACAGCGGAATGAAAGTTTGATAATGATTAAATTGATATTATGTCAAAAGATCATACCTTCATTCCCCCTTCCCTATCGTGATTTAGTGGAGACGTAGCTCGGCTCAGGGGAGGACTGGCCGAGTTATACTTACTGAGATTAAGTGTTTCATACTTATGATGTGACTTCTCAGATCGTTCAGAGAGAATTGATAAATTGTACATGGATGATTGCTTAGGTACTAGCGTCAGACATGCTGCATCTGTATATGATAATAAAATACAATATTAGAAATCGGTAGCATGACATTACTTGACATAATGGATTTTCTAATAAAAATAGAGACGTGGCTCTTACCTGGGACTCGATAATGACTTAGCGTGTTGAGTTTCTTCCACTCTCCTTCAGTCTTTGTGGTGCTGTCCTCATCGTACAGGATGAGTCTCCCCTTGTTTCCCGTTCTCCACTCAAGGTCCAAGTCCTCTTTACGAGGTCGCTGACTGTATGGAGTCGCTCTGTAGATCGTATCCAGTGCTTTCTCCTTCACTTGTGTGATCGTGTCACAATCCAACGCCTTCACTGGAACGTCTGTGTTTTCTTGATTCAAGTCCAGGCCCGTCATGTATGTTGTTTGATGAGACATGGAAACGAAAACAGTCTGAAAGCACGAAAGGTGGAAAAGTTAGTTGGCTCCTATTTCTATACAGAGTTGTTGCTATTATGTGACGATATGCATAAAAAGTATTAACTTACCAATGGTCTATATCCAATCGACTGTCTAATTAACTTCTCTTCACTAAGTGAGTACCGTGCTTCTGCAGTTATGGCGTCCACAGGACCCTTGTCAACTTGTTGCTTGATGGCTCTGTACAACATGTACAATGGTTCGCCTGCACATTCTTTGAGGAATTTGTACAGGAGAAAAGTGAACCAGGCAGAGAGCATTTTCTCTGCAACGCTCTCGGTTCTTCTTAGCAACAATTTTGGGTGATTCTTGCTTTCCATCGACTTCTCTATCAGCTCTGCCAACAACGTTTTCAAAATATCTGTGCAGTACTCCATCTTGGCTTGAAGGGATACCATAATAAGCGACGCGACATTAACCCTGTCCCTCATGGAAAAGTAGCGGTTATTCTCTAACGTTCTAATGAACAGGAGGAGGAAGGTTTTGTTAAGGATCAAGAGTCCAAAATGCCTAAGTCCCTTCGCCCGGAAGTGTAGGTCAGGCCGTTCAATTTGTAAGATAGCGTGCTCTTCTCCATTTGGGAAGAGAATCTTCATGCAATAGCCGCGGTATTCTAAGAATGGTATTCCACAGGACGTTACATCCCCAGTCAAGTCTGTCATTTCAGTCTGAAGCTCAGCAAATGCTTCTTTGCACTCGGCGGCGACCCGTAGCTCTAGCACGTCCATTTGCTCTTGCATGCTCTTCAGGACACGGTTGCTCTCAGTAGATTTGCGCCGGTATGCAATCAGAATGATGATGAATATTATGAAGACGAGAATACCACCCGCACTCATCAAGTACATGATTTTCTGCGGCAGCTCACCAGCTGTAATGTGATCGTAACGGAGACGGCCAATAACATAAGTCAGGTTCTTGCCAACTTTCACCTGTAGATGGAAATGTAATAGTAATGTTAGGCAGATAATTATAAATTATATGTATGGAAATACATGCGTGTGTTTATGCTAAAATGACTTACTCTGACTGTGGGTGACCTGGATGAGTCAAGTCTTCCGTTATCATCTATATCAGGGGGCTGACTTGGTGGTGGTTTGCAAGTCAACTGATTCTTTGATAACGATGTCACATTGCAAACGCTGCTTCCAATGAGGACCACAAGATCAGCTTCATCCGTAGCTGAGTTTAGATTACGACCCTGAGAAAAATTGTAAAAAAAATATTATATATTATCACAATAAGTTCGCTAACAATCACAATTTAGATTAAATAACACTGTTAAAGTAACACATGCACTTACATTGATTGTAAGATAGTCACTTTTGTACTTTTTGACCTCGTCCTCAAAACGATCATACTGAGGATTGGGGAAGAGAAGGAAAGGATGGTCGTCGTCGGTGTTATTGAACGCAGTGTAATTCACGGTGTCTAGAAGAAAGCCGTACTGCAAACGCATATTTGCATCTCTTCCGTCAGCTTCATAAAAGTTTGGCTCCTCGTTGAAAGTTGGCGTTAGACAGAACATGGTATCATTGCTGGAGATATTGCAAGGGCTGATGTACTTGCTTCCATTGAACAGCACATACATGTAGGGTTCTTGAATCACGTCAAAGTTTCTGCCTTCAATGGTGACGTTTATTCCTCCAGCTGGAATACCACGAATGGGTTTATCTTTCTCAAAGGTGATGGCAGGGTTGTCCACATACGAAAAACCAGGCTCATAAATCCGTTCCCGTTGGTCAAATTTTACGATTACTGGCCATCTTCCTTTATGTTTAAAGCTGCCGGTGCGACATTCCAGTCTGTTGTTTTCCTTCAGGATAATCTGACATGGAATATTTTGTACAAACGCTTGAACATCACTGCCGGCATTCAGGTGTTCGCCATAAATAGTAAGGCGGGTTCCTCCGTTCATGGGGCCCATGGTTGGGCTAATGCTCTTAATCTTTGGATCAACAAATCGATACTTTTTAGTGGATTCTGCACGGAAGTCAGCAACTTTGACTATGATTGGTCCCGCCTTCGGTTCATTATTGCCAGGTCCATCCAAACGACATACAATCTTCCGTGTTTTCATATAGAGGTGGCGATACGGTTCGCAGGATACACCCGCTACAGTTACTCCGGAGTATATGTCCTGTTGCAGGAAAAATACACTCGTGAGTACATGCACAAAACCAAGCTTGTACATATATTTTTCTTGGTTAATTATGGCTTACGTCAAAAGTTTTCCCCAAGTTGATCCCTTCAATTGTGACATTAGTTCCTCCTTCCCAAGGGCCACTCGTGGGATAGAATGAGCGAATTTCAGGATTTGGACATGTTTGGTTTCGGCTAAGCCAAACCCCCATTCCATTGTCACACTGTTCGCGAACCTGACATCGGTTGGAGCTTTGGCACCAGCCGCATCCGTACTTTTCATCCATTGCCAGACACATGCCACAATTGTCAGCCATGGCTGGACAGCGGTACACGAGTACTATGAAAAAGTAAGCACGTTATGAATATTAGATGTACATCCGGCACAGCATCATATTATATTAATGGCAGGACTATTTTTAGATGACTTACTGTGAATGTTATCGGGGTTATCGAGAGATTTAGACTCTCCACCTCCCCAAACTACTGCGAATGGCACCGTGATATTTGGAGCAGGAGAATTGTAATTAAAAGGGATTGAGTCACAGTAAATTGTACTCTCTACCAGTTGAGCGTTGGAAGGGGTCACGCGCCCTTCAATGTTGAATTGACAGGAGAATCTAGTCTGAACTATGATTTGTTGCTGTAAAATGTAAATGAAAAGGGAAGTTTTAAAACATTGTATCATTTTACCCATGTCAAATGTTGTGCATACGTATCTCTAGTGGGCAACTTACCGCAATATTGTCCACCTTAACTTGGATTCTTTTCTGCGTGCCGTAAGGAACAAGAAGCTCTGGCGAGCCATTGGTAACGTTAATGCGGGGACAAAAGTTTGGACCACTGCGGATACTAGGACCCACCCTCTGTAAAATAAAATAGCGATTAATATTCAGGTGCTTGAAAAAAATTATAGAAACTAAAGGTTTACAGCAAGGATAATGTGCTATTCTTACGTTTAATCCCGTGACTAAGATGTCATTCCGGCAATTTTCAGCGGTATCATGTGTGCACCTGTGCTTATCTACACACCAGTCACAAGGGAATGCTGAAGTCACACAGGAAGTGCACGTGGTATACGTGTTGCAGTCAAAAAAGACGAAATCCGTGGCAACAAAATCATTATGTGTGCTGCCGTCCTGAGACATTCGCACTGACAACGTCGCAGTGAAATTATCTACGCAGTAAAGAACGACAAAATATTACTTAACTGCACAGGTGTGGTATAGGTAAGTATACTAGTTCAACAATAAAAAGTAAAACTCTTACGTTGCTGAGGTGGAATTGGAGGTAGATCCGATGTAGGAGGCGTATAGCAAATTACACCATTGTTTGTCAGATTGGCGTGAGTCTTGAGCGTTTTACCACTGGCAAACCGGAATACACACCAGAACTCGCCAGAACGGGTTGGAAGATGGTCAATATTGATTGCCAACTGCAATTAAAAGAATTTTGAATGAATTTTAATAAGATTAGTAGCAGTATTTAAAATTAGTTTCCACTGTGTTGTGCTGCTTACTGTTCGTGCTGTTGAGCTTTGTAACTGATTAGGTGTCACCATTGTGATTCTGGTACATTGGCCACTTTTGTACGAGATCCAGTAAAGGGATAATTCGGACGTTTTACTTCCTTTCGGACAGTTGTTTTTCAATGTGCACCTAAAATATCAACCAGCAAAATTAATACATTGTATCTTAGGATAAACTCAACATTTGATCTATTACGACAAAACAACTTACTTATTTTGGAGTGAGCACCAACCACAGTAAGGGTCACCAGCATCTACACAGTATTTGCACGACTGATACTCGGAACAATTGTGAACGAGCACTTTGGATATCTGCATAAAAAATACGGAGGGAGTTGATTTTAATTAATCAAAGTAATTTATGTAATACATGGGAATAATGTAGCTGGTAATTAAAAAAGTTATAAATTACCTTTCTTTCAGTCATAACATAAAGGTGGGACTTTTGAGGATCAAAAAACATGTCCGGAAGGACCCTGCTGCCAGGATCTATTTCTTGATCATCATATTCTGTTCCAGATTTTCCACTCTCCACAACGACCTTCTTGAGATGTCCATCTTTCGTTCCAAGGAAGACAACTGTGTAGTTACCAGCAGACGTTGCCGCCACTGATGTGAGCTGAGTTGTAAAATTAAGAACAGACACTGCCAATACTGGTTTTTCTCCTCCTAGCGGGGTATTAACGTCCATTCCACAAAAGTCCTCCTCGATAATTTTCAATTTCTATGAAAAAATAACACATCCAATTTCAGTAAAAATAAAGAGTAGAGTATGAATAATGCACTCATTATGTATATTTTTATTTTAAGCTATATTTACCGTCGATACGCAAGGCGCATTCATGGCAATGAATCCAAGTCCCCTATTCCCTTTCCCTTGGAAGCATAGCTCGATATTTTCCACGAATTTGCGACGAATGTCCTTGAGAGAGTAGACACAAAGAGCACTCTCTTTTCCTGCAAGCGGACTACCCGGAGGGTCCGACCGTGAAAACACGGCAAAGAGAACATCATCCTGATGGGTCACGTCCAATTTATTGGCCAGGTCAGGGCCTGGCTTTCCAACAAACGCTGCCTGGACGAGGTCAAACTTGCTGCCCGTTGTCTCACTCACACATTCAATGGGGATTTCAGTGTAAGAATAATAGTTGGAATCATTCTGGCACACACGCACCAACTTTGAGATATATGGCGAGCTTGGTCCAACGTCCTTTTTCTGGGTTGTCATAAAGTAGGAGAATCCTTCTGAGCTGAAGCCGTACACATAATTGATTGGGTACGACTCTCGTTGACTAACGTGGATTTTGGTGCCGGACGACACAGAGGCCTGAACAATCTGGAAATTATCCCGTTGATTTAAGCTTCTGCTGGAAACAGCCGGAACTTCGTGACGGTATGGTGAGTTGCCTGTGTACGTCACTCCTACATAAATGACCGTTGTTGTGGGTGGCGATGGAGGTCCCGGTGCAATAAATGCGACGGTACTGGCTGTCTCATTGTTTGCAACAATCGGCTCTCCAATATACTCAGACTCGGAATTGGAGACATTGTCCAGCCCGAGAATCCAGCAAATCCCTTGGTATAAACTGCCACAAGCGATTAGCTTGGCCCGACTGTAGTCCACTACCAGGGCCTTATTTACGTTGTTGGTGAAAGAGACTCTGGCCTTGGTGGGACACTCGCGGTAGCCAGAACAGTCAGGGGAGTCCTCATGGGGCCCGGTTTTGTTGAACGCGAGGAGTCGCAGATTAGGATCCAACTGGTATATTCTGTTCACTGCCCCGATATACAGGATCCCCGTTTCCTTATGAACCACCAGGTGGTTATTCACTGTGTTGTTATCGCCAGTGGGATCGGCAAAGGTGGCCACTACGTGAGTACTTGGAACACATGGTGCTGATGGCAGAAATGCTATTGCCACTAGGAAGCCCCATAGCCTGGCGATCCCTAGCCACCGACCTGACATTTTTTTGGTTGATGATGACAAAAGCGGATGTCGATCAGCCTATCGGCACCCACCTTTCGAATTCACTAATCAACTCATTGGCAACGTCCTTTAAAAATGTTAAATTGCGATAAAAATCACCAAATTGAGTTGAGTCACACACATCCGTCTCCAAAGAGTATTTCAGTCAGTTTTTATTGCACAGTTAATACAGTTTCACTACTGCAGACACATTTTTTTCATTCACTCAAACGTTCTGTCACTGCTCAGCATTTTTAAGTACATGCATGACGTATAAAACTTGAAACTAGCACGCTAAAGTTCTTTGTCGTCGTTTGCACTTTTTCCCGATAAGCACTCATTAAGCACAAAATGCCAGAGACATCAGAGTGGAACTAGTAGCTCGATGATGATAAGTCAGCAAAGGGGTAAGCTTCTTGTTGGAAGCAGTGGTAAGTAGTTGTACATCATGTAAATTTGTGAAATTTGTCATGTCACGTTGCAATCTTCACCGACCATGGCCACGTTTCCTGAGCATTGATTTGAGGGTTGAGTAAAATTGTTCACCTGCAACACAAAAACGGTTTAGTAGCGTTTCTTTAACTAATTAACATACATTATACAACTAGCACAACTGGAGGAGTCATTTAACCCGGTTATCATATATACTCCCTAAACTAAACGAAGGAGAGTAATTAGTAGGGAGGTGGTGCGGTGGTGTGGTTTCTGTAGGGTGTTTTGCATGGCCTCATAATCTAATTTACTTGTCCAGTATCTAGCGACGCCACGCTTAAATTTGAAACGCATTTTCAACGCCGTTTTCTTTGAAAATTACAGATAAGCACGTATAGTGGAGACTATAAGGCTTATCCAAAAAATAATAATCGATTTGTCACTGTTTTTCGGCTTCACAAGATGATTTCCAAAAGCCAATTGATAGACTGGATGAGTAAACAGGAAAGAAGGAATTGGAAGCTGACAGAACAAAGTCCTAATTCGTTAAACCTCATTTTTAAACCACAACTGGGTAAACAATTAGCAACAAGACATTTTTACCATACAATTATAAATTAGTCAGACACTTGGCTTTCATTAGTCAACAACGATTAGCCACTATTTCCAATCCATTTCCTGCGGCCCGTTGCGGTCGCCGTCTCAATGGACATTGCACCTGTATCGATTGTCGGCCCGGTTAAAAACACACGGTTACAACACCAACATCAGTTATTTAGGTAATCAATATATGATTTTCTAGTCTCAGGATAATTAAATAGTAATAAAGAACACGGTTATTCTTGCGCCCTATGTCACAATATCTATATATCCACCCGTTGATTCATGTAAAATTTACATGGATTTTGAAAGTACTACCTTGCCACCTTCTTCAACCTTGTACTCATAATAGTTATATTTTTACTAACGGTTTTACTTTTTAAAAAACTATACTATTCCCCTTCGCACGTAAAAAACCATAAAATTAGCGATTCCTCCTACCGTATTACAGTCATCAAGGTAATTGCATTGTTGGTGATGATGATCATGATGACTGTTAAGTAAATTCTGGTTCAGATGACACCATGCACAAAGCAACAGCAGCAGCACCCAACAACTCATTCGCCTCATTAAAAAAATCTCTACAAATAAAAATGCATATTACTTGCCACTTTCTCATGCAATCTGTTTGAACAATTGACTTTTAACAATAATAACGCCAGAGTGAAACACTCACAACTACCTCTACATACTTTAGCCGGATTAGTTAGTTAACTTGAGTGAAGAAGTGTAGTAGTACCTTTATACCTATTTTTACTTTACAACCTGAGCTCACCGTATTTAATCACCGTTTTTTTTGACTTGACATAATGATCGTTCGCTCACAAGGATTGAAACCATTCACATAAAATAGCCGTAAATGTTTATGGCAACTTGTCCATCAGAGAGTTCATGAATAAATTATGAAGCTCTTGTGCCGATATGACTAAGAAGAACTGCCCTCTCTCTCTCTACTTGCTTTATTTATTTTTTATTCTGGCTCAATTTGCGGTTGTTAGTTAGGTTGTTGCTTTCGCCGCGACATTTATATATATAATATGTTATGTGATTGCACACAAACAGACAGACTACAAGATAAAACGCGATGCAAAATGCAAGTATTGCTATTTGCTTTTTCTGCGGCGACAAACGTGTTTAAAAAAGGACTCATGATGACTAATAATTTTCCCGACACACATTTTTTGTCGTCAACTCTGCTATTTTTATGCACATTTTTTGTTTTGTTTAGTCTACCTACCTACCTTTCTACTAGATCCATCCTTTTTTTCTAACGATTTGTAACGACAAAGGAGACAACAACGGAAGGAGCTGTTGATGATGATGACTATGACTACCACATAAATTCCTATTCATCATCAAACTATTTTTTTTACTCCTTTCTCATGAACTGTACTACTAAATATTAATAGCTTCTTATTCGGCATACGACCAAAAAAATATTTTTATGGCTCATCTTCGTCGTCTAAAGGACAACGGTTTATGTTGCAGTTGCAGCAAGCACCTTTGCAAAGGTGCGCTAAATGGGACTCTTATAATTAGAAACATAAATGTTTATTGCTTATTGACCATTATTATTATTATTGCAATGTAAATGCCAAATATTTATTGTCTCCTTCATCACCAATTCAGATTTTCGGCATAATTCTAATTCGTTGTGCAGTATCAATGTGCATCGTATATCATTGATGTGAAAGTAAATACATAAAAATATTATTTATTGGATTTTTGTTTCGTCTAAAACCAACCAACACCTAGGTGTAAGCTAGTAGGGATTAATTATAATTAATTGATGTGCATTAATTAATCTTAAATGCGGGTTTACGAGTGGCATTGGTATATATTATCGTCTAATGTTTAATGAGACGCTTAAGGTTAGTTTTGCAATTACATGAAATCTCCTATTATCTAACAGATGCATATTATATCTATCTACACTTCATTTTTTGGCAGTTGGTACCGTCTAAACCGCCGACGGGATACAATCAATAATGATTTTACTTTCAAGTGTCAGCAGAATAATAATGACCAATGAGTCATTACATTTGTCATATTATTAAAACATTGAAGATCACTGAACTGCCATGATTCTGACTGATTTTCTGATAACAATTTTTTTCTGATCTGTTTGATTTCAATACTATCACCACTAACTACTGCCATACAAATTATCATTATCACACTTCCAGACAGGCTTTCAGCTTTGCTGCTGATTACGCCTGCACAGTTTTTGCAACGCGACAAACGACGAAATGTAAACATTAGCACGTTCATTCATGAAACTACATAATCATTGTTCTTTTGTTTGTACACACACACACATTACACCATGCTTATTAATCATCATCATTATCATTCCCACCAAAGCACAAGTGGTGACAAAACCGTTTCCAAATTGCCTTTCATATTATATTTGCAATACAGCATCATCAAAGTACAGTCCAGGAACAACTTCCAAATTCCGCGTAACCACATTACATATTATTGACTGAGATCATCGTTTCCATTTATCTTAATCTCAATCGAATTTTTTTTATCACCAGACCACCGCCACCGTTGTCCGTCACACACACACATAAACCATAAAAATTACGCGGATTTTTCTCCAAATCACACACTTATTGACATTTTTCCTAATAACGGCATGTTTTGATTACACATTATTTGACCTATACTAGTGACTACAGCAATGATACTTCGTCTACCAACATTAAATACGGTCACGTTAAACAAATTAGTCAGCTTATTTTGCTAATTCTTCCGCATAATAGCTCACCACATCCACACCACCATCAGTACCACCACCGCCTAAACAAAACTCTTTACCGACTTCCATTCAACTTGCTTCACTCTCTTCAAAACCACTAATTACCATTTAAAACTGGACAAATTCCAACAACAATTAGTTAGCTAACTTACGTTTTTGTGACTTTTTTAATATTCCACACCACACCATGCACACTCACATCACACTCTACCTCTATTTTATATATAATTAATCAAACATTCCCTAAAACACAACAAGAGTCACCACGACGATCACCCCATATTACTTATTATTATTATCCTTCCTCAATACCCAAACGCATTATAGCATCTCCTTCAACAAGCCATTTTTAATTCCTGCTAAAAACTGACGAAAAAAAGTGAATGTCGATTTTTAATGATGATTACTTGTACATACTATTATTATTATTATTATTATTATATATATATTTTTGAAGCACCAGCACAATCATCACCACTTGTACTGCTCCACTCTTGTTGTTCTTGTTGCATGTGTCGTGTCCTCCTCTCTAAATGTTATCCTAATACTAATATTACTCTCATCATTACAACTACAGCACTAACTATTGACTCCTCCAAACTAATGTGTGATTATTATTATAACAGCACATCCAAGCATTTATATTTATCTACCTTATTCACTCCTTGTCGCGATGAGGATGATGATCCGTCTTGGTTTCCACAAAAACTACAAGTCCTACAATCTAACGCACTATTAGCACTACTACCAACAACACCACTTCTTATTCTTCTTCTCCTCCTATCACCATCATCATCATCACTTCCACCACACACTACTACTATCATTATAATCTTTCATTATACTTTTTTTTAAACCACCATTATTACAATAACTACAACAAATCTAACTAAATAGTTTTAAAAAAAACATAAAACACTCCTCTGCTTATTATGTTTTTGTTTCGTAGTTTTAAAAAGTGTACAAAATAATATCTTATTTTTCCTCCTTCTTCTCCTCTCTCCTATTTTTTTACTACTCTCCTCTCTCTCAAGTCAGTTCAGTCACAGCTCAGCTCTGCCTATGCTTCTCTTTTCCTCTTCTTCTCCTTTACCTTTTTTTAATATCATTCCATTCCATTCTCTCTAGTCTCCTTACTTGTGTGAAGAACACCACCAAAATTCATGTTGCAATACTACCAGCCAGCCAGCATCAAAGCAAAAGCAAGCCAAGTTTTTAGTAAAGTAGAATCGCTGCTGCCTTGCTGCCACCAATGCTAAAATGAATTCTAATATGCTGCCATGCTAAAAAGTTTTTTGGTTGGTGGTGGTGTTGGCTACTCATTCTTGCTGGTTGAGTACAGTAAACTCCATAACAGCATGTTATATAGCATCTCTAGTTAGTCTAGCAGCATAAAAATATATATCGCCACCACCACCACCGTCGTCTTCGTCTTCGTTTTGTCGTCGTCGTCGTCATCGTCATACTCAAAACACAAACTATTTCACCCTGCTTTGCTTTTCGTTTTGATGGTGGTGGTGGTGGTGGTTGGTTTTTCTCTATAATAGCAAGTTGTGTAGCAATGGCAATGGCAATAGCATCTCTGCCTTTACTTCTTTCAGTTCTTTCGGATCACACACAGGCTCTCTGCTTGTGTGAGAGAAGGATATAAATATGCTACCTAGTATAGTGAATAGTGATGATGATGATGATGATGGCGATAGAAATAAATATTTTTTTTTCGTAGTAAGAAGAAGTAAAAAAATGCATAGGTATATATTTTATGGATGATAATATGAGATGAGATGATAGAATATAGATTTTTATACTATAAAATTTATAGTGCATATAATAGAATTTGTCTAGTATGTGTGTTTTTCTTCGTCATTTCTTTTAAGGGAAGGAAGTGTCGCGCTGTAGTTGCCGTATTAGTTTAGTTAGTAAAAAAAGTCCCTGTAAACATAGGTACTCATACTATGCACGCATAGGTAGATATATACAAGAGATGTATCTATATTCTTGGGAATAATGATGATAATATTTTTTTCCCTGTAAAAGTGTGAGTATTATAATATGTATGTATATTACTTATACACCTTTTTTGAAATCGTTTCTAGATCTCTCACGTTCTCTTCAGTTTAAGGTTATATGCATGCATGTATGCACTAGTAAGTAGTAGGAGAGCTGCGTTTGCTGCGTACATATTTGTATGTAGGGATAATAGGAGGTTATACAGTACAACGGGTTATATAGACGAGAAGAATAATAAGAAAAAAGAATCTTTTAAATCTTTACACTTTGCACACACACTACTACCAGCTTTAAGGTTGTTTGTGTGTGTAGTAGAGTAGGTATATATATAAATATATTTTATAGTTAAATGGTTGATACACCTTTTTTTCCACAACTTCTTGCAATCCATGCATGTGTATTCCTTCATCTCTCACACAAAATAACAGTGTGAGTGTCGGTGGTGCCTTTGCTGCTGCTATGAAGCTCGACATCTCATCCCTGCTGCTGCCTTTGCATTGCTTCCTTCTTTTTTTCTTATTCTGCTCTGCTTGCTAATATAACTTGTGTGTGTGTGTGTGTAATGTTGCCATTGCCATGATGATGATGACGATGATCGTCATCTTGCTCGCTGGTCGTCCTCATCCTCCACCTCCTCATATTATTCTTACAGCAAAAGCAAAGGGTGGTTTCTATATGGATCCCTATCTATCTCCGTTCGTGGTGGTTGCTGTGTTTGCAGGGCTTTTGCATTATAAAAATTCTCCTACAACAATCCATGCTGAAGCTAGGACGACGACGACGACAAAGATGTATCTTTCATATATCTGTATATACTCCCTTCTGCTGGCTCTATTCACTAAATAAATAGAAATAATAATAAAAATAATGATAATGTTCTTTCAATGTGTCCTGGTCCTCTTTTTCTATACAATCTCTCGCATCTCTCTAGAGTCGAGTCCTGTCTTTGTTGGGAATTTAAAAAGACACTCTCCGTTCGTTGCGTTGTTGCGCTACTGCTGCTATTGCATGAGTTTACATTACATGCTTGTTGCAATAGCGGAGACAGTCAGACAGTTAGTAATGCACAATGCACAAAAGGTAACCAAATGATAATATCCTCCGTATTCCGTATATATATATCTGTAATTTACTTTGTGTAATGTGCAAGCATGTCAAGCCAGCAAAAGTGCATTCTCTATCTATGCCTTTGCAACGAAAAAAAGTATTAAGGAGACTTTGGAGGACTACGACATGTTGCTCAAGTTGGAGATTTATGGATTTTTGGATGTTTGTCTGTCAGTCTAACTACCTATATGATGATTTGATGATGATGACCTGTATGAACAGTTTGTGATAATTGACAAATAAAAAATACATGGAAATTGATAGCATGCTGTCCACTTTCATTATTGCGGACCTGTCAAGTTTGGTTGCGTTATTTTTCGAATTGGGCACTTTCTCCCGAAAGAAAGCTCGCGTTTTTTTTGTTTGCGAAAAATTATCATAATATCTGGCGTTATGAGTTGAGTGAGTAAATATGGGAAAATATATGGCAATGAAAGGGTTTTGCCAGCTTGGGGCGACATAAATATCCTACAGGCCTCTGGAATTGGTTTGCTGGTCAACATTGAATATTGATCAGAAGAGAAGTCCGGTATTAGTGAAAAATAGTAAATGCGAGAGCGCGGTCGATTATCATCCAAAAAAGTGTAGAGAAAGAAAAACAGGGTTCTTTTGTGCAAATTGACGGGTTGCGTCATCCTCATCATTATCATCATCATCATCATTCGCCCCAACGCCACCGTCATTTCTCCCGAGTTTAGATTTTTAATAAGCTCATTTCATAAAAGCTTCTCTTTTACTACCTTCATACATTGTCTTTACACCTAATTTTATACTCGCTTTGGATATTACTATACTACCCAAAAAAAATTGAGAATTCAGGGAAGAGTCACATGCAGGCAGGCAGGCAGGAAGGGTTTTTACTTTTTTACACACAACACCACACGGAGACGGAACGTGCATTGTTTGTGATGTTGAATCGTCGTCCTCATAATAATATCTGCCATATAAGCAGTATCATTTTCTACTAAAACACACATAATACGGACACGGACACTTTTTTTCTGTGTCCCTTCATAAAATGCATGTCCACACTCGCACTCCCCACATGCATCCTTTATGAGTGCGATAGTAGTAGTAGTCAGTCGTCCGCCTTTGCCTCCTCCTTTTTCCCTATAATATATCCCTTCTATCTCCATTAATACTCAAACGATGTGTAATATGGTTTTTTCTTGGATTTCTTTAATTCCATCCACATTACGTATTTCGTAACATAAATACATATAAAATATATATAGAGACATGTCCGTGTACTAAGCAGGGCAGCTTAATATGAGCAGCGATTCATGACAAAATCCTTCTCTCACTCTTCTTCTCAGAAAGAAGAGCGTAAAAACTAGTTAGTCCGTGTGTGTGTAAAGCAAGCATATACACATTTGCACACAGAGTAGCGCAGCACATGCACACAGGAGAGAGATAGAGAGACAGCTTGTGTGTATGTGAGTGTGATTCCAAAAATATAATATGCATAGCAGTCACAAAGAATGATATATTTTATGTGGTCGGGAGAAGGGCTTTGAAAAGTTTAGTTAGCTTCATCCTCCTCTCAGACTAAAAAAGCTTCCGACGACTCACTAGTACTATGAGAGGTAATATTATAGAAACTGCTACTACTACTACTACATACAAGAGCGACGACGACGACGAGGACAACAACAACAAACAACAAAAGATAGATTATTGAGAAGAGGAGCAACAGTATGGATAATGGATCACTACTCTTCAACTTACACAACACAACAGTCACACAACAGACTTGTCTTGTGTTTCGTTTCTCTTCTCTCCTCACACGTTATAATATGTTGTGCATGCACACACCAGCAGAGCATTTCAGCATTCCTTTCTTGTTTCTAGAAAGAGAGAAATAATCATATAACAACGCACATCAGAAGCAGGAGCAGTAAAGTTTTAAAGCAAAAGCAACACACGAAAAACCCAAGAACGAAACCAAAAGCGGCAGTCGTTGTGGTGGTAGTAGTGGAAAAAGAGATGAGATGAGAGCTTAAGCAAAAGTTTTGCAAGAGAACGAAACGAAATAATAGTAACCCTTTTTTCCATTCCATCTTTCACAAAATACTACATATATAGATAGATATATTCTTTTTACACTTACTTCACGATTTACTTCATCATCATTAGTCTTTTTTACATCAAAAGGATGATGCATTCTCTACCTATCTATCTGTATAGCATTTCGATGTATGTAGCATGTATCCTCTCTGCTTTTGAGATCAATACTACACACCGTATTTTACGGTAGTAGTATTCTTCCTTCTTGAGTTGCTGCGAGAGAACAAGAAGGAGAAGAGGAGAGAGATGGATGATGATGAGAGGATATTATATGAAGATCACAGGACATGATAGGATGATGATACAACAAACATGATGATGAGAAAAAGAAGGCGAAAGGAAAAAAGGTAGTGTGCATTTCTGCTGCTGTTTTTCACGTTTTTTACTAGATAGTCATGCATAAAGAAAGATTCATCATAATAGTATAAAGATGATGATATGAGGAGATGGTGAGCAAGTTTTGACTTGCATGCTTCATGCGTGTACACACACACATACATTTTTTAATGCCAGGGAATTTGTCGTCAATGTAAATACATACACGGCAGCATCAGCGTGTAGAAACATGAGCACACTTAAATACGGAAATTTTTTAAAAGCTTTCGTGGTTAGTTTGATGTGTACACACAACAGCAGAGCGCAGAAGAGCGGCCCCGACAACGACGAGCGACATACTCGCTGCTGCTATTTCTCTGCTTCGCTTGTTTCTTGTTGCGTTGACGAAGACGAAGAAACAAAGATGATGATGATGATAATCAGAGGATAGGGATGACGACGAGGACGATGCGATGTGCGTGCGTTGTTGTTGTCGTGTTGTTTTCTGCGTTGTGCGTTGCATATAGTACGTAGCTAATAAGTAGCAGAACATTTTTACTACTACTACTACATGTTTTGCAGGAAAGAGAGAGAGAAGTTGGTAGTAAGTCTACCTTTTCATCTTGCATTTTCTCCCCATTTCACCTTTGTCATGTCTCGTGTGTACGAAATGAAATGTATGCATGTATTTACTTATTTATCTCATCATGAGCGAATATGTACTTGTACATCCGCAACAATCCACTCTACTATACTGCCAAACTGCCTTTTACAATCTACCAACCAACTAAACAACAACAAGCAGAGCAGCATCATCGTTTAAACAAATGGAGAAGCTCAGTGTTTGTGGGTAGTAGAGAGAGGGAAGATAGGGGAAAGCAACAGCAGAAAATGAGAAGAAGAAGAACGCACAAAAGTGCGTAGAGGAGAAATATATGTACAGAGAGAGAGTACGGAGTCGTATGGATGTATGTAATGGATGGAGTGTGAATGGGAAGGAAAAGTTGGAGCTTGATGCATTTCAGCTCATAACGCACAACTGCACGCACACCATCACCACACGACTCTAAAAAAATGTATAGTGTTGCTTGCGCTTCTGCTGCTCTGCTGTTTTTCCTGTTGGGTTGATGACGATGACTTGGATGGAAAAAGAAAGTAAGTTGTGTGTAGTCGTTAGTTGGTCGATGTCTGCATTCATGCCCACCAGCAAAAGCGAGGGAGGATCACACTCTCTGGGACTCTGCTCTGGCAAGGATCAAACGCACTACACTGAATACTATTATTAAATTAAATACTATTACTACATCGTCGTGGCATAAATATCATCATCATCCATCGTCATGTCAGGATCATGACTTGTATTTTATACATTTAACAGTAATAATAATAGTTGTAGGAGTCGTCGTAGAGGAATAAGATGTTAATGATATTCAAAGAAACAAGTAAACAGAGGAGGAGAGGTGGAGGAAGGAGAATAGAAAAGAGGGCTTTACACGTTTGCATGCATGAATGCTGGTTTTGCTTACATATATTACGTGTAAGTTACATGAATACCTGAGCAAAATTTGTGTGTATGTATGTGTGAATGTATGTGCATGTAATTCCATTAAGATTTTGTGTGTATGTAGCAAAATTTTGTTGAGTTTACTCTCCTAATTCCCACTTCCCACTTGTCATCGCGGACCAAAAGGTGATGAATTGATCCCTCAGTCTTTTCTTGAGCATGTTCTCCTCTCCTCGTGTGTGTGTGTTTGTCATCATCATTCGTTGAATTTGCACAAAGCGTATATACGAAGAGAGAGACAAAGTGTAAACAGACTCGTCGTTTGTTTGTTCAGAATCTCAAAGAAGAAAAGAAAAGGAGATTTGAATGAATGTAGAATGACAAAATAAATGCTTTATAGTAGCGTAAGCGAAGCGTCTAGGAAAACCGTCATCTGCAAGACAAAAACTATGTATTTTTTTTGTTCCACGGGGTGCCACTCCACTACTCTCCTTCCTCTTATGTCTCTATTATGCAATACAATAAGTGTGTTCATATGGCAGGCAAAAAAATATGTAACATGGTCAAAAAGAAATCATGTCGGATCTTGTGAACGTTCCCTGAATGAGCTGATTTTATTTTCTGCTTATTGTGCATTCTCCAGCGAAACAAACGTAAAAAAGGGTTTATGTAGCCGTTTCTCTCGCTCTTCTCATATAAAAAGGTTTTCTCTTTTCTTTTTTTCTCTCGCACAAACACTCATTGTCAATAAAAAGCCCTTTAGCAGCATGTCGTATTCATGTCGCTGTTGTTGAAGTAGATGTTGTAGCAATCTAGAAAAATCATGCTTCCATAATACTACCTGCATCGTGCATATACTTACTTTACTGCAAATACTACACAACATGGCATCAGGCAATGCATCTTCCCATTGGGTTTGCCACTAACAACATCATTACATCAGCATTTACGATAATGTCTCTAAAAGAGACAAAAATGTGCGAGCCTCAACAACAATCTCAGATTTTGCCATGCCCAAGAAATCTACATGTACACACATGGCTACCCTTCTTATTTCAATATTTAAGTCTAAATACCTTCAAAATCATCATCGTTTTTTTTCAGGCACACACACACAACACAACAGCCTCATATGCAAAAAAAAATGGCAGGCTCGTCATGCATATGTGTTCCACCATCAAATTCTCATAGACAACACATTTTTTACAAATTCATGCACTCAAACGTAAAAAAATGTCTGCATTTTTTCTCTGTACATATAGCCTTTTTTCCATATCACTTTAGTTGGTTGTTGGTTTGTCGATTCAATTCTAGCAGAAGAATGAGCAAACTTTTTTTTCCTCTAGGCACAAAGTCCTCCTCACATTCCACTAGACACAGTTCAGAGAGTGAGAGACGAAGGAATATCGCGCCGTAATAGGTTCGACTCATAATAATAATCGGCAGCTGCTGTTGATAAAATGCATCATGTGTGTCGTAATTTGGTATTCTCACGGCTATATAAATTCGCAAATATGTCATCATCATCCATCGACATAGTCCTAATAATATAACATGGTAGTACATTTTTTTAACGTTACCAGCAAAAAAAAGAACTCTTTTGCTGTTGCTGCTGCTACATTGTAATATGCTGCTTGGTCTCGATGATAAATGAGATGCACGATTCACGACGTCCAACAGCATTATCGAGGAAAAAAATGTGTTGCGTATTGCATTTTTACGTATTATTCAACTCGGCATGAAAATGATGATGGTGGTGGTCATGATGAGATTCAACTAAAAAAATCACCACACGCCACACATATCTCTCTCTGTATGGTAAGTAGGAGAACCGCAAAGCCCATTACAATGACCGAGTCCGCATTGCATTGACATAAACTCCATTAACTACTCTCATGATGATGATGCACAACAGCTCAGTCAGACAGATTTCAAGATTACAAGAAGGGGAATGAGAAACACTAACACTTTTACCCATAAATCAGTGGCTGTTAATAATCGGCTTGGGAAATTAAGGGGGAGGAGGAGGGGAACGGATGGCAAACTATTTGAAACTTTACGTTTGTTGGACAGACAAAAAAATATCATAATCAATTTTCAAAAAATTCAAAAATGAATTCTCTTTCTTTTTCTATTTCTTGTAATACATATGCTCATCGTTGTTGAGTAAAATACTAAAATATGAGTGATGCATGCATAAATAATAACCCTAATAAATACTTTGGTAGGTATACAGTGTTTTTTTTTTGCGTGAAGTGATTATGACGATGAATCATGATTCATTCATGTGAAATCCATTTTTTCGATTGAAAAATTGAAACCCTTCCTTTCTCATATTTATTAATCAGCAAATGTCCAATGTCCATCATCATCGTTAATAATACATCTACTATAGAGCTCTGTCTGTCTGTGAGTGAGTTTGTAATCAATGGTGACCAGAAGCCTCGCCACAAGTCATCATTAGCAAACGAGCAAGTGAAATATATAGCTCTAAAGTCGACAAAATATGCTGTATTAAATTATCACACATAGTCATACATACATTCATAGATTACACAAATAATTGTGCATAATACATGGATGCATGATATTTTTATTATGTCAAACTGGGAATAATAATAATAATATCTATCTATCTGTCGTTACTTCTGCTTGCTACTTGCTGGTGATTTTATTTCTTTCATTTTCTGCCAAATAAAAAGAGATACAACACTTTGGCAGCCTTCTTTCGCAGTTTAGTTCCCAGTTTTCATTCATTCGTCACGTCGTCGTCGTCGTCGCCATCGCTTTCATGTTGTGTATTTAGTTTAGCAGCTTGCTATATACTTTGCTTGATGGATGACACATTCTGGTGAGCTGACAGGGGCTCTTGAAAAAAAAGCTGTGTGCTCCTGGTCCTGCACAATCTAACAGTGAGGATGGATGGATGGATGGATTGAATGATGGCACTTGTGGTGGTGATTCACATTCACTCACACACACTCAGATTTATTGATGTGCATTGCATTCAATTCTATCCTCCTTGCGGTATTCCTCTCTGGCTTGGTATTTGGTCAAAGGGAGTCTCTCTCAGAATTTTTTTTTGTGTGCAAAGTGCAAAACCTGAATTGAAAACAGCACTCTGCGTGATAATAAGCAAATAGGTTTGTTTCCTTTTGCACAACTTACTTCTCTCTCTCTCTCTCTCTTGCTGTTACTCTTACTGTGCTTTGCTCAACTCGTTCCTATTTTTTTGTTCATTCTGTGCTCATGTTTTGCACGAGTATTTTTGTATAGGTAGAGTAGAAAATGAAGAATGACGATATATAAGAAGAAGAAAAAGAGAATTTGAATACCTTGGCTGGTAAATAAATCCTTCACAAATGGATTCTTTACCTGCCACACCAACAAAAAAATGCGTTGCTGCAGCTGTGTATCTTTTTTATTTCTATATGAATGTTAATGTGAAGTACAGAAAAGCGTTCACTCGCTCGGCTCTTCTCCTCCTCCTCCTCCTATTCACAATTTTTTTGCACTTGCGACTTTGCACATCCTTTTTGCATCAGAGAGGAGGATGATGACGATGATGTATGTCTCTGTTGATGAGGAAGAATGAGCATCTTATTATGCGCATAATAATTATGCGTTAACATACAAACTATTCATATGAATAGCAAATCATCACAAAACAACAACGCATCACGGAGGATGTTTTGCATGACTTCTGTTTAGCTGATTTCATTTCCTATTTTTGTTTGCTTAAACTGAACGCTTTCTCTGTTGGTGTGTTTGTGTGTGTGTTTTACTTGTTATCGTTTTTTAAGAGTGCGTTCATTATCTTCACAATTATTTACATTAAGTACATGACATAATTATGATGTAGGGCTACAAGACTACCTATATGAAATACATATACATTTATAATGCCTTTGTGTATATTAAAAGAGAGTTGACGAGCGGAACGTGGGTGTATGCATTTACAACATACAACATAAATGTTTAATAATAAATATTTACCTACGCGCGCAGAGAGCGAGTAGTGAAGTAGAAGGCTGGAAGAGATAGGAAAACAATTGTAAAGAATTGAATGGGCAAAATCAATCAGCAGAAGCAGTTAGTAGTTTTTGTCGGGGTAGTAGTAGTCGTAGTTCTTCTAAATCTAGAAGGGAAGCAATAGTAGTTAGAGTTAACAATAGAATGCCAGGTTGGTTATTACTACATTCCTTTTTTCTCTCTCTATCCCCATCAAATCAACTTGTTTGATGATTTTCCCCTCCTTCCTCCTCCGTCATCCAAGTGAAACCTAGCCATTATTCTATCGCTTTTACATTCATGCATTTAACATTTTATATACCTTTAGCTGTCCGGCCTCATGAGGAGACAAGGTGGAAGTGAAACATGTCGTAAAAATGGTGGTGTATTTTACTCCACTCCACTCCCGATTTTTAAGCTGAAGACTACTACTATTACTACCCATTCGGCTGCTCCTGTTAGCTCGAATGGAGAAAAGAGGGAAAGAAAGAAATGATGAGTGAAAATCCGTTTTTGTTGTCGTCGTCGTAGTCGTTGTCCTCTTTTCTATCCTACTTTTATTCGATCTTGGTTTGGTCGTCGTCATCTATTTTTTTCTCTCTCGGTACACATACGATTCTCTCTCTCTCTCTCTAAGCTCCTTTCTAAATTCAATTCACCGAGAGAGTGAAGAGCATCAGAGAGGAGCAGCACAACAAAATAAATGCTGGCTATTACATACGTACATGTACGCGTTTGTATTTTTCTGTATGTATTATTATGATGATGTCGGCGGAAAATGCTGCACAAGCATTACTACAACAACATGCTATTATTCCATATTCCTCCTCACCCTCCTCTTTTTACTGGAACAGGAGTTCTTTTGGGAGTTGCTGGGACAATGGTGGTGGTGGTGGTAGCGGCGGCGGTGGTGGTGGTGATGTGGAAGGGAGTAAACGCGCAAAGCAATGCTTTTTTGTGTATATATGTGTGTGTGTGTGTTAACGTATCATTGTACCGTGGGAGACATTACAATATGTCGATATGTGATCTGTGACTGTTATATTCCTATTATTGGCAATCATAATGGAAGCATGAGCATTGGATGGAGGAGAATGGAGTGGCGGTGGTGGTGGTTAGAACGGTAGGAGAATTGGAAGTGGTAGTGTAGGTGGTGGAGGAGGAGAAGTGGTAGGTATAGTGTACTTAACTCATACTCCATTTACTCCATCATCGTCGTCGTCGTCACATGAGCACCGGGTTATACACATATTACACATCGTGCAATAGTTTTTGACAAAAAAAAGTCGAGAGAGAGAGAGAGAAAGAAAAGATTACTTTTTTTATGCTGCGCCCATGCAATGTATTGGTTTGGTTTGGTCGCCTTCTTCGTCTCCCTTGGGTTGGCGTGTGTAGGTTCGCTGGGCAGAACTATGACTAGACTAGATTACTAGATGCAAGCAAGATCCCAAGCGAACTGAGCAAACAAAGGACTCAACTTTGAAAAAAATGATCAGAAAGAGAGAGAGAAAGAGAGTTTGGAGTACCACTAGTAGTGGTCTTTCCTTCTTCCTGGTTTGGTCTTGGACTCATCTTGCTCTCCATCATGGCATATCAATATTAATAATATTTCTAGGGATAATTCTGTCGTGCGAAATTTTCGTGCCAGTTCTTGTGAATTTCTTTACCTTTTTTTGGTCATGCAACGTATATCCTATCAAACTACTAATGATGAATGAAACTCCCAATTTAATTGGCATGATAAAAAGATTCATAATTTTTACCGTGTAGATGAGTGTTTAAAATCATGTTTTAAAAATATATTTAAACTTGCATAATTAGAACGGAATGCATTTGAAAGTTCATTTGGGAAATGCATCACTTAATCAATGCTATTCAGTTAATTGATGTAGGAAGTGTTGAAGTTCCTCTTCACCGACAAAAGCGTTTATCTTGATGATCTCGTAGTCATTTTCTATGTTAAACTGATCATTATGAAGGGTACTGTTACCGAACAAACCCCTCGTTCACGAGAGTTCCTCAACTAGTATAAATGTATTTTCTATGACATAAAATATATCCGAGATTTTTTTTTCTCAGCCGATTCTCATTCTTCTGGTCTGCTTGGTCAAAAAAAACTCAGCAACGGTGCTTCTGGGGAATGCACGAGGAATAGTAAAAACTACTTTATGTGTGCTCAACTGAACAGAAAGTCATCCATGCATACATTATTATTATTATGATTGTAGATTTCCCATCATTTTTGTCGTTCTTGTTGCACATCATTGTAATGTATTGCTTGTAGTATAATGGATGGATGAAGGAATGAGCAACATGAGGAAAAACGTACTCTCCTCCGTCGAGTCATATAGCCAGTTGCTATTATATATTTTTTTGTTTTCTGGAGACTTGGGACTCACAGGAACTGGATAGTAATAAATAAATTCTGATTCTGAATACCAAGGAAAAACGAGACAGAGAGAAAAAAACTGATAAGACGGCGATTGCTAGTTCCTCTGTCTGGTCCTTTTTGTTTCTCCTTGTTTTACATGGAAAATCATGTTTCCACTTGTCATCATTTTATTTAAGTACATAAAATCATTGGTAATCGTTGATTAGTGAAACAGCGGCGGCGGCATCATATTTTTTTTCTACTCGCTCCCAATCCCCACGATTAATAAATGTACACGTGCAGTTTGCAAGACGCACAGACAAACACGAAGAAAGCCTGGAATTGCGTACAAAGTAAAAAAACCATTTTAACAGTAGTAGCATTCATTCTTGTTTAGTAAACACTTATCGTCTTTACATATCGTCATCAGCAGAATAACAACACATAACGATGAATGTTGAACGACCCTGCGTTGTTGTTTGCATGTTTTTATTTTGACGACGCTTGATGACGATAAAATGCTGTTGCTTGGCTTTTTTTTCTCTGTACAATATACAATATATTGGCATGCATTGAAACAAACTACTTTACTGGACTTTACTAAACTACTACAAGTACACAACAACGACAACGGGTTATTGGTGTTTTGTTACTCGCTTGGTGACTGGACTGGGGTATTAAGATAAATCTAATGCGAATCTGGCTTTCTTCTTGGTTGCACTTTTATTACATGAAAAAGTAGCTGTAATAACACGCCTCCCTTTCTTGTGTACATTACTTACGCTCTTTTCCATTCATCTCGACGTTCTCCATTTTCATATATACCTACATTTATTACCATTCGCATTCATTTCAACACTCAACTCACATTCTCTCAAGTACGTACATAAATACTTGCATGCGTGCAAAAACTACTGTGGGGGGATCAAGCACACATTTTTATATTATGATTTTTATTTTTTATTTTTTTGTGCTTTCGGAGGAACAGCCGAACATTATGCAACAATAATGGTGTTATATATGATCGTATCATAATAATATCATGTCCTCTCTCTCTCTAATACACGCTTGCATAAGGCCGAGTGAAGTAGTAAGGAAAAAAATGAAGAATATAAAAATGTCTATATAAAGCATGCAAAATAAAATAATAATGTCGTTGTCGTATGTGTCCTGTATATATATTCTTCTCTCTCTTGTTGCAGCAGACTTCACTTGCATAACACTTTAACTTACTTAAAGCTCATACTCAAACATGAAGTACTTACGGATCACTTATCGTTAGCCAACCAGCCACCAGCAGCAGCAGTATTTTTTCTTCTTTTCTGACAGGATTTGAATTCTTATTCAAGCTATTTTTTTTTGTCCTGCAAAGACTCTTCCTATTATTCTTACTCTCCATCCATATACATAAGATGCACTAAGGGCAACAACGGCAAAGGCAAAAAAGCTCCACCACCACCGCCGCGCCATCAATGTTTCATTTTTTCTCGTTTTGTATGTTTGCTTTTGCTCACTGTACATATTACGGACGTCTGCCTTTGCTCCCTGTTTGCTTACACTTTACTACGAACGAACGACTACCATGAACACGTGAGGAGAGTGAAGCTGCTGCTCTCCCTTATCCCTTTTTTTCTTATTCAGCCAATAATGCTCTCTCTCTCTCTCTCTCTTCTCTTCTTTCGCTTTTCTTGGAAGAAAATCTTTCTTCTTTGTTGTTTCTTCCTGGTTTGGTGTAATATTGGCTTTGAACCCAGTCAGATAGGCTACATACTTATATAGATGCTACTACAACCAACCATGCCAAACTATAACGTTTATACCTACTTGGGTATATACCCACCGCCGTCGTGTGCAGTTTGCCAATGATGCAAACAACGTCTTTCTTTTTTTGGGAGCGTTCATGTAACGCTGACTGATACTGCCGCAGTTTCCATACATTTCCACCCAGATAAAAATTCTTGGAAACTGGAAAGGGTATAGAGTCATCTTTATTGGATTCGGGGTTCCACTAACGTCTTGTGTGAACTTAGAGGAAAAAGAAAAGAGAGAAAGAGCTCTACAGTTTTTCCAACAACAACAACAGTTGTTCCCGGGAGTAAGAGTCTTGTGAGGTTGTGCCACCACCCTGTATAGTAAGCTGTACCGAAAAGTGCCGAGGAAAAAGCGGAGATTCATTAGCACTGTATTATAATATAAAGCGAGGTGGTGGTGGTGGTAGCTTTCACAAAACACATGCATTGACATTTTTCACTACTGAATTATTTCTCGGAAATGCCTGCAGCCCTGTAGACAGTGGACTTGAATGGAGGAGCATAATTTTTGGAATTTTGCAAAATTCCAAGTATTCTTGCATACTTTGGAGGAGTTTTGGGCATGCTTCCATGAATTCCACGATCCGGGTAAAATTCAATCCATTCATGTCACTCGCTCTTTCTCTCTCTCTGTCTCTCTCCCTCTCAGACCACATCACTCCCCCACAATGATTGTACAACGAAAAAGGAGTTTTCAAGACAAGGGAAAGTTCACACGCTCTTCAGCTACTAAACGCACAGTGTTCTCGTACAAGAAAGAGGCGGAAGGAACAAGGGAGCCATCATGATCATCATCATCCTTGCATAATAATATAGACCGTGTGACATAAAACATAATGTATGCATGTTTGCCAGGGAAAGGAAGACGACAACGACGACGACGACCAAGAAGAAAGAAAGGAATGACTACTTTTCGGGGACGGGACAAGGCCTGCCAGGCTATTATTGTGGGGTGTTAATGTAAACTCATTCTCCCTTTTCCCCTCTACTCTTTTGTATGTTTGCTTATGTTCTTTGTTGCTCCTGCTACCACTTGTGCTTCTCCACTTTAAAAACGATTCCTTCAAGCAAAAACCGATTCTTTCGGCATCATCAACATCCCCGCAATATCTATTCATGCATACATTCCAACATACATTTACTTACTCACTCCTCTCTCGCTCGCACACGTTACTTTTACAAGCAAAACTTTATTGTACTCAAACACCTCGTAATATTCCTCTCCTTTTTTTTCTACGAAAGCAAAGAAAGGACCGAGCAAAAACCCAAGAAAAGAAGCTCACGGCAGAATTGCAGTTTGCGCGTCGTCTTTTTACGTTTCATCCTTGCTCCTTCATCGTCCAACGTAATACTACTCTTCTTCTTCCTTCGACGTAACAATGTACATTACTCGTTCTACTCCTCTCTCTCTCTCTCTCTCGCCCTGTCTGACTCTGACTTGTGAGACGAAGATGATGATGGTGCATGCAACAACTTGGTCCTTCTTCTTCAATTCTCAAGTAAAACTAGCAGGTGGTATCATGACATGACGACTGCGAGGACGATGATGACGGTAAAGTGGTACTGTGGTGCGACGGTGGTATATGGCATTTTCTCTCTCTCTCTCTCCCTCTCTCTCTCTAGTGGTTACCTCCATTATATTATGATGATGGCTCTTGGGCTTGTTACAAGAACTTCTCGCGGTATAAAGTGCAATCATCCCGTTTGTTGTTGTCATCATCATACTTATTACTATTCCACTCTATATGCCAGTAGTATATATCATAATATCCTCTATTTACCAGTTAAGCAAGCAAAGGCGATGCCCAACAACTTAACTATCCACTTCTGGTGGTGGTGGTGTTTCTTTCAGAAAATTGTAGCAAAAGGAGCCGAGTGGATCACAAAAGACTTGTTCGATATATTGCACGGCTCATTCTCATTCTGGTATAAAGCACACAAAACACAACAACAGACAAACTTACTTACTTACAATCCTGCATGTCTTGTCATGTTGCTTTTTTTCTTGCTTTGCAATTCTATGTCACCCTTTCCTGCTTTTTCCTGCTGCTGCTGCTGGTGGCTATATTATGATGATGGCAGTATAATATATTATTGCATTGTGCTATCCACTCGATTGGTGATGGTGATTCACATAAAAAAACCAAACCAACACAGAATAATATATAAAAAAAAGAAGTAGGGTGGCATGCCAGTATATTGGAACGAAAAGACAAGTGCCCCAATCAAACCCTCTCATTTTTTCTCTAGTGAGGTAGTAGTAGTACTGATAAAAACTCAAGTAAAGTGCATTATTATTCCTCTTTCTTATCAATTTACTAGAGCATGCATGTAGTACTGCGTATTATGTACCTAGAGTTGCAGCAAGTATGCACCGTTCTCGACAAAGAGAACAACAAACCCTCTCTCTCTCTGCAATAATTCCTCTCCTCGTCAGTTGTACTGATGAACAACAAAGATAATTTTTCTCGACGACACACACACACAGTCTCAATAATAATAATAATACCTATGTAATAATGGCATATGGTTCAAGCAGACTGGCACGCACATGCAATGCAGCAACAAAAAACAACGTATACAAAAGTATCTAAAAATTGACTATGCATGCATAAATGAAGAATAAAAAGAATTGGGATTTTTTAGTGGCTTATGTTGGAGGAAGGATATAAAAAATGTGATGTGGTACATAGTTGGCTGATTTGATATTAAAGTTTTTGGCTTGGTTTGGTATATTGTTACTTGGTTTTGGTGGGGGGTGCATTATTTTATGAATCGAATGTGGAAAAAAAATAAAATCTGCTCTGCTCCTCTTTTCTACATTATTGCAGAGTGCGTTAAATGATTTTCTGGTTGCAAGCGCGAGCAAGCCATGCAGCTCCCTCGTTGATACTTTGAAGGCACCTTGTTAATATTTGCATAGGCTCTTGTGCTGCTAGAATGTAATCGGTATGATACACGGGGTAGGAGAGTATAAAGTAGTGGCAGAGGAGTTGGTAATAACAGTGATGATGATCATGATGACGATGATGATGATGGCAGGTATTATATCTATCTTTTCAATCCATCTATCGTCGACAAGTCGACATTGCAGATAGGATTGCATTATTATTGGAGGAGGAATTAAATGGACTCTCTGAAAAATGTTGACTGCGCTGCTGCTGCTGAGGTTTTTATGATTTCATCCAGTTTTTGAGTCGGTCAGTTGACGAGTTGACATGGCAAGAAGAACCTATACCACCAATCTTTCTGTCTAATAAATGGACACTTACATAATTCTGACAAAGTAGTAAATTTTAGATGGCAATTTGGACGATTAATAATGGCTTGTATGATTTTGATTTGAAAATTAATTGCTGCATGATGATTACATATTTATATGAATGACATATATTGATAAAGCGGCATTTTACCAAGTTTGGCTATATATGCGTTTTTAAGGGAAATGTTTCGCTACTTGCCTACATATCGATTAATGACTGATTCTGCTGCTATTAATGCCGTTGTTGTTGTCGTGAGCTTGTGTAAGCATGCATATCGTGAATCGTGAGTCGTAATTTACCAGATGCATGCTAACACGACTCGTAAAATTTCGAGTGAACGACTAGTTACAACCTTTTTAGAGGTGGCATGCCATTTTATCCTTAACAAAATCATTTTTCCCCGAGGAGCGAGCAGCAACGATTATCAAAAAATATTATGCCTCTCTTCATATCTCTCTCTCTCTCTTTCGTCCTCACTCCTTCACCATTACCATTATATACCATAAGCCACAAAGAGAGAACGGCAACTCATACTCATTTTATATGAAAAGTCCATAATCCACAAAATGCAAGCAGTGTAACTGATTGTGCATCTTGTTAAGTATGAGACGAGTGGTGGTGGTAGAAATGGTAGGTAGGTTAAGTAAGCAAAAGCAAACAAGACCCCATCACGATCGTATCAAGGCAAAACGCTCCTGTCGTTGACCAATGTCCGCTGCTGCTGCTAATCTAATGTCGATGAATAAAAAAGTATTTTTTTCTTCTTCTTCTTCGTTCTCGATGATGTATAGTAGTCAATTTCTTTCAATGGAAGCTATACATGTTATCATTATTATATATTTATGCGAGATATAGAGAGAGAAGACGATTACGGCAGAAAGGAACCCTATTGTTTCAAGACGCATCTCCTCTCCTTTCCAAATTAGTGCGTTATTATTGTCCCTACTTTGCATACATATTATTATTATGGATTTTTGTTGAGAATGACGACGTGATGATATACTCCGTTCATTGTTCCAATTCTCATTTTTTTTGTTACTACTGTTAACTTGGTTGACTCCTCTCTTCCTCTTTTTTTCTGTAATATGCATGTGCTCTCGCGCAAGGAACGAAAGAACGGGACAAGCGCCGCTGCTGCTGCTGTTGCAGCAGCGTTTTCCTCTTTTCAACTAGATTGCTTTTTGCTAATAATAATAATGACGAGGACGACGATGGCGATGGCGAAGAGGATTCACGTTTTTTTGTCTTTTACTCGCAGTTCGTTAACAATAAATCTTGTTTTGTGGCTTGACATGGATTGGTAAGTGCTATCTATCTCCATCCAACGACGAGCGCCATCCATGCTCCTTGTTTATTAGAATTCAGACTGCACTCCACTTCTCTCTCTCTGCATCTCTCTCTCTCTCTCAGCTTCAGCAACAACACTTTACTTGATAGTCTCTGTAGCAAATGCAGCAGAGAGAAAATAATGGGAAATCATAATAAATAAATGTTATAAATACATAATAATAAATTTTAAGGAGCACACAAATCCAAGTTACAAATTTTACAGTATGAAAAACAACGACACGCTACAGCATCAACGGCGAGTAGTAGTGGTAGTAGTCGGAAGGGATATTATTATTTAGTCAGTATAAATATGAGTTGAACTCCATCATATATGAACATGAGTGATGACGATAAGCGAAACCTAACCAAGCCATGAGAACAACAAGACGACGAGAGCAAGAAGAAGAAGAAGCCAGCAAAAAAAAATCATTACTGAACAAGTGGCTTGATTTTGGTTATGAGTCCACGAGGATCAGAAACAAGAACATGATCGTCATCATCATGTTTGCTTGATGATGATAATAATAATATTATTATGATGATGGTGTTACAATTCATAATATTCATATCCGTCCTGCCTCCTCCTCCTCCTCACATCTTCCTCATCGCCTGTCTTGAACAAGTGAATCCTTGCACTGCACAGGGCAAAAACATCCCACCTCCTCCGCCGTGCATGCCACAACGTCCATAATAGTAATAATAATAAAATAACAGCATCTAACAAATAACCCAAGAAGTAAACGCGTATCGTCATGATCATCGACATAAAGCATAAACACAGGAAATGTTCCCATACTTGGCCATTTGACATTGGCAAGGAGGCAAAAAGGGTTATGTTGTGTGTGTGCTGCTGGCTCACTTGTATTATCCCTTTTGACTATGCATTATTACTTATTACTATTATAGTTTATATCTGATTTTGCTGCTCCTGCTTCTATTATTGCTAAATGGGTGTACAAGACGAGATGATGACGAAGACCAAGATTATTATGATGATGAGTTCTGACGCTGTCGTTTGTTATTATGACGATGGGCAAAAATGATAATGATGATGATGCATGTGTTTGTGTGTGCGACTCTGTACATTGTTGTACTGGTTTAGGTTCTTGTTGGCTACTTTAAGGACAAAGGAAAAAAAATGAACGCTTGGCCTGATCAACAATTCATATCAATTCGTGTAATATATAATGATATGTACATAATCTGCGTAATAATATGAATGACAAACTCTCCACGTCCACATGCATGCATGCATTTGCATTTCATTTCATGCACATCATCATCCACATCCATCCACACAGATGCAATTGACTCGGAGAGCTAAAAATTATTTATCATTATGATTATTATTACGATTATCTTTTGTTTTGCCATGAAGTGCGAAGTGGAGTGCAAGGCAACATCCATTTTTTTCACTTCTCCTTGCTCTCCTTTATGGTCGCAGCAGTAAGCGTAACAACGGCAGTTATTATGATGCATGTCGTAAGTTCTCTTGTGTTTTTTTCCTCCTTCCCAAAAAACACTCAACAACTCAAGTCGGTAGTAAGGAACAACGCAGCAACAAGCGCAACAGCGGCGGCGAGCCACCTTGGGAATAGTACAAGATCAAGTTAAGTGATGAGAGAGAGAAGAAGAAGGAGAAGACCTTTATAGAAAAAAACTCATAATATTTTCTGCTTCTCACAAAAGCCCATTACAATGCAGGGGGCTGTATACTTTGGCTAGTCTACTACTACTACTACTATTACTGGTTGCTATGAAGAATGAAGACGGCTAGGGATTTGCGTAAAAATTCATGGAAATGAGTCATGTTCGTCTTATTCCTTTGACCTGCCTTGCAGATTGCTGTTGTTTGTTCGGGGGATGATGATGATGATGTTTTAGAAGAGGTAATCAGGAAACCTATATTCTCTCTCCGGTATCATCATTTGCACTTTTCAGTTTCCTTAATGTTCCAAAAACTCCCAGCCCAACCACCATCGCCATACCACCGGAGTATCATCATCTCCTCGTGTTTTCGCTGGGTGTATACGTAGTAACTATAGCCATAGTAGTAGTTGCTTCTCTCAGAGTTGCTGCTTTCTCGCACTGAATGAATACTTTTTGTTTTATTGTTGTGGATGAGGAAAATTGTAGCAATACACAAAAGTTTGTGTGTAATCAACTTTTTCTCTCTCTCTTATTCGTCTTCTTCCTCTTGTCTCACTGGAAAATGGAACGAAGCTAGAGAAATCCAAGAGGAAGCCAAGCCAAGGCGTTTTGTTATGCCGTCTTGTCTGAATTCTTTCTTGGTTTTGGTATGTCTGTTTATGTGCGAGGGAGTGTGTGTGTAGTGGAGAGAGAAAAATGAAAATGTTTCAAGTTGGGCAAAAGAAGTAAAAGTATAATAAAGAAAACAAGTAAAACTCGCGTGTGTAAGTAAGTCTGTCTATAAAATGAGCTCGTTTGTCGTATTGAGAGACGAGAGAGAAGGAAGAAGAAGAAGAGCCGCAAGCACAGGCTTGGTTTTTGGCTTTAGCTCCAAGTCTCATAAGAAGATAGTTACTCTCGGCTACTTACTACTACTTAGCCGGGTTAGTTAGTTTGTTAGTGTGACCAAGCGAGCTAAAAACTGACTATATCTACACACAACTTTATAGCCAGGTTATTATTATTTTGCCCATCTTACTTTTATATATTGGTTGGCTTAGGTTTCTTCCTCTGCAGTCGTCGTATCGTTTGCTGGGCAAGTTGCTGAGATGTGTGATGGTAGTGTCAGTAGACTGGTGCTAAGGGTATTGTCCAGAGAGAGCAATTAAGCAAGACGGAAGACTGTGATAATAGTAGGTCGGTGGCGGTGGTAATACCTACATTTCGCATACTGCCACCATGCCAGGGAAAATGAAACAAGTAAACACGTAAAAAATGGTGGGTTTCTGGAATGGCGGTTGCTTCCTTTGTTTCAGTTACCCAACTCCTTTATTAAGAATAATAAAGCTGTAAGAAAGTCATTAGCAGTAGGAAAGTAGCGAGAAATCCACTCGGATTCTTTTATATATTTTTCAAAAAAAAAAATTTTGCTCCTCCGAGAAATGGTCTTGCTAGGAAAGAAATATGCTTATGTATAACAAGAGCAGTAGCACTTTGTTAGATCTCTCGCTTTAAATACGGTATGCATATGCATGCATATGATAATAAAATACGTGTACAGAGCACGTGTCAAATACACAATGTGGGTGAGACAGACTGACGTAGAGTTGTTCATTGTATTTTTGTGTGGCATTTAAAAAATGTGATGTGGTATCGGTAAGTAAAATGAAATGGAAGATGCTCCTTTCCTCAATTCTGTTTGCTTTGTGCAGGCATTATTAACACAATGAATTCTTATGGGATGTTGTACCATTTGGCTAGTTACTTTCTTAGCGCCATTGCCATCGCTATTGCCATCATCATAGACGTCGTCGTCCTAAAATGAATGTGTGCATCATCCTGTTCTATAGTAACATGTTATATTACACTCCTTTTTTTCTGCTGCTCTCCTCTATACCTTAACTCTGTAGAAATCTAAACTGCTCTGCCGCTTTATATATATTCTGTTCACGACGGTTTTAGCTTTCATGGCTCTTCGTAATATTGCCGGGGAAAGTTTAGACGTATATTATATATATATGCATGTATATTGTTTCTGCTTCTCTTTTTCCTTCTGTTGCGTTCAATGTTGTTAGTTGAGGATGAAAATGAATCAAGCAGAAGAAAGTAAAGAAAAAAGAAAGGAAGGGAGAGAAAAAAAGAAGAGTAAGTGGAGTGTGGAGAAATAAAGGAAGGAATCAAGGAGGCAGAAGAAGGGAAGAGAAAAAGCAAAAACAACTTTCTCCTTTTCTGCCAGAGGCTCTTTTTCTTCTTCTTTCATCCGTGCTCCGTCTTCCTTTCTAGTGGATTGCCTGAGACTTGGCTTATGTAGCAAAGACGAGAGAGAGAGAGAATGAGAGAGAGAGCGAGAGCGATATAGAACGTCGTTCTATGTGGAAAGAAAGAGAAAAATGCAAGTAGGAAATGAAGAGGATGTTGCATCGTCCATGTACTGCGTATGTATACAAGTCGGCGAAAGAAAGTGTCTAAGAACGACTAAGTAATAATGGCAGTGGTAATGTACGTACTTACATTATTATTGTGTATCAATAAAGACGAAAAAGAAACTAAGTAGAAGCATAGGGATCGGATGATGAGGATGCGAGAGCAAAGCCTCGGTAAACACGGAAGTTTCTTTAGAGGACGACGGGAATGACGACGATGATAGAAGCGTATAATGTAGCACACCATCGCCATAATCATCATCATTAAAAGCAACAGCCAGAAGAATCCTCGCTGCCACAGCAGCAGCACGCCATACCTCATATGCACAAAGATATATATAACGTTCCAACAACATCAGTGAACAAAACTAAGGAGCAACTTTTTTCTCTCCGATAGTATGACAGGATCATCATCATCATCGTCTTCATCCTGCTTCTCTCATGATGAAGCAAAGTAGAAAGGAAAAGAGAGAGAGAGAGAGAGAAGATGATGCTTTTGAAACATTAAATTAGCTGAAGGAGCACAAACCCGGAAAAAGTTGTATGGTATCATATGATACGAATGATGTGGTGGTGGTGGAGGAGAAGAGGGATGGCAAAAACTGAAATCAAGTGAAAGGTAGAGATCACATTACTTACCATTACATACTTTCTCTCCCTTCCTTCTCCGCTCAACTACATTATTAGGTTAGATGATGTGCATTAGAAGTTGCCAGGGTTACTACACTATCTTCTTTTCTTCGTCAGGTTTTTTTTTTGCGCTCGTTCCACTATCGGCAATATCTCTGAGAAAAATGTAAAAAAAATCTTCTTGATTATATTTTTATGGCTTTCAATACTTGATTACGCTCTGCTTTATCGTGCTTTATTATCATTATTACAAATGCCCTACTTGCACGGAATGTGGAAATGTGGAAATAGTCGTAGTAACAGCAGCAACAACAACCAGAGAAATAGCTGATGGGGCTATTTGTTAAGGCGACCAAATATTTTCATAATTACGACGCATTGGTCTGTTACACCACCGAAGCCGTCTTCGTATTCAATACTTTTCTAGGAGCGTATTAAAGAAAAATTGTTCAATCGGTCTTTTTTTGCTACTTGCTCGCATTACATCACTATGGTGAAATACAGAGCAATCATGCGAGTCAACCGAAACCGCAGAAAAAAAGTTGTTACTATTTCGAGTTGGTTTGGTTACATAATGTCACAATAGTGAGAAAAGCGTCAAACAAAATTCGGCTTCAACTCAAAACATGTCATGTAACGAAAAAATCGGCACGTTTCGGTGTTAAAACAGCAATTCCCCAGCAGACAACACTAGTTTTTTCCGCTAAAAAAACCACGCACATATACTTTCCAACCATTATTAGAAACATACCTCCTTGTTACTTGAAACGCAAATTATGCCTTTTTTCTCCATCCTGACGTACTTGAATAGATAATGGTTCTCATTTTAAATAAAAATACGCGTATCAAGTTACATGACACGCACTTGCTTTTATCATATTATTATTATTACTATGTGTATATATATGCCCGCATAGTATCATTGAACGGTAAAAAAGGGGTATGGGAAGACGAAGAGGAGTATTATTACCGCATCTAATATTATTTATGCAATGTATGTATGCAATGAATGATGAAGGAAAGGGAAGCCGTCGAGTGCAAATTGTTTACGCAGTGAGTTCGGAGAACAACTTGAAAATAATAAGGTTGGTAAACACAAAATTGTATGTGTTCATCCTCGAGCAGCATTTTTTTGCCGTTCCCTCTACGCCTCCATTATGCTTCAATTTCTCCAATAAATTCGCTCACTTCCTGTTTACTTATCATCTCTTGATAATATTTTA
This sequence comes from Sinella curviseta, assembly GCA_004115045.4. Taxonomy (NCBI): domain Eukaryota; kingdom Metazoa; phylum Arthropoda; class Collembola; order Entomobryomorpha; family Entomobryidae; genus Sinella; species Sinella curviseta. The sequence goes on from CM065489.1 coordinate 30,799,190, forward strand.
TAACGATGACGAAATAGAATAAAAAAGAAAAGCTCCAAGTAGTAGAGAGAATCCTTTAATGACTTAAAATGAGTGGTTTTGGCAGAGTCGTGTAGCCAAAAAAAACACATACCTACCCGGAGAATACATATATTATGTTACATTTGAAGTGGCTTTTTTACAATTATCGATCACACTAACAACTACTGCGGAAGGTATATACCTACCTTCACATTCAGCATTATATGTACATATTACTGTATATATTTTATTTTATTTATTCGATGAAAAGGCTGTAAACGAAAGAAAAAAATCTGTCTTATGGCCGCTATTCTCATTGTAAATGGTGAAAGCCAAGCTCAAAAGAAAATGTCAATATGTAAATAAGTAGAGCGTAAGATTGTAAGTATGTGTGTGTGTGTCTTTGTAAAGAAGGTTGCATGTTAAAAGTGAAAATCCGTAGGCAGCAATAATAATACTGATAATAATACTAAATAACGAAAAGCCTGTGATGTATTTTTATGGCTTGCTCTTCGCATTTTCCTTTAAGATGCAGATATATTGTATAGGAGCTTATGACGAAAGCAAGAGGAGAAAGAAGAATAAGAGGGAATACATATAATAAACAAGGTGATCCGTGCCGTCTGTTTTTTTAGAAAATCTTTTTTGATCGGTATTTTTTTCCCTTTGACTTTTTTCCAGAGAGAAGAAGAGTGAAAAGAAGAGACTGCCTGGTAAATAATGCATTACCCAGTTCTCCTTCTCATCTTCTTGTTTCTTTTCGTATATAATATTCTGCATCTCTCCTGCTACAATATTATTTTTGCTGGCTGTATTACGTCAGGCTTGTGTCATGTTTTCATGTATGATGAGTCGGACAACGAGAGAGAGAGAGAGAGAGAGAGGGAGAAAGGGAAAGAAAGATGTGGCAGCAACGTGTATAGTAAGTGGAGCAACTTGAACTGGCAAACAAGATGAAGTAAGTAAAATATTATAACCGTCGTGTGTGCTTACGTGCATATATATTAGTTGTTGTTGTTGTGCCTGTATATATTTATTATACGTACACTCATGTGAAATTCAGAATAGGAAATCAGCTTTTGTTGTTGTCATGTCAGTTATTTAATAGAAATGGAGTTTTTGTGTAGGAGAGAGCCGAGAGGGAAGCAAGAGAGAGAGAGAGAGAGAGAGAGAGAGATAGAAAAAGAGAAAGAAGAGCACACTGGTAAATATTATGAAGAGAGAGAAAGAGAGAGGAGGAAAAGTAAGGAGGTGGTGGTGGTGGTAGAGGTGGCATTTAGCCGACTGGCTCAACGGTTCGACCTGGAAAATTGGAAACAAGCAAAATATTACCTGGAGCCTGAAGCCCTTTCCCTGTGTATTTTTCTAACTGTTACTAGTTACCACTTGAAAGAGTGCTAGCACGATTTCTCCTGAAATGCTATGAAATATGAATGTATTTATGTATGTGTCTTGTGCTTATCTATCTCCGACTACAACAACCAACACTCATGCGATATGATGTTCTGCTTCGCTGCCAGTTTGCCTGTGTGTGTGTGCAATGCTGTTTTCAGAATGTATTTCTTTGCGAGGCAGGAAGGAAGGAAGGAAGAAGTAAAGGGCGTATAAAAAAAGAGTGGGAGTATAGAAGCATACACACGAGCGATATATTCAATATATGTATGTGTTCATGTTTGTAGGCATGTTTGGTATTATGTATGTATCGACGCAGGTAGATATACAGTTTGCTTGCTTTATTTTCAGCGCTTTGTTGGAGATGGGATGGATGGACGGGTCGGATGGTGGTGGGTAGCGGAGGAGGCAGAGTTTTGTGTACAAAGAAGAAAAGTACAAAATACACTTTCACATTTTCCATTTTGATTTTGACATGAAAATGATGTGCATTATGATACAGGAAAGGAGAGAGAGTGAAAAGAGAGTGAGTGAGAGAGAGGGAATCAGAGAGTGAACGGAAAGAGCAGGAGGTGGAGGGAGTAGTGCAGGCAGGCATTAAACAAAAGTTTCTAGAAATTTATCGGATAAAAAGCGAAAATCCGCAAGAGGACAGATAGGACAGAATGGGGCTTGCGAAACATACACAAACACAGACAGAAAATGGCTCACCTTTTGTACATCCAACTCTTCTGGTAAACTGATTAAATTCATAGAGTGTGATGAATACATATGAAATGAAATAGACACGTGTATGTACAGCTATCTATTCACCGATACATAAAATATTCATTTTGTTACTTTGCTCTCTCTCTCTCTCTCTCATCCTAATACTGTTTTAAGTATTAGCAACGGCATCAGCAGCAGCAAAAGATACAATTTTGGCTGTTCTGTACAGAAAGCATTTATATAAAAGCATATTATTATTTGTTGTGCTAACTTTGTCCCTGTCTGTCTATTTATGGAAATCGGAATCAAGTTAGTATCGAAATGACAGGAAAATTTAAATATTTAGTCGGAGCAAAACTCGGCTATTTTCTATCTCGCTCATCAGTTGCGATTTGATTTGAAAGTTGGTTGTTTTTTCCCCTGAATATGTGTGGGTTGGAGTCTCATTTTATTTATTTATTGAATTGGAAACTAGCTGTCGGACGAAGAGTTATAAAGAGAAGAACAAATATTTTCAATGATGCAGTCCTGGGCTTATCAATGGACAAGTGGTTACAGTTATATAGGTAGATAGGGAAAGCAATCTTCCATTCTTTCATGCCAACAATAAAGCATAAGCTTGTTCTCTCTTTCTCTCTTGCTACTATAATTGTACAGAAAAAAAACTTTTTGCCCACTTTTTGTTTCTTTCTGTTGCTATTCCTACTACTCCACTATGCTGATATTATACAGTCAGAGTTGACTACAGAGAGAAATAAAAAAAAACTTTTTTTCTTCTTCTTTTTTGATAGAATCTCTCTATTTGCCTATATTATTATTATTATGTATTACTTTACTCCTACTCTCTCTCTCTCTCTCTGCTTGCATGAGTGGAAGAGTGGCATGTGTTGTGAAATACATTTAGTTTGCCTTTATTATGATTGTTTGTTACACTTTCCGTAATTCCACTTTCTAAATACGCAATATTCTCCTTTCCATCCAAGTGTAGTGAGCTGGAGAAAAAAGGAAAGTGTTTTTTCTTCTTCCCTACTTTTTTTTTCTATTTCCACCACTACACAGCAGCAGCTAGTTGTTCTGGCTCTATCTATATTCTATCTGTCTATTTGCTGTTTCATTTTCCTTCATTCCGACATCGTCGTCGTGTGATGTTATTATTATTCTTTCTTGTTTTGTGTGAGCTGAGGTGAATGAGCTGTAGAGCTCTGTTGAAGCTCTCTCTCTTTCTCTCACCTACCTATGTGTATATGGATATTATGAGCGTAATGTAGATGAAGAAAGCCCTCTCTCGCTCGCTTCTCCTGTTGTTGTTGTTTGTCTTCCTCCTCCTGCTGTGTAAAACGCTGTCTATTAGGAAAAAGTGAAAAGGTTGAATAATATATACTACGAGCAGGCAAAGGTAGACGAACAATTGTCTCTCCTCATTCCCGTTCCACTTGATTTGCTCTCCCTTCTTCTCTCTCTCTCTTCAAAAAACTCTCTTCTTTACACACAGGGTAAAAGCCAGGTTGACTGACTGGCACTGGCAGCAAAAGTAGAAGGACATCAAAAGAGAAAGAGAAGAGGGTAGACAACTTGTGCATAATATAGCTCGGTTCAATATGATGTGTAGTATGTATTAGTCGTATATATATCGAGCATCCTATATATAAATACTTACTTTTACCTTGTGTGTATTTTTTTATCCTTGTGCTGCTCCTGCCACCCTACCTAACATAAAATCCTAAGGGCAGATGTTCCACCAGAATATTATAAATTTTTATTTTATTTTTTTGGAAGCGATGTAGACCGGTTGCGAAATTAGTGCACGTACGCCAGCCAAAAAGTTTCCAATGTATATAAATGCATGGTATAGGTAAATACATACATATCTTTCAAGCCTGGATGGAAATGAAATTAATAGACAGACAGAGCCACAAGAGAAAATCAACAAGATATATACTTATACTTTTTTTCTTGCTTCCTTCCTCTTTCCCTTTTTTCGAGTTTGGGCATGGCTTGCGGGTTCATTGCAAGGTTTCCGTGGCAGCAGCAGAAGCAGTAGCTTTTTTTATACAATTCCACCTTGCTTACAACAAGCGACTACACCATACTACCCACCTTGCTTTTTTTATGCACCTTGCCTTTCCTCCATCATTGCCGTCGTCATGATGCCAGGGCTTTTACTTTCCTGTACATTGTGCCTTACATGCTACTCGTCTGATTGAATGAGTGGAGTGAATGGAGGAAAAAAACTGTAGTATGTTTCTCTCTCCTTGTATGGAATGCGTGTAAGTATGTCTGTCTGTGTGGAGTTTTTCCTTCCTTTTTTCTCTCAGGAAAATAGTTTTTGTTTGGAGGGGGAGAAGCAGCAGCAGATCACACAGCCAACAGCAATGGAGGGAGAGAGAGAGAGAAGAGCAACCAACATAGGAGAGAGTTGTTGGACTCAAGTTATGAAGTGGATGACGATGATGGGCACGACTACTACTACTACTGCTACTACGACAGTGAAGGTGGAAAACCATTGAATACTCTAATAATATAGCTCACACAACTTTTATAATATGATGTGCTGCTGCGGGATATATATTTTGTAGGTATTCATGCTAAACTGTATTGTATTTATTATGGAATGCAATACACAAAGATATACTACCAACGCGTTTTTCTCTTTTCAAAATTTTCTCTATTTTTTTCTTGCTTTCTCTTACATACACACACACTGTTGGTTCATTCTCCTTTTTTTGCTGTTTTTCCACGCTACAGAGAAAACATTTAGTGAAAAAACACAGCGGTTTTCACACGGACAAGAAAAGTACTATAAATATGCCAGCATACCACCGCCACCGCCACCACCGCTGCCACTGCCAAATGAATTAGAAAAAGCTTCACCCGTCACCTATTATTCTGGCTTGTGTAAAGAAGTATGTGTCATGTGTAAGCATGCATGTATGTATGTAGCCAGTTCATATCATCATGTGCGTTCCAGCTCCTTTTTCATGATTGTGCATTATGACTGGAGAGAGAGATATAGATGGTATTTGTGTTTCTCTCTGTCTGGTAGAGGTGGTGGTGGTGGTTGGTGGCGGTGGTGTCGGTTGAAGGAGAGATGGTGGTGATGATGATGATGGAACGCAACAGTCATTTTGGGCAGGCAAGGCACAAAACACACATCGACAACACAACAACACCGATGGCTTGAGTTGAACTCTGGGAAAATACACACAAGGAATACTATTTTATAGCCAGGCAGGAGCAAAGCAACGAGAAAAAGAGAGAGAGACAGGGAGTGAGAGAGAGAGAGAAGAGAAATTGTGAAATATCATTTCCCGTCGTTGTCGTCGTACTCCGCGTCTCTCTCTCTCTCTCTCCCGTTTTTCTATCTATCTCCCCATATATCAGTGCGAGTGAAGGAAAAAGGCAAAGCAAATCTAGTATGATTTGATGTGTAGTGGTGAGGAAGGGTGAAAGACAGCCAAAAACTGTCGCGCTGCTGCTTCTGCTATAGTTCTTTCTCCCACCGCCACAACCACTGCCTTTGCTACTACTACTGATGATGATGAAAAAGAAAGCCCTCGTGACAAGTCCTGGCCGGGTCCCTGTGGAAATTGAAAATTGAATGGGAGGAAAAGAAGAAAAAAAAGAAGAAGGAAGACTGGCAAATATTTTAGATATACTTTATATAAAATGTTGTGTACGACAGACAGGGATACATCATCATGAATGAATGTGGTATGCGTGTCTGTATTCTGTATATATTTATTTATTATATTTTATATACATATTTTTATGCATATATATCCGTACAAACTCGCTTTTCCGCTCAGTCGCGTATTCACAATGTAAATACAGAGAGGACAACTACTCCGACGGTGGTGGAGGCAAAAAAAAGATGGAGGCAACAGAAGACGGCGAAGAAGAACAAGTAGTGTCAAATGAAAGCCAAAGTCCTTTTTGCTTCAGCTTTTCCCGTTAACTCTCATTCCCTCCCTCTCTCTCTCGCCGCCTCTGACGCTTGTCAAAGTCAATCGGGGAAAGGACGACGAGACGCACCGGCATATTCATACACACAACAACTCTCAGACATGAAGAGAGAGAGTGAGTGAGTGAAGAGAAAAAAATATAAGATGGGAAAAAGAGGACCTCGATATAAAAAATGGAAAGCAAGATCCAACGACAATTTTCTTTTTCCCCGAAAACACAGAGGACCCCAAAAAAAATAAATATTATGAGTGCACAGGCGTTTTTTCTCCGTTATTTTGCCTATGCATATATTTTTCTAGTTTATTTTCTGTTGAGAGAGGAGATGAGGGAGACTCTGAAAGAATAAATAAAAATCAACAAGATTGCTTGTTGTTGCGATTCTAGACTACTCTCCCAGGACTTTGCTTTCTCTCTACTTTATTTTCTCTCTCTCTCTCTCTTTCTCAAATGGAAATAATGTTGATTACATTATATATGTATGCATCAATACAACCACCATCACCATTATGATCATATGAACAAGAAGAAGAGAAAAAAAACTCGTGGAAATCATCATCATGATCATGAACACAGAGGAATCGCAAGGGCGTGCTCATTTTATTTACATGTTATGCCAGCCAGCGATCAGATTTTTTTCTCTCTCTCACTTACTTTCTCCTTGTGTGTGTGTGTGTATGCATAAAGGCATGATGATGATCATGATTTCATAGGCATAAGCATATAAGCAAACACTCATTTCATTTCATCAATCTATTTCCCTCTTGAGAGGAGGGCAAGGATGAGGAGGAAAGAAGAGAGTGAAAAGCTCTTTAGGAGCAGTAGTGCAAGAAAAAAATATATAGTAAGTGAGTGAGTGGAATTACCACACACACACACACCATGATGATGATCTGAGAGAGAGAAAGGACTTTGACGACGACGAGATGACGATGATGAGTATATATGCAGTAGTAGTAGTAGTACCGGAAGCAAGTATGGCAGTAGCGGTGGTGATGGTGGCGGTGGTACAAGTACTTTCCCGGAATGGAGAAAGAAGAAGAAGAGGAGTCTCGGTGAAAATAAATAGATTGATAGATTGATCATGATGATGATGACGATGATGCTTGGTTTGGTTGGATGGTTTCTTCAGTAACTACTTCCACACTGGAGCATTTCATGGAATGGAAAATTGCTTGAGTGTGTGTGTGAGCGAACGTGTGTGTGTGTGTTGGAACTTGTATAGTAAGTTAGGTGGAAGTAGTAGTGAAAGTAGAGAAAAAGGTTTTTTCTCTCTCTTCTTCACTTTCTCTCTCTCTATCGCTTTTCCTGTTGGTTTGCTTTTTGTCGAGAGGAGAAATGAGATGATATCAAGTAATAATCTCGAAGCAGCCATCAGAGACTGCCTACCTGCTGCGACGTGTTATAAGTAGGAGCAAAAGGATAGGATGGCGGACGATAAGTATGTGTGTGTGTATTTGGAGTGGAGTGGAGGAGAGAGAGGTGGATGATCATCCGCCATCAACCTTTTTCTCATTATCATTAAATATGCACCACTACCTCAGAGAGAGAGAGAGAGAAAGTGAAGCAGAGTTTTTGGAGGAATCCAGTCAGTCGTGGCGTTTTTTACTTTCTCTCTCTCTCTCTCCGTCTTCTACGAATTCCCATCGTGTAATCAAGATGAGAAAAGTTGAGAACAGCTCTTATATTTCCCTTTCATGTTGTGTGGTCGTAGAAGGCAGAGAAAGAAGTATCTATCTATGAGACGATAAACTGCCAAAAAATAAGAGTGGATGGAGGAGTTTTTATTTTTTTGGAGGAGTCGCGCGAGGAGTGTAGTGGAGCAGTAGTGGCATGATGGCATGATGGAGGAACAAAATATAGTAGAAGTAGTCGTCGTTCGTGCTAGTCGAGCCTAACTAAATTGTCACTCCATTTACGCAACTCGTGAGGATGCATAATAGGTATGGAAGTTGGAGTGAGTGAGTGAGTGTGTACCTTTAAAGCTAACCGTGTGGTGGAGGTGGATGGAGGTAGACACACATTATGCCCGACATATTGGTGGATACATCTATGGGACGCAGGATCTAATGTCATTTTGGTGGGTTTCATGGAAAGTATAAAAAAAAGTTAAGAGAGAGAGGACATCTTCTTCTTCGAAATAATCCACGTCAGTAGAAAAGGAGAGGAGGAAAAAGGAAGGAAACAAATCAAATTACTTTTCCTTTCGTACAAATAAATGAGGTCATAAATTTGATATTAGGATGAGTTTGGGTGCCAAAGTATAATACGTGTGGTATTGCCACTCTCTCTCTCTCCTTTACTCCTCCAAAATATATATATAGATTCCTCCAAGAAGTTGGTTTGGGTTAGTTGGTATGGATGGAGTGGAGGACTACTTTTGAAACATTACAATGTCAAACACGATTTCCTCTGCAGAGGTTCACTTACCGAAAAAAAATAACCTTAAAATGAGATTATTGATGAGTAGAGTAGGGAAAATGTTTTTTTTTCGTGGTGGTGGTGATGGTGATGCCACCTCCGGAAAATTTATAACATCTGCCAAAACTCTTTCTCTCTCTCTCCTCCGCTTTTATTTCCTACAATCATCTCTCTCTCTCCTCCAAATGCCAAAAGCTACTCCAAAAAAACTCCTCCACGTACTTCACCTCTCTCACTCTCTCATTCCATTCATCTGTTGCATTTTTCACTTTCTCGAATCCTATCGCCGATCATATCGCAGCTTATCCAAAAAAAAATCATCATCATGACGCATTCAATGAGTCTACAATATGAACCCATTAAACCCCACCACCACCATCCCAGATAATCCACATTTACAAGTCGATAACCCCACCAGATTCATTCCTTAATTAAAATTTTCACACCTACACAATATATTACACTAATCCCGTATTTGGGGTAATGTAAAACCAGATACAAACCAAACCCGAATTTATAAACCATCCTTTATCTTAACTAATTGCATGCAACGTTATCAAACGTCATTATCATCATCATTAACATCGTCCCGATGATAAGCTCTTTGTTGCATGGCTTATCTTCGTCGCCCCACCGTCACAGCTTTTTCGGTGTTTTCCCCGTTTTTGCATATGTCCTTGGGCGAGTCATTGAGCTGGAGAGACTGAAGTTGAAAGGTAGCTCGAACGGCGCGCGCTTCAAAAACTCCGATTTAGGTTTTGTTTTTATTTTCCCCTAATCCCTGCTGAGCAAAGTCTAATAAGGCAAGTGGTGTAAGTGTGCATGTGAGAGGGAACTGATTGTTGTGGAGAGAGTGAGCTGAGCTGCTGCTGCGCTGCTGCTGATCAAAGGGGAGCTCTCGCTAGTTCTACCAACTCAACTGACATTTCGCTTTTCCGTTTTTCTTCTTCAAGTCGCCCGTGTCTTCGGTGAAAACACAGTTTTTTTGGTTTCGTTTTGGCAAAAAAAATAACTAGTTGACCTTTTCGTGTTGGTGGCAGCTGTGCTGCACCTTTCTTTTTTGAGCCCGTTAGCAACAAGGAGACAGGTGGAGTGAATCCCAGGTCGCTAGAGAAAGTAACGGTAATAATCAGCGCAGGCATTTTTCTTTTGACAAGATAGATCCTTTTGTGAGCGTCAATCAAGGGCTACTGCTGGCTTGAAAACCTTGATTGTTTCTTTAAATGGTTAGTTAGAAGGGGTTTTAATCTACTGATATTTAATTAGGAGATGGTTTAAATGGTGGCTAGAAGGTAGAGTTAAGGAAAACGGTTAAGAGGCTGCTTTAGTGTTAGTGTTGTATTCACTAGGTAGTTAATTGAGTGGTAAATACTGTGTAGTTTTTTAGGGAGATAGATTTGCTAATTGTTTACAACGAAGTCCTGCCGAAACGGGGAAGTAAAAAGAGAGGTGGTCTCGGTGTGTGTATATAAGTTTTGGTGTGAAAAGTTCCTAAAAGTAAATTAGAGAAAAAATATGGCGTCACGTCCAAGTGGCCTTCGTCAGCCTAGTGCCATCAGAGCTTCCAACCAAAACATTGCTTCCTCGACGACGACACCATCGGCGGCGGGTGGAGCATCAGGAATGCCTCCTCCTGAGACACCTGGAGCTACTCCAGCAGCCAAACAGACTCCAGCGGGATCATCATTACCCATGAGTCGATTGCCATCGTCCAGTAGTATACGACGGAAAATTGCTACGCCTGCGGGAATGAATCCGCCGGGGTCGAGAGGTAAAAAACCGTTATGCATTTGGGTTTCATTTGTGTGGAGTTTGTGTTGGAATGTTGTCGCTCTTGTACTTTAAATTTAAAATGTAAATTTGATGTGTTGGTACAGATTCTGGTCTTGCAACGGATATTGATAGCTTCATAATTGGAGATACTGTATACGTTAATGGAGATACTAACAAGAGGGGGAAAATTTGTTTCATTGGAGAAGTCGGCTTTGCCAAAGGAGATTTTGCGGGGATAGTCCTTGATTTACCTATGGGTATGTGTGATTCTTTGTTACAATCTGCAACTTGAGTTTGATGGAATGACCACTTCATTGTGCGTGCGTGATTTTTAATTATTTCAGGGAACCATGACGGAGTTGTGCAGGGAAAGCGTTATTTCCAGTGTGCGCCTAATCATGGTCTGTTTACTAAATTAAGCCGATTATCCAGAGATCCAATTCTGGACTCCCCATCAACACCACGAGCACCGCAAAGTATGGCTGGATCTACAGTGGTATCTCCTGATCGTCAGCTTTCTCGTGCCGCTAGCGTTGTTAATGAAAGGACCCCGAGCCCAGGTGGAATGAGAACTCCCGTGAGGTCTTCCTCCATTGCAATGAACTCTAACCTGGCATTAGGTGAACGTGTCATTGTTGCCAGTGCTACTGGAGGGACGAAAATTGGAATTTTGAGATATTTAGGTACAACGGAATTTGCTGTCGGAGAATGGGCAGGGGTTGAACTGTTAACTCCAATGGGCAAGAACAACGGCTCTGTTGGAGGGAAGGCGTAAGTGAATTTCTATAACAATTTGGAAATCTTGGAATTATTTCTGACTAACATCATGATATGTTTTTTACTGAGTTACTTTTGTACAATTTAAGGTACTTTTCATGCAAGGATAAACATGGATTATTTGTACCTGCTTCCAAAGTCATTAGTTCACCCGTGAACAAAACACCAAGACGTCATGGATCTCGGGAGTCACTAATATCTGTCTCCAGTATGGCCTCATCCGCCGCGTCGAGAAGTATCATGAGGGTAAGAAAATTACACTTTAATGACTACATGTTGGTTAATTGTATAAATTTTAACACTCGTGTACATTTCATGATGCTTTTCTTTTGTCAATGTAATAGAGACCATCCATGCGAGATTCACAATGTCTTCCGTCGTGTTCTTTGCAAGTAAGAAAATATTTCAGTTTGAATATACAGGTCTTTAATCGTGTACGAAATGCTGTTTGACTACGTTTTATAATTTTTATCTGTATCTTTTAGGCAGTATTAGCAGAAAAAGAAAAGCATATGGACCGCTTGATCAAGGAAAGGGAATTGGATCGAGTAGACATGGCAAATTTGAGTCGAGAGTTTGAAGAGAAAAAGCTAGAAGTGAAGAAGTTGCAAGTTGAGTGTGCTAGTGTAAGTATATTTTTGTCTTTTATATTTCATGAAAATTATTATGGGAAATGATACCTGATGGATAGCTTAAGATTGTGATTTTCTTACAATTTTAGTATCAGCAGCAATTACAGTCCTCCGCTGGAGACAGTGAAGACGTTACTCGGCTACAAAATGCGTTGGAGGAAGAGCGTCGAAAGTTGGAAGATCTGCAGTATACGCTGGACGAAGAGAAAATAATGAAAGCAGATCTTCAGACACAACTGGACACGCTGCTAACGAAAACTTCAGAAGAATCAGCTAGATCTACAGAACAATCTCAAGCCGAATCTGTGGAGCGTAGTAAAGAATTAGAGACGTTAAAGACTCAGCTAGCTAAGGTTCAGGAGGAGGCGAAATCTGCTGGTGCAAGTTCACAGGAGGCTCAACTTAAAATCAACTCGTTAGAGAAGACTATCGGGGAACTTAATCAAAATGTCAAGAGTTTGACCGAACAAGTGGAGTCGGGGAAAGAAGAGAAGGCTAAATTGCTTGCAGATCACAAAGCCGATACAACGAGTGAGTAGACTGAGAACATATAAATACGTTTTTAATGTATCAATCTCCGTAATTATGTTATGTAACGAACCTCTTCAATTTATCTTTATACAGCGCTGAAAAAAGCAATAGCCGAAAAGGAAGAAGCAGCGGAAACATTAAAAAGAACTTTAAGCGAAAAGAAAAGACGAGAAGAAGAACTGAAGGAAAAATGTGACAAATCACAAGCAGAGTTAGAAACAACTCTTAAGCAAAAGTGTTCATTGGTATGGATATTGGACATGCATCATTAATTTCCAACATTACATTTCTGAATGGTTCCTAATAGCCAGTTACGATATGATAATTTTGTTTCTGTACAGGAAGCCGAGGTGATTGACTTAGTTAACTCAAAAACAGACACATCCGATCTGCTCTCTGGAAAGATTAAAGATTTGAACGACGAGGTCCAAGACTTGCGAGCGAAAGTTCAGTCAACTGAAGAGGACAAAGCGGTTCTTCGTCGAATCAACGCTGAGTTCAAGTCCCGTATTGCCCAAAATGAGCAAAGCGAGGCATCTCTGGTAATTACAAATATTATAACAATCAATTTAATATACCAATGTATGTATACTTATAAGAAGAAACTCTCAAATTGATTTTCATATGCCAATTAAAGAAAAAGCAAATCGAGGAAGCAACGTCAACGCTGACAGAGGAGAAAGCTACGATAGAGAAGCAATTCAGTGAAAAATTGGCTGCCTTGGAAGAGGAGAAGAAAAAGTTGTCGGACGAGATAAAATCGAAAGAAGATGAAGTCGCCGTACTGAAAAATAAAGTGACTGAGACAGAGGCAAGAGTTGCTGAGGCGGGCTCATCGTCGAAGGAGCTTCTTCAACAAATAGAAGCTCTAAGGTCTGATGTTGCAGGGTCTGGAAAGAAAGTAGAAGAATTTCAACAGCTTCTCAAGAAGGCAGAAGAAGAAAAAACTGTCATACAAACGGAGAAAGACAAAAGGGAAAAGGAATTCAACGAGAAAAATAAGGAATTGGCAGACAAGATTGAACTTTTGTCTGGACAGTTGTCTTCTTCAGCAACTGAGTCCACCTCTTTGAAAACTGAAATGTAAATAACCGAAAAGATAGTCATATGAACATTTAGCTAAATAGTAGACAATTTAGACTAAATATTTTAATCAATTTATTTTCAGTGAGAATTTGAAGGTGGCAGCAACAAAGACGCAACAAAGTCTTGATGAAAAAACAACCGCAATAAAGTCTCTTGAGGAGGAAGTCAGCTTGCTGCAAAAGAAGTCCGAGGATGATGGACTTGTCTTGGATGAAATGAGTTTAGAGGTCGATAAACTTAAAAAGGACAAGGCAGCATTGAAGGAGCAAGTGACAGCTTACAAATCGGAAAGCAGTCGGTTCCAAGAGATTGAAAAGGGACTAAGTCAAGAGGTGGTCAGTCTACGGAGCAAACTAGAACAGAAAAACAAGGCGGTGTCTGATTTGGAAAAGGAGCTGCTGGAAAAGAAAGCAGATATTGAGTCAAACAAGGCACAAATGCTGGATGCAAACAGCCCACAAGCTCATATCGAGTTTTTGAACTCTATTATTGTTGATCTTCAGCGAAAAAATGAGGATCTCAACGTGAAGCTCAACGTTTTGATCAACGGTGGAAGCGATGCAGATGCCAATTCGTAAGTTAAATTGATCCCATTTTGACATTATGTGCTGTATTATTTCGGCTGGTTGCAAATTTACAACTCTTATTGCCTAACTCTCCTTTTCGTAGAAATCGTGTGCCCGGAGCCGGAGATTCTTCTTCCTCTGGTCCGCGGGCATCGCTGCGACCCTACTGTGACATATGCGAAAAGTTTGATCTGCACGATACGGAGGACTGCCCAGCTCAGGTGTCGGAGGATAATACTCATTATGGTAGTAACCGTGGGGAATCCCGTCCGTATTGCGATACATGTGAAAGTATGTGCACATAGATCCATGCAACTAACCAAAACTATTGGAAAGATAATTATAATGGTTTACATTATGCTATATTTTTGTTCTGTTTCCCCCAGTTTTTGGACATGTCACTGGAGAATGCGACGATCAGGAGACTTACTAGTTTCAATAACCTGTCATCCACTGCATCAACACATCGTCAGCCAGCATTTATTTCGCACCAAATTAATCGTCGTTTTTATCCAAAAAAACAGCATTTCAAATTTTAATTTGGCAACTATATACGATTATTTTTAAGTTAATTTATATTTCGTCGTCATCCACGTCTTTGTAAGTTCAACACGGTTCTTCGTACGCTTATGTATATATATTTTATTCAGATTACTGTCCATTATCGGTACTGGTATATCGTTTTATTCTCCTTTTCAATGGTTAAGGATCGTAATCATCATTTGGTAATATACGTGTGTGTATTTTATACTTCGTGTTTTTAACGTTTTAAAAATGCATGTAGTTTTAATCTTGAACTATTTATGTAAATTATGTATGCAAAATGTACATGAAGTCAAACATTATGCGGTGTATACCGTTGCACAGACAGGCAATTGGTTCTACTTTTTATTTATTTGAATTTTAGTAAAGGTGCTCAATGAAACAAACTTTTATCAACGGATACAATATGTTGATTGGTTTCGGGGGTATTTATAACGGCTGCTAGGCTTATACATATAATCTATTTATTTTAACGCTATGTATGTATTGTCGGTTGTTATTATGTTCAGGAACATTTTTATGTATTAGTTTGCTATATGCTTTCCAACAATGGAAACGATACAGATCTAAACAAAATCCCACTGTACACATTGTACTACGTTGTACGTGATTTTAAAAAGAATACCTTTGTGCTTTAATCTAATAATGCCTTTTAAACGCCGTACATGATAGCAATAAGGAAACGCAAAGAGATGTAATTTTACTAGTAACAATAACTATTTATTATTATCATTATTATTAATAGGAAACTATTTGCTGCTCGTTGCTGCTAACCAATCATAATAACAAAATGAACCTGCCACATTAGTTCCGATTTATACTATTTTATCATCTCTCTGTATTAACTTGATATTTTATCGCAAGTCGAGGTTCAGCTGTGCTAAACTAACCGAATTGATCAGAGAACACAATACGATAACTTATTTGTATTTTACAGCAGCAAAAGAAAAAGGTGTCCGTCAGCAGAGAGAGGTATATTTTAAGCTAATAATTTGTTACCATGATAAGTTGACGAGTCATATCTCGCAAAAAAATATTGTGTGTTCATTCACTCAAAATAGTATTGAGTTTTGAGTGGCTGAGCAAAGGAATTTAATAAGTATATTATGGCTCACTACTTCAGACCTACCGAACAAGTTGACATGACTTGTTGGAAATGGTCTGGTTTTTTAGAACGTGACAATGAAAATCAATGGTTTTACATATCTTTAAAAAATTCAAATTAGTGTGTGGAGAGCTCGTTTTCTTTGCATTATCATCAGGTACAAGAGCGTATTTGTACTATCCAACGTTTTATTACACTACTACTCTTAATCATCATTATATTTAGTAACACTGACATGTTAACAAGTACCTTATAAAAAACACCGTATCTTCTAGAGAGAGAGAGAGAGTAGCAATTTAATGTAGAATCGAACAATAATGAATATCCGTGCAATAGCAAGTATTGTATGTAAGTACAATGCAGTTTGGTATATAGCTTAGTTTTAGCTTCTATGTAATTTACTACCTCAGTAAATAGTAGCAAAGCAAGCATCTAGGTATTTTATGCTCTGGTTCTACTAATCAGGATAAATAGGCTAAAAAATAATATTAGACATGTTATGCCAAAGAAACGTTAAAATTGTTATCGTGGCCTGTTAAAAAAAATTTCCAGTGAGCAAGAATAGCGTGTAAACGATATTTAGTAGCTAATGCACTTTTAGTAAGCACTAGTAATAATCATAGAGGCGAAAATGCATAATGTGTGTAATGTAGGTAAAAAAAATTAGAGATTTGTGGAGTAGAGAGGTTTTTAAGCAAACGATTATGTTTACAGGTACTAAAGAAGACACACGGCTAATATTTTAAATCATATTCAGACTATTTTAAGAATCACATTTTATTTTATGTGGACGTACCAACCACAATAGAAACGTTTTCATATTGTAAGACAGAACAACGCTAACAACAATTCAAAAAGAAATAAAAAACGACCCGTTTTAATCTTTAAACTAATACTGAAAGCGCATCATGTTGATTATTTTAATATTTTTAATATATTCATTTCACATGCTATATAGGCTGCTGGACACAAAGGTCGGTGGTCTGAGAATAGGAGTGGAGACGATAATTTGCATAAAGCACTTAAACTGGCTTCCAATTTTTCATTCCATATCAGTCTGTCGCAGAGACACAACTTTGTCTGTTGCTGAAAGCTGCAAGAAGAAGCCCGCTTTGTCTCCATGTTTTAACCGTTAACATTATCTGTTTCAGAAATAAATATTCCGATTTTTAAAATAGGATTTTTTACCGACTTTATAGTTCTGAGTATTATTTCTGAAGCTGTGCAGGATTAGCATTTCATCAAAATATTTTTTAAAGTTCTCTGATTGCCCCAAAATGTCTTTTGCTCGTCCCAGCTCTGCGCCACAGGAACCCACTGAATGTATGGACAAAGACTGTCCAAGACATGGACCCAACAGAGCCTCCATGGGAAACTCGGAGAAAAACTCTGCGTCAGTGCCCGGCAATAAGATTCCTGAGATAAAACTGCACCACGCGTCATCGGAACCCTGTGAGAATATAAATTGCCCCGTACATGGACAACGATCGTCGTCAGGTAGTTACAATCACATTAAGGTAGGATCTACAGGTGCTAGTGTGAATATTGGGAGTTATAAGAAGACATCACAGCAAGTCTCGGATAAGGAGATGGACGAGTTGGCGCAAAGGACGCAGAAAAGCTTGAGAATCACTGCACCCGTCTCAAAAACTGGGTCAACTAACAACGTTATGGTAAGCGTAAACGGAGAAGAGTCAGTAGCGTCGCTACTGGTTTGACACCATTTTAAAGGTTTTGATGATAATTACATATATATAATTATTTTTGCAGACTTTTATCACCAACAATACCCAATCATCGGATACGTCATCGTCTAGGCCCGTGTCACCATCGGTGTCACCATCAGTGTCACCGAGCTTCCTGTCAGGGTCTTCAGGAATGTTCGACCAAATGAGGATGGAACATATCATGAGGGAAAATGCAATGCTGCAGTCTATTTCATTGAAACAATCCGAGGAAATAGCGCAATTGCAGGTATGCAATTTCACATGACGATGCACAACTTCTTTTATATTGGGCTTTAATGTGCAATTGCTTTTACATTTTAATATGCAATTATTAATTACGTTATATTATGTGCACTGATTTTCAGAAACAATTGGAAAAAACCCAGTCACAACTCGCTTATAGTGAAAAGGACAGGGTCAAACTAAAACTAGCGGTTTCGAACTTTGCGGCCCTGACACAGAAGTGGGACAAAACGGTGAAGGACTGTGAGGCTAAAATTAAGAACTACAAATCAAGGCTTCAATACACGGACCTGAAGGCGAAGCAGCTCAAGCGTATGGCTTCAGAGAATGCGGCAACCGCGTCCAAGTGGCGAGTGAAGGCGATGGACGCTTTGCAGGTGCAGAAGGATTTGGAGGAAAGGAAACAAGCGGCGGATAGAGCTGCGGTTGGACTCTATCAACAATTTCGCGAGGAGAAAAGGAAAATGTAAGAAGGAAATAAAAAATTAAGATTAAATTTGTTAATAGGTAAATCGTTTAATAAATCGAATTTTAATTTTTCCTTTTGCATATATTATGTCGAATACAGAGTGCATCTGAAGCGCCAACATGGAGTACCCATCACGGAAAGCGACATGGATGAGACCATATCAACTACAGCTGGAACTCTGGATACTACCATGCTCGAATCGTTTGCATTGTCTCCACCTTCAGACGCCCACATTAACAAGAGAAAGTGAAGCTTCTTTTGGCTCCCTGTATCATCTTCAATCTGAATTGAGGATACTATAATAGTCCACTTTGGTAACATCCGCCTCATTTTCTATGATTTTATTTAAATTATTGAAATCCATTATTTTTAACGCTAAATAGTAATTAAGAAAAGGTAATGCAGAGTGGCGAAAAGTCCACTTGAAAAGAATTTGAAACTAAAAGAATCAAGTAATTACGTGCATGTTTTTAAAAGTAGGGAATTAATTGATTAATAAGGAATTAATTTAGGTAGTTTTACGAATAATCGTACGTATCATTGCCCGGAGCGCAATTTTTAATGAGTATATTTGAAATTATGTCTTAAAATGCAATTATTCTTACGGTGATTTAAATACTTTAACATTAAAAAATAATAATAATTTGTGTGCAAAATAAATTTCATTTGAACATCCATTTTTTTACACATCATTTACGGTTTTTATTTCAATTATTTGTTTATTTATTTAATTTTTAATAGTTTTCAGTCGGATTGAGTAATATGCATCATCATCATCATCATTCATTTTAATCATACATAAATACTTAAAACACTGTGGCAATAATTAATACGTCATCATAATTATTATTTCTCCGTTACACACGCAATTTTGTTACTTGCTCGGTTGTTAGCACAAAAAAACCCCTTCGTTCCTTTCTTGATTACTTGGCAAAATTAGTGGAAAATGGCAAAATCAGTGGTTGTTAATCAGTTAAATGCATTTTAACAGTTATTTTTCATGATTCATACGGTAGCTTTGATTAAAACCTATTCGTAGCTTTAGAATCGTCCTCGTAAAAACAGTACCGCACTATAATTACCCGCAATTTAGAAAACCATGTACTTAAGTTTTAACTTTCACCCTGCCAATCTATCGTTGTTAATTTTTGCGCTTTCTTTACTTTCATGATTAAAACAAACTCAGCTAATTAAAAAAGGAGTAAACGCTTACAACGGTGACTATTAAAGCATTACACCACTGGAACTATATTTGCCGTTATTACGTGATAGCTACACTGAGAAATTTCAAAGTAATTGCAAGACGAAATAAATAGTTAAGAAATTACATTAAAGTATTATATGCCATACAAATTACCCGACTCATTTTCTACATCCAAAACAAATGATAGACTTTGAAGTTATTTTTTACCGTACTCATAGTAGAGTAATTTTAGTGTTGTGAATTTGATTAGTCTTCTCTCATTCATTTTCATCTCGGACATTTATCTCTCAATTAATTCTGATCCTAATACGTTAAATAAATTGGACATTAAGAATTGAAGCAACAGACAAATACGTGTATCTCCGTTAACTAAAGTTAACACACTCAACATTCAATAAGATAATGTTCCAAAGTACATAATGTTTTATTCCCGAAAATGGAAATTGAATTTGTAAATCGTTGTCATTGAAAAATGCGAAAATACATATCATCATACTGATCGTAACGAGTAAAAGTTTGTTTTGACTTTGTAGTTACCAATCATCATTATTAATTACAGTACAATAAAAAATCTTTCAACTATATCAAAATTATATTATTATTATAGAGAGCATTTGAACATTTATAACATAACTGGTTAGCGTTTTTAGTAGTAATCTTTCATTTATGCAGGTAGATAGGTAGGTACAGTAAAAACTAACAGAGCTGTTTTTAAAAGTGAAACCATTTAAATCTTATTTTCTCTTCATATGTATTGCACCTGCACACCCCAGCAGTGCAGGTCCTGCACATTAACCTTATCGTCATCGTCGCCTCCTCTTTTAGTACATTTTATTTTTTCTACCCATTTAAATGTCGATTTGGACATTTTATAAATACCCCATTATACCCCGTGATCAATTGTAAGTAAAATATAATTGTACTAGAGTAACTGAATACATCATTTATCTCTTAGGATTACGATGGAGATTTTGTAAATTATTCGTTTTGCTCATCTAATTGACTTTCTCCCTTAAAAGTTACTGAAGCTGTCATGGAATCTCGGCTTGCTCCCAGTTCTCACCAACACGTCGTCGTCGTCCGTTAATAATTATAATTTATATAATTAGCATTTTTTTATAGAAAATATAGGCACTAAGATAAGATTACACATTTTCTGCCGTTTGTAGCATACAAGCTTGTTATGAGAATAGAATAGTGGCGTAGCTTACTCTACATTTTTTTAGCTTCAGCAGAGACAACAAAGGCAACAATGAGGCGTCAATCTTTCTTAAGCAAAAAGTACGATCAAAATCGAAAGTTTCGTTTCTAGTACACAATTAAATTTAAATGCTCTTAAACTGATGTGAGACTGCATTTAGCTTTTTTACTATATACATTTCATAAAAAGACAAGCATTTAACCAATCATCCAATCATTTCATACGAATTGGTGTGTGTTTTTTAATGGAGAACCTAATGACGATGTTACTAAAAACTATGCGAAGTATAATTATAACTTATCGTTAAAAATGTTGAGAACGTGACGACGATTGTAACTTGAAAAGAGTGGCGACGGTAATTGCAGTGATGAGGATGACTGGAGGGTTAAGTTTTGTGCTATCTTGCAAATCAGTTGTTTCATTGAGTTGAAGTTTAATGACTTGTTTAATTGAAGATATATATAAAAGCAAGGATAAACACTGTCTGCGGAAGCAAGATAATGAATTTGGATTTTTAAAAATGGAAGACAACATTGATTTGCATTGCGACTCCTTAAGATCTTCAACAAAATGAATGGGAGTATATTATAGGGTGCAGTCACAAGAGAATGGAGAAAGGACACGAGGACAGCTTTGAAAGGTTGTTCGGCAGTTTTAATGGGATAATTTTGCAGTTAATTTCCAGAATTTAAATAGGTAGTCTGTTTCTAAGTACATATTTTTAATGACATGGTAGGTGAGGATGTTTTGAAATTACGGAGTGGTAGTCTGATTTTAATTTCTCTCAGCGTACGTAAACTATACAAAGGGTTACATGATAACAGCTCAATGTAATAGTAATCATAGTAATCATAATAATATATTATCGGTAGTAATACGGTTCCAGAGGCCTTAGTTATTAATAACATCAATATTTTTTTATAAAAAGCTCATTTCCACAATATTGTTATTATAGTAAAGTGGTAGTTACTTTTTTCCCTTTATTCATGATATATATCTGCATTTCTTGTAAAATCTGTTTTGTTGATTCGGTGGGACACATTTCCGCAAAGAATCTGACGAAAAATGAAATAATTTTTTTTTCAGGTATTTAACAAACAGATATTTGAGATGAAATTAGACTTTTTTGTGTTAATAATAACAAATGCTCCTTATACAATTAGTACTTTTTTAAACAAAAAATTGCAATTAATTTCATCCGGAAACATCCACGTTTACTTGGAATAAAAAAATTAGTCGTTTTAAATCGAGAGGAGTTTGATGTCAGCTTTACTTTGTACATAATATTAACTAAAAAAAGGTTGAAATGAGACAAGGACACACACAGTTAAATGATAAATGATTTCAACATCGAGTCAAGTCATTATTATTTCGTTTTTAGTCAGGTCTGCATTTCTTTAGACGAATTCTTTTTTTATATTATGCATGAATTAAATATTATTCTTATTGGCACATTACACAAATAATAATAGTAATAACAACAATTAATGTATTAATTGATCAAAAATACATAAAAAAGGTTAGAGAGAAGAAGACTATTGGTATTTTATCAGTGGTTTTGAAAAATTTCAATGTCACACACATGACCAAAGTAGATGGAAGCCGGTTGATAGATCGTAATCATTTTTTTTTGTAAATAACCCCTGAGCACATTATAGGTCAAAGGTATTGTTAAAGCTAATGATTCCAAAAAAACTACCCTTAATGAACTCTGACATATATTGTTTTGACATAAAGTTAGTACAGCAGCAACTTGTAAACGTAACTATGGCTATAAAGACGTGATAAAAAAACACAAGTAGGTATTAGTACTCACAATCAGAGATAAGGTTACAATAAATGGTAGCACTAATAAATCATGCATAATAATCATATAATCATTCTTTCATTTCACAACTCGGAGTTAGTTTGACTTAAACTGATTGCCTACATAAATGACAACATTAGTTACTTTTTTAAGGTTTAAAATATTATTATGCACTCAAACATGACACAAGCCCATATACGCGCATGACATATTCGGTCAGATTTCCTTGCCTTTCTTTTCGGTACTACTTGCCTTTTTTTCTCTCTCTCAATTTTCGTAAAATCACAACGTGCAAATTCATCATTCATTTTTTTAAACTGGTAAATCTCACTGAACAAAATAAGGAAGGAAAATATATACTTAAATTCCCTTTTAAATTAAAGTGTTGAAATATTTGTACTGTCAAAATTAACCAGGCCCACGACAAATAAATGCACTGCGTAGCCGGAAACGGTAAGTAAAGAGATTAAATGCGGCAGAGAGTCGAAGGAGAAATTTCAGATTTTTAGATAGCAATAAATAAATTTTTATATTACTGGCATATCAGTAATTTGTTGAGTTTTTAAAGAAACCAAATTATATCAACGAAAATTTTTAAATACAATTTACATAAATAATAAATTATATACGAATTTTGGAACTTTTGAATGAAAGTTGAACAAAAACATGCACTACATTTGACATTCTTGTCAATAGCATGCCAAATCTTTCTTAGAAAACTAAAAAAAAATCTGTAGTAAATGCAAACCATCAAATTTAGCCCTTTTTCAGACTGTGTGTTTCCAACTGAGTAATAATATATTAGTAGCTAAGAATATAATAATAATATCGGAACATAAAAAATAAGTATACTAGGTAAATGGAGTGAAGACTGACAATAAACAACGTTTGCTTTCATTTAATATGTTGTCATTAGAATATGATTGATGATGATTGTTGTTAACTATCAAAATTGCGCGACAGAGATAGATGCAGTGATTAAGTAATTGATAGTTGATGATGACGTCGTCCTTGCAGTTGTCATATTCTTAAAGTACACACACTTACTTAAGTAAAGTACCATGGAGAACTTTTAGTATGTTAAAGAGGAACATTTATTAGCTTAATTATATAAATGAGCTGTAACGTCTCCTTTTTAGTTATTTTTTTCTCACAAATCCGAGCCACACATTTGCGATGACAACAACGTTTTCACTGGTTCCACAAACAAATAATTATTAATCAGCAGGAGAGATAGAATTTACAAGCAGCAAGTTTTTGAACTCTGTATTACTTATTTATCCAAGTAGAGAGGAGGAATATCGGTAATAATCTGTATTACAGTCAATGATGATGGTTTTTGTAGGTAAGTGTTACGCGAGATTATTTAAATGCTGTTTGTTCAGCTCCAGCTTTTACTCCATTTACATGGTTTCTTTAACAATGAGAGAGAAGTACTTAGAAGGGGTAACATAATTATAAAAAAACGGGAATTGTCTCTTCACGTCACCTTGATGAGTTCTGTATGCATGCTATTATACATTATGCATCAAATGTATATTATTTATAATATTCTCTACCGAGTAGTTTCATATGGTATATTTCTTTTTCTTAGGAATATAGTATGTCACCATGTTAAATAGTATATATAACAGTAACAATAATATTGTTAGGTTACTTATTAATATAGTAACATTGTAGTAATGTATATAAAGTTTTACGCTTTTTCTTCTGGTTTGTTATAAGTATATAAAATTTTTAAATATATTGTTTTGTTGTTGCTGCTGGTGATAAAGTTCACTAGCTACTTTGTTGAACGTAAAGACTACACGGAAATTTCATAGTTCATATCATAAACACTTGCTCTATCAGAAATATCATTGACTTGGGATGATTGGCCAGGTCCTTTAGGTGTACCAGCCGGACTACTACGGTTATTGGCACCTCTGTTATTTGACATGTCTAACGAGTCTGTCATTTCTAGCGCTCGTACAAAACTCATCGGTCTCCTCTGGAGGGGACTTGGTCGTACACCTCCACCACCTCCGTCCATCACCTGCGGACCGCCATATAATTTTCTTCTACCATTTGGAGAGGTAGGTATTGCTGGTTGACCAGCAGGTGAAAAACTCGGCGAGCCAGGAAAGCCTATGAGGGATCCTTCCGAAGATGGATGACCACCGTAACCACGACTATACATACTGTTATTCTGGGAGCAATTCATCATTGCGGGTTGTATGGGACTGGTGGGATTGGAGTGAAAATAGTTTGAGTTACTGGTGACTGCTGCCGAAGACGCTACCGGGACGCCTCCCGTGTTGAAGTTTTGATTTACACCTCTGGTAGGTGAGTTGTCCTTCCAGAGATAGACGCCATTTTGCGGCGAGCTGGCAAGCTCCCTGATGGGACCGGAAGAGTCGCGATTCAGTCCAGCAACCATACCGGCGGTAGGAGCAGGATGGTACTGCGGATGTTGTGGACCTACCGCCTGACGCTCGTACATCATTTCTGTGGACGAGGAGACGCGTCGCTGGTCAGCTGTGGTAGACACGTAACCATCATCCACGTAGTAGCCGGGATAAACCGGCCGGCCGAGAGAAGGGCCAGGTACCATGCAGTCATGAGGGCCACCGACAACGTAGTCAGGTGCTCGGGGTGCTACTCCTCCACCAGAGGACGAAGCTTGGGTAGGTGTGGGAGGGTTTGATCTACGGATTCCAGGACTAGCAGAAACAGCAAACGGTGTGGGAACGCCTCCGATTGCACGGATTTTCTGATGGAGTGTTGGACTTGTGATTGTTTCTGGGCCCAGTACAGCGTCTGATGGGGACGAAAGGGATTCTGGTGTTTGACTCCGGGAACGGGGGCCATCACCATTTCTGTTTGGAACAAAATAAAATATACGTCCCTTTAGTTTGGCTTGCAAAAACCCTCCTGTCCTAACACATTCTTGGATTTATCAATGAAGCAGTACAGTAATATGAGGGCATACAAATTTTTAGTCGTAAAACCAAACTCTGACCAATAACAAATTATAGTAAGATACACTAGTTAATGAAACCAAAATAAATGCTTCTAACTAATTACAATTCATCTTGATCGCTAGACTATATGGGTAGTAATATTGTATTATAAATCTAAGATATGGAGGAGTATCATCAGTACCATCATCATCATCATCAAATAGTGCTTTGACAGATACTGCTGTTTTGACATGGTAATTAAGAAGATAGATAGACAGAGTGAGTGAGAGTGAGATGTCAGAAAAGTAGCATCAATCATCATCCTGCTTGCTCAATACGCTGACTCAAAATCCTCCTCATCTGATTTAAGGGGCTCTTGCTCGCTTGAATCATCCGAGGGCTCATTCCTAGAAGATCTCAAGTACACAGACGGGCTGAAGAAGTCAAGTTATTTGACATGCGCCTAGGTATTTTTTATAAACTCTACGAACTAATGAAATTTTTCTAGCAACCCCAATTTCTTAAAGAAACAATCAAGTATATATTGATACATAGGAATCTTTTGACTGCAGGATTCTTTGTAGGTACTTAAGTAACAATTGTATACAAACTTATAAAACATTTTGGACCTGTCATTATTATATTCAACGTCATCAACATGCCAACATTAACTTAATGATAATAATAATATAATATATCTTTCACCTATGTATAAATCGTAATGCAGTTTTTTTTGTTATTATAATCTTCATGCAAAAATAACAAAATCCTTCCTCGTAAACCACATAAAGATATAAAATATCGAGCTAAGCTAACGTAACATAATATAACGTACATACATAACATAAACACATGAAGCTACATTCAATACTAATTAATATGAAACATGAAAAAACTTTTAATTGAGAGTAATAACGTGTTTAGAATATTGTTTACCGTTGTCGGTTAGGATGCGGCGATCCGTGAGTGTACGGACCCCCCCGGGCATGCCTGATTTGTGGGGGAACTCCTCCCGCCCCGTCTACATCTTGACTACCGGTTGGAGGAAGAAAGAAATTAGTTTTTGATCCATGTCTCTGAATCGGAGGAGTGGGTTCACAGTCCAAACTCTGGGAAGCTTGAAGTCCTAAATCCTGATCTGATGCATCCTTGTTTGATGTTGGAAGCATCTGGAGTACAAGAAATTTGACAGTGAATTTAAACACGTGCTCATATTGTCATGCTCATTACCACAAATTAGGTTTTTGTCAAAAGTCATGTATAAAATGCGTAATCAAGAACCCAAGGGCAGATAGCAAAAACCAGTTGTTTTAAAACAAGAGCGCATGTGGCTGTAATAATAACTGCTTTGAAATAAAGATAAAAGCAAGCGTAATAATAACAAGAACAAGAAATAAGTACAACTGTACGAGAGGAAGGAAACACTTCACAAACTGCACTGCATTCTCCCCCAGAAAGACTCGCCAGTGAGCACATACAAGTAAATATTTTACAGAGGCATGTAGGCATATTGTTATTAATACTATTTAGATTTTGTTAAGTATGTGGGCAGCATTGCAATTGTTGCTGAGATGAGAGCGAAAAACAGATCTTTTAGCATCGGTAGTTCTAGCAATTTTACGTTAATTAAAGTTACAGTAGAAGAAATAGCAGCAGAAGAATGGGTGAAAGGAAGAAGTTGTCATCAGCAGCTTGACGAGTTCCCCAACAGCCGCCCGTAGCCAAAGAGAGCAGTATTGTTGTAGTGGTCTGTCGCCAGTGTTTAAGCATTTCTTTGATTATTTTTTTTATTGAACCTTACCTGACGATAGTTTCTGGGAGAATGCAGAGAGGGAAGGTTTCCTGATTTCGGGTTCGTGAAATACTGCCCATTATCGACGTACACTTTTACCTGGTTGCCAGTATTAGGTGGGTTATTTGTGGGCAGGTGAGAGTTTGCCGGCAATCCGGGCCGTGCTCGGTAGGATACGACAGAGGATTGCTCCATCATGTACAGTTGCTTAGCTCTAACCAATCTAAAATGCAATGGAAAAGATTAGTATGATTAACAATTAATCAAATTCAGGGTATTAGAGTCAAGGTCACAGATATAAAAGGTACATACCCAGGGAAGCTAGGTCCGCATAGCGTATTACAGCAGTTTTTACAACAGCCTCTGGAGAAGGGATTAAATCCGCCACGATACTTGCCAGTCACCTGCTCGTTTGTGGTTCTCCCTCTGGAAACGAGGATAAGATGGAATCCGGTGAGTCCAAATATAGGAATAAAAAGTAGTGAAATGATAACCATAACGGTGACACTGAAAAAAGAACAGTACAAACGAGCTATTAGTTATATAGCGAGCATTACAAAATGAATTTATTTTCTTTGATAATTTTGGAGAAGTAGTTGAAGACTAACGCTACTATCGTCGATGGTTGGGACATTTCGTCCATGTGCTGGAGTAAAAAGATCAAGCATAACGAAAATATTGCAATCATGTGCAATGAGAGAGACACGAGGAACATGAAGAAGAATCGGTAATTTCTTCGGCCGATGCAATTATTCACCCACGGACAATGGTGATCAAAGGTCTGTATCAACATCAAATGTCAAAAAATTAGCCCCTTCACAAAACGTATATTAGGCAAGTATTTATGGTTCTGAGTTTAGAACAAACCTCGATACAATTGTTGCACACACTGCAGTGGGAGCACCTTGGAGGACGGTAAAATCTGCATGTCACACACCATTTCATGCGAACAGTGATTCCGTTCACCTCAACGGTTTTATATAATGGTGCTCTGCAGTCATCGTTGTCATCTTCTCCTTGTGCAGCTGTGGAGTCAAACACATACAGTTACAATCTTGAATTTATAAGTTATATCTCATGCATTTTTAAAATAATAATAATATGTTGGACATGGTTTATACCTTTAGGGATTACACCTGGATCCATAAACGTAGCTAACGTGAAATTTGCAATGACTACTACAGCAATTAATGCCTCCCCGATTGGGATCCATACACTGTACTGCATGGCATACCATTCTCCTCTGGAAAAGTACAAATATCATTAATTAAATAATTAGATTGGCTTTCGTTTTATGTGAGCGATTAATTGCAAATTACGCCAAACAATGAACGACCACTTACAAGAAGATAAAAAATAGCGAAGTAGTAGTTAGTAAGAGAACCCAGGCCACAGTGGCCGGGAGGAGTTTCTTTGTTTCTTTGCACTTTGACATTGGAGGATCAGTATTGTCTTCCGGATAACCCATGTTATTCTACACCCACAAATGACACTAAGTTACACTCATGACACCACAGGATCTGCTCTCAGAACCGTGCAGTGTCTCCGCTGTCGCCGTCCCCCACAAAGATTTATC
Organism: Sinella curviseta; assembly: GCA_004115045.4. Classification (NCBI taxonomy): domain Eukaryota; kingdom Metazoa; phylum Arthropoda; class Collembola; order Entomobryomorpha; family Entomobryidae; genus Sinella; species Sinella curviseta. The sequence goes on from CM065489.1 coordinate 30,827,645, forward strand.
ATTACCACCAGCAGTAGTAGTACGACAACAACACAGTCCTCCGAGTAACTCACCAGAACATTGTGATCTGGACAACTTATTTAACTGTTTTCTGTAGCTATTAATATTTGTAACTGTTTCTCTCAAACTAGTTCTACAGGAACCGCAGCACTCACAACAAAAACACGACGTTGGAGGTGAGGTAAGTGTCAGCATCGCCCTGACTTGTGTTTCATCAATGCTAGTTTCACTGGAAATCACTTTCAACTTTGACGTTGATTTCATATTTAACCAGCGAACACACTTAATTTCACCAGGAAAATATTCTCCCCTGCTGATCCATCCAACTCACAAGCTTTACACCGCACTGCGCACACAAGGTCTTCAGGAATGGCAAGCGAAAGCAAATGTTTGTTTCTCTCGTCCATTTTCAGTACTGCGGTGATGGATAACAGAGAGGAAGATAACACAGTTGGCTTCAGCTTACGACTGATCGTACCTGCAAACAAAATTAGACAATATACTTTAAAACCAAGATAACCGTTTTCTAGCTAACAACATCATCTCAATCCACTCAGGGTTTCTGGAAACCCTTATTACTCTGGACGTGAATCCCACCAAATCACAGTCAACACTAACAATTTAACTCTCCATTTAATTACTCTACGGAGAGAACCAATAAACCGGATGGAAACAAACCGAATCAGGTGCAATTAACTCCACTTTATCCCTTCTCAGCATAACCTTTCAAGCCTATCTTTCTCCGAGAATATTTTAATCAACTCTCCAACTAATCTCCGTCCCCCAATCTTATCAACATGATGAAAACCCCGTCAGAAAACAAAATTCACAGAATCCTACTCATCAAACCCGTAACCCTGACATGTGACACTAATTGCTCTCTCGATAACACACTAAACACACATACTTTTCCCCGAAGCAAACAAAAGCCCACAAAAAAGACCCAAGATCAACTAAATAAACCAAACATTTACAGTCGGTGGTCGGTGAGTCAGAGAGAGACAAACAACACCTCTCTCTCTCTCTGTCGAGAAAAAATAAACAAGCTTTGATTGATGACTAAATATTATTACTACTTTACTTACTACCAAACCGCCTTCTACTATTCATTCCCCTCTTAATCTTCATCATTCTCTGAGGCTCACACATGCTCTCTCCCTAACTATTTATTTATTTACACTCGCATTAGATAACAATATTCCTGGAGGTCACTTCTCTCTGTCTACTTACTACACAGACTACAAAAGCAGTAGTCCCAAGAAGAACAATGACACATTAAAAGCCGCACTAATAATAATAATAACAATAATAATAATTGCATAATATAACCTTTTGTTTCCAATTAACTTTTTTTTGTCTCTCTCTCTCCCTAACTCTCTTTATCTCTTATCTATCAGCAGTTTAGTTTAGTCTGCCGAGTACACACGACACCAGACAAGAAGAAAGAAAGAAAGAAAAAAGTACAATAATATTTTTTATTACTTTTTGTTTTCCTTTTTTAGGACACCACACACACATCTCACACCACTGCCACCTCCACCGACCAGGACTACTGACCAACCACTTCTACTCATCAACTCAACTTATTATATGAATGAAATTGCTGTGCAAAAACACTTGACAAAAAAAAAATCGGCGAGGACAACACCAACCAACGTCGTCTTGGTCGTCGTCAACACACAGACAAATGGACAGTGTTGAGCTGCTTGTTCGTCTCTTGATCTCATCCCGTTCCTTCGTTCGTCACACTCTCTTTCTTTCTTTCCATCTATCTCCTTACTTTATTTTCATTCACACTTTTCTTTCCATTTTTTCTTGAGAAAGGACAACTTTTCTTAACACGAAATTACAATATATATATATATATATATATTTTAAGACAAACTTTTCTAATATTACCTGTCTCACTTCTTCTTTCCCCGTTTTTTCGGTGTGCAAAAATAAAGTAAAGTTGTTCCTTTATATTTTTTGGCTTACTGACTGGTCTCTAGACTCCTCTTGTGTGTGTTTTTAGATATCAAGTTATGATTATTATTATTATTATGAAGGAAAAAAAAGTGTGAGTTTTTTTTTCTTTTTTACTTTTTCTTTTGCATGTACAAAAATTTCTCTCTCGCTCGCTCGCTCACTCACAATTTTTTTAGAGCTGTCTGATAGTCTGACTTACTTGACTTGTGTGTGTGTGTGTGTAATGTTATGCGAGTGAGTTAGTGAGTGTGTAGGATTTTTTTTTATTCCATTCTTTTATGGTAATACACTGCTTTGCAAGAGCATCTCTCATGATGATGATAATATGAATGATATGATCGCCACCACCACCACTACCGCCGCCACCATGATGATATGATGATGTTGATGATGATCATCATCGGCGAAAAGGCAAGAACATCAACACCACCATATATACTAGCCAAAAAGAAGAGAACCAGCAACATGAAATGATATGATGATAGTGTCTTGGTTTTGGTCGTCACAAAAGCAGAAGTGAAGAGGAGCAAAAGTAAAATAACATTATATTATCTTCTCGTTCAAGTTTTTGAAGCAAAAAGTAAAGTATGTAGTATGTACAGAGATAGTGTAATAGTAAAGGAGATGAGATGAGAGCAGCTCCGTGCTGATGTTTTCTGAGTCAAGTGATGAGGATGATGATGAAGAAGATGAGGAGGATGAGAGGAGAGTTCTGTGTTGAGTTCAGCACAGGAGAGAAGTGAGGAGCAAGTTTTTAAGCGAAAAAAGGTATCCGACACACGAGAGGACGAAAAAGACGAAGGAATGAGATGCGAGCCGTTATATATATGCTTATATATGTATATATTCATTATTGCATGCTGCTTCAAACATAAATGGTGAAAAAATGATTATATTAAACTGTATATATAACAATAATAATATGTATATATAATAGTTTATAAGTGATGTAGGTAAACTTGTGTGTACTGAGAGGAATACCCGCACGCAATGTGTAAGTAAAGTAAGTGGAAATGCATTTCGAGAGAGGAGACCGAGAGAGATATTTTTTTGGCGTGATGGGTGGTAGGAAAATGCCACATTTTTCTCATTATCACAATCACAAGCCAAAATTTTTTTTATATAATATATATTTATCAGGAAATGAGCAAGCAAGTAAAGCATAAGCAGTTAAGATAAAGGTTTTTTTTATAAAGATGGCATTAAATTGGTGTTGTGGATTGGATGTATTTTTTTTGCAAAAAAGAGATGATGATAACCTTTAGCCTATGTGCCCAAAAAAAAAACTGGCAAGTTGATGTAAAGGATGTGTGTGGCTGGCGATATGGTGGTGGTGGCGGTTGTGGAGAAATAAGGGAGAAAAATGGATGTTCGGGTGTGAAACACCGCCGCTGCTGCTTTTGCTTGCTTTTTAAGGCTCTCTGCCACCACCACCACCACCACTTCTACTACTCCCGTGTAGTTTTGTACTAGTGGTTTGGCTCTGGTTGAATATGAAATCTGTGGATGTGGTTTGATTTGCAGAGTGTGTGTGAGTGTGCGAGAGGAGAAGAGCTAAATCCAATGTTGAATGTGTGTGCATATAGACATAATACTCGAGATTCGAGATGTATTTTAAATGAGTGGGTAACAAAAAAGTTACACACAGGGAACGAGAGAGAGAGAAAACGGGAATGATAATCTTTCGACATTGTTTGTCTGAGACTCTGAGAGTGTGAGTAAATACAATGTATGTATACATGTCTGTCTACTAAAATGCCGCTACACATCACACACACCACACTACTGCCATACGTACACACACCTAAGCTATTATGATAAAAAAACCTGTAGTAAGTTTTGTGTAGGTAGCTAACCAGATTTCGTTAATGTAAGTGCAAACTCTTTTTTGCTTTAATGGAAGATAAACGTGGTGGCGGCGGTGGATGATGGTGGAATCGGAATCCTTCAGAGTCTGATTGCATGATGGCTTGTTTGTATATATGTTCAAGTAATCTGTGTGAAGGTGGGTCATCATTGTCGTCATTTTTCTCTCCCTGTTACCTTTTTCCTTTGCTAACAGACAACTTGCTTTTGGATGATGATGAAAATGTACATCAATAATATGAAAAGTATGAAACATGACTATGACCCCATTGTGAAATGGAAGGAGGGAGGAGAAGGTGGATCCTCAAATTTCTCGTCGGAGTAAAACAAAAGTAAAAAAGAACATACAAACTTACTAGAACAAGAGAGCTGAGAGGAAAGGAACATTTTTTTGCACTTGAGCTTCTACTCTAAAAAAAACGGCATCAAAGCTCAAGTGTAATGATAACAAAATGCTAAAAGAGAAAGAAGGAAAAAGAGTCCTGCAGCAGGATTTTCGGTGTGTAAATAAAAATGCCTCCTCTGCCGTTGTTGCCGTTGCTGCTCTTATTCTTGTTATGTGAGCATAATATTCACAATAAAAAGCATATATAAAAAAAAGTCGTCAGGGAAGACGAAGAGGAGAGGCATTTATTTTCTGTAGGATTTTTATTTTGCTTAAGCTCATGTATGTCGTAGAAAAAAAAGTATGTAGTAGTTTTAGCGTTGAGCTGGCTGGCGTGCCATAAAGGAGGCAGACTGGATAGATTCATTGCAAAATGATACCTTTTTCCCTTTTGTTTTTTTTATTTCTGCACACTTGCTTGCAACAACTTGTGTGTGTGTGTGTGTTGTAAGTAGTGTGTTAGTAGTCTACTTTTTTGGGCGTGAGAAGAGAAATGTTTTAGTATATGATTATATATTATAGAAAGCTGTGCTGGTGCTGTGCAGGCACGCACACACGACTTTCTGATTCTAATAATAAGAGTATTGTCAATATTGTTATTATTATCATTATTGCTTTTATATAGATATATTTTCAATTTTCACTCTTTAGGACTAGGACTTAGTATGAGAACCAAGGAGCTCTGTCTCTCTCTAAAGCCCGAGAAAATGGCATTCCTTTTGAGATGATGATTTTGTGTCATGAGCAGCAAAAGCAGGAGTAAACCACCCGCCCACATATTGCTATATGTATTTGTTACTATTTTATGCTGCTCCTCTCCTCTCCTGCTGCTGCTATTATGCAAGCACTCCATTGAATAATGAGTTCCTCCAAAAAAACGGAGGAGAGAGAGTGAGTCGAGCGAGAGTAGGCATGGTGGTGGTGGTGGTAGTGGAGGAGTTTTTTGGAGTGGAGTAAGTTGGAGTATATATAAGCAAGCACATGCGAATGCAAGAGAGCTTCCTTCTTCTTCTCTTGTGTCCTTCTCACTTTCCTCCTCCATGTATCAATAAAATAGCAAGAAGGCAATAATAATATTGTGATTTTGCGAGCATGAAAAGAGCACCAACTTCATGCTTCATTTCCAAATTGTAAAGAGAGGAAGAGAAGAAAAAAAAATCTGCTCGTATTGCTCCTTCCTTATTTCCTCTTTTCAACTTTCTTCTTCCTGAGAATGACATGCATTCTCCTAATTCCTCTTTCTCGTTATGTAATGTTGCAATAATAACATTATTTTTTTTGCTCTCTTAGTTTCTTGCTTGCGTTGTTGTATATAAATATTTTTTCTTCATCTTTCTGTTCGTGTCGGCCGTTGCCACTTTTTTTGCTTGCCATGCCAGAAGCCAGAAACGAGAGGAGCAACATAAATAAGTAATGTCTCGTACAGAGAGAGAGAGAGAGTAACAGTAAGCAAAAATGTAAAAATGGCATTTTGAAAGGAAAGCAAATGTGTAAAGGGATAATGAATGTTACATATATAAAGTTGCATGTAATTCTTCTTGCTTGTTTCATAAAAAACACGTACAAAAGCAAACGGACTACTAGTACTTTTTTTACTCGTGTGGCGTAACGAACAAAAATGAACGAATTTTATTACTTTAATCAAAATTCGCAATAAACAAATTTGACTGCACCAAAAAACGGTCGAAAAAATGGCTCATGTTATCCCACCGGAAGACCTCGTAAAACAAACTTTGTACAAAGTCTAGAGAAGAGAGGGCTTTTGGCTGAGCTTTTTTAAGTGAAATGCTGACTGACGGACTTTTGGAGATTTTTTTTGTATGAATGTACACCAAAATATTTTGTAGTTTATATGTCTGTCTTTTATTTGTATGATTTTTTCCTGCTATTATTATTATTATTATGTTATGTTATTCGTTCTTTTTTTACTAACCTGCACAGTAGTAAGTCGACGGACGTAGTAAAAAAGCAGAGAGTATGTTAATTTCTGAACATGATATCTCTCTTTGGAAATTTCTGCTGCATGTGTCGAAAAAGGAGCAGCGCTGAGAATTATAGGAGCAAGTGGCAATGTTGTCTGTGATGTGATGATGATGACAAGAGCTAAAAAAATTGGCAACAGACACAAGTTTTCACACGAGAATATATCGAAAAAAGGTTTCACCGAAATAAATGAAAATTGTATAGACAGAGAGTTTTGCGTGAGAGCACGAGCACGGCGGTGGCGTTGCGATGCGATGCGTTGTGGTCTTTATAATTTTCTATCTATCTACTTTGCAACAGCAGCAGCGTTATTCCTAATGTTCCTCCGATATAGTGGAAGAAGAGAAGGAAACTAATGAAAATTATGCTTGAATGCTTGCCTTTTTGTCTATAAAGATGTTGATGATGATGATGATGATTCACGTAACATATAGTAGTACTACATATAGTTCATTTTATCTAGTTCATTTCACTTTTTGCATAATATTTTCTGTGTGTGTGTGTGGGTATTTTTCCAAAAAGTATATCCGTTCCTTTCGTTGCTGCCATGTTTTTTATATATCCGCCACATCGACTGTCATTTAGAAAGTTCATCAGTGTCGACATTTGTGTCACTCTCTGTCTCCCAATATCCGATTCCAGAGAGAGTGAGCCGTTGGTTGGTTGATATATATGGAAAAATAAATTAGCTTATTTCTTATTTCATGATTCATGATGACTCTCTTCTATATTATATGAGCATGAGAGTATTTCGTATGGCACCCGGTTCACAGAAAAAAAGACCTATTGAATCGAATTGAATGGGAATGATGATAGGACATGCATTGAGGCGCAGAAATGAGCATAATGTATTATTGGAATCATAATGGTAATAAAAATTACCTCGGGTGAAATTGGAGCTGGAGTGAGCAGAAGAGGAAGAAGAAAAAAAAGCCCAAAGAGGCAACAAGCAAATAGCACCACAGGACAAAACGAATGAATGCAAATGAATAAAAACTTTCTTTCTCCTCCGTCCTTGATGTGCTTTTCCCTGACATGTATATATGTGTATTTTTTGGGGGAAAAAATCATGATGAGGAACAAGACTTCATAATATTTTGTACCTAGGAAGCCCATCTACATAAACTCACTCAAGAGTCAGCTTTTCCTCTCCAATATCCATACATACACTACCACCACCCACGTTTTTTGTGTCTGTCTGTCAAGCAAAAAAGCAAATAAATGGTAGGAAAAAAGAGAGTAGAAAGTAGATAATATTACAATCCCAAAAGTATCATGTTGCTCTTTTTAATCTCGCAAAATTTGACTACCTGGATGGGCAGCAGGATATCTGTTACTGAAGCTACTTATTTCCTTTGTTTTTGCTTTCAAGCTGTGTACATTGCAAAAATAATATACTATTGCAATAATGAGCTGCCATTATGGTTAATAGGTCATTCTATTGAGATTGAGATGTATGTTTGTATGTGGCTTGGATGAACATTGATGGACTGATGGAGTTCTGGAAATGCTGCTACATTGAATAAGAAAATGGATTGGAAGAAAGCAGCAGGAAGAAAGTACACAAAAAAACAATATTACGATATATGATATGTATACGTTGATGATCGTAAATGGTCATAGTTTTTAAGTAGGATATAGACAATTAGGGAGTTTTTTTTTCTCTCAGGAAATAATAGAAGCTCAAGTAATATAAGCACAACTCATCACAGGACAAGTAGTTTCCAGAGGGCGAACACTCGGAAATGAAGCCATTATGAACTAGTAAGGTGTAACCTTTAATACATAACTACCGGAAGAGTGATGAATGCAGAAATAGCAAATTTGGATACATATTTGAGGCACCAAATGATCATACCCATCGATTTATGGCATAAAAAATTTTCACGACTGGGGACCCCCATACCTTCGACGGCCGACCCCACCGCCAGGTGACCGATTTGACCCATAGTGCCTTGGCGAAAAATGATCGTCTTGAACTCCTCTATCAATTTATACAATAAAATTTTTTGACGACTTGGTCACCCCCACCACCACGAAGATGTCGACCCCCGTATTTCCGGTCAATGATGAGGTACATGGCTGAAATTCAATAGGGAACGTCACCATGGGCCAAGGTACCGCTATGCAAAATTTGAGCCAAATCGGTCAATGTGGCGGGAAGTTAGAGTGTTTACGGACAGACAGACAGACAGACAGACAGACAGACAGACGGACAGACAGACAAACAGATCAATCGCTATAACTACCTTTCAAGCATTTCATGCTTCCGGTAGTTAATAAGTGCCCTCTCTAGCTGGTGGTGTGTGTAATCCATGCAAGTGCCAGCGTATAATAATATGTACCCACTCCAAGTTGGAGCAGAGGAGTAAATACATATAACTAACAGACAATGCATTATTATTATGTGCATGTCTTGATAGTAACAGTTTTTCAGAGATGACTAGAAGAATAGAGCTTAAGTGAAATAGCAATTAGCGAAGCATTATTATGGAAAAATTCCATACTTACTACTGACTTTTCCTTCTTAATTAAATAGTCGTTGACTGCAGGTAAAAGGTTGCAAAGTCGTTTGTTTGCTCAGGAACTGGGGCGTTGTGCAATGAGGCAAATGAAACAACAACGGGTTGACTATATATAATATTTTGTTCCAATGGCAAAAAGCCCACTCAACAAAGTAAACTGTTTTTAGCAAAGTGCACTCATGACTCCAATTAACAACTGCGACGCTACGAACCGGTTTTAATTAACGCGTAATTAGAAATATAACAGAGCTTGAAGCTCTTAGTTGGTCGCCCTCCTGTCTTGTATGTGGGACAAGGAAAAGTTAAAGTGATGTGACATCACTGATGTCCTTAAAAGGAAAATAAATAGACAAGTAGCGTACTTTGTACAAAGTACAAATGTTACGTATGTTTCCACTGGTTGTTAGAATAAAGATGATAATTTGGGCTTGCGTTCAGTTTGACATTTTTGCTTACATGTACATACCTAGAACTATTAGATATGATGACATGAAATTTGTAAGACATTTAGTTATCGTTATCTTGATCACGTCATGAGTCATGTGAATGTGGAATGCTGGCTATGCAGTTTGGACTTTTGGACTACTTTATTGACAGATGTCCAGCAGGAAATTGGCGATTGTAAACGATGCGTTCTAATCAGTATGCGAGCTCATGTTGTAAGTTGTGACTTGTGCGTGACTCACTGATTGTAACGCATTGTTTTTGCTTGTAGTAATGAATGGAATGCTTCGTGAAATTCTTGTTTTTGTCAAGACTAAGACGTTATTTCTACGAAATAATACCAACTTCTTAGGAAAAAAGTTAACTTCCTCTTAAATCAGACAATGCTTATAACAGGCTCATGTTGCAAAGAAAAGTCAGTTACTAGGCTTTCTTTCTTGTGCTGGATTCCCTGAAAATGTATTGTAGTGGGGAAATGTGGAAATAGCACTTACCTACCTATTCCCAATCCCATATCACTATCACTATCGTCATATTGTCATTCAGCGCAGCTTCCATTTGCATTCATTCGTCATGCATAATTCACAATCTGTGTGGTCCCAAAAAGCCGGCATACGATTCAGAAATCAACATTATCCCGACGCTTGTAATGTAACCCATATTCTCCAGAACATCACTATCAATATCAATGAAGATGCCGTTTCAGCCATTTCTTGAACATATTCTGGCAAAGATGACAATAGTGAAACCTTGACATTCTCTACGGTAAATGAATATTTCATACGAAAATGCATGCCATGCAACAAGAAAGGAAAAATCCCAATACAGCTAAAATCGCAATGTCTTAAAAAATATATACCCTATCTGCTATCGCCTGTAAAGCATCGCGAAACATTTCCCACGACTTTTCTCAGCAATCTGTTGATACTACGCATTTCGCCGGTATGTATCCTCAAAAAAATAAACGCTTTAGCCTTGAATTCCCTTTTCTCGCCTAATGCAGTATGTATGACGTTTAGCGTTTAGCATGTCTCTTTCTTCATTCATAAATTCATGAATGACACCACTTTACGGTGTACAAACGCATTTTCTATAATACAGACATACACACACAAACACACTTGACTGCTCGTCCTCTCGCTGTGAAAGCAGGACAATTTTCATGAACTGCTCAAAAAAACAGCACGCATCATAGCACACCAAAAACGGTCGTGTCCATTTCATTACCTACATTCAACGTGCCACCAAAGTGCTGCACTTCCGTTCATTTTTGCTTTGGTAAACATTATGAATTAATGATAAGGGGTGATTGGGGTGGGTTTTTGATATGATTGTCTCTGTGTCTGTGAGCGTAGTACAATCTTTCTGGTGATAGCATATAAAAAGCATCAACCAATGACCAACTTATAGCAAAACGAGTATTAGTCACTTTACTAGAGTGACTCAAGTAGTCACACAAACATTGCATTGTTTCCCACGACACGGACGGTTATACAAACCACACACTTGCATGCATGGACAACAACGCAAACGCTCATCGTTTCAAGTTTCATACAAGTAGTGTGGGTTTACAACAAACGACCAAGATTGAAAGTATGTATGTATGGGTATTCGCTCGTGTGAAAAAAAAGAATGGAACAGGTAGCAGGTTGAAACTTGAAACTCTCTCGCAGCAGCAAACAAAAAATTATGATCTAAGATTACATAACAACAACAATAAAAAGATACTAGGTGCGAGTATGTGTGTGTTATAGATACACATACATCATTATGCTTATGGCTCATGTATGTGTTTCGTTTTGCAGCCCTTTTTTTCTCCTTTTGCTTTCATTGTAGAGACCAAGTGCAAAGGCAGCAGTAATGGCTTGGAGCAATGAGTGATCCCGATCCGTTGCTATTGCCAACACATGAAAACAGTGTTCGTCTATAATAAAAAAGCAGCTCTAAAAAACTAACACATATACTAACGCCAGGAGCAACCTGTCTCACGCTGCTTATGATTATTACCTTTACGTGCTAAAGCGTCCAATAAGTCAGACATGTAATAATATGCTTACCTTTCTTACTATACAACAGGTATGAAAAGGCATTGATGAAATTTCGTTAACATTATTTTCACTACTCAACTGTGTTGCCAAGGTGTGGCTGACAATGCAATGTAAAAGGAAATGAGACGAAGCACTGGTGGTATGTGAATTTTTGGTCTTTCTCATGGTAGACGTACTACTCACTTGACCAAAAATTCTGGTAATGTTTGTTATAAGAGGTATATATGATGTTAAGACATTAGCAGCTTAAAGGAACGCATCATCATCGTCGTCGTCAACTTGTCCGTTTTTTGTTTCTCAGTATATACATACATGTTAAGACACTTTTTTGCCGTTTGACAGAGAAGAGTAATCAGAGCTGATCAGTCATTTCATAGGCATTGCTATTTAGGTGGTGGCTTTTGTATGCATGCATGAGTCATATTTGCATAAATTGTCACAGGTGCCCGTTGTCCAGTCCATTAGAGCATCCATTGTTGTATAGCAGCATAGATGGAGAAAGTGGGACGGAAAATATTATTGTAAGGAGACAGTTTGGATTGAACAAGGGTTTCTTGGAGGAAAGAGGAAGCCGGAAATAAAAGAGTGCCTGAAAAACAAAGCCACTTGTTTTTTGTTGGGAATGGGTTTTTAGAGTGACAATAGAAAAAAATGGGGTCCCGAGTTAAAACTGTCATGTTGGCAGTTGTCATAGTTGTTGTTTCCCTGACAAACTGTGGATTCGCCCAAAGGAGCAACAATGAGTTCCCCTTTCCCCCGGTGACAAATAATAACATTTTTGGAAATCCGCAACAAAGAGAGCCACCCAGGGATATTTTTGGAAATCCGATCAATAATAATAATAACAACAACAATAATCAACAGACGCCCAATCCTAATGATAGGAACATAATCTTTAATAACAATAATAATAATAATAATAACAATAATAACAATCAGTTTGATCCATCACGACAACCACCTCGCCAAGACACGTTTAATCCCTTTTCCAACCGCAGGGATCCCTTCAACCAGTACACGCCGCGGCTGGATATAAGCGATCCCAGTTTTACATTTTCCGCAGGAAACGAGGAGAAACGGTGTCCCGAGAGATGGGATACTTTCCGAGACGGATGCTACAGATTTGTGCAGTCTCCAACGCATACTCGGATAGAGGCACAAAGAAACTGCCAAGTATGAACTGTTATAATCTTTCAAATCAAATTAACTTTTTATTTCACGGAAAAGTGGAGATATAGCATTTCCGAACTTTATGCATATTTTGTATAATGCACTGCTTATATATAGGCGTACGGAAACGATGCAGATCTTCTCAGTTTGAACTCCATGGAGGAGCACATGTTCATCGTCCGGAAACTGATAGCCATGGACTCCCAGCACCGCACATGGTACATTTCCACACGAGAGGTGTCCCCAGGCTCCTGGACAAACGCGGATGGAACTCAAATGGCCAATATAGATCAAGCCTTTTTGCAGGATCAACCAGTGCCAAGCTTCAACATGCCTTATAGCTTTCTCGCGTACAGCTTTTCAGACAGACGACAGTACGGGATCTGGGGACTTCTCAAGGTCACCGGAATGGAACCACATCAGTATATCTGTGAGGTCCCCTTGTCCCGAGTTCCATACATTATGATTGATACCAGGGACTTTGAGTACGGCTTGGAAGTGCAGGACGTTAAAAAGATTCCCAGAGGACCGTATTTTATTCAGGAGCCCAAGTCAGAAGTGTTTGACATTTCCAGAGCCGTTCCTCTCAGCTATGTGGCGCTGTCGTAAGTGGAAAAGCAATTTGTTTTGCGACGTGCAAGTGAAATGGGATATTTTATTAATTCGCCGAATCTTTCGCTTCGTTTTTTTTTTTCAGATGCGTGGCTGGTGGATGGCCTGCTCCAGATTATGAGTGGTTCAAAGAAGAGTACAGAAACAATACGCTGGTCTCCATTAAAATCGACGCGTTGAAAAATGCCAAGTACACCGTAAGCGGTGGCTCCCTCATAATTCACGAGCCAAAGCAGAAGGAGGACAGAGGGAATTATCACTGCGTGGCGAGCAATCCCTTTGGGTCCATCATCTCTGAGTCTGTCAGCCTCTCTTTCGGCTACATTGCCGAGTTTATTCTGCAGAGAACTACGGAGTATGCAAATCAGTTCTGGGGAAAGGCGATATATTGTGACCCACCGCAACACTTTCCCGGTATTCATTACTACTGGTCCAGGGACTACTTTCCAAACTTTTTAGAGGAGGACCAACGCGTTTTTGTGTCCTATGACGGCAATTTATACATTTCTGCTGTGGATATGAGTGACTCTGGTACATACAGTTGCAATGTTCAGAGTGTCGTGTCCGACTCGGGGCGAAATGGACCTCTTTTCAACTTGAGAGTTATTCCGCATGGTAAGTTGGAAACTAATTGAGTTAATTGCGTGGCATGCGTAAAAGATAAGAATGTTTCCAGTGTTGGAAATCATCCCACATTTGTATTTTTCTTCAGGTAATCATCAACAGTTGAAATATCCAAATAACTTTCCAAAAGTGTTCCCTGAAGCTCCCAAAGCCGGAGACTCTGTTCGTCTGGAATGTGTGGCGTTTGGATAGTAAGATAAACATGACTTTTAATGAGCATTTCAATTCAGGTAAAAATTGCAGAGAGAAATGATGTGCTATAATTTTTTACTATTTTTTTCTCTAAAAGTCCGGTGCCATCATACAATTGGACTAGACGAGGATCGGGACTCCCGAGGAACGCCATATTATCCAACTACAATCGTGTCATAACTTTAAGAAATGTCACAATTAACGACCAAGGAGAGTACACCTGTAGAGCAACCAATAGTCGTTTGTACATCGAAAGCTCCGTTCAACTCAGAATTCAAGGTGCTTAATAGTTTATGTTATGAAGTATATATACGCTTGTCTTTGTGCGGGTTCTAGAGAACGGTGATTATTAAAAATGCATTTTTGTATGTGCATATTTATAGCTGCACCCGATTTCATTATCCCTATTGGCGATAAACACATGGACAAGGGTGCTGACCTGACATGGATGTGTGAAGCTTTTGGAATCCCTGACGTATCTTATCAATGGTATCGAAACGGAAGACCCCTTACTCGAGACACGCTCCCGCAGATGGATATTGGTCGTTATGTGATCCAAGATAACGTTCTTTCCATTCGGGAACTGGACGAAGAAAGGGACGCTGGAATGTATCAATGCAGGGCGAATAATTCTCTTGCAGCCAAGTACTCGTCAGGACAACTCAGAGTTCTCCGTACGGCCGATAATCAACACTTATCATATTAAAATATATATGCCACCGCCACTATGATAAGTTGTACATAAATGAGACTTTTTATTTTCTGTGTTAATGCCATAGTGTTGCGACCAAGTTTTAAAAAGCGACCAGTGGATCCGGAAATCCTTGGGGCTGAGGGCGGAAATGTCACGATTCGTTGCAATCCGGAAGCCGCTCCCAGACCCAGATTCAACTGGAGGAAAGACGGTAACATGATCGGTGCGGGAGGTAGACGTCGCATTCTCCCCAGCGGGGCTTTATTAATAAATCCAGTCTCGAGAGAGGATCAAGGGCTTTACACTTGCATTGCCCAAAATAATTTGGGGACCGCTGAAAGTTCCGGGCGCCTAAGTGTACTCAGAGGTCCTGTCCTCATAGAACAGCTTCCTGAACGAGTGCAAACTGCAGTGGGATCTCAATTGTCACTCAGGTGCAGAGCGGATGCTGATGAAGCACTGGACGTGGCATACATCTGGAAGCACAATGGACTTCGTATTAACGAAACCATTGATCGAGTTCGGCTGGACAGTAGATCCGGCTACTTGGACATTTTCAACATCAGCTTGGCAGATCGAGGGGACTATGAGTGCGAAGTACTCACTTGGGTGGGGCAATTGCGCAGTATTTCCAAAGTGGAGATACGAGGACCTCCTGGACCTCCAGGAGGCGTTGAGGCACTTGATTTGACTGCAACCAATGCTACTGTTCGTTGGACGGATGGTGCCATGAATGGAGCTCATGCGTACTATTACAGTGTCCAGGGGAGAACACAGTGGGAACACACGTGGAAATACCTTGTGGAAAGTACGTTGATTGGGAGTAATGCATTTTGTAGTATGATGACATGATTTTGAAAGGTGAAGTCAAATACTTTATTAATTTTCTTTGCAGACGTAACAGCATACGACGCCGTTATTGATAGAGTAATAGGAACTCGTTTAGCGGCCGAGACAAATCGAAAGGAAATAAAAATTGGAGGTGCCCTGTCTCCTTGGTGCACTTGGGAATTCCGGATAATGGCAGCAAATGAATACGGCTACGGACCTCCGTCTGCAGCTTCTCCTCAATACAATACGCTTCCTGCAAATCCATACAAAGCACCGGATAATGTTCGTGGTGGTGGTGGAAAAACAAATTCGCTGACAGTTACATGGGATGTAAGAGAACGAAAAATTTTGAAAACAATTGTTTTGGAATTTTGGAAACAAAATTGATGTTCATTAAAAATGAAATGCTCTTATTTCCCATCTAGCCGCTACCTCCTCAAGACCAGAATGGACCTGGAGTGTACTACAAAATCTTCTGGAGGAGATATCGACCAGAATTCGCCCCCGACGCCGGGGAAGAATTCCAGTCGCAGTCGCTTCGCAAGTGGGGTAACATTGGATCCTACGTGGTCTCTGTACCCTCTCAGTACTACTACACATTGTACGAAGTTATGGTGCAGGCCTTTAACGACATTGGGGAAGGGCCCGTGTCAAACATTTCCCTGGCATACACTGCTGAGGACATGCCACAGGCCACTCCCACGGTAGTTATTCCCATGCCATACAACTCAACTGCCATCAACGTTACATGGACGCCTGTGGACGAAACAAGGGAGAAAATACGCGGAGAACTGTTGGGATACCGAATTCGGTATTGGCCAAAGAAGGATAACAACCTGTACGACACGGATGCCATCAACTATCTCAGCAGATTCCCACAGAGACCTTGGGCCCTTATCCTGGGTTTGCAGCCCAACACTTATTACTACGTGCAAGTGATGGCGTACAATTCTGCGGGACCTGGACCGGCAAGTGAACCTATATTTGGTAAGGATTTTTAATCGACTAAATTAATCGTTATATATGAACCTAGTATATAAAAATAAATCCTCACGTCCCTAATATCAAATATATTATTCTAGAACGAACGCTGAAGAAGGCACCTCAGAAGCCTCCCACCGCAGTCAACGTGAAAGCAGAGGATCTGAACACTGTAACGGTAACGTGGCGTTATGTTGCCCCGTCAATAGAAGAAGAAACGCTGGCTGGTTACAAGGTAACGTTAAAATAGCTTCCTTTTCAATTGTTGCAAAAATCCGGTAAAATGTACTGATAACCTTTTTCCATTGTCTCCTGTAGGTACGCATTTGGGAAGCTGACCAGGATATCGCAACCGCCAACGACACAATCATTCCAATCGAGTCCAGGAGACTGGAGGCCACCATCCGACATCTGAAAACGGGGAAAACATACGTCCTTCGAGTACTTGCCTATTCGGCCGGAGGGGACGGGAAAATGTCGTCACCGGCAACAGAGTTTGTGCTTGGTACGGAATAAACAATAATGAGAACCGATAATATTCAAACATTTCAAACCCGAAATATTTTTTACAAAAACCTTCCATAACCTTTCATCCTAAATTAGTGATTAATTAAGATTATTTATGATAATGATATGATGATGGTAAAATGGATCGCCTCTGTTTTATATTTTTGAATCGCGCAGGTGACACGGAAACGCTTCGAAGCAGTGGTGCAAGGATAAGATTAGAGGGCTGGGTGGGTGGTGTAACGATTCTAGTTGTCCTTTTCACAACAGTTCTCTCCAAACAACTGTTTAGTAGTCACTAAGTTTTTTAAAATTATAAACATATTTAAAAGATAATTGTTTATTTCTTCAACACTCATCATTGCCGTCTTTTTGAACAAGTGAAAAAAGTAACTCTTATCATATAATCAACTCTTGTGCCAAGAATCGTGGTTTTCCACAGCCTTACACTTATCAATTCATTTTTACTCTCTCAAGAAAAGGTGAAGAAAAAAATGAATCTCTTTGATGATTGAGGACCGTGTACTTTAACCGTCGTCGTGATTATATATGTCTTCGTGCTTATGTACATACATGTATACTTCAACAAAACAATAATTAATTAATTACCTATTATGTAAGTATATATAGAAAACCTTATCCTTACTGTGAACTCACCACCATTTTATAGCAACGTTTCCGTCCACGACTTTGCTTTTATAGCATATTATAGGAAATATACAAAATGAAACGATAGTTATTAGTTATGCACCATGAATGAAGTATGTAGGATAGTTAGTGACATTTAACCTGACATGCTATTATTATTGACCTAGCTTATATTTAGCTGTGTAATGTCAACGCAAACTCTCATTTCAACGATAAGAAACTATAATTTGTTCAGTTCAAAGAAAATAGATTTTTTCTGTCCATGACAACAACCCAAGCCAGTTTTAACTTTTCACTGCTTCATGACTGAATGTTAAAGAAATTAAAGCATTTAATTTAAAGCTATTTATTTATTTATGTACAACTTTTAAAACACTTGACCAATTATGTTATCACGCGCAACGCTACTATTTCAATTACGTTTAAAAACTGCAGTCTCTCTATATATGCAATCAGTTCTCTCTTTTAATATTATATGAAGAGGCTAATTTTCCATATATAACGCTATACTATTTAATTATCTTAACTTTAAATCACATTTAACACTAAAAAGAGAAAGTACTGCTATGCAAAAAACCATAGCTACGTCCTCAGCCCTCACGCCAGCAGTAGTCAATCAAGCCAAGCAATTAAGTTAAATAAATTAGTAGTGTAGATTACTTTGCATTTAAACCTGTACTTATGGTACGGTCAAAGGGCAAAGGGTCACCGGGGGGAATTGGAAAAAGTGCCCTTCCGGCTTTCGCATATTAACTAAATTACATGACACCCCAGGGTCCAACCTCAATTTTTTCCATTAGACAGTGATGATAAGAATAAGACAATATAGACATTTAATAGACATCCATGACGACAACATAATTAATTACTATAAAATTTTAATAGGTAGGAACGTTACAGCTTTAGTTTATTCGAACCTGTGCATTAAATCCAACCAAAAATATATTTATGAGATCGTAAATGATTTTATGAACCTAGTACGATGAATTCTTGCCTGGTCTCCAAGAAGCAAACGTTAATTAGGGATTAAGATAGATCACATTTAAATTAATTAAATTGTTTAGTAACGTTAAATTCTCAAATCCCGGTGAGGTGACTTTTTAGTAGAGCTTCTCCAAATGATAGCATAATGGAAACATTGTTTTCTGTAAGGAATCGTAGAGTAGGGTTAGATAAAAAACATTAGTAGTAATTAATGAAATAAATAATTCCAATATGCAATCTTCCATCCATTGTTAGGTGATGTTTATCATGTTGAAAAAAATGAAATTAAATATCATCATAATATATAACTAATAGTTCAAGTGATATTGAGACTACTACTTATAAATAGTTATCCAGCGTCTAATTCCGAATTTTGTGTATAGTATTGAAATTTTGAAATATATGTCCTTTTTATGAATTAATTGTAGTTGGTAGGTAATTTAGGATGTGACGATGATAAACCGCACCGGTGAGGATTTTTCATACAAAAATGAGTTTGTTACTATTTGTGTTAGTGTTCAGCTTTTCGTATGCATTTAATTAAACCTTCATAGTCTACAAAGCTAAGTAAAAACGTAACATGACAATATAGTTTACTACATCGCTGTTGTAGTTCAAATATGACTGTTAGGAGCAACAGTGCTTCTATTTATTTTAACTTCGTTTTGTTTTAGTTTATTGTTATTTTTGTTCACATTTTGTTTTGTATTTATCGTTAGTAATATTTAAATGTTATCAACTGTCAACTTCAAACTTAGGGAACCTTGTGATGCTTAGTTAGAAGAAATTTTAAAACATGTTTATAGAATATACGTAGGTACTGTTCGTGTAGTTTAGCATGTAGTTAGATCAAAATTTTATATTAAGTCAAAAGTTGTTATAACGTCAAAGGGTGAATCTGCAGTTTTTTATGAATAAAAAGATGATAACGGAGTTTGATTAAACCGAATTCAGTTAAGATTGATTAAGTACATTTATTTCATGATTTTAGCTCAACATATTATGTTTTTGAACAGGACTCGAGGAGAAAAAATCTAAATATTTTATAACATTCATGAATATTTCTACTAATTTTTTAATACTACATTCTACATACATTTTTTTATTCCATAATCAGTCTACAACAAAAACAAGTTTAAACTTATTTGATATTTGTGTGTATTTTAGGTATGTAGGTATCCTTCTGTATTTCCTATTAAGTTTTGACTAGTTTTTATCATTTATATTTATTATTATACACGTTATATACTTTATACTGAACTTGAACGCTTAGCCCTTGACAAAAAGATGTTGGCGTTCGCAGTTCTAAATTGTGTCTCATGTTGTTCCTTCATTCAATTCATTAAATTGCACTAAAAGCCCATTTAAGTTAAATTACTACTACCACTAATATTATGTGTATGTATGCCTTTGTAAAGAACAAAAAACAACGCACATGTCTACTAATGTTTCTAAAAAAACGGTTTCTACCAACTGCTACCAATAACCTTGATTTCATTCATGTACCATATTGCTAATTAGTTTCTATGGTGACAATATGACTTGCATTAAAAAGATACAGTGCAATATAATTGTTCACAGTTAAGTCTCAAAGACTTTGGAATAATTAGCTACCAAAAACTGACGGTGATGGCACCCACCAGAATAGTTGCTGTGACCTCTACTGTACACTGGCCTATTTACAATTTGAGTACGCGACACACAATTTGTTCAGTAAAAGAATTGAGGAAAATTACATACACTAATTAATGTGCGTTTAAATGCAGGTGAAGAATGGTAATGGTAAACTTGTTTATAAATGATATGATGATGATGAAATCAGTGATTTATTCCCCACTTCCAAATGAGATTGGCTTTCCCTTGGGATCATCAAATCTGTCCATGGTCTTCACATCCATTATCATTTTCATGCCCCAGGTGAGGATGGACAGAAGGATGATGGTGACGAAAATTCCGCACCATATCCCAGGAGTAAAGAATCCCACGCACTCATACTCTGGCTCAAACACATTCTTGCCCGATATGGGAGCTGGCATGAATGCTTGGATCTGGAAAAAAAATCCGTGCAATCGTTATATTATATTGGAAGATACTAATTACGAATTACAAATTTGGTATTTAGAAACTGACATACCTGGAATCCAATCAAGTCAATACTGAATGTGTGATTCTGCCCAAGATCTTCCATTTTCTTTATTGGATATAGGCTTCCAAACTTTGAACAATGGAAGGAAAGTTCTATGGGTACGGTGAGATCCACGGCTGATGACAGTTGTACGTCTTCAAACGAGAATGACTTGGAATCCTTTCCTTTCAACGTCACCGTAGCATTTGACATGGTCCAGTAGCCCATTTTTCCTTTGCTTAGCTTCAACCTGTGGCGCACAATTATAAAATGAAATGATATCCAATTAATTTTTGCCACCAATTGTTTCGACTCTGTTGTTGTAAGTATTCGTTTTAAACTTACTTTAAGTCGAATTTATCAGTGGCCAGTCCCCCTGTGGAAGCAGGGAAAGAGAGGGACAAAATTGTCACATCCCCCACGGTGGTGTTGGTATTTGCCACTGGGTTTCTAAATTTAGCAGAGTTTCTAAAGGGAAAATCAATTAGAAAAGTGTTCAGTGAAAGACTACAAAAGTATGCAGTTAAAGTCCATTACATGGGCAGTTTTAATTTTAAACTTACACGTCTTGACGATGACGGACGGTCAGCACAGCTTCACGGAACACGACGAATAAACCTTTATCGTCGTTAAATGTGAACAATGTATCATTGTTTGCTTGGCGCTTGCGTCTCGTCAACACTTCATTTGCCTCTTCTTCTGGCTCCTCAGACCAGGTTGATTGCTTTCCCCACAGCATTCCAACGAGATTGGGGAAGTCCAAGGTATACTTTGAAAACACTCGGAGGATCTCATCATCTACGGGAGTTAGGGGCGCATTAGTTACAAGCTGCATTGAATTTATAGGGTGTTCTTTAAATTCTAATTAGTTAACGCAGACATACCCATATTCACTGACGGCTTGTCTAGGATAACTAGAATCGTACTGGGATTATCAATTTTGGGCAAGGGATCTCCAGCGTTGATTTGGTGAACTTCAAAGCCTTTACTTTGAAGAATGGAAATAGAATCTGAGGCAGATTGGACTGCTGGAAACAGTAATGTTTCTGCGGATGCTTCCGTCAGTCTTCTCAGTTTCCGAAACGGCTCCGATGCTCCAATGCTGCCCTGAGGTGTCAGGTCCTCAAGACTCAGCTAAATATTAACATTTAAAACATGATTAACTGATTGCTTATTGACCAGGGGCATCTTTATCATTTCAGTTCAATTTAACTACTCACCGAATTTAGCCCGAAAGCAATTACTGGGATGTTTCCGTGCTCGGATTTCCATGCCACCAAATCAGCAAATTGTGTGGAGGAAAACTCATTTAAATTCGACTCCACGTGCCCCTCCCCAATCCTGCCCATTCAGCAAGTCAAACAAAAAAACAAACACATTACAATTAAATACTCCAAACCCTTATAATCTTAACATTGTTTATTTATCAACAATTAACTTTTCTACATCGCTCCTTACCTTTTCAACGTCCATAATACCACTGGTGAGGAGGCGTCTGCGCTCCATAAGGAATTTAAAATGAGAGAAAAGACAACCGTTGCAATTATCCTTGCCATTTTCACTTTGCCGAACTTATAACCCAACCAATTATTTTTTAAACACTTTTAACTCCTCTCAATACTGACACGATATTACACTTTGCTCAAAACAGTTTCCAAAAAGTTTCCTTGGAAACTAGAGAAAATAAAAACCTTCCAAAGAGCTACAACAACAGAGATCAATCACTACGGATTTCTCGCTAATACCAGTTGTAGAAGCAGTTAAAAGTTAATGAGACGATTATAATATATTTTTGGGATGATGATGAGTGTTTGGCCTACGCCTTCTTTGCAAAAGTAATGCCACTTTTATTGCTCATCTCTCTACACAACACACACAAGTCATGGGATAGAGCCATATGGACCTTGTTTGCGTCTATGCCGTCTGCATTGAGGAAAATACCTCAACAGATGCAATAAGGGGCCGTCCACGTGGTACGGCCCCCACATTAAAGACCTCTTAACTAATATGACATATATACAATATTTTGTGTCCTTTAATTTAATTGTTATTTAAAAATTTAGCGATGTGCGCAACCAATTTTTATGACATGAAATTGCAGGAATGACGCCATTATGCAGATATAAAAGGTAAACCTAGTCGTAGTATTAGTGTAATAAGAGGGGCAACTCCCAAAATATCGCACCTTTTTAAGCACCTTGTTTTCTCAAGCGTATATGGCATATTTACATGAGAACGGTGATGCATACTATGAAACGACTCTCAATCTCAATTAAAACTACTGTACTAAGTTAGTACTACTAACTATATATTTATGTATTTAATTTACCATTTCATTGGTCATCTCAGGTATGATATACAGCTTGGCTGTGAGATTGGTCAGTTGGGGATAAAATCATGATTACTTTCCGTTTCCAACTGATGACCGTTGTCATGTAAATATGTGTTGATGAGGCTGATAAAGAGTTAAAAACCACGAGGTTTCGCCTCATTTGAGTAGGTACTTCAAGTCACTTGTCAGCAGAATATATTGCTTTGTGAGAGATTTTACTCCAAATGTCCGAGGAATGTAGCCAGCAGCGACCACACACACGGAGCGTTAGACGTCCCAACCGTTAAAACGGTTGCAGACGTGAAGCATCACAAGCCATGATGCTAAATTCCGAGTAATTCCACGAGATACTGCCATAGTCGCCATATTGAACTGTCATCCTTTCTTCCATCTTCGGAGCAAGTCCTCTTGTTGAAATCATATTTTGAGAACAGTTTTCACTCATATGGAAAATATTAAATTATGCCGATTTGGCAATAAAATGTTGTTGATCGAATTTTGGCTGTTGAAATTATTTTGCATGATGGATAGTTTATTTTTTTCATGTGCCAAACTCTATCAAGTCGATTAAAGTAGGTGGACAGGATAATTGGAAATGAGATGATGATGACGAGTTGATGACGATGATCATTGTTGTTATGAAATGTGTGCGTGGGCGTTTGTGTTGGTTGTGGGTGTCATCAGTCATCCTTGCTGCTAAAAACCACGGAACGGTGCGGCTTGGAGAAAATTATAGGCACAGGTCAGGCGACACAAACAGACAGAAAGAAAGAATGTAGGCGTTTGTTGTCCTTATTGTCACTCGTTGCTGCGTGTTTTATTCGCTTTTATAATAATAAGGATTGGATATTTTGGATAATATTTTTGTGAAGAAACGAAAGCTGTAATATGCGGTTCCAATGTGCAATGAACTGAATGAACCCATTCATAAATTGTAACAATTCAAATGAACATAATAGTGAATAAGTCATAAATTTAATAATTAGGGCATTTCCAAGAATTCTCCCATTGTTATTTCCTTTCATACTTTACCTGTATGTAAATAGGGAATTAAAAATTGAAACAAACAAACAATGAATTATTATTATACATGCCGACATTATGAACCTACATATCCATTCATTAAAGTATGTCAGTTAACGGATGGTTAAAAATTAATTCAAGTAAATGTAGATGCGGATGGCTATGCATTATGAAAAAAACAAGTAATAATAATAATAAATACCCAAACTACATGAATTAGTACTCATAAAATTATAAAGATATTCTTTCCCATTTTCATTTCGACAAACATAAATAATAATCCTTCTTCACATTTCCTACAAGATCCACACAAGGTAACACTGGATATTGTTGAATGAAGGTAAAAAATATGTGGGATGGGATCCCCGGTTAATCTAATTCCTAAGGTGATTATCTTTAAAAGGGTTTCCGTTCGCTTTATCCCCTGTGCATAAATAAACTGAGGCCAACATTATGGAATTCTGAAGTATTTCATGTTAAAAGCCTATGCACAAAAATTTCATAGAATTAATATGCAGACTATGCTGTAGTTTATGGCCTTTGTAGCCTCTTTCGCCCTCTTTCTTTGCACTCGTTATATTCCCACGCAAATTACATCATAATGTTATGAAGACTACCTAAAAGATCTTCTCTGAGTTCTGATTTTAAGAATGAGCAGAGAAAATAAAGCCAGATTGCATATTCCCAAGGTTCAAAAAGAAGACGCACATTATCTCGCTAAGACGACCAAAGAACAAGAAATTAGTGTAGTTTACTCCAAGACCTGTCACTCGTAATCATTTTCAGTTTTGTACAAACATGCCTAGATTTGAAGATGTAATTCGTCGCGACGTGGATGACTACACTAACACGTTCAGTTTGACTTTCTTTTAAATCAGTACAACGTTGTTCAAGGAAGCGGCGCTACATACACATAGATTTTTTTCAGATAAGTGTATCTGAAAAAAGTGATAAGGAAGTACAGTACGGAACCCTAAAGCTGCGGGAAATAAATGTAAGATTACTAACTACCGGAAACGAAGAAAATGCTTTCTGCAATTAACGTGCTTGTCAGTCTGCCTGTGATCATTCCCTTCCCTTCTTTACATAAGGTCATTACATCCGTAATCCCTAAGGTCATTAATTGGTTGGCCTACCCTGTGGTTACCAGGACGCAGAGATAGTTACATCTTTGTCACCAGTATTGTCCGTCCAGGCGGATGGTGATAAGGTTATAATTTTGTTTTATTGATATGCATATGGATATATGTAGTATATCTGTAAATACGTATCACTGACCCTCACCTTTGTGACTTTTGCTGACTTTCAGAGTTTCCGGTAGTTACTGATACAGTAGTCCTCACGCAGAGTTTTAAACCTGACTTGGCCTCTAATGAAATTAAATTCTTCTCACCTTGTTGGCTTTTTACTCGTTTAAGACGAGGATGCGGATCAAGTAGCAAAAGAGTGAAGAAGAAGACAAATTCAATGCGTCTTTTGTAACGTTGTGTGAAAGCAACACGACCGAAAGCCCAACATTGAACCTATAATTAAAAACTGCATGAATTTACCAAATGAAGAAAGTTTTTGGCTTTCCGTTCCTCAGTATAGCTACCTATATATTATATATGATGCACAACACAACAGTGCTAAGTAACCAATACGAACAAAATTCATTTAAAAGCTGTGTAAATACATTTCCAGAGGGAGAACCCAGCCGACGGACTCGGAATCGTATTCATAAAGCAATTTGTTTCATGTCAATTCGCATTTCCAAGTAAATATTACACACAGCCCATCTTTTTTTAGCTGACACTACCAAATGTGCATATGTATTAAACATGGGAATATAATATTCTTTCATGTTGTTGTGGTGGGTCTATTTCGCCTCCAGGATCAATTTCACTCGTGTGACTAGGAGTTAGCATCAAGTCAAGCCGTAGGTTATGTTTAGCATTCGGTGTAGTGAAAGTTGGAACAAGATAAGCATGTGAAAGCATGCATGTTTTGCTTATTTCAAGGATGAGGCCAACATGATAAACTTTCTCTTTTTTCAACCTTCTTCTTCTTCTTCATCTTACATCTCCCCAGAAGATAGTACGTATGATTATGAGCCTTCATCTCCAATTTTTGGTAGTGGAAGGAAACCGTGCCAGACAAGGAAGAAGGCATATTGCACGGCATATAAGAAAATGAGATTACATATTATAAAGTTGGCAGAGAGTAAGAACGTGGTAAGTATACCTACCTGACTTTTTTTTGTGCGTTGCGTACCTTTACCTTTTTCAACCTAGTTGAGTATTCCGATCACACCAATCTTACTACGTGCGCTAGAAAAAAATTTCTTTTAACCCGTTCTCATCCTCCTCATCATCTAATTCTGCATCGTCTGTCAAAAGTCACGACAAGTTGGTTTGGTGCGGTGCATGTCAAAATATTAGCACGTAATAATTTCACTTTCACACAAGCATAATAATATATATCCGTTCGTTTACTTTACGCTTTCTCTGATGGCCCATGTTCCACCTCCACCGCCGCCACCGTGCATCCAAAAAGCTAATTCCGCTCTGTTCCCACAACATCACCACCACCACCGCCGCACCACATTCACTGGTTTTTTCACTTTGCTGGAATTCTGATGAAAAATGATTCTTTCGGGAGGAGTGCGTATGTGTGTGTGTACAGCTAAAAGGCAGCTTCGTTCACAGAAGGCTTTAAAATCAACATTTACCTAAACCGATGCGACCACCACCACATTTAAGTACATTTGCAATTAAAAGGCCTAGTATGAAATTACACATACACAATGTATTCATCTTTTCATGACAGGATTACATGAACAGTGATATGGTATGGTCTTTTTATGGTTCCGTCTCGTCTGTCAGCTAATTTTAAGCTCAACCATGAAGCTGGGGAAAACAGGTTAATTGCAAGTTTTGGCATCATTCAAAACTTTCTACTTAATATCCGGTTATAAAGTCATAGAACACCGACACTAACCGTTTCCCCTTAAAAAACTTTACCTTTCTCTCTCTCTCTATCCTAGAAACCAAGCAAACTTGAATAGTGAACAAAGTTTTTGATTTCATAACATTTTTATTTACCTTGTAAATTTCAGGTTTTCGCATTGTTTGCGTAGCTGTTGTAGGTTTTGTTTAGGTAAGTGAAGTCGACCGCTTTTACAAAAACTTTTTAGCCTCATCGCTGTTGCCCAAATCGTATTGATTGTTAAAGTTATGCACTTGAGTCTTCTTAAAAAGCATTTCATGCAGAAATGGAGAGAGCGCTGGGCAGAGAGAAGAAAATAAAACTTAATTTTGATCTTAACAAAGTACACAATGTAGTTGTTATATTATTTCCTCATTTCAGCCGTAATATAATTTATTAACGACACATTGTACATATAACTGGCTGACACTGGAATGCACACAAAGGTTCCTCGCGACGACGGAACAAAATCAGACATTATGTCCAAATTAGGGGAAATGGTGCAGACGAGTTGAAGTGTTTTAGCACCAAATTATATGTGCCGTGTTGACAAAGGGAAACCACAACATTTGATATGACGTGTTGTTCGTCGTGTGTCAGCTTTTCCGTCCTTTCGTGGAAGGCGCAAGCTTAGGCCAACATATTATAACAGCATTAATGTGCAGACTTGCTTTTCGCTTAATTCTCGGAATACTGAAACAACATATTGTATACAGCAACTTTATAAAATTACATTGTCTTTTCATATTATTACATAAATAAATAGCAATTTATAAAGACAATGGCCCATTTTCCGCGAAACTCTATACTACTTTCCAGTGTAAAAATTTTTCCATGCAAAATTTTGGCGTGCGTTCGTTTTGGTCCATATGCATTCCTTCCGCACCAGTGGCGACAGTACTAGGGAAAGTGATCTATTAAAGGTACTATAGTTTACTTATATGCAATACCTTGACTATAATTTGTAACTTGCATAATTTGTTGAATCATATCATATCACCCGACGACATATACATAAAACTTTTGCGACTTTTGCATTTTCTTCAGGTTGCTTGCGCTTGTCGGTTGCAAACAACAATCTCATGTTTTCCTGTGTGCGGCAGCGGCGGCGGTCCTGCTGCTGCTGTTATGCCACCAACAACCACTAGCTTTCACCGCAACTTCTAACAAGTGTCTTCTTTCTCCAGTGCTGACTTCATCTGGATCAACAAACAACTACCATTACTCATCCAATTTAATTTCATGGAAATTAACTTTGACCTTCATCGTCCACCAAAAGTTCTAGGAAAGAATATTACAAGGAGTAGTAGTAAGGAGGAACTGTCGAAAAAGTGTCCCTCTGAAGAAGTGGTGGACCTTCACCCTTTCTACTTTCCTTGTACATGTGCATATAATATGTAGTTGTATATGGCACAAATATAATTGATCTACACATTATCATCAACAAGGTTGCTATATTAGTATGATGATGGTGGAGGTGAGATGTAGGCTTGAAAACTCCAATAATATGGATAACACGGATGATCAACAATTTTTGATATATTAACCTTCTTAACTCCTTCCTAGTTTTTGGCACTAGAAAAAAAGTATGCGATGTATGCAAACTAATTTCATATTCGACGGGATGATCAAAAATATAGCTTTCAGAATCCATGGAGCATAGCATCATTTTCTCCAACAGAGAGAAAGGTTACTTAAGTGTAGGCCATAGTTTCAGATTTGCTGGCAAAAACTTATTTTTCAATTGTGCCGTATATTATGCCATTAATGCAGCCTACTATTATTATTTCTGCATCGCTTTTTTGCGAGCAATTTTGTTTTCCAAGCACTTTTGCCCTCCAAAAATACAAGTCGTCTCATACTACTCATATTATTCATTCTCCAGTATTTTCTCTCTAGTGGGTGGGCGATATGGTAATTGATGCCGTTATGGCTGCTGCGGAGTGACTGGGATGAGCTCACAAAGAAAACATTATTAGTAGGAACAAGATGCCGATAATAATTCAGAAAATTACTTAGCATTTACGTATTTACCTTGCAGAAATATGCTAGTCGAAATTTACTTGTCGAATTGTTTTCTCTTATCGAATTTGCATTTGTCGAATAACCTATTATTGGTTTTGCTTGCCGAATTCGCAATTTGGTCGAATGACGTGGATTTTTTTCCCATTCAAATTAAATTTAAATATTTAAATGCATGCTTCTCTACCAACTTTCTTTGAGTCATCAAATGCGATATATGTAATGTAAAGCGATTCAGAACTAAATCCGAGAAGATTCATTCAAAACTCGTACAACTGGAATAACGGCATCTCTCGAAAACCCTTCCACGAGTCGTGGACCACGACGTAAAGCCGCCAAATGCTGCCAATCTGGTGTAGATGCCAAAATGATCAACAAGCATGTCGAATTACCAAACCCTATAGTATACAATTGCATCGGTCTGAATTTTTTTTACCAATGTAGAGTACCACATACTAAACCAATATCCAGTTAGTTATTGTAATAAAGTGTTTTAAACCCCGAGAGAAGAGAAGGGCACTATTTCCCTGAAGTATATTCCTTGCTCGGGTACATCGATGCAGGAATGCGGAATAGATCATATAATATTTTTCGCAATCGATTTAACATGTGTATATAATTAGTAAGTTGTACATACATATGCAGTTATCCTTTTTACTCGCTAATTACTAATTACACTTACCTTGAATAAGTAATGCGTCATTACAAATGAAATAGGCACATGAAAATTGAAGGCAGAAATTTTCGCCATCCACATTCTGTCCGTAAGTCCGTATACCCAATTTGACAAGAATTTACATTTTATGCTAATTTTTGAGAAGTGCTTGTGCATGAGAATCAGAACGTGTGTTAAATGTGGCAGGTGATCCCTCTCCTTGATTTTTGCTTGGCATCTCTCTCTTGTTCAACCACTCATTACAATTAAACAGTTAAATAGTTAATTAATTAACTATTTAACTATTTAATTAATTAATAGTTAACTGAAGTAAATGTTTTATAGTATGTTATGTTGTCTTCGTGAGTTTAAACAACATTGTTTTCCGTACGGCTAAAACAGCTGGAGTGATACAATAATTTTAATTAACTTTTGTGTTTACATTTCCTCACCTCAATTAACTAACTACTCGTTTCACTGTTAATCAGCCTGTGATTAGTCAGTCATTACTAATGACTCATTAGGATAGGATAGCGTTTAATAATTAAAAGTTGATCTGTGGGCGGTCATCAGTCGTTTAAAGTGCAATACGTTAGGTAAAGTAGCTGGAGCAAGTTTAATTGGATGCGTAATTAGTAGTGAGTTTTGTAATTTGTACTTATTGAGCTTCCATGTTGACATTTATTATCGAACTACACGAGTAACTAGTTTCGTAATAATGTTGATTAATTAATTATGGTCAATGATGTTATCTAATCTTGTTGGATGTTTTTGTTTACTTTTTTAACGCTGCAGGTGACATAGGAAGCCCGATAATTTGACCTGATATTTTTTGGAGGCGTCTTTGGAGGAGGGAATATAATGTGGGCCTACAAGGATTCCAGCAGTGGAGGTGGAGGTGCCGGTCAAGATGGTTTTCCTCAACGAGGTAAAGGCAGAGGAGGAGGAGGTTACCGTGGTGTCGGTGGTTATCGTGGAGGAAGGGGTGGGGGATATCGCGGCGGCAACAGACGGCCCCGAGGTTTCGGACCCCAGGCCTCCCGGTTCGACGACGAGCTTCCGATAGGACCTGGCCTGGACATGACGCCTGTAGACGTCGAACCCGGCCGGAATCTGTACTGGGAGTGGTGCGAAAAGAACCGGGCGCCTGAGGTGCCTGACGAGCCGCTCAAGTTTGAGAAGCCGAAGACCGATTTTCA
Organism: Sinella curviseta; assembly: GCA_004115045.4. Classification (NCBI taxonomy): domain Eukaryota; kingdom Metazoa; phylum Arthropoda; class Collembola; order Entomobryomorpha; family Entomobryidae; genus Sinella; species Sinella curviseta. Next base: position 30,858,430 of record CM065489.1, read on the forward strand.
CCTTCAGGTGACCAGCTTCATGCAAGAGGTGAGTGGTGGAGAAAGAGCACTTTTAATCAAACTTAATTAGATATTAATATTGTAAATTATGCATTAATTAACTTTTGCATTATTAATTTTAATTGCAGATCAGGGAGGAGCGGAGTCTGTGTCATGATATAATAATGTAGCATAGAGTATGCCATGCTGTCCAGTATTGTACGTTATTCAAATGTAATGCAGCATGGTCCAAAGACAAATGTGAATGCAGTCTGTCATCTCGTATTGCGTTCAGTCAGACAGAGACAAGCAGTCTGATCTTGCAATTCAGTAGAGTAGAGATTGAGTAACAATTACCTATCTTTTAATCAACTAATTGTATCCTGATTAAATGTCTTATTAAATTAAATATATTATAATAATATACTTCCTGCGTTCCTACCCGTCACTGATTTAGAAACTGCACATTTAAATACGCTCAGATTAGGAATCCCGAATCACAATTAAAAGTGCTCATCACAGCAGCATAAACCATAAGGAACATCATAATATTACATGGTGCCAGAGTAAACAGTACTTCAACCGAACTTCGAAAAATCATCATGGCTGCACCAAATTTGCCAGTGCCAAGAAAACTGTCGCTCCATACTGGAAATATATCAGAAAACTGGAGGAAGTTCAAGAAGCAATGGGAATTGTACTCGGTGGCAGTAGCGTTGGATAAGAAGTCGGGGAAGCAGTTTGTAGCAGTGCTTTTATCAATGATTGGCGAAGAAGGACAAGAATTGTTCCAGACTTTCGAATGGGCGGATCCAGCGGACCCGGATAGTGCGGATAAGGTTCTCAAACAATTTGAAGACTACTGCTGTCCCAGAAAGAATGTGTTGTTCGAGACATACATTTTTGGATCCCGGAAACAGGAAGACGGAGAGTCAGTTGACAGTTTTGTAACTGCGCTTAGAATCATTGCAGAAAGCTGTGAATTCAAGGACAAAGACAGGAGAATCAGAGATCAGGTCGTGTTGGGCTTACGTGATGACAAGACAAGGGAACATTTGCTGCGTGAACCAGATCCAGACTTGAAGAAGGTGATTGAGATAGTCAGAGCTACAGAGGTCGCACTTCAACAGTCAAAGGTCATGAATGAAGGTCACCAGGAAGAAGCTAACAAAGTCTACTTCAAGAAGAAGAATCACGGAAAATTCCATGGGCAATCATCATCATCATCGTCAAATGGTCAGAAGAATCAAGGAGGTGGTGATAAGGATGACAAGTTCAAATGCAAGAAGTGCTTGAAGACTCATGCAAGGAAAAGTTGTCCAGCCTGGGGAAAAACCTGCAACAAGTGTGGGAAGCCTAATCACTTCTCGAACGCCTGCCGATCCAAAGAGAAAGATGCGGAGGATAAGGAAGAAGCAAAAGCAGTTGAGTATGCATATGTCAACTCAGCAACAGTACGTGGACACAAGAAGAAGACGAAGACGTTTGCTGTAAAAGAAACTGGAAAAGAGTTAACGTTTCGTATTGACACCGGAGCAACATGCAACTCCGTCCCGTACTCAGAATATGTAAAGGTCACAGGAGATCATGGTGGTAAGAAACTACAGCCTACGAACATGATAATCATAACGTATGGTGGAAAAGAGTTCAAAGTGGAGGGAACACGAGACCTGGAGTTGGTGGATAATGGACAAGTCAAGAAAATCAAGATTGCCGTCGCCAAGCTCAAAGGGAACCCTTTACTCAGCCTAGAAACTTGTGAAGCACTTGGAATAGTCAAGGTGTTCAACTGTGACCAGGAGTCAGCCAATGCAGTCACAACGGTGCAGGGACTGACCAAAGAAGATATCCTGGAGAAGTTTCCAGACATTTTCAAAGGATTGGGGAAGCTTCAGGGAGAAATGAAAATTCAGTTAAAAGAAGATGCAAAGCCAGTCGTTCACCCACCAAGAAAATTTCCTATCGCTCTGAGGGATGATTTGAAGACTATACTTGGACAAATGGAACGTGACGAGATTATAGCCAAGGTCACTGAGCCAACTGATTGGGTGTCCAGTATACTGGTAAAGCGGGAGCCAAAGAAACTAAGGATTTGCTTGGACCCGAAGGATCTCAACAATGCAGTGAGAAGAGAGCACTATCCATTGCCAAGAATTGAAGAAGTCGCAACAAGACTGAATGATGTCAAAGTATTCAGTGTCTTGGATGCGAAATGGGGATTTTGGCATATCGAACTGGATAAGGAGAGCAGTCTACTCACCACTTTCAATACGCCGTTTGGAAGGTACCGGTGGAGGAGGATGCCATTTGGATTGTGCTCAGCTCCGGAAATTTGGCAAAGAAGAATGCACGAGTTTGCGGAAGGATTATCTGGAGTAGAAGTCATCGCAGATGATTTTCTTGTCACTGGCAGAGGAGACGACTATGAAGACGCTGTAAGGGACCATGACAAAAATATATTGGCATTCCTGAAGAAAGCGCAGAAAGAAGATCTCAAGTTAAACGCAGAAAAACTGAGATTGAAAATGGAAGAAGTCACTTTCATTGGTCATGTTTTGACAAGAGAAGGACTAAAAGTTGATCCCCGAAAAGTGGAAGCTGTTTGGAAAATGCCAGATCCACGAAATGAAACTGACCTGAAACGCATACTAGGATTTGTGCAGTATTTATCGAAATTTCTGCCGTGTTTGTCTGCAATGACCGAACCGCTCAGAAGACTGACAGACCTGGATGCTGAATGGAAGTGGACCAACACTCACAAGAAGACATTGGAGCTAGTGAAGAAGATGGTAACGGAAGCGCCAGTTCTCGCCTATTTCGACAGCCGGAAAGAAGTCGTTATTCAAGCGGATTCGAGCCAAGGGGGACTAGGAGCAGCTCTTCTACAGGAGGGGAGGCCAGTTACTTTCTCGTCCAGAGCATTAACGCCAACAGAAGAACGTTATGCTCAAATCGAAAAGGAAATGCTAGCCATTGTACATGCTTGCGCAAAATTTGACCAGTACATTTACGGAAGAAAAGTAGTGAAAGTGGACACTGATCACAAGCCGCTGGAGACTATTTTCCGAAAGCCGATAGCATCAGCACCAAAGAGATTGCAAAGGATGATGTTATTTCTCCAGAAATATTCCCTGGAAGTCAGATACAAGAAAGGATCTGAAATGTACGTGGCTGATACGCTTAGCAGAGCGTACATGAAGAATCAAACAGCAGAGCAGATAAAAGAGGTCATGATTCTGGAAGAAAAAGAAGTTTGCAAAGACCTGGATTTGATGCAGATGAAGCATTATGTCAATAGCTGTGATTCTCAAATGGACCAAATTAAAGAAGAAACACGGAAGGATGAGACCCTTCAGCTTGTCACAACGTTCACAAAGGAAGGATGGCCAGACAAAAGTCAAGTTCCAGAAAATTCCATGCATTACTACCGATGCAGAGGCGATTTGATTGAAGAAGATGGAATCTTGTACAAACAGAATAGGATTGTCATACCGAAATCCTTACGCAGAGCTTACCTGGAGAAAATCCATGAGAGCCATATTGGAATCGAAAATTGCTTACGTAGAGCACGTGAGTACATTTATTGGCCCAGGATGAATGCTGAAGTAAAAGACTTCATTTCAAATTGTGACGTTTGCAACTCCATGAGAAAGGAACAAGTAAAGGAGACAATGATGCCGTACGAGATCCCAGACCGAGCTTGGAAGGTTGTCAGTACGGACATATTTCAACAGGGACCGTTACATTTCCTGGTAGTGGTGGACCATTTTAGCAGCTTTGTGGAATGTGATCGACTCTACAGCTTGGATGCGGAATGTACAATCTCAGTCATGAAGAAACATTTTGCAAGGTACGGTATCCCAGAGAAGGTCGTTAGTGATAACGGACCACAATATGCAACGAAGAAGTTCAAGGATTTTGCCAAAGAATGGGGATTTGACCATGTCACGTCCAGTCCAAGGTATCCTCAGTCCAACGGAAAAGCTGAAAATGCAGTGAAAACATGCAAGAATTTAATGAAGAAGGCAATGGCTGGGGAAGGAGATTTCTCAAAAGCTATGCTAGACTGGAGGAATACGCCAACGGCAGAAACTGGATTGAGTGCAGCTCAACGTATGTTCGGAAGACGCACAAGATCCAGTTTGCCTACAAGACAGGAACTCCTGAAACCGGAACCGTTGGGGCAAGTTGAGAAGAAACTGCAGGAAGCCAAAACAAGGCAGGAGAACTACTACAACAGAGGAGCAAAAGATTTGCCTGAGCTGGTGGTAGGGGAAACTATCCGCATGAAGCTGCCTGGTTCCAAGACGTGGGCAAAAGGAGCTGTACTTTCTGAAAACGGGAAGAGGAAGTACAAAGTAAAAGTACAAGGTCGAGTGTACATCCGGAACCGAAGACAACTTTTGAAGACGGAAGAATCTCCACCAACAAATGTGGAATTGGAGGGGAGTGATCCGGGTGGTATGCCGCAGTTACCTGAAGGAAATCAAGAACAAGCTGGAGTCCCGCAAGAGGTGTTCCAGCCGAGAAGATCAACGCGAATTAGAAGACAACCTGATAGATACAGGCCATAGGTTAAGTTGATTTTCAATTTAAAAAAGGGGAGATGTCATGATATAATAATGTAGCATAGAGTATGCCATGCTGTCCAGTATTGTACGTTATTCAAATGTAATGCAGCATGGTCCAAAGACAAATGTGAATGCAGTCTGTCATCTCGTATTGCGTTCAGTCAGACAGAGACAAGCAGTCTGATCTTGCAATTCAGTAGAGTAGAGATTGAGTAACAATTACCTATCTTTTAATCAACTAATTGTATCCTGATTAAATGTCTTATTAAATTAAATATATTATAATAATATACTTCCTGCGTTCCTACCCGTCACTGATTTAGAAACTGCACATTTAAATACGCTCAGATTAGGAATCCCGAATCACAATTAAAAGTGCTCATCACAGCAGCATAAACCATAAGGAACATCATAATATTACAGTCTGTTCACTGCGCCCTGCGGCCGTCCCTTGGACTGTCGCGGGACACATGGCCTACTCGAGATGTGCCAGTTTTGCGATGGACGAGTACCAAAAATTACATAATAATTAATTATCGCGATAATTCTCAATGTCGTAATGAAACTGATTTTGTAATTGATGGTGTTTGGTTGTTTTTTTCTGCTTTTAGCGAGGAAAGTGGGTGAAGAACTGCAGGCCGAATGACCCCGCGTTCCTGAAGTATCAGGAGTCGATAATCAAGTCTGCGGTTAACGTAAGTTATCATACAACTAGTTATCTTTCTGATTCTAATTATTTATAAGAATTCGAGAGGTTTAGCAAAATAACTAAATTGTTTGTTTGGTATGAAAATAGAACGCAAAGGGATCTGCCGGTCGTGCGTCCGCACGGGGAACTGATGACCCGTCTGTCAACACGCTGAAGCTGGCCCCGGTGGAGGAGTTCAAGTTCGAGGACTACGGCGCCTCGTTGGAGGACGACACTGACGCCAGCCCCGATGGGGATGATGGTGTCGCCGTTGAAGTGGCCATCGAGAACAAGGTGCTTGGAATAACTCTGGATGATTAGCCTACTTAAATGTCGTATCATCTGTCAGTTAATTCACATTGTTTTCTGTTACTTTCTCTTAAAACTAGTTATTTTGCTCTTAATCTTCCTCCTACATTTAGACAAGCATTTAATTAATTGAATTTTTAATTGTCAGTACTTGGGTTATTTTGTTTGACCTTCTGTAATTAAGCTTTTGCAAAAATAAAAGACTGACTAACTAGTCATTAGTCATCACTATCATTGTGAATTGTTACCTTTAATAAACTTGTCAAAGACAGTCCGCTGTCAAAATTGTTTGTTATGAATTGTCAACTCCCGTCAAGGCGAAATTCAGAAAATCAGTTGTTACTCGTGTTGTAACCTAATTACTGATAAAATTAGATGTTTAGCGTTGCGTCTGTTATATGGGGCTAAGCATTGCGTCTGTTATATGGGGTTAAGCATAATTTCGCTTCCAAATGCTTAACCTTATATTAAATGTGGACAAGAAGAAATCATTCTAGTCTTATAAAGATAACCGTCCAAAAAATATTTAGCATCCTTTTCATGCATGCAATTATCACCATATGGATGAAGCTGATAGCAGCAGGCTGGGTATTAGGGAAAGACCTATCAACAGTCAAGAAGAGAGATAATTTAGGTTTTTTGTCTTCTCTTTCAGGTTTTTAATCATCGCTTTCGATGAGTAACGCCAACTCAGCGATGATGAAGAAAATGACAAATAATAAGGGAAAGCAACGACAGTCAATTTGCCAACTGCGTTAATATGTTGTGACAAGTATTTCTGTTCTCCAAAAGGAAAAAAATGGGAATTATGAGAAGTCATCATCGAGCTATTGTTAGCGTTGAACTTGGTAATGATATCACCACGAGAGTACCTTCAACTGACTACATTTTACTAATGAATCTCATATGGAGAGAGCACCAACTGTTTTATCCTTCTTGAGTTATTCATTATAAAGACAGCACAATTTAGATGTTCGGAAAGATTTTAGTCAAAATTTGCGTAGAGGGGCAATGTGACACGACGATGTAGATTCCGTAATAAAACAGCCCGTTTTCCCCACTCCAATACGGCAAAGCTACTGACCAAAAAATTTTCAGTTTCGCTAATTGTTTGGAGATTCAAGTCCGGGGTCCTGGAATTTCAGAACCCGGTCCGCTCCGGGTTCAATATATTATTAAATACCTATTTTGTGTTTTGACTTTTCGGATTGACACCATTTGTATACTGGGTTATCCTAATCTATGCTAGACCATATCTCCGAAACTGATGCTAGGACCCGGCTACGCAGTAGTTTATAAATAGTTAAGCATGTATTTTCTATTTCCGGAGAAAGACAAAAAATGAGTGGGACAGAGAAACAGGGAGAAAGTATTAGAGAGACATAAATAATGTAGACTCGCAAGTCAAAATCAGAAGAAGACTGAAAAGAAAAGAAACGGTCCTGCAGCATTTTTCAAGTGAAATACCAGAAATGCCTTCATTTCCTTCGATGCAATGCTGCTGGCTGATCTGATGTTTTTTAGGTTTCTTTCGCAAGAGAGGGAGAATATTTAGCTTTATTCGGAGAAAGAAAGGAAAATAAGTGGGTGAAGTGCAAGATGAAGAGAGAGAGAGAGAAAGTAAAAAGTCCACAGTACTTTGGGCGTCCATTTTTTTTCTTTTGAACTGGTGGTTATGTAGGAGGGAAAATCTGCCTCCCACTTCCATTATTTCTCTGTTTGCCTTATGTACATAATATATCGTACAAGTACATGGTGTAGGAGCAGAAACGACCAGTTTTTTTTCTCAAACTCTTGACATGATGATAAAGCTATAGGAGAGGGATGATGATCCTCCTCCTTCCCAGTATATTTGACTTCACATCTTTTCAACTAGAATTCTCGAATCACTTGAGTGAAAGTGTCTGTGTGTCTGTCTAAAAGATTTTGTGTGTAAGAGGGAGATAGAGTGGTGAAGTGAGTGTGCTACATGGGATGGAAGTTATGATGATGAGAGAACCGTCAGTTGCTCTCAATGTACGCCTTCCTTTTTACAGCTCGAATCGCGAAAAGTGAAGTCGTAATATAATGACAGTAGTAAGTTGGATGAGAGTAGTAGTCAACGAGTTCCAACAACTGAAATTGCTTATAACAACAGGCCAGCCGTAGGGGAGGGGAACTCAGTCAGCCAGTAAAGGGTATTAAAAATAAAATGTACTGGACTGTGCGGACCAAGTCAAAGAAATAATGGAAGGTGCTTGGAAATAAAGAGAAAAGAAGCGGCTTAGAGAAAGCTATCAGATCCTCTCATGGTATATACCTTTCTCACGTTTCAGCTACCCGCAACAGAATCCAACAATTATAGCTGTACAGCTTTTGACCTTCATTATTTGCCACATCTCTGCTGCTTCATTGTTTGGCACTGCTGATTACAAATCGTGCACTTCTAATGCCGACATTAATAATGACTTGACCAGTAAATGTAATTGCTTTGAATTAATCGATTGCTTCTGCGATATTTATTTCCTTACGCAATTGGCAAACAATTGCAAATTCGCGAAATGATGCTTTATGTCGACTATTATATCGGATGTAATATGTATAGCGACCGACATTTGAAGAATATATCATGGCGAGAAAATGAGATATTTATTATGCTCGTATGAGCCCATTCCAGCCCAAAGCAAACTCAATCACCCAATGAATAAGTGAAGGACCAAGGACGTCTGGTGTCGTGTCATGTGAAAGAAGCCCAAGTTTACTTTCCCATCACATCAACATCCACTAGTTGTTTTCTTTATGCAGTGAATATAGTGCCGTCGATGGGTGGGGGAAAGGGCGACTACCAAATACCTAGAACTGTCCTTTAACTCAGTTGTTCGTTGTTGGAAGCATTTATTTCTTCTGTATGTATATCATAAATTATTGGAGAGTTCATAATAATATGTCATGCGAACATGCTTTCCTTCTTTTCCGAGAACAATTTTATATTCTACAAATAGTTCCATTCCCCCTGGCGTACGTACGTACTGACATGTCTTATATTTTTTCTACCCACACAAACGCACACTTGTGCAAACGGTTTTTTTCTTGCGTTTTTGTGAAGAAAGGAAAAAAAAACATATAAATGTTTACGATACGATCCATACTTCTTTACAACTTGATAGAGCAAAGCAGACAAAAGACAGATAAATAAATAAATACTAAAGCCAAAGAGACAGTTTGGGCGTGAGTTATTCGATGGAGTATTTATGCAATTAGCAGCGACAGTGGTCAAAAGGAAAAATAAGGACGTGGGGACAAAATGGGGAAATATTGCAAAAACGTGCTAGTGTGCTGCCGGAAAAATGAGACCGATCTTACAGAATGAAAAGGTCACTTACTTGGCCTGCCAGTTTATAGAACAATCGTTAGACGATATGGCCATAATAAAGTTTTTGTCTTTGTAGTAGTAATGGACGCTTTTCGGATCAAGCTGGGAGTTGTTTTTCATGAGAAATGTCATTTTTATTCGTTCAATAAGGGCTGCAGTGGCATTATATTATATACAAGTCGATTGTTTTGCTTTAATCAAGTTGCCCCATTCGTTATAAAGCACTTGATATAAGGTAAGAGCAATAGTTTCAGTGCGGTAGTAATATAAGTGGTATAACATAAATATAAGTAGTATCTATAAAGTACGTAATCAGTTAAAACGATCCAGAGGAACTGTACATTATAAGAAAAACTGACAATCATTTATGGATTAATGAACTCCATTGATTCCCTTACATTAAAGATTGCTTTGCGTTGTTTCCCTTGTTGCTGACCTCAGCAAAATCTTCTTAAAACGATCCCCGGGATTTTATTTCCCTGCTGATCTATAACCATACCAACTTCCGGGACGGTAACTCCATCTCGAGTATCCCCATGGCTGCCTATATGCCCACTGACGACTGTACATGTTTCTTGTTGGTTGTGCGGATTGACCAGCCGCTGCTGCTGCTCTTTGTCGGTCCATAGCATTTGCGGTTGATGCTGCAGCAACTACGCCTTGAGGACGGGCTATAGGAATAAAAAAAAGTTATCCCATTATTTTGAAATAAGTTTTTACAAAATGAAAGCAGAGAAATATTCGTTGTTAAGGTTACCTGTTACGTTTTCCGCAAGTAGGGCCACCAGGATGAAGAGAGCCAGGAAGTATTTAGCGAATACAACTCTTTTATCAGTCATGTTGAATATCGTTTCTGAATTTCTAAAGTGAAAAATCTTAAAATCTGAAGAATATACAAGTTTCTGTTTTGACGTTTCTTAGTCTGAAATGTCCTGACCAGTACAAGGCAAGGTCGATTGTGATATGTGTAACTGCGAATTTATTTATTTATATAGGAATCCAAGTGGGATGTGTCCATATCGTCATTCATAAATAATGGCTAATTTATGTCAATACTCGTGAAGTAATAATAATTAATGTTTGAAGATGTAGGTATGTCCATTATGTAAGTGTATATGGCATATATTCCTTAGTTCCTAGTAAAATACTCACCGATACTTTTACGCTGTCATTGATATCGCCCGGTAAAAAAGTTGACGGTCAAGTTGATGTGTAAGACAAATTCTAATTTACTATGCGTGTAGTGGAGTAATAAAAGTAGAAGTTTTGTACTTACTGTAATTTAACGTTTATTGCGATGCTTCATTTTTTTCCGAGAGAAAAATTCAGTAATTTCATCTTAGAATGTGCATATTTTAACGGAATGTGAAATGTGTGATGCGCACATACATACATACATCAACAAGTTGTGTGAATGCAACCGGTGAACGGTTGCATAAAGCAAACAAATCATTAGGAAACTCACAAGACTTTGTGTGAGTCAGAACAGAACTGCGTATCTACCTTCTCAAAATTGCTAGAATCCTCATTTTAGTCACCACCACCGCTGTTCTCTACGGTTTGTCATGTGTATAATTTTCCTCTGAAAGCATTCTAAATTCTGTTGAAGTTTTTAAATATTCATGGCATTCCTGAACCAGGGAACCAGAGATCACTCTCTCATCAAGCCATTAAAAGTATAAACCTCCATAATATCCATAAACTACATGATTCATGATTACGATGCTTGTTTCATAGAAGCATATATAATATAACGTTCCTGTAAGATGAGAAATCCAACTAAACTGTTTACAAACGTACGTTACAAAGGAACTTTCAGCTCGCAAAACTATCTAGATTATAAATCTCAATCTGATTCTTGGTTAGTTTAATGGGTTGACAATATATAATTGTAAAAGTTTTACATTAATTTTTTATTCCGTTTCTGATTGTATACTAACAAATTATTAACCTCAACCTTACGTTACACAATGTCTTTTTCTCGTTTTTTTTATGAAAACTTTCCATGATATAAGACAATCTAATGCTCTTGATGACCTGTCCCGTAACAAGATAATGATAATGTGTTCGACTCAAGAAGTAACGTACTTTTTGCAACATTTGAAAATTAGTTTGCATAGATGTACTTATAACACATGTTGGTGGATGTTACGGTTTATAATAGCGAAAAGATACACAATTTCATATAGCAAAGAAACTATTTGTACATATATGTTTGAATTTCCAGACTCTTTAGAAGAAATTTCATTAAAATTAAGGAGGTAATGATGAAAAATCGAATGGGATCATTGGGATCCTGTCTTGTACTAAATGGCTCAACTACATGCAACTTGGCTAATCATAAAATGCACCACCAGCTTTAGTATCACGTGTAAAACTCAAGACGCTATATCGATAAAAATATATCTGTATTTTATGCGCATTGGCAAAAAAATGCTGCTTCGAAAGTTTCGTCGAAACATTTCGTAGTTAATATCATTACACAAACTAATTGTTGCGAGCAACGCATTTCACTTTCCATCTTATGCATTGGGTTGGACAACCTTGGCTGATAATTTAGCCATTCATCCACAAACGAACCATCACCGTTACCACCAGCCATGGATTTTTATAATTCATGATGATCATCATGGATAATGTACGAGCATGAAAAAGAGATACCATTCCAAATGAAACTGTTCATTTCAATGCAATTGATAGATAGGTGGAGAAGGTTCATTAAGAGTTACTTTCCTACCTTGATTACGTTCTCGACTGAAAAAGAACACATGCATTCCTCTCCTCCAATCATAATGTACTATTGCATTAGCCAAAGCAGCACACCCAGTTTAGCAAATGAATATAACATAGTTAATATAGAGAATTGAATCAAGCTATAACACTTTTTGATCTTTTCCACAAGACAGGAACATGTCCTCCACAATTTCATACATTAAATGAAATGGAATGTTTTCCATTCCTGTGTGTTAAATACCAACCTAGTATGTGTGTGTGGAGGCCGCGATGATATTTCCTCGTGAAAAACTCATACCACCACACACGTCGGCATTTTCCTCCTTTCATTTCCAGTTTCGCGGATTCCAAAACTATGAAACAAAGCAACCTAAAGGGAAAATTTAGAGTTGACTTTTTTATTTTTTTTATTTCCCTGCGTGTTGTGCTGTCTGATGAGAACCATTTCTCCATTTCTGTGAATTGCCACATTTACTCCAAAGCCGTTTGCCAGAGGGGCTCGTGTAGTACTATTTAAATGTTCAGTTTCATATTTTACATGGCCGCAAACTTGTGGTTTGCCAGATTAGATTATGTACTCATTTCAAGCTTATATACTCTGTCTGTGCAGGTATTCATCTAGCAACCTGCAAATGACAATGAGATCCCCAATACCGAAAATGAACATTGGACTATCCACTCTACCCACCTGAATGTTTCCTTTCTTCCAACTTATCATCTCTCCAACTTGGTTGGTGGTTAGGAAAAAGGCCACCTTGTTCGTATTGACGATTACGATGATGGAAGAGTTCAGGTTAACCAAGCATTTCATTTATTTATTTATTAGGAATTCTATTGATGGAGGGAACAAAGAGAGTAAATCAGATTTTCATTGACATTGCCCCTTTCATGTTGCGTACTAAAGTCCAAAAAGAAAATCTTTTTGCTACGGAGGACGAGATTTTGTTTGTTTGTGTATGCACAGTGTGTGTATAGCGATTACACACAACAAAGTACAACGAGGCACTCAATCCATCACATGCAGTAGGTCCTTTCCCACCGTGCCCACCGCAATGCCACCTGAACCCGAACTGAAATTGAAGTGAAAGTGAACGGGTAGACAATCTTTTACTTACAGGTAGGCCTACATCCTACAATGTAGGACCTACATACATACTATTTTTGAATTCCAGAAACAGCAGGAGTAACTGTATATTAAATGTATACATATAATTATGAATATTTCAAACTAACTATAAAACGTGCCAATCTAATGTTATCATAATTTTTAATCTTATAAGTTAAACTGGAAACGCCACAATAGTGTATACGGCTGTTTGATATTTAATACTATTTACTTATTACTTTAAGATTAGATTTTTATCCACTCACAAGGAAGAATAATAATACATAATAGGATCGCAACTCACAAGGAAGGATTTGATGGGTAACATAACTTTGAGCTTACGTATTTTAGAGCTTTGATTTTAAAGTTGTTTTCATCATGATATAGCTACAGGGTTGAGGTTTACGATTATATGTATTTTAACTCATAATATTCTCTGAATATTTAGGACCTATGAATCAATAATATAAATAGTACAAAATCATAATCTAAGATTCATTTCATCATCTTAGAGTATATAAAAAACGGTTTATCTCATCTCACGGACTGTACCATCATCAGCATCGAGCTCTTTTAATTCCTGTAAATAAATAGATTGAGCAAATCAGCAGAACGCAAGTATTTTAGCTTTCGCAAATTCAAAGCGCCAGTGACAACTTTGCATGCCGCATAATTAACTTTGCATAGAAGGTAGAAACAACTAAAAACGAATACAACCAATAGGACAACAGAGACCTGAAACAATATTAGCTATTTCACTTTATTTTTTCCTACCGTACGAAATAATCGTTTTAGAGAATGATTTTACATAACACATAATAACTACCTATGTATGTACATACTATATATTATGTTCATATAACGTAACTCCGGAAATATGCATGCAATAATACCCAGAATGCTATTTTAACGAATGGACCGTTAAGAACATCTTGAGACAAAAGGTTCCAAAGGTTGAAGTTGAATTGAACTCTATAATGGATTGCTCCGTTACGCAGTCGATTTTTTATACGCTTCTACTTAAATATTTACTCCATTTTTGCTATGGCACTTAAATGTACAAAAACTACAGAAATGCTTATACTTTATGTACCAAAATTAAGCAAGACAATGCAATAACACTTTTATTTGCACAATAATACACAATGCAGCCAATGAATGGCACAGTTATTTTCTCATTTTCACAACTTTCCATTTCCCATCTCTCCCAAATACGTTATAATTGTATCATCATCCCACACACACAGTCACATCGTAAGTTATTCATCCAACCACTCATCCAATCTCATGTGAGTAATTTCATGCAAATTTTATCAAACTCGATTCAGAGTCTCTCTCGCACAACAGAATTTAGTTTCGACTGAGTGAGCGATAGTATAACGATCAAAGTGAAGAGGAAAAGTCGCTTCTCGTTTATCGTTCCGTTTTATTCATTCATATTTTTCCATTGAATTAGGTCGTTAATGTAATGTCATGTTAAGCAAGCAACGTTCTTGAATTTCCAAGCCAAACCGCTCCCATAAAATGACTGACTGGCTGAAGACCGAAAGAAATTTAATATTATGATGATATTTATTTGAACTATTTTTTAAAGGAGACTGTTGTACTCACTGCACATCTTCCTCCTCCATTGCATAATAATATCGCCCACATGGAAACTGAAACGAATTGCTCATGAGTTCTCTTCTCTCTCAGACGAATTTGACTGCTGCTTTTGCTCCAGATACTCCATATCAATTTACCTATTATATTGTATGATGTGGGTTGTTGTTGGTTAGGCCAAAACTTCATAGTTTAGCATTTAAGAGTTTGGAAAGTCATAGAACGTCTATCCATCCAAAACCTATATTATCATCTTTTTTCAGGTACTTTTATCTCTGCTGCTCCGGCTGCATCCAAGGAAGGCGACAAAGGCCCATAAAAACTGTGTAGTCGGTGAAAAACTTTTAATGCCTTTGGCGACTGCACTGCAGCAGCAGCAGTACGTCGTCGTCGTTCTCCTCCCGCGTAACATGCTCATTATTATTGTAAATAATATGATATGATGATGATGATACTCCTGATACAACGCTTGCTGCTCCCGTTTTAAACCGAACAACGGAGAGATATAAAGTTTGACTATAAAAAATTCTTCGAGTCTGCCTGCTCTGTTCTGAAATTCAACAGGACCTCCTACCAACCCCGGACAATTGTCATTTGTCAAAAAAATACATACTTGGAATATCATGATATTATGATGATGATCGTCATCATCGCTGTGCTGACTCTCTAATGAAAACTATAGTGTCACCTTGGAGAAATCATTGTGTGCTTGTTTTTTTTACCTTTATTCATCATTTTATATTTTTTTTCTGTTTCCGTCCTTTCCTACTTTCCTCGCTCTAATAGACTCATTTATCTTCAGCATTTTTTTGCATTGAAATTTTTTTATTCCCTTCCAGCAGCGTACTTTGTATGATGAAATGACGAGACAAAGGTAAGTTGTTTTGTGGAAAATGAGAGCCAAAAGGAGAAAGCATAAACATTCTACTACAGTTACCTGTTTCATATTCTGATGTACAGACGGACAGACGTACTGTCTTTTGTCAAAAGTGAGCTTCCTAAACAAAGCCTCCTCTCGTCCCTTTACGCTTGGCTGCTAAATTTAAATGCAATATTTCATTTTACGATTTATAATGTACGCTAAACAAGGAATGCAAGAGCTCTCTCGTTTGTTACGCCACATTTCGCTCATTATGGCAGGACACTCCAACTTGGAACAAGATTTATTGTACCATTGACATGCGAAAAGAAATCAAGGATTGCTGGTTTTATAATACGCCAAGATAACATGTTTGTAAAGAATTGACACAACATGGGCTAGCGTCGTAATGGAACTCGTATTACGGTACTATATCAGTAGTTCATTTGAAAGATGAATGAAGTCCCAGAAGTAGAAGTACATAGTTCAAGTTTAAAATGTGGTTTCCGCTTCTCTCATTCTAGATTCTCATTGCAGTCGTCAGCGTAATAAATCTTCATTTATGTAGTTACATAAAACATAGGTTTCCCATTTACTTTCAACAAGGCCGAAAACAATAATTCAATGTCTATTAAATCTGGGACGAGATTGGATTTGCGAATCTGTGTCATCGAAAGGGAATAGCAGAAAAGGCGAGAAGGAGATATGTGCGGAAAGTTGGAAACTTTAAAATTAAATGACGCTGCCGGAGAAATCTCAGATGAATTGGCTGATTACCAGTTGTTTGTGAAAGAGACAGCAGAATGTATCTATGTGCAACATTTTGTGGTAGCTTTTTCTCATGAAAGCTGCAAGTTCACTTGCTTTTCCTTCCTAAACTTTTTTTTCTTCCTTTTCAGCAAAATAGAGGAATGGTGAGAAAGGTAAAAGTATATAAAAAACTGTGAGTGAGTGAACATGATGCAACTTTTTTTTGGTACATTTAGGTATTTTGTTTTTATTGACATAATTCGCCTCCCCACTTCCCATCAACCTTGCAATTTAATTGAGTTAATTTTCGCTGCTACTAAAACTTCACGTTTGTCTGTTTGTACATATTAGACTAGCTTTGTTGTACTTTTGTACACCAGGACGTGTTTTTCCTTGTATTTTACGATGCAAAATACAAAAGTATACATAGGTATACAATTAATGCCATTAAACCTTATACACAGCAGAGAAGTTGTAAATCCTTGGCTCAAAAGGATTGATTATTTTCTCTTTCACCATTTCCTTCCGCCTTTCTTTCTGACAAAGTATGAAGAACATCTTGTCAGTTCTCGGTGTGATCTTTTGCACTGACAGGGTAAAATGATACAATGGAACAGACCCATTTCTCATCTGTCAATTAAAATTACGTACTGTATATAGGGATGAAAGACTCCTATTTTTGGCAGAAATATTATTATGTGACACACATACATATACACACAATTCCAAATTGGAAGCAACCAACTTACCTTACAAAAACTTTACATCTTTTCATATCATCAGCATAATTGTAAATCGATGATGATGATCATGATGATATGATGATGATGCCATGTCTATCGCTATATGGCGTGTGCATGATATTATCATCACTATCAACTCATTTTTCCGTTCTTGTTTGTCGAAATGACAGTTCGGGGGAAAGTTGATGCTGCTGATGTTGCTGTTGTTGCCTGTGTGCTAATGCCGCTGGATTTACTAGATTGCATGTCTGAAGCTATCAAGAGTCTTTTATGTCTCCACCGAGCCCATCAGCAAACCACACAAGACAAGCTACCATTTTTCTCCTCCTCATTCCCCCGTCTTGTTGAAAAACATCGCAACAGGCAATCATAATATGCAATGCAGTAAAAACGAGCCACCGCCACCACCACCGCACGTTTAGATATGATGAAAAGCTCGCATTCGAGGCAAATATTATGGAACATAGGAAAGGAATCAACCACCGTTTCTGCCGCCACCACCACCGCTGCTGCTCATATCGCTTCTTCATCTTTTACTGTTGTGTGTATAACAGATAAAAAATGTAACAAGGACATACATGCCTCTGGTGCTAGACACTGTCGAAAAAAATGTTAAAAAATGTAATGTTGTTGTCGGTTTGATGGCGGCGGTGAACAACTTTTTTCCAGTGGCTCGGCTATTGAGTTTCCCTGAAGGATCGTTTCATTTTTATCCTGGAAGAGAAAAAAACCATGAAATTTCACTGCATTGATGATGATGGCGTGGATTGCGTTGTTGAGTTGGGTTAATGCTCATGTAAATACGTGTCTAGTAATAGTGGAGAAAGTATTTGGTGTGTCTATATATGCATTAATATCGTTTAATGTAAAAAAAATTGTATTAAACGAACGAAGGATGGGCGTTTGGCAAATGAGGTGGAGGTTATTCTGGAATATATTATTATTTTGTTAAATTCTTTCCCTTCCTTAATTTTCCCCATTGTGATGGATAGTTCCCAAGTTGAACTGCTGCTGCTGCTGCTATGCATCGTATCATCAACGGAAAATAAAATGATGGGTACGAAAAGTTGTAAAATATTTTCTTCCCTTTCCACACACACTGAACAAATAACTCATAAAATTTTCACACCATTTCTTATCCACCAAAAGCGACTTTTGCGTAGTAGATGTGTACGTTACATACCAATCCTGGGTAAATTTCCTCATAAATTGTAAATATGATGATGACTGCAAGGCAATGAATTTAGGGTAAAATGAGAAATTAAGTGCCGTTTTAAGTAAAAAATGCAAATTCTTGCCAGGAGACCAAAAAATGGTAAAATTCATGAATTCCGAATTTTAGGAAGAGAATTATTTCGATTCGCACTACTGCGCTGCAAATTTATGGATCTTGGAAGGTCCTGCCAAAATGCTTCACCATTTGTTCAATTGTTCTGGGTTATGGGCTCAACACTACTCTCAAATATTCATATTGTTTGTTTGTTCGCTTGTTGTACAACAAAATGTTCAACAACAAATTATTCATTGGACAACACGTCAATGTTTCATGAAAAACTAAATATTGATGAGACTATGGACGTGTAAACAAATTTTGATGTCAGTATTAGGTTCAACTTTTCATTTCATCAGGTTTTCATAATGAATTCTCTGGCAGTATTTACTTGTACTAAGGAAAATTACTAAAAACTTGCGTTTTGAAGGAAAATCAACAAAATGTTTTGTAGTTAATGTCGCTATAAACTACGTTGCCACACAAGTACATTTTCCATTAGTATTTATATGCTTGTATACGTAGATACGAGTATGGGCAGGATAAATGATTCTGAAATGAATTATTTCTATCAAAAAGTTGTGACCTTGTGACTAGAAGAAAAATGTTGAGATTTATAAAAAATTATTATGGAGTCACGAGAACAGTTTCTAGTATCATGTGAATTCTGTAAAATGCATATAGCGTTAAATTATAATTCCTTGTTGAATAACCCACAACAGCGGCGTAAATATAATATCATGTAAAAATAAATAAGAATGCAATACAAAGCATATTTATTGAAGTACACAATAAGTAGATCGCCGACGGCAAGGTTGGTTGTAATCTACACAATACTATTCTGTCATAACCATTTGTTTTATATATATAGTAAGTGGTGCTACTTATACATACCTTTATACTTTCTCTCTCTCTTTCTATCTCTAGTTAGTCAAAAAGAATAATAAAAACAAAGGCAATCTTCTCTCGTCTATATCCACTTTAATTCACAATGCAGAGAAAGAAGTAGACAGTAACTTATTATAATCTCGTTTTACGTCAAGACAGCAGCATCAATAAAGTAGGGAGCGTAAAAAAGAGAATCAGATTACCGAGACACTCTACATTTTTTATTCATTTTTGTGTACACGTATTTGCGTAGCCGAGTCAAAGAAAGCGTTACATTTACAGACTTTGTCTTCCTGTCTGTCTGTTTGTCCACTTGTTCTTTACAATAATACTCATGTCCACAAATTTCAACCAATATTCAACAAATACGCACGATCAAAAGCTCCCTAGTGTCAATGTCACGAAAACAATTTCTATACCGAGCAAATTGACAAATTCCGAGGGGACGAAATTTTTCCACGTGGCAAGTATGTAGCGTGTGAGTTCATCTCATCCGAGAAAGTAAGTGACATTTTGCCATATCAGCCCATTATAGCAAGGTACAGCGTTCAGCTCCGTTTTTATAAGTTGTTTTACATCCATTTTATTCAATTTGAGCTTGCATGAAGATAGTAGGTACCTGCGTCTCCTTATTTA
Source organism: Sinella curviseta (assembly GCA_004115045.4). Classification (NCBI taxonomy): domain Eukaryota; kingdom Metazoa; phylum Arthropoda; class Collembola; order Entomobryomorpha; family Entomobryidae; genus Sinella; species Sinella curviseta. The sequence continues at coordinate 30,877,915 of CM065489.1, forward strand.
TTTAAGCAGCACATTTTGTGATGCAAAGGGCTCTCATCATCACATTACATGCTTATAGGCATGGCAAACAAACGCCCATTTATTTGATAAATGATCATTGGTCGTTTTGATTTACAGGCATTAAATAATGTTGCAACTTTAATTCAATGAAGTGAAAGGATGCGTTAGTATTTATTTATAACCAGAACTGGTTCTTTGGAGATGATGCATTGGGGGGATAAATGTCAATAATATTTCACCGTAGACGACTTTTTAGCTTTTCTTTCATGGGGAAAACGGTCGGATTTTATGTTCAGGGCAACCGATTTTCATTGCATATATATTCTAATAGATTTAAAGTAAACAGTTACTGCTCACAGACAATATCTACCAACAAAAATTGCAAGAATATGATTGATGTATGTACAAACTTCACTGTAGTTTGGATTGCTTACATACTTGATATCATTTTCAAAGTGCGATGTGTAATGTAAGGTAAAAATTTCTGCACTTGGAAATCTGAAATCTCCACTTGTTACAATCATAAAAACATATGCTCCGCCTGCATAATTCATGTCTAATAGCCATGTAAAATAAATGAATTCATCTGAAAATATCACTCAACTTGTTTTGTAAACAGTCAGTGAGAAATCATGGCTGTCATAATACAGAAAGCATTGGGATTCAAGAATAAATGCATGAATTAAAGACTCATTTTTTTGCGTAAAAATTATCAGCAAAAGTTGATGATGATAACTACAATGAGCTGCGAGCTGTTACCATGACAATATGCCATAAAGTAGGTAGGTAAGTATAAAAATGGAAAGGGTAAACTAAACGAACATAACTTGAAACTTTTGAATAAATTAAGTGGAAAAGTTCACAGCGGCATATATATCTATACATGCTGAGTGCAATGTGGATGAACAAAATAAGAATTTTTTCATACTCGACCTTTGTGAAAGATTTTCTCACAAGATTTTTGGCAGAAGGGACGACGAATGGGAACGACTATGGATGGATGAAGGAATTCCAGGACTAGTCTCTGTGTGTGCGTAGTGAACTCAATCGAAAACTTTGTTGTATTTACTGGAGCTAGAGAGAAGCCATTGTGTTGCATGTATACCTATACAATATATTATTGTATTTTTGTTTGGTTTTCTGAAGCCCTCAAAATAAGTAAATATTATTCTTTGTTGGATCATCCATACTTCTGAGGAAGTTACATTTTGTTGTATGCACACATGCTCCACTATGCTTAACTTGAAGTTTTCATCGAACATGAAATTGACAGCAGGATAAACATTGAGGAAAATAAATTCTCCAAGGAATCCACCCAAGAAAAAAAAGAAACTTATGATTTTTGTTTAAAAAGGATACACATATACAAAATGGAAAGTTGGGTAAAAAATGGGGAATGCATGAGTGAACAAAGTGGAGAGAGTAATGCTAATGCAACTGACACCGCCGTCAACCGTACAAGTGTAATTACCACAATTTTCCCCGCTGAATTGAGAACAAAAGTGCTTCATGTATCATTTTGCGTAAACATTTTTGCTGAAACTAGCAATTCACTCTCCAATTCATTCATCAATTCGAAACCGCCAAAGGGACTGTGACGGGACAAGACTATAAATACTTTTTTAAATCATTTTCCATATCAGTGAATTGGGAAACTGGAAACAAAGTTGGTACATGACGTCAATACCTCAACACGTCAAAACAGAAACAAAAACATTACAAATCTTGTCAATATACCTACATGTATATTTTTTAAGAAACAACCTTGACAATGTGGTTCAAGTTTGGCTGAATAATAATAAATAATAGTATGTATTGATATTAATGCGCTGTAGGAAGTAAAATTGTACCTATTTGTGAAAGTGTTGTGATGGATTATTCATGATTGCCATATAATATGCTACTATTGGAAATAACAGATTTTCATGGTGTTATTTCGTACATCCAGTACTTTTACAATGAGATGACAGGAAAGGTTATATCTTCATGTTCAGAAGAAAAAACATACTCTAAAGTTGATGTTCCTGCTATACCAAAGATACCTGTTTCATGTAACCCCATCAGGAAATCGACAAACTTAAAAGAAAAAAATAGAGAACAAAAAATTGACTCCCTCAAATCGAAAAAAGGCAAAAGAAAGTTTGAAGAGGAAAAAGTAAAAAGAAAAATACTCTTCCAAGTATCTATCTGTACTTCTTTGTATTTCAACTCCTCCTCACACATAGATTCAATTTTTTTTCACGGTTGGCTTAAAATTTACTACCTTGCCGATAAACTTGTCGGTGGAGGCAGGTACTTGATCAACTTGGCATACTTTTTGCTTCTACTTTTTTATTCGATCGCTCTAAAACGGGAGATTGTATAGGCCTAATATTTATTGTTATGCTTCAGTCTGAGTGTAGTTATTGTACATATTTAATCCAGTCGTAAAATGAAGAGCTTTTAGCCGGGATCAAACGTTGTTTTCGATGAAACATTCGTTTACTTTACAACTCTAAACCTGACAATGCTAACGGCACATATTTTCCACTTTAATCGACGAACAGAGTGAACTTTCTCATTCATTCATTCTCTTTCTACTCCTGTGACATTCCTTTAGCCTTTTCAATATTATTATTATTTTCATTTTTCGCATATAATATGTCAGTTGTCAGTTAAGCTGGAAAAGATAAAACATTTTCTCTCTGTTCTCATGAGCTACTACGTTATTGTTCTCTGTTTTCTCCTCCTTTGTCAATAATGTAATCCTTTCACATATTTTTTTATTTCCCTGTTGATTTTCAGTAAATTTCCCCTCAGCACATTGCCACTCTTCTTCTTCTTCTTCACAAGTCAGGCCATACTTGTTTTATTATTATTACGTGTGTTTCCATTTTCAGTTCAATCAAGTCAGCTAATAAACCGGATACAGTGAAGTTGCAAGGGTTTACATTTTTTTCTTAGCATCACTTTACTTTATACGTATACTATGTACATGACATATTCCCAAGGTTCTTTCCCCGATCATCATCATCACCAATAATATCTATAAGGCTTCTTATCACTTTTCCCTTTCCTCTTTTCTCTCTATTTTACACTTGCCGTACTCGCATTATATTCATTACAAATAGTATGTCGTTGCAGGATTTTCTCTTGTTCTATTCTTCCCATTCTACTCCATGCGCTCGTTTTCTCTTCATTTTATTATGTCAACATCATCGTGCTCATCATCATCGTCATCATCACTATATTAAATAAATAAATAATGTAGTAAAGTTTATAGTCTTGAATGCGCATATTGAGTGAAAGGAGTTGAGTTTGGTGGTGGGTGGTGGCGGTGATGATGATGATGCCGAGGATAATAAAACCTTTTCATCTTTTCACAGAAAACGGTAATATACAGAGCTTATTTCACTGTTTAATCTAGTCCCTCTCTCCAATATTTACTGAAATATGCAGAATTCTATGATACATGTATGCAAAGCGCATTTAAGTAAGGTGTATAGTCGGCGTAAGTACACTTTAGTTTGACGCGCTTATTGTTTTTCCTCACCAACTGCGTCGTTCATGATTATAGCTTCGTTTCTCACTTGAAAGGATCACAAAAAAGGTGATTTGATTATCGCGACCAGAAGAATGGGTTCACTGAAAGGAAATCAAATTTTGAAATCTCACAAGCTAATATTCGTTGAAGACGAATGAGGAAAGGAAAATGAAAGGAAGGAAAGGGGAGGAGGAGGCGAAGGAGAAGAAGAGAAAGCATCTTGACATCACGTTGAACGTTGAAGCAGTGATGTGATATTTTAATGTGCTCAACCTATTGAAAGGAAATAATGTGTTTATTTCATTTCAACCAATCTGTGAATCCAACTTGTTACTAAATATATATAAATACATTGTCTATAAAATACGTGTTATATAAATGTAAATATCTAATAGCCTGCTTTTTACAATCATCAGTGAAGCGTTCGCATATTATGCAGACAGTAGGTCGTCAAGATGAAGTCCAGAGTCCAGACATTGGGGCAATGTAGGAATATTTTCTCCTAGTCTCCCGTGCGTGAAGAAATATTAATTCCCCGAATTAACCAAATAACATAAACATGAACGTTGGATTAACTTTACCATGATAATAATCATCATTATGATGTTGGTAATCATTATAACAGGATGGTAATAAAAACAAATTTTGGGTCGGATGCATTAGTGTTATAATAATGGAGAGAGTAGATTATCATGTGAAAGGGGAATGTTTGGCAAGTTTTCACAATTACTAAATATTTCATACTACATATCCGCATGACGTGTATTTCTCTCTGAATTGTTCATTACACTAGTTCATTTTTCACCGATTACTACTTACCTAGTATACATTACCCGAGCATTTCATGACATACATGAGCCGTAAGCCAACACCACAGTACAGTATAGTTGCATGAGTATGTAGCAAACCAAGAACAAAACGGTGATGTTGCTATTAGTTTTTTTGCAAATTATGATTCAACTAGCACGCAAACAACTAAACGCTACAATGTTTTATTAATATTTTGGCAAAATTGTAAAACGCTGGTTAACAGCATTCAGCCTGACATCCAAGTCGACATAACATGGTTAGCTGGAATGACTGCGCAGACAAGTTAGAGAGAGGGAGAGAGAGGAAATAGGAAGCAATCACAATCAGACTTTTTTCAGAAGACAAGGAAATTGGAATGCATAATTACATATTACTACATTTCGCATCTCTCCATTAACGCAGCTCTGTGTGCAATACTCCTCTGGTCTCTTCATTTTACTGTTCAAAGGTAGTAAAAAATTGTCTAGATAGATGAGTTTTGTTGAGCAAATATGTTTTAATTTCTCAAGGAAAAGTAATAATTCTGCTGCTGCTGCTGGTTCTCATTAGTAAGCTCGCTACATTGACTTGGACTAGCACAATTCGCTATTCGCCCATTTTGCTCATGTATAATATTCAATTGTATTTGCTGGAGGAGTCGAGAATAACATTTTTGACCGATATATGTAGTGTGATGTGGCGAGAGGAGTTTTACGTGAGAATAATATTAGACGACTGAAACTGATCATGATGATGATGCAGTGGCATTGGTGGTGTTTGTTTCTCCAGCCACAGGAGCAGCAGCAGCGGCAGTTCATCATCGTTTCCTCCACTATAATGAGTATATACGTTGTGCAAAATCGCGAACTGTTTATATCCATATTACCTACCTAACTAACCTATATTATGCATGTATGGATCGGATGGTCATGATTATGATGATGATAAATGTGCTAGCGTGTAACATGACGCCTGAATACATAAGAGTTCAATTCTAATTTCTCACAGGCACAGTTAGTTGGGAATAGAGACTCCACACACCTCATCATGTATCATCATCATAATAAATCATTGTAATTAGTTGGTTCAGATAGAGAAAATTGCTAAAAGAAACAAAATTTTTTTATACATGCATGCATGACCATATTGTATTACACGGACAGTTACAGTTACAGAGTTACAACAAGGCAGACACATGAGTAAGTTAAAGTTGAAGCTCAGAGCGTAAAGTGGTTTATTACAGCAACAGCAGTATTATTCTCTCCAGTCTTTATAGTTTATAAACTCGGTCGTGTAATATACAGAAAATGTTCTCGTTTTTCTGGTGACGACGCCGAGTGATGGTGATGCGTGATGATATGGTGATGAGGAGTAGCGTGTTCGTGTCATATGATATGGTAAGGTATACTACCAAAAAACTTGGCACATTCCACATCCAATTCATCTTTCATCTACTTTAATTCCGGGAGGTTGAACTGTGAAAAAAAATATTGTAAAGCGTCGTAGATTTATCATCTTTTTTTCAGATTGAACAATAAATAGGTATATATGAAACAAGCTCTCATTTTTATAATCAAAGAATCATACAACACAGGTATTTTTTGGGGTAAAAACGATGCTTTGTGTTTGGATTTTGTATCCTTCCATTTTTCTATTGAATATATGAAATGTTTTTTACCCCCAACTGTACCGTCGGCAGTAAATTAAAGTTTGCAGTGGTAGCATTCAGTAATTTTAATAATGTCTCTAAACTGTGCTGCCTCTATCCACATTCTCTTCAAGTTTTCTTGTTATCAGCTCTCCCCTCCCCTTCTCTCTCGCGAATATTTTTTTTTCGGGGAGAGGGAAAGAATGTGGAATGAGGACGATGGAGAATGAATAGATGATTATCGTGATGATAATGATGACGGAGAAAAACATTGTGAACTAAATAATTTGAAATGAAAAATAAACGCAAAAAAATGTATATAAAGAGCGGCTCGTTCGTTAAAAAGAGTGGAATAAAGAGCGTGGAACACGAATGTGCCATCAGCTATACATAAAAATTCGGAGTAACATGTAGTTAAGGATTTTTTTTGTGTGTTGTTGTGTAAGCAATTTACTCTGGTAGTTTTACTTCCTATCTCCTGTGAGCAATATAGTCCTGACCTGTTTTCTCTCTAAACATTCATTAGCAATGCTTTTGCACACCCTCTGCATCCGATTCATGTAGAGCTTAAATGCTTCATGTTCTTTGAAAAGGAGAAAAATAGGAGAAAAGAAAAAAAATGTTAGTTGAATACAAATAATAATAAAGGAAATAAACGGCAAAACGTTTTAATAGGACACACTACTAAATGACCAGGCCACGCCACGCCAGACCACAGGAATTAAGAAAGCATTAGAACCATTACGTGAGTCTGTAGAGCTGGAATTTTTTGTGCAACAACAGCAAATGCAGTGTATGTAGGCACGCATTTATTAATGACAATTAGGGTTTTCCATGAATTTGTTTCCAAGTTACATACAAACGTGCTCACAAAAGAGATCATAGATTTGGGTTATAGGGTTGTGTGGTGGATTTCCTGATTTCCTTTTGCAGAAAAAAAAAATGTTGTAAGGCCAAAAGTACAAAAGGTACTCAACCAAAAATGGATCTCTTTTTCCATCAAGTAACTTTTCAGGAATAATGTATCTCATGAACCGATAAGGTACTTTGTACACACACACAAAACTATCGGAACTCTAATGAAAATCAACAGATAAGCAGTCAAGAGGGATAAATGGAGAAATTGAGAGAATGCGTTCGGATGTTGCATGTTGGTTTCTACTAAAAATCGAGGCAAGTTCCAAAAAATAAGTATTACATACTTATTTAGGCCTTTTGTAGTGATGGCGGCGGCGGCAGTGTCACGAAAGCTACACGTTAGATAGATGTTATCAACATCATCCTTTTGGGAAATGGGAATCAACAGCGATATTATAGCATGCACTAGTGGTGGTGGTGGTGGTATGTACAGAGAGAATATAATATGCAATAGCGCACTGCAAGGTTGGGTAAATAATGATGATGATGTTGATGATGTAGTAAAAAAGACGTATATAGAATACTAGAGAGGAGAAGCATGTTATGTAAAAGGAAAACACAAACTTGCCAAAGTAGTTTATATACACGTACGCATCATAAGTTTCTCTGTAAAGGCATTAAATGCGCCGTTGGCGACTAATAATGGCGATGGTAAATTCGTCCTCCCTTGTTGTTGTTGTCACTGCAATAAAATAAAAGTAAATGGAATGAATCAGAGAGAGAAAAAAAATGTATAGTGTGATAGACTTTGTCTTGTTGTATGTGTGTTGATTGCATTTTTATATATATTTTAGGCGTCCATATAAGGCTCTAACGAGCCGTTTTTTTTCTTTTGCGGGGAAACAGTAAAAGCATCCGACATTGGACGGACAGCGAGAGAGATATTATCATTATTCAAAGTGGAAGAAGGGATCATTTTTATGAGGAGTTTAGCTTTTCGATGGGTGAGCAAGAAGAAGAAGCAGCATTTAAAATGCCAACTTTTATCATGAAAGGGGACAGTGACAAAAGGGTGGGGTTTATAAGATGGACAGCGTAAGATGAAGAAAGAAAAAATATATAAGAAGCTTGTTAAAATGACCTTTTTGTCTTTCTGCGCTTCTTAGAAAGTTGTTCCAAAATTCGCCACCATTTTCACTTAGGAATTGTCGTAGAAATGTGTGAAGAAGAGATGCTGCAAAAATATGTACCGATATAATATACGCCCTCCTCCTTCCTATAAAAGAGAAAAGCAATAGAAAACGGGGACATATAGACACACGACAAGAGATGCTGACGACAGAAAGCCTCCTCCTTCTCCTATAATACATAATGAAAAGACAATTTGTGTGTTTCAGTTGCACTGCAGCTGAGCTTTATTTAATCGTCACGTTATTTACCATTTTCAGTATTTAAGCTCAGCTTACGATTCCTTTATTCTCTTGATGATAATCACCAAAAACAGCGACAACTACATCCCCCTTTCTTCTATGGAAAGACTCAAACAGTCAAAGTCGCAGACGTATACACGTACATACTACATACATGCAAATTCTTAAGCTGGCTCTTTGTGGGAAATGTGAGAATGAAAGGCTTTTGGCTTTTCTCTCTGCGTTCGTATGTACATATTACATTTATTTTTCATACTAAAGCTGTTGTAGTGCACACTGTTCTTTACTTTGAGCGCAAGGCTACTTGACTATCAAAATGAATTCTGCACTGCAGAATAATATCGGGGGGACTGTTCATTTATACAAGAGGTAATTCCTATTCCGTCATCCGTAATTTGCTTTCCACTATAATATATTTTCTCGTAACTGGTAAATTGAGAAATGACTTGATGGCTTAATGTTTGCAGCGTTCATAACTTTTGGCGAGATGTCCGTTATGGAACAGCTCCCTTTCAAGTAAGTTTTTGACTTGAATGTAAGTCTTATCCTGTTTGGTTTCCGCTCCACTTCACTGGAAAAATATATTATGCATCTCGGTACTTTGGTGTCATGCGTTTATCGCTTCCTCTCTCGCGACAATAAAGCCAAAGTCAAGCAATGATAACGGCAATGGTAGTAGTAGTTGTAGCAAAAGTGGTAGTGTTAAGGGACCATTGAAAAGTAAAATTTGCAGCAATAACTAACACAACATCAAAGGTATTATAAAAAACCCTCTGTTTGCGGAATTTAATGTACTATTCAACCACCCGCCCACCTCCCATAGACATCGTGTGCAAAATACTACACAACTCTGCGAAACCCCTTTTAGACGTGGCTCCAGTGAGATTTATGTAGTTGAAATGTGTATCATTTTGTAAGACGGATGCCAAGCTATTACTTTACCATTTCGCTTTCATCTTGCCAAAAACTTTTTTTTCTTCTTTTTTTTCTCTTTGGACATGCAAAAAACCATGTGTCGGGACGACGTCGTCTCCATCATCGTCACTCGGTGCTCTGCTAACATTCTTGTCCTTACACCATATTTTTTTATCCGACTGGAAAAAAAGATAAGAAGGAGACAGAACGCTGCAGTTTAAATTTTCTTGATCATCATCATCATCATTCCTACTGGACCAACATGAAACATCTTGAGTCGACAACTCGACATTGGGATTGGTATGCATGATGCAAAATATTCATGTATTCTGCATGTTGATTTTCATTTCGCAATGAATAACAATGGCGCTGGTGGTGAAGCAATCAGAGAGTGTCTGTAAAAGACAGCTCAAAAAAAGTCGAAAGAAATGCACACAGAGTGTAATCCCAATTGAATTTTTGTCTATACTGCAGTGTTGTACTATTGCATTTCCTTTCAAAACACAAGACAAAAAAACATCACTCATCAGATGCCAGTCGGGTACACAACCCATTGGCCACAAGTAGCAGACGCGTTTTCTTGTGGAATCGAGGTCAATATTACACTAACATAATGAGTCAAGGAACACTAAACCAAAAGTTTCGATTATTTCATAATACAACACCTACGACGTACCGCTTTGTTTTGTCGTGTCGGGGTGTCTAAAAGATTCCCGAATACTCAGACAGAAAATGCCATAAGCAATACTTTTTTTCATCATCACCGTCATCTTCACATGCCATTGATTATTTCCAGAAAATGTCTCTTTGAGTTGGCGTACATGCACATGACATGAAGAATATTGTATTATTTTTTTATTTCCACAATTACAAAGATCAGAGGGATATCAGGTCACGAGTCACGGAATTTCATAATAAGCAACGTAATACCGTTCTGGCAAGTAAAATGAAAATTGGAGAGAGTGAGAGAGTTCGCTGTGTATTGTATAGAAGTGTGGTACGGAGATTTTGAGATTTTCTCTCGCTTCAATGATCAAGATTGCACAAGAGGAGTTAGTAGCAAAAAAATAGTGCCGTTGTTTTGCAATTCAGGTTGGTAGTCGTGATTCGTCGTGATATTGCTGGCAACTACCACTTTGTTCCTGTCATGAACGCTCTGTAATAATGCTCTCTCCTAAAAGGTACGTACATGCAATATTTATGCAAGGTTGACAAGGTACGCCGTTTAATCCGGGGCTCGGAGTAGTATTCTGTATGCTGGAAGGTGAGTACACTTTTTGTCTTGATAAAGTGTCCGAAGCTGTTTTTGTCGTTACAGGAAGCTTGATAAGGCACTACTTACGTCGTCGTCGTCGTCGTCCCCCGTAACAAAACAGCAAACCGTATATAGCGGCAGTTGAATATAGAACAATGAATGACTCAAACACTCCCAACAACGAGCATTAAGATTTCTATTTTAGATTTACATGCATTCATAAAACATGGCCGGGGAAAGAGAGGAGGAAGAAAAAAAGCCAAAAGGAAAAGTGCATATCACAAACAGTACGGAAATTTTCTGACCATGAATCGTGAATGAAATAATAATATAGTATGTTTTTATCAAAATCGATGACTGATCGTTTCTCGTCTATTCTCGCGTAAGTAAATAAATAAATATAGCAGCGAGTGATAGGAATGTCCATTCAGAGAGTCCAGTCTCCAGTGACGTTTATGCTAAGAAATTACATGTTTCCTTTTTTGTTTACAAAGCTGCATGATAAGAATGAAATATATTGTGTACGGATGTACTTACATACATGTGGTGTAGTTACCAAAACGGTTTGGGTACGTAGTTAAGTAGATCATAAAAATATTATCAGACGCTGCTGCTTCTTCTGCTGCTCGCGTTCGTGGTCTCTCTGAACCGGCATTTTAATACACATACATTTATTTAGCGTCACCCTCTGACGAAAATCTTCCATTGATACTGGTCAGGGACTGCATTTTCTGTTTTTTGTTGTTGCTGATTACACGGCGATAATGATGATTACGACAGAAAGGTGGGAAAATAACTTGCAGAATGAGCCATAAGCATTTTTTATCTGGAATATTTTGCTGCTCTTTATTGTCATATTTTACCCAAAGAAATCACAAGACAATCACATAATATAAAAAAAGTTTCTAATCAAATGGGGAGTTTTGTTTGGATGTTGTGCCCAAAAAATGCTGATTTAGAGGAAAAATGCGAGGTAGTACGTGAGAAGAAACGTGGCATCGTCGTGAGCACATTCATTAGTTTGGTGTGTGCGTGGGAAGCAAACTAGTTTCATTTCATTTGATACGAAAACTTAATTGATTGATACACCGAATGTATGGATGGTCGTCTCTGGAAGCGAAATAAAAACAAAGTTGCGTGGCAAACAGTGAATACAGTTTGGAAACTAGCAAAAGGCAGGAATGAGTCAAAGTGTGAAAACAACTTGAGCTTGATGCTTGAAACTCTTATAGTCGTATCCTAATTATTTTCATATATACACAAGTTTATTTATGTGTGGTGATTCTGGTGATCATAATAATTAGAAAACGGAGAGGTGTAAAAAATCGAAAAACAAATACCAGTTTGCCCACATACTTGCTACTTTTTTGTGAACATAATTGTTAATTTCAGTGTGTGGAACATGTTTGTGGGTAATGGTGTTGCATATGTGGTTGAGTTTAGCTTAATTTAATTTACAACACGTGTCAGAACCATGCATGAATGTAGTTGTCAGGTAAACTAGGAGACGCGCCGTTAAAATGAGTGAAGGGATATCATCTTAAGAAGCGAACAAGTGAATGGACGTTTTGTTCGCTGCACGAATGGTAAGTAAAATGTGGAAAAGGATTTCCCCTTTGAGGGTTCTGGTATACTAAATATAGATACATAATGTATAGAGGATGTGTTTTAGGAAATGTGATAGATGACACGTGGAAGTTGAGTGAAAGGCAGGAGGAGATGCGTTGTGGCGTAGGTATCGAGAAAGCATACAATATGCTGGGGAATTGGGAATAGGTAAGATTAGCCCAGCAGTTCATGCGTAGCTTGAATGTCAACAGGCATGGATGGAGTTTTGCACATGCTACTTTTTTATTTAATCTGGTAAATTGGGTTCAAAGAGTACACAACTCCACTATATACTCATGTTTACCCAGTGCCATGGCTAGAGTGTCTTGTAAATGGCAGTTAAGAGGTTGGGCAGATGTAAAAATATCCAATGTGTCATGAACCCATGCATGAAAAATTACGTTTGCACTCACAAGTATGTGTACAAATAAGAAGATAAGTCAACAATATTCTATATAGGGCCGTATGTGCAATATTTTTGGCTAAAATGTTCTGGCTAATCTCATGTTGTCCCAAGTCTTGCTGATTCAAGGAAACTCGTTATCTATTTCTGGGATAAGTGTTCTATTTTCAACCTCACTTAAAGTTGAGTAATTATTGTAATAATATTTCGAAAGCGTCGGACACTGACATCCCGATGATCGTTCATCCGCCATATGGTACAAAATGCGACGTTGTAGTGGACAGGATAATTATAATTGGGAGATAATTACAAATTGATATGGACGTACATGAACTATAATGATGACGGGATATACATATGCGTTCCTTATGATATCATCAGGTAGCCCTTGGCCAAAAAGACAAGACTTAATCAGGCGTAGACAAATCTTGGGACACTAATGACAATGCAAGTTAATTGAGCAATAAGCTATTCATTAGCACAGGACGCAGATTGTCATACAGTTAGTTACACAGCATTACGTCAAAAATTAAGCACGGGTGGAAGAGAGCAACCGACCATGCAAATTTCCACATGTCACCCTCGCAAAACGAAAAGTCCGCAATGGTCGACGTATGGATGACGACGATGATGACAGGAAACTGATGTGGTGGTGGCATTATTCATTGGCTTCTACTTTATAACTCATCTCCTGTCCTTTTGTAGACCATAAAAGTAATACACTTTCGCTTGAGTAGATCCAAGCAACCTTTCCCGATTTCACGGTGAGATCAGTGATGTGTGGCAAATAATAATGATGATGATATGATACATGTATATGAGCCACACGGTGAAAAGAAATACAAGGCATGATGATGAGCGAAGGACGGACGTCAATAGATAGCGTCTGTCTTTTTAACGACACTGGTGATGATGATGATGAAATGAGCTGTTTTTTTGAGTATTTAGTAACTACCTCCGTCCGTACCTATTCATCTGCTGTGTGTTGGCTGTTACATACGTTAGGTACGTAGGTAGCTACATAGATTAGGATTATAGGCTTCGTTGTTATTATCAAGGAGCATCAAGTCGTGGCTTTAGTTTATTCTCACTACTAATCCAACGACCACTTTTTGCTATTTTCCTATTACGACGGCTCAAAAGACAACGATGAAAGCAGACAGAATTTTCCTGGACATGCAGAGTCAGGGTCAGGTAAGATAATAAAGTGTGTGTGTGTGTAGTAATAATGATCACGATGATGATGAGATGATCAAAGAGTTATTCTGTTGAAAGAAAGTTGTTCATGGATAGCACAGTGAGGTAGAAAGGAGAGAGGAAGGATATCGCATTATAAAGCATACACAATGCAGTATAATAATAATGGCAGATGGACAGGAACTTGGTGAAAATTAATGGGAGCGTGTGTGTGTGTAGTGCTAAACCACGTTTCCAAGTACAAGTTCAGTGCTAAAGTGCTATGCCATGGAGGATATATAGGAGTTGTGTGACATGATACGATATATTTACAGCGAGTTGGCTTTGATCATCATCATTCTAGAATCCGTCTGAGCCTGGCTGCCATGACAGAAGTGAAGAATAAGGTTTTAATGCAGTGCTAAAATATTCATAAGACAATAAGTTGGAAAGAAAGGAGAAGAGGAATAAAAAAAAGTTCTTTTTTTTACTTCTTGGCTCCTTTACCATAAAGTCGATAAGTACGATAAAAGTGATGGTGGCGATGATGACGATAGTAAATTGCAAGAAAATGGTTAACTTGGTTATATATCTATGACGCGACTTCCATGCTGCGGTACGCTACAAAGACGTCAAGAAATCTTGTACATGCAATAGTAATAAGATGTGAGCCCGGTTTTTCTTTATTGTGAAGAAACTAAAACCTGAAACCTCTGCCGCTGCTGCTTCTGCTGCTATGTAATAAGAAAAACGAAATAAGTTAAATGAAATGAAGACTAGAAGGTTAGGAACGATGGATGGAACAAGACATATTTTATGCAAAAAAGGCAACAAAGGATCAAGTTTATTGCCTCTTTTTTTGCCATGATGGTGATCATTATGGATTATGGTCGTCTTTGTCCTTTTTCTCGAGAAGAACGAAACGTAAAAGTACTTCAAGAGAATACAAGCCGTCCTTTTACTCCGCACTCCACACATATATGCATTTTGTGTGTGTGTGTGTGTGAGTAGTGCAGCAAATGCTAAAAAAATCATTTTCCCTGTATGGTGCCCTACTTGGACACTTGCTGCTACGTTGAGTTTTCCTTCTTCTTTTTTTATTCTTTCACGATTAATAATGCATGTTGCCATAAAGCACAGCAGCAGAGAAATAGAAATACAATATACAACATTCGCATTACATTTATTCTTTAAAAGTTGCTCCGTCTTTCCAACATTATCCAATAATGAAACTACATAATATTACATTGTCCTCTGAGCTGAACTTGTGAGTGAGTTGTTGGATATGTACCTTTTTTATTTCGTCGTACAACGTCTTTTTATATTCTTCGTTTTCTGTGGAATGCAAAAAAGGAGAATTAGAATTAGACTCTCATCTAACTATTTTTTTCTCCGGATAGTTCAGATTAGCAGAGGAGCCTGGCTCATAGCTGAGCAGTAGAGTGTGAGCCAAAGGCAATAATATTATGGGACATGATGGAATGGAATATTATTATGTTGAGCGTTCACTACTTGTTACGTGAGATTGGGAGTGAGTTGAGTTGGATTTAGAAACGGAGAGGGCACACACAGAGATGCATTCATTGCCCACATGCATGGGTACGCAGATTCTAATGTCACCTTAGAGCAGCCAACAACCAACAATAATATTTTTTCCTCTCAGGCACGGAGTAGAGAATCTGAGGAAAATTGCATGTTATTAAGTAGTATATTGGATGTGGATGTAGCAGAGATGTGCAATTTTTTATTTTGTGCAGTGCTCTACACTATTATTAGGGCAACTCTGTATTTTTCCGGTAGTATGATTATCGTCTTGTATGAATAGATTGAAGTATATAATGTGTAATTGGACAACTGGACGGACCATCATCCTGCGGAAGGTTTTTGGTTTGGATGTGGTTCTTTCTTTTGTACGCTGAAAAGAAACAGCAGCATCGTCGTCGTCGGTGCTGGCTGGGCTGACTCCCACTGACTTGGGAATCGTGCCGTCACGTGTGCGGGTGTGGAAAATGGAAAGGATATGCTCGGCAGGTTGACTGGCTCTCTGATATTTGACCAGTGTATGGATATTTGGATGGAATGCTTTTCCTGAAGGAGCGCTTGGAGGGGATGCGGTGCAAATTTGATTTTCTCAATAGGATTGAGCCCATTTAGCATTAACCTGAAGAAAGGAAATTGAGGAAATTCATTCATTCGCTTCATTTGGTTGCTTACAGCACGGGAGAATCTGAGAAAATAATGGAGAGATCCCGCTCACTCTATCTCTCTGTAAACATATTACCACGTTTTATTCAAAAAAGATTGTGCACGCCCGTAATCTATCAGAAAGTTTGGATGAAAATAAAAATCCAACAACCACGTTTTCCTTTATACTTAAATCAAGCCCATGCTAGTTTTATATAACGTTGCATAATAAGTTATTGAAGGCGCTATCGGGGAAAACCAGTAGGAGTTCGTATAGGTATACATACACATATAATATTTGCTTTCTTTCTTGTTCTCTTCCTCAACACATGTACCTACACACCCAATCTCACTCCTCGTGCCATTGTAGATAGCTCGACTCACTCCTACTTAAGTAAAGGACGTTGACTGAGCGAAAAAGACTTCATCCTCTTTTTCATCCATCTCTCGCTGATACAACAACTGCCACCACTTCCACATTATGCGTTCCTGCAATATCTCCAAAGCCATGCATCCGTTTCTTCCATCATCCACATCCAACAGATTCGGCATAACATATAGGTAGATTAAACCACAACAAGATGGAACGGAAAACGACATGACATGTGAGGAGACTGGAAGAGAAAGTCAAAGCCACTCAAAACCGCCATAGAACCAAAACTACCACGATCACCCTTCGTTCCTCCTACTTGACTGTACTGTTCGCCACCACCTCCACCGCCATACCACCTAAAGCGAACGCAAAGCCACTTTTGCCTTCCAGTCCTTTCTCTTTTTCTTATATTTCAACAGCAAAAACAAGAACAAAACAAAAAAAGGAAATCCACAACAATGCAAAATACAATACAATTCATTCTCCATCTCCTTTTTTGTGTAATGTGTGGTAAAATTTGGAACAGCAAGCGACTATTCTTTTCCAGAAGGACGAAGACTATTTTAGTTTTTCTTGAAAAAAAGCATAATGTATAAAAGGATTGTAAATTCATCCTGCCTTTCTCTTTCTCAGAATCTCTCTCTCTCTCTGCTTTCTTTTTTACTTTTTACTGCTCTACATCCATCTGCTTTCAAAGGAAATGAAAAAGGCATGGCTATTTTATTTTTATTATTGTAAAAAACAGAAAAACTCTTGAGCAGCAGCAAAACAGAGGAGAGCCCTACTTTTAGCAGCTTTCGTTCCAAGGTGGAGGAAGGAGAAGAACGGGACGACGGAGGAAAATCTCTTTGCTTTTGTTAGTGTGCTGTGCACATAAAGATAAAACGGAGAGAGAGGGAGAGATCCTTCTTACGACGTAAGTTTTCCTCTCTACAATAACTAGAAAGGCGAAAGAGAGAGAGAGAGAGAGAGAGAGACAGAAAAGAAAAGGAATTAGTAGTGACGGTAGCACATAATATCTACGTAGGAATGTACCTATTATTGTACGGAAGAACACAACAAGGAAGAGAAAAATTGGGTTTTCCCAGTCGACTATTTAGGTTTGATTTAGACCAGGGCTTCTTTCTCTCTCTTACTCACTTTCTCTTGTTCGCTTTATGTGATCTGTAAGAAGAAAGAAGGTAAAGTGAGTGAAACAAAAGAGAGGTGGTGGTAGTTGAACTCGCTGGGAGAGAAAGTAAGTTGAGAAAGCCACTACTAAACAAGAGCCAACGAACACTTTCCCTTCTTTCTAGTGCTGCTCACTCCACTCCTCCACTGCACTGCTGCTGACAATAATGAACCCACCAAAAGAAGCTATATACCGATTCCGAAATACAATATAGAGCTCGGTACAGGGAAAAGCCCCGTTGTCAACTACAAACATGTTTGCAGAATTAGGCCGAGAGTTTCTGCCAAGATCGGCGCGTGTGTCCTTAAGTAGCGGAATCGCTAAATGGTGCGTTATTGATGATGTATCTTGCCCATTTCTCACTACCGTGCGCGTAGACAAACGGACAGAAGAAAACAATATATAGAGTAAGCGTTTTCAAAGAATAATCTAGACCAAAGACTATAGACAGATAATAGGTAATACTGTTAGAGTAATGTTAATATAGTGTAGTTCCTCTGCTGTTGCCTGAGAGAGAAGAAAAAGTTTACCTATTTACAACACATGCATTGACCATGACTATGACCATAATAGATATAGACATATCCGTCTTTACACCTTATCCGAATCTAAAGGTTTGGTGAATTCCAATGAATCAGGTAAAATGTACCTGTCCATGACTTTGCTTACTGGTGCCGTTCTTATACTGCGTGTTACAAGTTAAGCAGCAATGGTAAATAATGCAATGGCATGAAAAGAGTGCTTATGCTGCTGTTGCTTGGCTGAGTAAGCAAATTATTGTACTGTTTCTTCAGTTTGCTCCTTCCAGCAACATGCTTTTTTTGTTCGCAAATTTAGCAATACTCCCAACACCCAACCGGTCTTTTCTGCTGGTGGTGATGCATGCAAAAAGGAAAGAAAAAAATTGTGTATGTGAGTACGGCGATGAGTCTCATAATAGCAAGTAGTAGTCAGAAGTAATTTTTTTGGAGTTGTCAAGATCGACATTTGTACCCTCTGGGTATTCCAGGGTTGTATTTCTATAAAGCAATTAAAAAATGCAAGACACCTGTCAATTTATGGTATTACGACATTATAAATGAGTGCATTGAAGCAGCACTAACTAAAACCACTTAAAATCCAGGAAGTTTTTGATTGTGAGGAAAGTGCACAGCGCCTGCCAGAATAAATCACTTACCTATATTCTATTTGCAAAGGAACAATTAAATAATCAATAATCTATTACGTGTCCAGTCCATCATCCTTTTCCTTTCCCATTGCAGGGTTGATGCATCGCTGTCATTAATTTTAGTGTTGTTTATTTAGTACCTCACATGCCACTCGTATTATTAGGACACGTGGGTACATTTTGCTATCTGTAGTTCAAATTGTGACCTGTTATCTCTTATGCAACCTCTGGGGATTTCTCCCTCTTTTTTTCCTCAGTTTTTTTGCCACCTTTTTTATTGCTAATAAAAGAATGTGATTGCAATATAATTACATGGTACGTGTGTGTGTGGTGCATCTGATCTGATTTATGTACCTTATATTCTCACAATGAGACTGGCAGCTCAAAATTAGAAATGTGCTGCCATGAACATGTCAATCTATTCACACAGATCAATACTTAATCCTGATATAGTAAATAGATAAGCATGCATGTATATATGTATACATACATACATACATGAAGTAAGTAGGCATGCACATTTTTCAATAACAAAAATCAATCGTGCTGAAATTATCAGTCTGTTCATATAATCTTCCCAGTAGTCACGAAACTACATTACTAACTATCAACATATTATTGCTTTTCTTATCATTTCACTTCATGCCAAAGTAATTTTCTTAAAACAAGAAAAGAATCATTTTTTCTAAGCTTACCGATATAAATGCAAAATTGAAACAAGCAATGGCTAAAAGGACGCATGACCACGTAGTGATTCTCGAATATCAAGTTTTTGTAATATTTAGCTGTAAAAAACTGCTATTTATTCACTTACCTAAATGCATTACGTAGGCAGGGGCAAGTGTTTAATTCTAGAAGTAATAACATGCATAATTACATGGGATCTCCTTACAAAACTGCTTAGGTATCAAGTATTTTGTCTTAAAACATTATGATTTTTATGAAAACATGAACATGTAGTGTGGACAATGATGATGATGATGATGATACTCGACCCAAAACCCCATGCAAGCTTCTCGCTGCTGAGAAATTATCATGAAATTTGTTCTCCATGATGATGATAATGTGCATCCAATCCAATCTAAACCCAAGCAGGCAGGCAACCAGTCTAGCACTTTATCATAAAATTAAATCATAACCAACCTTCCTGATAGAGATAGTGTGGTGCAATTGTATAACGCTCGTAAATATAAATCGTAGTGTAGAAGGAACTTGCATAAGCAAAGCAGTTAGTAACCAGAGAGAGGAGGATTGTTGCAAAAAAAATAAGAAGACAGACAAGTAAGCATGTTATAATGGTCTTGTGTCTGCATAGTAGCAAAATAATATAGTGGCCATACATTTGGCCCAGTCCAGAGTCCAGTCAAGTCGGTCAAGAAGCAAGCCTGCACGCAGAGAGCGAGCGAGAAGCTTTTGCAGCTTACATTTTAAAGTTGCTTTTTTACGGCTTCTCTCTGACAAAACCATAATAACATTTAAGCTTAAAGTCTTCTTCTTCTTTAACAAAATAACTTGCAACAACGATTTTTTTCCTCTCCTTTCCTATGAATAAATTTGTTTCTACCACATTCATCCATATACATACACACACACACACAATAACAAACAACAACTCTAATCCTCCAAAAAATTACCAACATACCTATATGCAGAATATATATACATATGTATGCACTTATTTAAACGCATGTATCTCCTCGTCGATATATTTATATTTTATTTAGCTAAAAATGCTGACTACCAAAAGTAAATTTTCAAGATTCAGCGCAGATTCACATGCTCGCCCTTTATGCCTTATCTGAATAAATGAGTGTGGTTCGTTCGGTTTCACAGACACAATGTGGACCTGTGCAAAAAAAAAAATAACGCAAACAGCAGCAGAGCAGCAGCGTCTTGTGAGAGTTTTTGATCCTTTTGTGGATGATCATGGTTATGATCACATAATGATGGCGTTCACTTCACGGTGCTTTGTTCATCCTGCCCTGGCGTCTATATACTCTGCAAACCATACTATACTGCTTTTTTAGGGTACTCCATCCATTCCAAATCCAACCAACAACTTTACATACCTAAAAGAGAATTCGATTTTTTTCCATTCACATTCAAACATTGTATTCCAATTAAGACTGTGAGGCAGCCGGAGCGGTATGGTAGTGGCAGAGTGCGGCTTATTACTATTCTACTTCATTTTACATTTATTGCCGTGCATTGTTGCTTTTTTTAAACTATTTTCTTCTTCTCTCTCTTTGACTGTGTGCGTTACGACGTTTACACAGGCTTCTCAAATTCTACACGGAATGCGGCGGCAATAATAGCGGTTATTTGGTAAAGTGTGTGGTACTCTCTCGTACTATAGTAGCAGCAGAAGGCTATTCTTCTGACTCTTTCCATCGCATTTCATTTTCCATTTGCCCAGCCAACTAAATAAAAAAGCTTCCCAAAAAAAGTCTTTCCATCCATATAGCCATCCAGAAAACAAACTAAAACTCAAGCTGAATTCAATCCAACTTCAACCAACAAACCAGCATATATAGAGCAAGCAGCAGGAGCAAAACTACAGACACAGACTCAGAAAACAAAGTAAAGTTTTAAAAGCATAGTAAAATCTGTTGTACATCTACTACAACTACTGTATAGTTTAGCCAGAGAAGGGAATTTTTGCATGATGGCTTGTGTGAAGCTGGCTGGCTTCGCTCTGGATTGGATTGCGATTGTTGTGAGTATGCCAGAGAGTGTGATGCATGTTTTTGGCATGCATAGTAGCAAAAACTTGGAGCTGGACACCTCCAAAATCCACCAGCAACCTTACTATATATACACGTCTCTTATTGCTTTGCTGCTGCTCTTCTTTACTTCACAGCTTACTTTTCGTCTCGTTTATACAAAAGTGTGAGTAAAAGTAAACCAGAGCAGAAAGAGAATCATTTTTGGGAAAAAAGGAATGGATCCAGCGCTGAGCGTGTAAGTATTGGAGTAGCAGCGGCAGGATAAGGATCATCATATCGTCTCTCTCACAGAGTTCCAACTTGGAACTTCCAAGCCAGTCAGCCAAGCAGCAGGATCGCATTTTTTTCGCATCGGTCGTCGGTATCTATTCTCTCTTCTTCTCATTTTCTCACGACACGAGTAGAGCATAGCATCATCATAATATATTATATATATAACATCAACATCAACAGCTTTTTTTCCACTATACTCACTTGCAAAAATTGTGTGCTGGATTGTTGTGTACTAGGTCCTCATGGTATATTGGTGGTGTGGTGGTAGGTGGTAGGATTCCACACACACTCCAAAAAAAAACTTCCAACATCCACTTTACTACGCATTTACAATATAAGCAGTAGTAGTAATAGTAGTGCCACTGCCACCACCACTGCTCCTTTTTGTACAAAAGTACAAGACTGGCACCATCTCCGTTTCAGTAGTAGCAGCGCCAGTCAGAAGAGTAGAAACAAGACAAGAGGTAAATAGAGTTTTGTTTGGTCGGTCGGTCCATAATTTTTGCACTGGAGTCACCATCACTTCATCATCATCAGATCAGAATAGCATCAGAGAATAGAGCCTGTCATATAGGACAACAACAACATCATCATCCTCATATATTTATATCCATCATATTAAGTCCAGTTCACACAAAATATCGTAATAATCATATATTATTATATTCCAAATTTTTTTGATAAGTAGTTTTTTTTGCATCTTGTGACGGGGCAGCCGTCATTTCATCTTCTTCTCCCAAGTTGTTGTTGTCGTCGTCAATTCCATGTCCATTTTTATCGGCTAGTCTTGTCCAAAAAAAACACCGTTTTTTTACATGAATTGTATGAAAAAGGAGTCATATTTTTGCAGTTTGCATAGAAAAAAAAAGCAGGCCGATTTTTTTGACTGACTTTTACAAAACCACCACCTCCGCCGCACCACCTTTTTGGCTGCTCTGCGCGCTCGTGTGAGTTGTTTTGGTGGTGGTGGTGGCGGATGGAACAGCAGCGAGCGACGAGCGAGAAACGGAGGAAAAGCTGACTGACTGATTCCCTTTCTTGTTCCTCAGCTCATACAACACTTTTTTTTACACACAAGTTTGTTTATATTTATCATTTTTTTTTCTCTATCTTTTCCGCAAATATTACTTGTGTGGTACACACACATCACACGGCCGCCTGTCTCATCTTCTTCTTTTTTATTCTGCTCTCCACACACAACACTCTCTTGTGATTGTGATGATGACGACGTGACGGTGGTGGAAAGTTTATTTTATTGTGCATTGTTCGAGATAATAATAATAATAATGTCCATTGTTGTTGTGCAGTAGTGTCTTGTCTCCACCACCATCACAACCAACAAGAGGTCAATACAGTACAGTGTA
Source organism: Sinella curviseta (assembly GCA_004115045.4). Taxonomy (NCBI): domain Eukaryota; kingdom Metazoa; phylum Arthropoda; class Collembola; order Entomobryomorpha; family Entomobryidae; genus Sinella; species Sinella curviseta. The sequence continues at coordinate 30,900,779 of CM065489.1, forward strand.
GTAGGAAGAATAAAAGAGTTGAGCAGTTAAAAATGGATTAAGGAGGAATTAAGTTGCCTTGTTGTTTTTGGAGGGTTTAGTAGTTGTGGAGGTTTTGGAGGTGGAGGAGAAATCAGGTTTGAAATAGTACACAATACAATAGGTTCCAATAAACAGTACAAAAGTGCCAAAAGGGTATTTAATTGCTTTTGTATACAAGGTGCTTTTGGATATTTAGATGTATAGGTAGTTAGTTAGGTGAACTAAATAGAATTCCAAAGAAAGGGCTTTAATTAGTTACTATACATTCCCGTGTCATTCCAAAAAGGGGAAGTGGAAAGGTTACCTGGAGGGGGGAAACGAGTGGGGATTTACTTAATGGGCTAGAGAGAAGAAGAGAAACATTGTAAATGTTTGGTTACCATTTTTTCTTGCAGGTGCTTTATATTTTGTGTTTGTTGACCTAAATCAGTTATCACAAAAAAAGTCAGTTTAATTTTAATCATTTGGATGATCGTAATCAGTTGTCAAATCAGTCAGTTCCATTTGATTGAAGTTGGAAAATGATTCCAATCGTATATTCTGATATTCTCTGAATGTTGATTTGATAGGCTAGTGAAAACTGGAAACGATGATGCTTGAATGCAATAATAACAATATCTAGTAATTTTGATAAGATGTAAAAAATGACATTGATGACAACGATGTTGGTGGGGTAAATGGTTTAAAGAGTAGTTATAAGGACGATTAATATACAAAGAGATTGACTAAATGTCTCTACTCGCAAGCAACTCAACTGGTCTTTGGACAATCTTTCATCATTATAAAGTGGAATTTGTGCAATTATTAACTTGGTAGTGTGAGAGATATACATTCTAATAAATAAACACTTTCAATATTTGAAAGCAACATAATTTGTGCAACGAACGAGTACGCCAGAAAGTCGGAAACTCGGTTAGACGGACATTTAAATAGTCATTTAAGGTGCTGTTGTCGTGTGCTTGTGTGCGTCGGTTAGTTTTGTAGTTGAATCGGGAATTGACATATAAACACAACATTTAACGTTAACTCATCCGCATTTTACAAGTTGACAGTCGACCAGAAGAGAACAACAACTACCCATTTAAGTGTAAGGTACCTTAAATATTATTTAATCAATAATGCATTTCTATATTTTTTGGTTAAAATCAAGTTTCTAACGTGCATACCTACTGCTCCGCTGATGACGACAGTCCTGTACAGTTTTGTGAGTTATTTATTTCAACAAGACTTGGGAAAGAAGTTGGCATAAGAAAGAGCTGCTTTAAGAAACAATGGGTCATGTCACACGTTACACTTTTTAATTATATGTTAAATATATACTGTTCTGTCCGTCATTTGGAACAAACTCAATATAAACTCATAGCATATTCATACGCATGACTCTGCAAACTGTTTACAAAACTTATAAATGACCTAGGTTGTTGTTCTGGATGAATGAGCAAAACTTTATTTTTAACTGTGGTCATGGTTCTCACTCAAACCTGTGTCGTCACTCAAGATAGGTAAACATGCATTTATAATTTAACTTTTTCTTCCTTTCGCATCTTTCTGTATCTCTCTCACACCTCAGCACGTCAGAGTGATTTCCAGATTAAGCGAGAAATTATAAACGAGTAGATTATGGTAATGAGAATAAGGAAGAAGATACATTAACTCTGTTCCCATCTCTAAACAACCATCATAAATGCAACATTATGAATTTTTACTAGGTACATAGTTGTTGTTTTTGAAGTAGGCAAGTTAACAAATGACCAAGTGCTTTAGTGTAATATTAGCAATTAACTTGGCTGGTGGTAATGGTAAATGATAAGACATGACAATGGACAAATAGTTACGAACATCAGCAGAGAAAACACTGTGCAAAATGAAGATTATATAGTCATATTATGCAAATCGTTATTGTTGTCTGTCGGTTATATAGGAAGTAATTATTTCTTACAACATAGTTTCTAGTTTCTACTCTTACACTAGTAGTCTGTGGAAAGAAGAGAGGTCATCGGCCACCTGAGCCCAGAGAAGATTAGAACATCTCTCTTATTGTCGTATTAAGAGCATAGCATAAGTTTGCAAGGTAAATATCATCTCTCTGAAGAAGAAATCATCCATTTTCATATTTAAACTAAAGCCATGTTACGACCTCCTCGTAAGTACCTTATTATCACTCAAGCTAATTGCAAAAGATGTACAGTTATGCTAGTTTCTGTCACTTGTGTCCCTCTCATGTATGCGATGAGTATGTGCTTGACATAATCTCTTCATTGATTAGTGGACCAAGGAACGCATGACGAGTCCAGGAAAGTTTGCAAGTGGTCCAACTAAATGGAATCTTTAATCATGTTGCTTAACACGTCCATCGAGAGTAACACCCATTTATTCATTTGCAATATTAGGGAATAAAAGACGTGAACGGGATTGACAATGAGTTCAAGTTGTTCTTTATGGAGCATAAAAATGGATTGTGTGCTGAACTTGAAAAGCTTATGCCAAAACCTCCGTACAAAAAAAACTTATGTACGTTGTACGAACTGGTATTATGGCATTTTATTTACGACTTGACACTATTTAGCACCACTTAAGCAGATAGAAATAGAAAACGCAATACTTCCCAAGTACATACTTAATACTTACTATAGAGATATTTATGTGGAGTATATATTTAGCAAGTTTCATAGCATAAATGAGGTCGCTGCTACGACTACGACTTGGTCTAACATGCTATAATGACTGTAATTGAATTAATTGTTTGTTCTTTCAATTAGCAATGTATTCAAATTTATTATTCCATACGTCCATAATAATATTTCATTCTTGATATAGGCTCCATATACATTGCATACCATAATATACCGTACCACACACATCCGTCATGAGGATGTGTACTAGTTAACTTCATGCGACTAATGAAGTACTCAGGATTATTACTTTACTACTACTACATAATATTATGTAAGCATGTACACGAATTTTTTTATAATTATAGTAAATCCGTACCATGCCAATCTATATTTATAAAGTGTACATAGTATGCCTTCTTGACTGGGCTGGGTTGCTTGAGGAATGACGCGCTCACAAGAAGACAGGAAATTGACCAGCAGAAGAGAAGAAAACTGAAATAGCTCAATAGCTGTCGAGTTAGTCAAGTTGGACAATTAGACCGTTATCACATACTCTCAAATAGTTTTGCAATTAATGATAATACAATGTGAGATGGAATCGTTAGAGCTCTTACATACCAGCTTACATAAAAAAGGACTGAATTATCATTACGTACACTACACACTCGTGAATAGGTTTATTTTCCTTGACCTTGAAGCATCTTAAGCAGATTAACCTTGCATTTATTTTCTTCGTACTAATTTGATCCATGGAATAACGAGTATAGAGTAAAAAGCCCTGCGATCTACCCGTCCCTCACTAGAGAGACGAGAGAGAAGTTTTAGGACTGCTTAACACCAACATAATACCCTATGTCGGTAGTTACGCATTATGTATAGTAATTAACATTGCTAAAACGAAATCCCTAGGAAAGCCGAGAGAGAAAATGATTAAAAATGCTCCTTTACTTGTTTGCTTTTTCTTATCGTTTCGTTGAGCATTATATAAGATGTTGTTTTGCCCTATCTGGCGCAGTAGTAGTAGTAGTAGTGGGATGAACAGTTATTATTATTAGGAGGACAGTGATGGCATGTTGCATGTCATCTTTTTCTTCAACCTTTTCTTGTTAACTTTGTCCATGATGTTTATCAGACGGAGCATTTAAGTCAGCTCTCCTCCGCCTCTTCTCGATCATTACTATCAACATATGAGCAATCTATATGCAATTTCATAAATAAAAATACTGCTGGCTCGGATTAGATTATTTATGCACGGAGATAGAGAGACATGTCAAGTTGTCACGTAAAACTGATGTAACTTGGTATTGATGTCTGTGTGTATTGGCTAACCTATATTAGGTAAATGGCCAGAAAAAGCTGACCAGCAACTAGTCAGTGAGTCAGAGGAGCGACCTCATCAATCAATCAGATAACATCGAAAACCCACTTTTTCTGCTACTACTCGGAGTAGTAGACTACTCCTCCTACTACTACAACAAGCAGCTAAACTCGACATTAGATCAAATTTGTCGACATTTTGTTTCTCTAAATCCCATCAATCCTTCATTATGCATGTACAGCATCATTAATGGCACTTGTTTCTCAATTCTCAGAGTATTTTCTCAATCCTGCCGCATCCTTCCCTATAACACATACCGCATAACGTAATAGCGCACGTATTATGCACGGAAGCGTAGAAGGTTGCCGCTGGAAATATCTGTTACCGTTTTAAAATGTTGTCGCAGACGTGACAGACTTACTACGTCATATGATGATGAAGACATTTTAATCCTTCATGTGCGTAATTATGACAAATGTATATAGTATATATGAATATATACAATACAAATCTTTAAGCTTTAGAGAGATTCTGCTTGTCTTGACTCTAGAATTAGTATTTTCGCTCCTACGACATTTGTCTTCCATTCATAACGGACGAAAGCAGAATTATTTGTAATCTTTCCTTGTGATGGAGGTTAAGTTGAGGAGCGTGTGCATCCGTAGGGAAGATACAAATGTTTTATGTCATAACGAACATACAAACAATAATATTATATTGCACATTGAACTGTTTTGCTCTCATCGTCATCATATTATAACCAATAATCGTAATGGCGTGCGCGGGGGTGTCCTGTGTCGAGTTGTTTGTCCCCTTTCATTTCTTGTTATTGTATCTCTCATTATCATTTGTCATCGTAATCATCGTCATCAGTCGAGTTTTGTCATTTTCATTATAACCGACCATCCACCGCCACCTCCAACTACTTTCCATGCATACCAAAAAACAACATAATAATCTGCATCACTCATCGGCTTCTCCCCCGTTGTCTTCCTATAGGGAAGACAAGAAAAGTGAGCCAGAGAGAGCCAACAAGTCAAGACAGAAGTGCATTTTTTTGTCGACGCGCAGAAAGTTGTTGTTCAAGTGTGTTGTGTTGTGTATGGATGTATGTACGTATGTTGGTAATGGGAAACGCCACGCAAGAGCGACGCCAGCTTATTAGAGTAATTTGTTGTCCTGTTGTTGCGCCAGTTTCATACGAAGCAGCAAGAGATATCACGTAGCGTGAGCAGCACTGAACACACCACCGCACCGCCACCACTCTCCATGTACCTTTTATGTAATTCCTGCAGATAGACATGGACATCTACGACGTAATATTATGCAGTCTTTCGGTGAACTCCCACCAACATGCTAGCGTCGTCGTCGTCACATAACACTTTCTTTTCCAAAAGCATTCATTATATTATCGCGACAGAAGTGGGACATATCAAGCCAATTTGGCAACAAGGCATAAACGAAGTAATAAAAAATACATGTAATACGAGTGGTCTTCCAAAAACTCCCATTTTCTCTACCTACGTAGTACTTATGTAATAGGGAGAAGTCATGCAAATTTTGTAACAGGTGTTCATTCCATTGTAGCATCATCATCATCGCGTATACTAGAACGCTATATATAACTATTCAATTTTTAACAATGCGAATTTTGTAGTTTGGACTGGTATGAAGTAGTTGTACTCAATAGGTTTCTATTAAGTTATATGGGGAGCTGTCAGTTGCAACTGCAAATTGCAAAGTCATTACAGCAAAAAAAGGACGACGTGCTGTAGTAAAACTCATGTGATGCAGCTTTTCATATAAAAAATAGATGGTGAAGGTGAAAGTAGAGTGTGCAGTGTCAGCTTCCATGTAGCAAAAAAATGTGTAAGTGGAAACCAGGTATAAACTCACGTTACCCCATAGAAAGTTTATAGGCACACATCCGTATAGGCATATGGGCTAGACACCTTCCGTTCAACGCTGCTCTGATCACGCATCGCATTTCTCTATATGGAGATGTCGGATTGCTTGCCATTATACCTCGGGGATACAATTCCCTCATGACTAATGATTGTTTAAAATAAACTGATAATTCGGCACATCGACTAGAAAGGCAACAGAGGTTCATGGAAATCATTATGCTGTAGCAAGACAACTGATAAAGTTGTAGCAGAAAATGGAAGTACACATGATATTATAGACAAACGCATTTTATTCAGAACATGGCGAAAGCTATAAAACACTTTAGAGCCTTCAAATGTACAATAACAATCAACTAAACTGTCTTCTTTTCTCTCACCTTGTTTCCAGATGGTGATACTGGGAATCTCTCGGAACATAAATTTGCACACTGCGTATAATGAAGAACTGTTGTCATCATCCTGCTTTTCTCACAACACTGAACAAGACAATGGGTTGCTAGTGGAACAAGAATTAAAAAGAAATTATTCTTTCCAATTTCCGATCATAGTCGTCAGCAGAACGAGAAACGTAAGCCAGCGCTTGGCAGAACGACCGGTTACCCTACGAGTTGGACATGAGCGGCCAGACTTGTCGCTGACGTGTTGGACAATGTTATCCGGGACATGAAATATTACGAAGGAACACAACTTCAACTCTTGTTACTATTCACGGAAAAGTACAAAAAAGCGACAAACATTTTTCTTTTTCTACACACGTGCTAGAAAGTGAAACGGAAAGAAGATACAGGGAAATCTGTTTCGCGAAAGTACTTGTTTTCTCCAGAAAAAAAGATAGAACACATACCTAATCGTTTTACTGGGTGGTGGTAGGTATGTAAACATAATATAAGCCAAAATCCACGCAGCGCACATTCCAATCACGCACGAGAAAGATAATAAGCTTCACAGCGAAATGTAGACGCATCACATTCACAATTCACTGCGCGAGCTCTTTATATATATAGACATTACCGTATGTAATATTCTAGCTGTATTCTAGAAGTACTTTTTGGAGTTGAAATTGAAAATGTTGCTGTGAATGCTGAGTTTGGGTAAAGTGGAGAAAGTAGCTTGTAGAGAGTATACTGTATTTTTGTCTTGGTCATCATAATCACCAATGTTCACCAATTGCCAGAAAGTTCAAAACCCGCAGCAGCAGCAGCAACCGGCCAACTGTTGCGGTGGTGGAAGCAAGGGGACGAGCAACAGTGGAGGTGCCGGAGTAGTGATACAGCCAGGAGCTGAGAAAGGAAGCATAATGGGTGGAATGGCGTCGACAACAACTGCCGCACCTGCAGCTGCAGCAGGTCCACCACCAACCTCCGGCCGTCGAGCAACGATAGCTGGAGGCCCTAGTCATGATCAAAGACTGCATCAACAGCAACTCCAGGAAATTTTCCGGAGGAGCAAGCAGGAGTCAAGCTTGTCAAGTAGTATGGCTCCTCCAAGTAGCGGTAGTAGTTATGTTCCTACTGGGACGACACCCAAGATTACAAGTACCTTGCAAAATTGTGTGGGAAGCAGTAGTGGCGGCGGCAGCGTTGTTAGGAATACTGTTGCGGGAAAGTCAGTTAATAAAAATTCCTCAGTAGCAGCAACAGTAGTACCAGTAATAACAACAACAGCAACTACTACTTTCACCACCAATGCCTCCGTAGTTGACGCTGGAGCTTCAAGGGATCAAAAGCTTCCCTCGGCAACGTTAGTAGCGGGTGCGGCTCAGCCACTGATTAAAAATGAGCCTGTGATCAAGAAGCAGGGACAACAAGAGACTGTGGGCGCTACCGCAGGAGCAGCGGGCGCAGTAGGTCGGGCTAACTCAAAAATTCCACAGCCTAATGCAGCTCCTGTGACGCATCAAAAGACACCGCCAATATCAATGGCGAATCGGGGAATGTCCAGCGACTTTTCCCGGCGACCAATTTACCCCAACTTTCCGTTTTCCCCATTTACCTCTCCGGGAACATCCCCTTATTTAGGGAGACGCCGGCAACAGTTCAGGGAGAGTCAGAGAGTGAGTGTGGAACAAGTAGGAGACACAGTTCAACTTAATCAGTACAAGCTTATGCATCCCATAGGACAAGGTGCTTATGGCATCGTCAAGTTGGCGTACAATGAGGAAGACGACGAATTTTATGTACGGAGATAACACAAAATTTTTATCATACAAATTAGCAATAATATATTTTCAGCTCATTTTTACTCATGTTTATTATTCGTTTTCTTTGGCTCATTATACAGGCTATGAAAATTCTGTCGAAACGAAAACTTCTTCAAAAGGCAGGAATTTTTGGACGAATGGCTCCTAGTCGAAAGTCGTCAGGAAAAATTCCAGAAAATCCTTTGACGCGAGTGTACAGAGAAGTAGCCATTTTGAAAAAGCTGGACCACCCAAATGTGGTCAAACTAGTAGAAGTGTTAGATGACCCTACTGAAGATAATCTCTATTTAGGTAAAACTTAGTAGCTTTCTCATGTTTTAATAGATATCACGAACTACTCTATACGTTTTAAACTATCAATAATACGTGTATTTTTTTCATTTTCAAATAGTATTTGAGCTTTTGGAGAGAGGCGAGGTTCTTGAAATCCCAACAACAACGCCTTTGCCCGAAGAAACTGCCTGGAAGTACTTTCGAGATGTGGTGCTTGGACTGGAGTACCTGCATTATCAGAAAATTATTCACCGTGACATTAAACCATCCAATTTACTGGTGAGCGATGACGACAGGATCAAAATTGCGGATTTCGGTGTGTGTAACGAGTTCAATCGAGAGGATGATGCTATCCTGACGAGTACCACTGGAACGCCCGCTTTCGTTGCACCAGGTAAATAAGAGAAAGCATTCATTATCACTTTAATTGCCTGATAAAACAGACAGGAACATACGAAACGCGTTAAAATAATAACCACTCTAACGATACAATATAATGTACACAGGTATATGTAGTTTTTCATGCAACAAATGCTAGTTATTTCATTGGCGTGTTCAGGCTTGGTTGTTAGTGTCATGTAGAAAATAAAATGTGGGTACTTTTGCAACCTTGTTGGCACTCCTATATATGTGCCTTTGTTTATACTATAAAAATTAATGATTATGGCTACCACTTTCACTTATTCTATGGCAATGTTTTAATGTGTGTCTACAGAGGCTTTGGCGATTCCGAAGGAAAGCTACAGTGGGAAAATGGCTGATATTTGGCAGTTGGGCGTAACGTTATACGCTCTCATTTACGGACAAATTCCGTTTAACGATGAGAACATTATGAAGCTTTACGACAAGATTCAGCACGATGAGCTTCAGTTTCCTCCAAAACCCGAGATACCACCACTGCTCAAAGACATGCTGTTGAGAATGCTTCAGAAGGATCCTCAAAAGCGGATTACTCTCCCAGAAATAAAGGTAACGGCTAGTAGAATGATGAGTACTTCTTATGATAGATATTTTTTAAACTTGAATTTAAGTAGACATTAAACAACACGACTCTTAAATGTACCAACACAACTGGCTACGAATCTGTAATTGTAATTAAATGCCCGATATAATTGAGAGAATAGGCAACGGTTTAGAAAGGAAAAAGAAAAATCGTTAGTACACACTGTGATCGCCGTATGTGCAACAATTTTTATTTAACGGGCAAATGCAATGAAAAGCGAACGTTAAAGTCTAATCGATCAGAATGTTTGTAGAGACATCTTTATAATGAGAAATTTCCGCTTCGGCCTCATAGTTTTAATTAACGCTATTTTGACATATTTTTATAGATGCATGACTGGGTCACTCGAAATTCCGAATTTCCACTTCCCACCGAAGAAGAGAACTGTGTTTTGTACGTCGAGGTGACGGAAGATGATATCATGAACTGTGTCCGTTCAATTCCCAAGTTGGACACACTAATACTTGTGAAAACCATGTTGAAAAATCACTCTTTCCAACATCCCTTCAAAAGAAGTAATTCAAAAGGGAAAAATTCTTTACATGTGAATGGGCGGTCCCACTCAGCTCCCAGCTCGTACAATTCGTTTTTTGAAGGGTAAGCTACTTTACTTTTTGAATTCCTGTTTCTATACTTTTCTAATAATTTCTTTTACCAGCTTGTTAATTAATTCGTTGCTCATGTAATTGTTTTTCTGATATTTCAGCAAAATTATGTCTTTGGATTCTGATCTTCCAATCGTGAGTGAATCCGCCAAGGAGTCAATGGTGTCGCCTCGAGGAAGCTTCATTAATAAAGACCCTGCTGGAAGAAATAGTTACCGTAAAAACTGACGATATCTCCCTTACCTGAAATACTCAAATGAGCACATGAAAGTTTTTAAAATACCCAGATAATCATAATTAATTTTTTAGAATATGACATATTATATTGAAATATATACACATAGGTATATATATATTCGCATTCGGTGTTATCGTTCGGTCGTACGATATAACTGGTTCATGATGGTGCAAAACCATTACATAAGTGATGTTTTGAAACGTGAAAGGAGTCTTTTAGAGCAGATTTTAGCAAACAATGAAATTTTCGCGCACATTGGTTTTTACATTTTCAAGAGTACTGTTAATAGTACCATATCATTATTTCGAATAAAAAAACTTGACCTTTACCACTTACTGAATTATTGTTCAGATTTTAAACTCATAATCATTTTTACTAGTTTTATTTTATTGTTCCATCTATCGGACAAAATTACACTTTCATACGTGAAGTATCACGTAACATACATCTTCTGAGGATGAGTTAAAAAAGATAATCTCCTTAATCTTTGTCTTGGTCAGTAAGAACTATCTTTATAAAACTGATATAAAATATTTACTGTGTCTTTTTAACCTAACATACAAAACGAAATATACCTAATCTCTTCACGCTAGCTTTCATCTATTCGAGTCGAAGTAATAAAATACTGTTTAAATGTTTATATATTTGATGTAGCTAATTTCTTCTTAGAAACATGATATTAGATTGTGTAGCTAATTCGACTGTCGGAATTATCGTCATTAATAATTAATTGTGCCGCACTCTGCCAGGAGTTCGTGTTCATGTATCATTGCATTTACTGCGTTCACTTGCCTGGTAAGAAGAATATATAAGAATATATAAGTTTTGTGGTTTTTTACAAAGTACATTCAACATTCAAGTTGTCAATGAATTAACAGTTTAGAAGAAAAGATGGAAGGAAAGGTGGTTGTATGTATATACTTTAATTGACAACAATTTGGAATAGCTTTCACCTGGAAATTAATAAAGGTTGTTCATTAAATGTTTACCTAAATAGGTGAAATCCTATAAATAGAATGAAACTGTAAGTTAACGCCGTGATTTTAAAGACTTTACTCGACATTTTTGGCATTCCGAAAATGATTCGTTACTTTGAATTCAGAAAGTTATCTGTTCTACTATATGAAACCAAAAAAAATAATGTTTTATGACTAATCAATCCTCTATTCCTGCGCGCAAAAATCTTTTGATGATGGTTAGTATTTAGTTAGCTATTAGTCTGTTTGCGTGTTCCATGGAATGTGGCAGACGTGCATGAAATTTTTAAAATGTCCTACCGACTACTAACATATTCCTATCCGTACGTACACATATACTGTTATGTACCGTTGTGGTCATTATTATTGTCATGTATAAAAGCATACATTATTGATCTTATCTTGCCAAATCACTTTCAGTCAATGTCCTGAAGGAAAAAAAGTCATTAATTGAAAGAGTTTTTGCCGTTGGGATTTGGAAAAGTTTGTGTGGTACTGGGACAGGTTGAAATAATATGTAAGTACTTTGGAAATACTAATGATTATGATTATACTATGGTAATTTAAGAATATTTTCAATGTAATTTCGGTTGTAAAGAGGTGAATCTCGTAACGTCGCCTGGAACAGGGACGACAAATGTAAGATGTATGGCACCATCGAAAAAACCGGTGGTAATATTTTCAGTGCCACTCTAAATACATATATAAAATATCGATACTATTTTTTAACATTTTATTCGGTTCAATTTTTAAATGGCGGTTCTAATTTAGAATGCATTAAAGTTTTGTAAAACTATAATGGATGTAGTGAATGTAATAACTTTAGTGACTTGTCCTGTAAAAGCTGCCTTTTTACTAGCGTTATTCAGCCGGTAGACAAGAGAGATTTGTGTATAGTTTTAGATTTGTGATGATGATGTTCCGAAACATTTGTATTTTTAAACTGAAACAGAGTATAAAAGTTTTTAATTCTTTGAATGTGGATACCTACATTTCTTAACTAAGCTAAGCTACGCCACGAAACCAACAATAAGTTACAATTTTTATTATGAAAAAATAAAGAATCGGAAACGCACCAATTTATATCTACCTTATTTTTATTTTGCATAAATAGCGAATGCATACCTCACTTTATCTAAATCATATCACTATACTTCTTGTCTTTTTAAGTTTATTGGGCTCTGTAAATTTAAGAATCACTCTTTTGGACCTTGGCTGTTTCCAAGAAACTAGTGCTGCTACTGGTATGTCGGTGGTCAGTGGTTCTACTTTTGGGCAATCTGAAAACATCAACTGCATGTTTATGTGACTGTCCTTGCTTCCTCTAATAGCAAGATGGCGTCGTTTGCGACCCTTACGCACCACAACAATGTACTACACACAGTGTCAACCGTTACAAACCGTTGACATTTCTAAACTTTTAAGTAATCTTAAATGATCACATGTCATGAGTGGATTCGTGTCTAGAGGATGAATTTGGTAATACAAGTTAGATATGGCAAAGGTAATGGCGATGTTAAGCAGTTTTCAGCCACATAATAGTACGGGGAATCGTACAAACGTCAAGTTATCTTTCGATAAAGAAACTATGTGCGCATCACATTTAGTTTAAATCATCCCCCTTGTCTAACATTTAAAGTTTACATGCGATATGCATTATACATCATCGTAACGCCAAGCCAACATAATTAGTGAGTCAGTAGGCATAACTATATTGCAATACCCGGCGCTACCATTCCTACGTTTGATTACTTTTATCTTTCCTTGGGACTGATTAAAGCTCTTCAATTGACAATTAATTACAATAAAACTGAGTAACTGATGTTCTGTCTTTTTCTTTTTTGATTGCTGATCAATGAATAAAAGTAATTGATTTTTGTGCTGATGACGATGCTTTGCTAAAAATGATGAGATGATGACTAACCTGCTTTCAATATCATCTCAATTTGCTCAATAGTCATATTGATGAGTCGATCATGAATACGAAAAGTTATTTATGCATGCCGAATGTAGACAAAGCGTATAGGCATCAAACAAGAATGAAAACTAGAGTAAAAAATGCACATTTACTACTACTGCTCTAATAATGTTCTTCATTCCTCACACTCTTTGTAAATAAGGAACAATCATTTTTTGACCAAATCAGAGCTCGAAAACATGAAATGAAACATAAAAAAACGAACAAATTGAAAACTAATGTTAAATAAATAATAAATGTATGTATGCATTGATAGTTAGAAAGTTGCTGAAGGGCTTTAATGACAAAGTATTATAATCTGCTCAGCAAACCAAACTAATGGCATTATCATCACTCCCCTTGGGTCATTCTTTGGTCAAAAAAACTAAACTGCATTTGCAACAACATTTAATATGTACATATTATATGTATATACTTTTTTAAACCTCAGTGTCTTCATTGCTGTCATTTTTTGTGTAAATGCATATGTTCATATAAAGTACAAACATATATGTGCAATATCGCTTTACGCAATGTTAAATGTGGTATAGACATAAACTTTTCATTGTTGATTATTGTGAATCTTTTCAGGTGAATCAAGTTCATTAATGGAACACGTTCACTGTACTCATAATATCATCTTTACAACACACTTTTTATTGTCGTACAGTCAAAGTTTGTAAACTCATTAAAAACCACTGTAATTGAGGGGGCGGAACAGATCAGACAAAGTATGAGCACAAGTGATTACGATGATGAGATGACAAAAATATGTTTTGACGAGGCATGTATGTGTGTGCACAATTGTATGAGAACGATGACCATTGACCATTCACAAAAAACAAACATTAAAAAAATGTAAGAGCTTCCGTTATCACTTTGTGCATCGGCATTCGGCATGCTTATAAATTCTCTTCTCAGGCTTTGTGAGCAAAAACAAAACAAGCCAAAAAAAATCATCATCATCACATTCACATCTCTACATACTTTTTGATCTTTTATTATTCAACCCTGCACAATCTAAACTAAAAAAATGCAATGCAAAAAACTGCATACTATTATTTTCAAAGCATATTAAAAAGCAAGCTGGGAAATATCGTGTCAGTCTGTCCGGCCGCGCCCTTTCGTTTTCTTGTCACCGTTACCATTCATTATTGTTGTTGTAATTGTGATTATGAATTTGAAACCTAATTTACTGGCGCAATCCCTTTTGTTTTTGTTTTCACGGAATGTCTCTTGTTTCTTTTAACAATGGAAATAAAATACATTGCGTAATCCTGAACTGAAACTATGAGAAGCATTTAAAAAATTCCACGCTCTACATTCATTTCATACGAATCATTCTTTAAAATAGTTGTAACTGAAAAGTAATTTCAATTGGATTATGTAAATGCTTCCTGTAATACAACCATTTCACAGCTTTTCACATCTTTCGAAATACCTAGATTGTTGCAGATCATTTGACAATAAGATGCAGAAAACGTCGTGTTAATTTATTGTAAAAGCCGTGATCCTTCTTTACAACGTTTACACTACATCAGATTTTCTGATTAGTGATTAGATGCATCTGATTGACAGTACTTTTCTGCACAGCGCAACGCCACCTCTATATCGCCATCATCAGCTCCACCTCTTGATGCACTTTTTGTGTTCCGCATGTCATTTTTTAAAGTTTCTTTTCAGTTTTTTGTACTAGAGCTTAAAATTTTACTTTTTCTCTAAGCAAATAAAAAATGTTTTAAATGATGATAAACTATGAATCATAGCTTTATGCTGCATCCTTGCAAATTATTCAGATAAAACGATGAAAGTGGTTGTCAATCAGTTTTTTTGGAAAGGGATGGTGAACATGTAACAACCTCGTATGCAACGCAATGCAATGAGTAATGACGACAATAACGTAGGAGCTTCTTACTTTAATACTTGAAAAAAAAACTTGCAAATATTGTTGTTTAATTTACGGTAGCAGCATCAACAACGCACGTATGTAATTACATATTATATTATATTATTGTGAAGAATTGATGCGTGATTATTGATGGCTGACTAAAGAAGACAAGATTGACACACCAATGTAATATGTGGTTCAACTTTCATACAAGCTGTAAAATCTTCTCTCTGAGATTGGAAAGCTTGAGTTGATTATGGCAGAGTAAAAGAAACAATAAAATGAAACAATAAAATTCAGCAATTTTGCATGGTTGATGGTGCCAAATTTTGTTTTGTTTAAAGTGACTTTGTTTCCACAATTGACACACTAAAAACGCCATACCACCGCACTATTAGCATGTTTCTTGCTGTGCACAGAGAGCAATTTACAGAAAAAAATAAGTCAGTGGCAGAATAGGTAATAAACCAGAAATCCTTTTGCTAAATTCAAAAAAAAAACTTCGCAACAGCTAACCCTTTTTACAATTCATAAAGTAGGTATTTGCTCATTGACAAAAACGATTACGCATGTTGTATTTTTTTATAAAGTCATACAAGCGGAGTAACTCACACAATTCCCTCCCAATTACATACATAACTTACTTTTATGCGAATTTTTACCAAAGTCGTAATATGTTACAAGAAATTTGTCTCAGAATTTACGCGTTTACTTAGGTAACCTAATGAAATGAGGGAGAAAATATCTTTTCAAAAAAAGAGAAACTGCCTTTGGGAATTTCATGTTTTTAGTCATTAACTGTATCCTTTAAAAATGTTTCCCGGCAGGTAGAAACCATTTTTTGAAGTTAAAATGCAAGTAGCATTGTCATGAGTCATGAGAGAAAAGCACTTTATAAAAACGATGAAGTAAGCAAGTGTGCATGTTAGCTCATTCGAAAGAAAAAGGTTTAAACGGTTTCATGAGAGATAATGAAGAAGATCGCCATCGTCATCATCATCGCTGTTGTCGTAACAGAGCAGAAAAGTTTGGCTTGATTCCTTTACAAACTGTTGTTGTGTAAGTCGGTGTAGGTATGAATGTAAGTTAAAATTGAAATCTGCGGTTTTGCATATATACTTCTTAAGTTGCATTTTAGCATACCAGCAAAAATAATGCGTAATTTCTGTGCTAGAGAGTGATAATTCAGAATGAAGGTTTTCACATGATGCGTATCAGTTTATTTTAGACAATGACGATGATACGATGATGGTTGCAGCGAGATGAGATGGTACGAGAAG
This sequence comes from Sinella curviseta, assembly GCA_004115045.4. Taxonomy (NCBI): domain Eukaryota; kingdom Metazoa; phylum Arthropoda; class Collembola; order Entomobryomorpha; family Entomobryidae; genus Sinella; species Sinella curviseta. The sequence continues at coordinate 30,917,061 of CM065489.1, forward strand.
ACAAGAGGCTTTTCAGAGAATTAATCACCATGCCTACACACACGAGGAAAATTAAATATTATTATGTTTCGGACATGCCTAAATATGATTTTTGGTGAGGAGAGCGCAACGAATAGTGTCAGTCAGGTTTGTAATTAGTATTGTCGATAAGATTTTTTTAAGAGTTGTAAAATTACTACTTTACTAGCTGTTAAGACGGTTGATGATCATGATGGGATCTGCTGTTCTGCACTGTTACCAAAATGCATTCACATAGGATCACAGAGAGTTTTCATTACTTTTAAAAACATAACACTATTATTATTATTATTACTGCACAAGAATGAATAAAACATCATAAATGAGGTAAAGGTAATATAATTATGAATTTTATGTTAAGTAATTTCGCAAAAAAAAAATTATTTAGACATAATTCAGTTTAACAATGCACGCTTCTTTTGTCTTGTCCTTCACCGTCGTGTAAAACCGTTCACTGATGAATGACTGAAAATACTGTAACTCTCGCCATTGATAACTAACTGCACTGCTGCATAACATGCCGTCATCTCATCGGCAATCGTCGTGAACCTGCGCACCAAGACAAGTGACAAGTTTTCAAGACGACGAGCACGAGATTTTCGCCGTTTCTTAAGGTAATAATTCATATTTAGCTATACAACCGTAACCGCCACGCTTGGCTTAACGGTAAAATAATGTGCGACATGTGACATATGGGTACTGCAATATCTGTCGAAATTGAATCTGTCTCTCTCCACTGCCGAATTTTGTCCTTCTAGCTTATCTAACAACTTCCATTCTTTCGTATGTATTTGTCAAGTGTTTCTTCAAACAATGCCGATAATATGTAGGTGGACTATAATAACACCCGTTGTATTAGTATAATGAGCAGTTACAGATGTACTATTATATAAATTGCATATTATATATGAGTGCTACATATGTACATACATGATTAAATGCTAGCCATAATTATACATTCATCATTTTGGTCGAGTGTAACCTGTAATATTTTTTATATGCCCACAAGTTTATACTTTTAAAAAATCCAAATTTTGTCCTTGGCTTATCGAAAGGACTTGTGTCAAAAATGGGCATATATATTGCACTTACACGTTACATCCAAATATTGGCATTAAAAATTGAAAGACGATTAACTATTTTTAAAATGGGAACTGGCATAATTTGTCATGTTGCCGCCGCCGATAGGAATGGAAAGGTCGTGTTATGATTTTGAAGGAGGATTGATGTGATTTTTTAGACGAGGATGATGAAGTGGAAGCAAAGATTTATTCATCTGTCAAAGTCACCAAAGTGTAAAGTGCTGATTAGTATGTATGTCAGACACAGACACTAAGGTATCATCATCATCATCTTCATCACTGTTACAATTTGATCCTCAGCATCATCGCTCGTTTTTTTGTTCGCTGTACTCATTTCCTTTGCAAAAGACTGAATAAAATAAGAAAATAGAGGATTACGTAGTTTTTTATAAATCTTCTGTAAAACTAAAGCAACAAGCGACAACAAAAAACGTGACCTTTTGTCTCTTAATTCGTTCGTGAGATGTTTTTTACTAAGAAAAATAAACACTGTCATCATGAACAGTGCCGTCATTATAATTATCTATCATTTTCACGCATTTTATTTCTTGCACAGGTGACGACGACTTTGTTGCTCTCGCCCGTAATAGTAATAAAATACGCTTCTTGCGTATAATTTGAGTTGGTTGATGGTTACTTGTTGCAACAACTGCAAAAACTTTTTCTTTAAGTTTATAGTTTACGCTCATATCACGTTTCTCCTTTTTTATATTGTCATTGACATTTACAAACTACTGCCATCATAAAAAATGTGTACAAAATGCAATTCATATTATGTTTGTTACATTTACGCTCAAAGAGAAGTTCTTTAAAAAGGTCGAACACATTTATTTTTTGAAAATGTATTCACCACCGTGTGATTCATTCATGATTTGAGATGTAGTGATCCAGTGAACTGATTTTAAGTTAATTCATCAGAATATATTATAATAAATGCTTTCTTTCAAGTTCAACGCTGAGAATACGTGACCGAATCTATATTGGTTTTACTTTAACCCCACATCATCATCATCATCATAAAGCTAGGCTGATCATCAGTTTAAGTCTCGCACTCGCTACTAACCGTGACGCTCACTTGTTATGCACATCATCTCCTCCGTCATCACAATAATATGCACTAAATCAACACAATTGACTGTAACGGCTGAAAAATTGCTTTAGGAAAATGTAATTTTCAAAGTGCAAATCTTTTTTTTGTATATATGCGAAGCATATTTAGTTGATAGTCTCATGATAGTACTACCATGCACCATGCTTCTTTATATGCTTTCATTATGATTGTGTGTGTCTATGTTTATGTATGTCTGTATTTTATATAAAACATGCATGGATAATGTGATTTCCCTTCTACTTTTCAAGTAAACTGAACGGTAAAGGTGTTTCAGGCACTGAAAATTCATGCAAGGCTTGGATGATATTACAATGGCGAATGCTGATATTAAACAGTAGTTCTGGTTGTTGTATATGTACTGCTTAAATATGATTGTCGTCGTCGTCCCTTTCATCTCGGCATCTAATTTAATCTACTCCACACTATGAAATCATAGCATGAGTTCATAAAATTCATAAATGCATTTTAGTTTTTCCTTTTTGTGCTCAACCTGCTGCTGTTCTTTCTCACTTACTCTCACTGACTGACTGACAACGAACAGAGGTTTTATTTTTCAGCAGCAGATCAGATGAAGGAACGACGAGCCTATTAAACAAAATGGTTGACAGGAGAAGAGCCTCAATAATGGTGAAAGCTACAAGGCAATTATTTATAGTCATCATAATTTATAAAATATCGAAAATTTCGATCCGCCTCAGGTATTTTTTATGATATGAAAAGGGACAAAAGGCTCAATCTCTATGAAGCTGAAAGTCTCTTTTGTTGTTGTAATAGAAGTACAAGCAGAGCAAAAGTGAGGCAACGATAAGGTCGTTTTTCGATAAACTGTTTAGCGTCAGTTTGTAACAAGATCAGCGTTTAGTTTGCTTGCGGACAACTAAATTTTGAAAAAAAACATTGCATTGATGTTTCGTATATATAATCATATGAATTTAAAATGTAATGGGGCATTGATGATGCTCATTCTCCGTGCTACTGACTTTTGCTGAGGATATTTATGGTTGCGATGATGTTGACTTGGTTCAGTCAGTTCATTTCTATCGTCAGTTTGCAATTTTTAACGCTCAGGAAACCCATCATTGTTGAGAGTTGAATGAGAGACAGAAAGAGAGAGAGAGAAATGTTGTGCGATACAATTTCTTTGCGTGTACATTTTCAAAAAAGTTATTTTTCTTCTTCGGCTGACAATGACGAATAGGAACGATGACGAGTGCCACACACACAACAAACGATGCAGGAGTACTTTGAAAAGCAGAGTGAATGATTTGGATCCGTTACAGTTTCCTTGGGCTCGACGAGGACAAAAGGCAAGAAGAACGATGAGGCAACGGAAATTGTTTATTAGAGTCAAGCCATCACAGGCTAAATAGCAAAAAGCACAATCAAATTTGACATTAAATATGTTATTAATATTATTATAACAATTTGAGAACGGGAAACATTGAACACGATAAGACAGGTGACATCAGAGGAAGGTCAAGTTACTTTGTTAAATGATTGTGACAGTGCACGAGAATAAATGATGATACAAATTACAATGATAGGAAGGGTAAGAAATGTTGCAAAGTATATGATGCAAAAATTGAAAAGAAATATAGCCATTTTACGGTATGGGAAGGGAAAGGGTACTTTTGAATAGTTTTTTATGTATTGAGATGGTAAATCAAATGTGGAATATAAATGACAACGAACTCACAAAGAATCCTGTGATACTAATGCTTGCTAAAAAAAAGTGTACGGAAAGCGAAGCACATATCTAGTAGTAAAGTGCTTGGCATTTTTTGTCATGTATCAGATAATAATAAAAAATGAATGCAAATGTTTGACTGTCAATTTACTTTAAAGGCTTCACTACTATTTGCGTGCTTATCATGTTGATATAAGTCGTATCATATCATCAATACTACATGTTTCTAACTAGTTGCAAGGCTTTGTCAGGGTTGCAATGTTGCTACGTTTTCCGTTGCTAATTTTTCGTTTTTGTCCAAACGAGAAAGTACATTGGGAAATGGGGAGCATTGTCATTATTTGTTGTGTCCAAGCGGAAGAGCAGAAGTAGTACTAAAAATGAAATTACTTTCTTTTCCGTTCCCTTTTACTACTTTACACGCATTTTCAATTTGGCCTTTTTTGTTGATTGTAGTGGTGTTGGTAGTGGTGTGTGAGTTGACGAAGACCTGACAAATCGCTAGTTGTAACATTACACTGCGGAGGAAATAATCAATAAAAGTAATAGCGATTCCATCAACAAACCAACAACACAGAATTAATGCTGTCCCATTATGCAATGAAAATGAAATGGATGTACATTTTATGTATGTAGGTATCTCGTATTCCAATCCAGTGGTAAAAAAACGAACATAAACCACCACACATCCTTTTCGTTGCAATAAACGCTTCATTTCACTTCAAGTCGTGCCAACACTTGAACACCATTAATTTTCATATGAATATATACATAGGTAATTACGGTGTATAATTTGAAAGCAAAATCGCTTCTTTCCATGCGCATGACACAAATATGTCGGAAAGGAAAATCATTCCAGGCCATACTTTCCTTTCGGTTTACTTATTCAAGGTTTTCATTGTGCATCCAGAATGCCTTGGAACTATTCTCGTAAACAACTTAGAGCTTTTGGATTTATGACTGCTTGAGACTCTTTCCATCAGCTTATCTCCTGTGCAGCAGGCAGCAGTTGCGTAACAACAATGGCCCAGTAATTGCATGTTTTTGTGCATATCCATTAAAACTGATTTAGTCAAGGTGAATGAATTGTGTCTGTATGGCAGTGTATATCATATGTGGGGACGGGGGAATTTTCAGAATCTTATTTTGGCTTCCTGATTGGGGCATTAGGAGAATACAAGTTAACTTGTAACTTGGCAACTCATCATTCAATTCAATAAAAATTCATCGAATGATTGTTACATTTTCAAAACTTACATTGTTACATTGTTGATTATATATCAAGTTACGAATTCATGGGGAAGTGTAGACACTATATTTTAAATAGGACAATCCTCTTATGTCATCAAGGATATTTGAATGTTTTCCATATAATTTGTCAGTTGTCAATGTTCCGTATTGTCGTATCTGCTTTGTTTTAGAGGGACGTTTTTTTGGTATGCACTAAATTTTGCGCGGATATCTTATCATTAAATGTCATTGGAAAAGCAGAATATATCCATTTAAATATACTAAATTTGTAAATCAATGTGAACGATTGCCATATATTTCAAGATTTATTGTAATTTATTGCAACATATTTTCTACACTATAATTTAAAGCTTCTACTAACTTCGTTTACGTTATCTTAGAAATATTATTGCTATCATTTTTTATCCTACTTTTTATTGAGTCAGTTTTTTCTCTACAAAATTGCAGAATTCTATTCCATTTTGCATTCAATTTTTTTTTACAGAAATACGTATTTTTTCTAGCATCAAGTAAACAGTCAGAGTAGCAGTGAGAGAAATAAATGGTTTTTAATTATTATGCAGCAAAATAAATATAGTAATGGGACGACTTTTTTTGTCGTTGTTCTATAACAATAAAAAACGGGAAGATACAATTACGTAACAGCAACAACAATTATGTTATTTAACTCGTTCAGTCACTCCTGCGACTCCCTCACTCACTCCTACTGTCTTGCTACCATTTTGTCCTTAAAAGTGTCACTGTTTCATATCGGTTGCCTCTATAGGTCACTTCACATAATTACATAATCAGAGAAGGAAAACGAGCAAGTTTCTTCTTGTGGTGCATACAGATTGCATCAACTGCCTACAATGCACTTTACTTGCTCACCCACTGACTAGTTAGATGAGAAGAAGAAGAAGACGGTGACGACGACGCTGAGGATGTAGGCTAAGATGGTCGTCGCAGGTTGTGTGTTTGTTGTAGACCTCTGCTTCAGCTTGTAAAAAAATGCACAATGCACCACAGTATGCATTTTTTTTCATTGTTGTTGAGTGGTGCATTGTTGCCGTTCGCATTGCAAATACTGGCACACGTTGAGTGAGCCTACACAGTATTCACGTTGATGCTACTTTACTTTTTTTATTACGTATTGTTTGGATGCCTCCACTTATACCTTTTACTTTATGCGTGTGCAACTTTTTTTGCAAAAAAATATATGTATACAGAGTTGCCTCATCACAAAACATTCCCCTTCTCGTCATCATCATCTCATACTCTGATTCTGTTTTGCCTGCCTGCGTGCAGGTTGTTTGCAAATCATATTAATGTTTTTAATAATGTGCATTATCTAGGTTGGTTGGTAAGAGCACGAAACCTTTTTTTATGGTAATATTTTGCAAAATGGATAGACAAGACACAGATTTCCTTTTTATTCATCATCAAAGTGAAGTTCCTTATGGATGCTGTTTTGCAATGGATGTATGTAACCACATAGAAAGTGCAGACATTGTAGAACAGAGTCCCTCCTCAGCGTTCGTCGTAGTAGTCGTCGTCTTCTTGATGTTGCTTTATTATTTATTTAATTTAATTATCATTACCTACATCTACACTCTTGGGGTTGGTTGGTAACGACGACAACGACGACCACGGCAGCGGAGAGACAAGAGCAAAACCAAAACCAGGTGAAGCCTTGCAGCTGCTCTGCTATTAGTAAAATGTCATGTTGTGTCGTCGGGAATGCTTGCATTGCAAGCGACGGCTTTGTTTATAACAACGCTTTGTTCTGCACTTTTTTTATATAAAAAAGATTGCGTAGGTATTTATTAGCTAATACCCACACGTCTGTAATATTTCGTGCTTAAATAAACACAAAATATGTGTATCTATTATCATCACCGGGTGTGTTTATTTATTATGCAGTTGTGTGTGCTCGAAAGAAAAGTATCTAAAAATCTCGGCTATTTAGCTTTTATGGTATATATGTAGAGCGTACACATTCCCGACGGGCGATGAAAAGCTTCTTTTCTAGGTAAAATATAACATGAAATAATTAGGGATGTGTACATACACTTTGTAGCACTTGAATCAAGACTTAGAGAAAGGAGCCGCTATCCTAACAGCTTTATTTCTTTTTTGTTATTGTTATTATTATTTTTTTATGTATTCATCTTGTTTTCGAGTGCTCTTTTATTGTCGATGCTATTAGCACGAATAAAATATCGGTCGGTTGGTTGATCGTGGTGGATCTGGTTACCTGCTGTGGATAAATGTACCTGTAAGTGTATCGGGAAAGGAGCGAAACGTGCTTTGCTTTTCTTCATAAAAACTACTTCGTGGTACATTACCATTATATTCCGCAAATTATTTATTTTTATTGGAATTTGAACACGGCAAAAAAAAAGTTTCTTTTGAATATGATACTTGTTTAATATGTGGATGTCGAAACGGTGGTACTTCAAAAGTATACAGATTGAGGTAAAAAGGTAGTTTGTAACAAAGTAAAGAAATAAAACTGGCTGGCTCCACTTGATACGCAATATATTTAGTGGCTATATACGACGATGAAAACAGATTACAGGAAAATGCAAGTGATAACTGACGATTGAGTTATTATGCAATTTGGGATTAGAGGCTCCGTTCAAATCTTACAGTTAGTCAGTTTTATGGCTAATGAAATACACAAGAAAGTGTAAAAAAATCTTTTTTTACAGGCTTTAGCAATTGGCAATTGCAGTGACGGGGGGAGTGGGAGTAATGCTACATTGTATAATATATAGCAATGCAGCCAGTGACAGTAATTCCCCTGCCAAAAGAAATGCAAAAATGACAACGACCTTGTTGACTTTAGGAAAATTTATAGTTTCAACAAAACATTTCCTCTGCTCCGTTTCAGAGTGAAATGTTGAGCATAAATGGTGTTTCCATTTGGCATGTTCTTACTTTACGATAGCGCACATTTATTTCAGTAAAAATAGATTTTATATGTTTCATACTAACTAACTACTTACTGAAATCTTTAGCAGCACCAAACCCCTGCTTGGTATCGTTTTCATTTTTTTTGTAGCTTTTGCTATAAAAGTCATTAACATCGGGCTTCCGGTCCTCTGTTCTCTCAAGGCTGTCACATAAACTTAAATGCAAAAGCAATGTTAAGTACACAAACAAACAAACGAAAATATCCATTACCACCACATATATATTCACCGCCGCCACGCATTCCTCATCCCGCATTTTACTACAAATTTAACAGTTTGTCTCCACTCTTCACGTTTTGAATTTCGCCGAGAATAGGGAAGAACTCATATCAAGTTTTATCATATATTTTTTAACTGATTGAGTTGAGGGGAAGAATGAACAAGAGACAACATCATCAAAATTATCATCATCTTCCTCCTCCTCGGCTTGTATTTTCCTTTGCCTTGTGTGGTGCCGTATGCGTATATTATTAATGCAGCCATAGTGAACACACACATAACTGTACAGACCGTATTATGGTGATGATGGGGATGATGATGATCATGATGAAATGTTGCTAAAACAGCAAGAAACAGCATTGTACTCCTCTCTCTCTGTTCGTGTGGAATTTGACCGTTTTATTATTAGTAGATTATTATATGCTTTTTTACTTACGTGTCGTGTGTATAAACTTTTCGTTTGATACAAAAAGGAAAGAAAGAAATGCGTTTTTGGCTGTACGAGAATGAAGAATACATTTTTTCATAACATTCGGATCAGTGATGCGTACAGAGAAAAAAAGAGAAGGAAACTACGGCAACTCGAACAAAAATTTCTGCTTCTTTTTTTACGTCTTTTGCTTGTCTGTGTGAATGTGAGTTTCCGCTAAATGAAGCCGTATCATCATCATCATCATCTTATTCTTCTTCTGCACAAAATATCATCAGCATCATCATCATCGATGGTTCCTGAGAGCGAGCGGACTTTACTGTGTATCGCGTACTTTCTTGCGCAGTGATGCTAATATTTAGTAATGTTCCTTCTTTCTTTACTCCTGCTGCCTGACAGTGAAGGCAGATGACTATGACGATGCTTTTTGATGATGATGATGATGATGGCAAAAATGGTAGAATGAATAATAATAGTAATGACCATAACTGTGACGGGAATAGAGATGGGATGTAGTCAGAAAACCAAATATAGAGAGAAAGAGAAGAAGAAGAAGAGGAAGGGAAAAAATGAAAAAAATAACACGAGAAAGCGTAGCGGTTGGTGGTGGTGGTGGTAGTGGAGGATGATGATCATCAATGATGATAGTTTTGTTGAGAAGTATGATCCACGACGAGCATGAAAAAAATCGTGAACTGAAGTATGTAAAGCAAGTGCACGTTTCAAAAAATTCATCGAGATAATACGCATTTTTTTGGTAAAATGTGTGTCACCGTTCATTTCATGATGACGAGCGAGGTTGACGACGACGACGATGGCGCAGACAGGCAGGCAAAAAAGGCAGGAAAGAATGAAACAAACAAATGATGCTCTTGTTCTTCTCTGTTTGAGTGAGTATCGAGGCATGGAAAACTCAAGCATCGGCACGATTTTTTAGCTGGTAGGCAATATTATAATATACTATACGTCACATTGACAGTGATTTTGGGAATTGCAGTGGCATTTTTATTTTTCTGAAGAGAATCCCGGCTCATGATGTCATTGTCTTCATGGAAATTAAAGGCGAGTTCCTCTTTGAAACATAAGAAGTCGTAATGTAATCTACATACGTACTTGCATGACAGCAAGCTTCCCGAAACGATTCTTCATCTTCTCAAGTTGAAATTCGGGGAACGCGTCTTTTTTTCACTCAAGGAAGAAATAATGTGTATTTACATCCGTTACAACAAAAATGTGAACACTACTTTTATGTACTCACGTTTTCCTATATTCTCCCTCTATTCTCTGTTCAGTTTGTAGAAATATAGGGCAGATAATTATGTTTTATGAATGTGTCTTCTTTTTACTACATTTTAATGTTACTTAATAAGTATGTCAAATATTGTCCATTACCACTACCAAAAATTCAATTTTGAGTTTTGAGGCATTAAGTTAATCGTCTGAAAAATTGGTACTTTAAAATCGTATATCATATCATTTTGTAAGTAATAATTCAAAAATTAAGTAACTGGCAATTAACTTGGAAAATTTCATGCCACGGGACGAAACGGTACATTTGAATATTGCTTCGTTAATTTACGAATTCGTTCACAGAGCTTATTTTTTCCGTGGCCAATGTTCCTGGTACTTTATGATGGCGCGTTTCAGTTTAGCTTCGGGTGAAGAAACATCATTTACGATCTCGCTTACGGGAAAGCACACCCATGAGTATGCAGTTTGCAAAAGGAGATTTATTATGAGCATAAGCAGAGACTTTATGGATTATGGATAATCCTTAAAGCTAAATGATTATTCAATGGCAAGACCTTGTTTGTCGTAATCTCAATTATGAACTAACTTATTTAACTGCAGTGGTGACTATAAATACAAGCTTCTTAAAATAACAGTTTCAAGATAAAATTTTAAGTTTTTTAAATTATATTTTCTGCACAGTAAATTTTTGTCAGAAGCAAATTAATTCGACACCATGCAAAGTCACAAATAACTCTGGGCCATCTAGTTACTTATGACAACCGACCGACCAATGGCTTACCAAAGCAGGTAAAGCAATAAATGTGCAATAAATAATCATTCGTCAATTGTAAAATATCTTTTACTCCGAAGAAATTTCGAATTCTAATTGCGCGACGAATATGGATTTAGCAAGCATAACAAATCCCTCTTTTTTCTTTCGGCGAGTTTGACGTAACCGTCACAGTCCCAATCTACCTTTCCTTCCCACCCACGACATTGCCATTATCATTTCAGTAAAATTATATTGGCTAGGTGTAAACTTGTCTAATCCAACAGATTTAAACAAAATGCATATAATATAATGGTGTACAATAAATTCTTAAAGTTGATAATAATAGTAATGCGTCTCTTCATAACGCTAGTTGGTTGAATGTAAAATGCTACACGGAATCCACCTCTGAATGCACCTTGACTCGCAGTTTGTTTGTAAGGGTGTCAGTTCATTCGTGCCCAAAAAAATGATTACCTTCCATCATCATAATCATGAGAGTATGAGGCAACTAATGAAAGCCAAAGCGGTGTTCAGGAAGAAAATTTCGGACATTTTATGCGTGTACACCTCTCTGCGGTTTTAAGGTTTTTAATAGCCTCTTTGTGAGCACATACACAGTTAAGTAAAACAACAAAAACGTCAAACGGATTTTTCGAATTGAACGGCCGAACGAACGAGCCACAGCGTTTTCTCTCTTTCTTGGTCCTCTAATTACAAGATATGACGAGAAGGAGGAGAGAGGAAATGATAAGTAAATGGTGATAGCTATTTATGCCTACTTTTATTGCATATTTTATTCCTCGTTCTTGACATATCTTGATGGAAAAGGGATGCCTGATGCAGAGGCAGACACATAATATTATATAGAAACTGTACAATGAACACACACACATTCGCGTAGTTGGTGACAAAGGCATAGTACGCTACAAATCAGCGATATAGGAAAAAGAGGAGGAGACCCTTTCAAAATAACATCGACATCGCATAGTCATGGTCGTGGCGTTTGTTGCTGTGCGTTATTAGTATTTATGTGTTTCCATTCCATTAAGAACAAACATAAATACATCTTGCATTTTTTATCTATTTTTTTTGTTCGTCCCTGCCTCTCCTCATCATCATCATCGTCGCGTCGTCGTCATTTCATTTCCCTCTTTGTTCTTTGTGAATAAGGTAGGTATTCAGATTGTCATGTGCTTGAGTGTGTACCTTGTTGTCTCTCTTGTAAGTAAGCAGGCAACGCCAAGTGACAAAGAAAGACAAAAGTGACCATAATGCTAACTAAGTAAAATAAAAAATGCAGTTTCCTCTTTTTACAAGCTCTGTAGCTACAATTTTTCAGCAAGGTAATAAAATCATAAATGACAGAATATTGTGGTCTGGTCTGGTGGATGTTATGATTATGACCGTGTCGTGTGCTATAGAGGACAATCTATAGATTCGAAATATTATACACATATGTTAGTTATACCATTATTTATTTATGTATTCATACATCATAATAGTAATAAAGTTATTACTATTACATCAAGAGGTTCTATAATATACTACTACACGACAACAACGGCGACACGTCAGGCATATACACATATTACTCACATTGGTATGCATTTTTTATTATTGTGGTCGTAATCGTAAAAAACAAAGGAGTTATTATTAGAACTCTAGCAGTACGGTTGCACATTGGGTTGAAAGTGCACAAAGGAAGCAGGGGCGCATGCGAAAATATGACCGACAAAGTTAGAAAAAGAAGAAACAACAACCGTGAATCTGCTTACGGAGATATAAATGTAATGAAGTGTGTGACAAAATAAATAGATCCCTTGGGGAGCTCATATAGTTTCCTAGTCAAGAGTCCCGACATGATGGATAACATGAAACACGTTCGCCAAAGAAAATACATAAAACATTAACGACACCAATTATGACTTCAATTTCCAGCGAAATGTGAAATTTTGGTTGTTTCACATCGTATTCAACGTAATTATAATCCCATGCGACGAAAGCCTAAATGAATTTAATTTGCTCAAAGTTATACAATTTCCTTGAGGCATTTGACAGGGACACGTAACTGTACCGGTACATTATCTGCTTTAAAATCTTGCTTAATCGACCAAAATAATAAACAGTCAGAAAGGACATCCATCTAACAATACACCCACCGCACCTTCACTAAAACTAGTCTTTTTTTTACCAAACCACCAAATCATTTTCAGCTTTCTTATTTTCCCAGCGTCCTTTTATGACGCTATTGCATATTGTCATCATGAGTGAAGCAGAAAATCAAAAGATCAAGTACTCCCATATATATTCGTGTATTTATTTACTCGCTATTTATGTACGTAGGTATTTTTATTTACTTATTTGTTCTTCCTTATCGGCAACGGCAGCATTAGTGCTGTTATCAGTCAACATCAAAAAGGTAAAAATTGCGGTGATAAAAATAGTATATTGTATGCCAGACACAACAACAAGCATCAAAAAATGGATAACAATAAACTAGCTTTTTTCCATCATCTCCTCCAATGTATCAGTTTACTACTACCTTTGCAATTGCAAACCTCGCACAAAAAGCCAAGCAAATGTAGAGAACATGTAGCCAAATAGCAAACATAAAAGTGCAATTTCTGTCACTTGTTTATTTCCCTGACTCTGATCCTTTCGTTACTCCTTGTTGGTTTTCATGTGGTGTATTTCATTTATATAAATACACTTGCAAAAAAACCACAACCCTGTACTTCACTTGAAATCAAGACCCAACAATCGTCGTGCCTTCATGCCTACTTTATTCATTGAGGACGCTGCATTTTTGTTGTTGAATTAAAGTGTACTCTATACAAACTTGTATGAAACTTATGGTTCCTATATATATTTTTTTTGTGCTCAACAACACTCTTCATTCATATCACCATCATTATTATTTACTGTAACAATATTACATATTATTATTGTTATCCGCATCCACATAAATGTACTTTAGCTGTCATGGGAACTGATATGATGTTACTACGTTTGTATGAATAATATTGTAGAAAGCAATTTACTTTGTTGGTATTTATGAACTTATTGTCATTCAACATGTATTGATTGCACCAGAACTCGCAATTAATGAATGGTGTCTTGTCATAAGCGCACAGGTGTATCATCAGTAACATGTATGATGACCATTGGCTATAGAAATAATATTTACATTCTATCCTATAAAATTGCACAGTATCCTCTACTGACACTAGAAGAGCGATCAAAAAAATGTGAGATGTGGATGTTCGTGTTCTTTCACTTGTGTAACAACAAAAGTGCTCAGCAAACAATAATGACAAGAATGGCAACAAAATACACAATCGCTGGTCTGATCACTTATTATGACCAGTCATGACGAAAGACAATTAAAGCATAATATGTATTCCAAAAAAGTTGGATCACCATTTGTATTTTTTTTGTATTCTTTGCATATAAATAAATTGTTGCAATCCACACAAGGTTTCGTCCGAATCTTCAATTGTGTTTGCAAATTTTTATTTAATAATTTTCGTGCTGCAAAACAATTGATAACTGCGTTGTCTTTTCAAGCAATTATAAATGCGTGTCTAGTTACAACAAGTTGTAATTTTGCCGGTTGTCCAAGTTTACCGCGCGCTCACAACATTATGTAGGTATGCCGCATGTATATTTACAATCTATTTATATGTTTAGCTATAGGTAGTTAGTTAATTTATTTCTAATATTTGAAAAAACTTGTTACAACTTAAACTACAGAATAATAGTAGTAATATGCACTTTGATAAAAAGGAATCTTGTTGATACGTATGCACAACAAATACTGTTATGTACATCCCATAGTAACGTGCTGAATGCGTACCGCGTACATTATTCTATTTTGCTATATATATTTTTTCCATCTTTTTAGCATAAAATGTAAGGTATAACTTGGTTTGGGTGCGTTTCACACATTGTTTACTTGAGGATTTCCGTTTTTACCCAGCCCACGGCATTATCCACACAGCAACATTGATCTGTCCATAAAAAGGAATTGAATTATATTGCAAATACTGCAGCTCTCCACGCCACCACGCATACAACAATAAAAAAGCATGATGCATGTAAAGTTGATGATAATACTAGCAAGTAGCAGTAATCATAATAATTACAGGAAGGAGCTATTTGTACCGTGATAACGATAACTGAACGAAGAGCTGTCGTGCTTTTTAATAATCACTGTTACTGAACTTTCAGAAGCAAAAGATGTGTGTGTGTGTGTGATGTAAAAGTAATTTTAATGTAATTGATAATTGATTATGTAGTATTGCCCAAAACAATAGTTATTGCGCTACCACTCGTGTCAGTCATTCCGTTTTCTTTTCATCATCATTTTCCCCTTTTTTGCTGATGTTCGTGTTATACAAAGACGATTATTATGATGATTTTCTGATTTGCTGATGCTGAACTGTTGAGTTTTTCCCTTTTTTTCTAGCAGATTGGTATTGTTGGGCATTGTGTAGGCTTGACTTTTGGTCCGGTTGTGTTGCAACGCATGCAAAAATATAATAATATGCAATAGCCAGTCAAACAAAATCAAGCTGAATACATTGACTTTCTGTCGTAATAATGAAAAAATACAAAAAAATACTATCCTGGTTTATAATTTATCGTCATAATAATAATGCATTATCGGCACTTGTAGTTTGTGTTGCATGTGGTATTCTGTGGCATACGGAGCACAATTAAAATATGCCAACAATTAAATATTATATTCTTGTCTTCTCAAGGACGTTTGTTCCAGGTTACATGCATAGTTTTTGGATTTTAGTTAGATTTTTTAATTATCCGCTATTCACACATATCAGCAAGATCTGGGAGGAAATGGCCTTAAACCTCTTATTTTATCTGATTTTTACGATGATTTCCACCTAAATATTTTTTATACAATTTTCAATGACATTTTTCTCAACTTAAATTGAATAACATGAAATGTTGCGAAAATCTATGAAAAATTGTAATAAATTCAAGGTAATCTGTTCCCGTATAGTCACACTCTCTTCTCTGTTTTGTTGGCTAGCTTCACGTTGTTCTCGTTGTCATGCAAATGAATAGCAAGTGAATAAGAGGTTGCACTCAAAAATGCTTAAAATTAACAGTTAGAAATCGTGCAAAATTGTCATGGAGGAGGAGGGTCCTTTGCTATGCTACACGTTACATTAATGTACAAATTTTTCGATATTAAAAATCTCGATGCATGCACTCCACTATCTCAAAACAGTCGTGTTATTATTATGCATGCCTATATAGGATGATAAAATATGACCATCATAAAATCAATGGCAACATGCATCGTCTGCCATTGCAAGTAATCAGAGCTGAAACCACCCGCACGCACCCTCACCTCGTCCTCATGTAAAAATACAATACTGCAGGATTTAAAATTAATGTACATTAATGCATACACGAAAAGTCCTACATCGTCGACACCGTAGTATTTGTTGTCCACTTCATCATCCTGGTTGCCGTCGGTTTCCTCCGTCGCACTAACTGTCATGCATACAAACCACCAATTACTTTTCTCAAACATAACCACATGCCATGCAAAATCTATATAAACTGGTTAGTGCAACGCATTATTGCAAGCATGTACACTATATACCTAGCTAAACAAATAAAACTGCCCAATGGATGATACAAGAAACCGATGAAGTAAAATAACTACTGGCAATAATATAATGACGAAGTTACCAGATCATCCCAGTATTCTAAAGACCCGACATATATAGTCAGTTGCCTACATCCTTGATTATCATCAATTTGCAGAAGCTTATAAGCCATTGCCTCCAGTTGCCACACAAATCATCTCCTCCACTGTGTAAATATAGCAAAATGAACAACTACTACCATGTCAGTCATTTCCATGGGCAATATTTATGTTACTCACTTTTGTACCAGGCCGTTATAGGTTTAGCGCCTGACTTGACTTGTGTTAGACCACATATTATTTGCATTCCCGAGACAATTCGTTCAGATGAAGCACAAGAGATGGGCGCTTCTGGAGAAGGCCAAATGGTTGAAGTAAAGGTGTATTCAATAACAATCATTCGGAGGTCATTCTCCAGTCTTTCTCTCTGGCTACGGAGAAAGGTCTTGTGACTATTTCTCTTATAGCTGTATATATGCGTAGCTATATCCATATATTCACAATATTATGTTTCATGAAATGAAATACTGCGTAGTTCCGTCAATATGTATCATTTTTTGCTTAAAAAATACGTAGTACCTATTATCTCATCTTCTCTTTCTACCTTGCCTCCATCATATCATCATCCAGTTTTATTTTCTTCCATTACATCACTCTTCATTTGTCGAGTTGACTCATACTCTGTGAAAAGTCAGAGTATAATATATCCACATGAGAAGGAAGAGGAAAGAGCAGGAGAATGGCATTTTGACATTTGCAAAATTAATATAAAATGCCACAAACAAAAAAATAAGCGGTAAACTTTGTTATGATATGATTATGCGTGTATCGCCAGCCAAGTATGTACTTGGTTACCTTTGGCTTACCTGTGTGCACTTTGTTGTTCCTTGTTTACGCTGTTTATTCCCTTGGGAAATGAGAAAATATCAGCTCTAGCCAATGCTCATCCCGCAATCATCATTTCCGGAGCAACATCAAATATTATAAAGGTCCACAAAAATGTAAACCCATAAAAGAGGAAGCAGAGACACTGCTAATCAGATACAACTTTGAAAATAAACCTAAAAATGAGACAGTGAGTGTTATGCAGAGAATATAAAACATTTTTTTACCACGTTGTTGTTCATATATGAAATCCCAAGTCTCGTTCCAAGAATACTACGTACAATCCATATATACATGAAAAAAATAACCCCGTGAAAGACGAAATGTAGCAGTCAGTATTATAGCTCGGTTCATGATTCGTGGTCCCAGGAATGTAAAAAAAGTTATTTGCGTTTTTAGTGTTTTTCGTACCCCCAGATTTTATGACATTTTCGCATACATACGCATTTTGGCAATATATTGAGAATACAGAATTCAATTTTGGAATAATGGATTTGAATATATGGGCATGGGTAATGGTAGCTGTCGGCACTAGTCTTTCCTTGAAGCTTTGATCTAATCTTACTTAAGGTACATGTAAATTGGGGAATTGAGCCCTTATAGTTTTGCTGTGACGACAAATGGAATTAAACGTGTGATGTGTGCATTGCGAATGCTAGAACATCTCCGCTGCTGTATCTACATTTTTCTGGTATTCACTTGACTGCACTGTATATTTTATAGTTGTTTTATAAAAGATCTGATAATAGAAGTGGTAACCTGCGCAGAAGAGGATAACAGGATAAGGTAACCAGAATGCTGCTGCTCTAATAGGCATGTTGTTAATGGTATGGGTTTTTTGATACTCATTAGCTCGGAAGACTATATATTTTTACAAAGAAGAATTAGATTATTGGGTTGACTTTGTTCGGTTGTCATGTAGGTAGTCTGTGTAACCAAATTTTTGCACGTACACCGTCCTACAAGTTATCTTGGGCAATAAAGAAAATCAAACAAGTATAACAGTTTCGAACGGCATTATTGAAGCGTGTGTGCATTGCATTAAAATATTATTTTATGCCGTGGTGATGTGTAGTGCACAATTTTATCGTATCAAAATTACATCACCGCATTTCTTGCTGCTAGGTATGCAAATATAAATAAATGCATAATTTGCCATTGAACAAAGATGGTTTATTCGCACACACAATCTCACGTAAACGGTAGCAGTTGAAACCTATAGTATGTATGTATTCAAAAAAAATTGATTTTAAGTAGTTTTCACGTGTACAAAAATATTTTCGTACGTGCACATCAGACGGTAAAAATATTATTGTCATATGCCCGTCGTTTTTTTCCGAATCCAGTGAATCAGTACGAACATGATTATGGCCATTACCGTCATGATTATTTCCCTCCGTAAATAGCATTATTCACTGTAAATGCAGACACACGAGGTATCACACATCATCAAGACATCAATCCTTGCATATAATGTATTCATCACATTATTATATTTTATGCTCAAGTGATGCAGTGACGATGAAGGTCTACCTCATTTTTTTTCTTGCTAATACGTGCATTCCAAAATGCAGAATTTTATAACAAAATTTATTCACATAATCATTATCATCAACATGATCAGCGTCGTCATTGGCTTCAAAGAGCTTTGCCACGGTACAATTTATATCATTTTGCCAAACATGGTGCATATGGTAAGCAAAACCGTGTGCTCACGTAAACAAACCATTTCGCTGGTTATAAAACGTCTCCTCACTCAAGTCTGTTCCCAGCTCTCTCTTTTTCTCACGCGTATGTATATATGTACATATATGCATACATGTTTTAAACATGATCATCACATCACCAAAGCATTACGACAAAATAATGGTTAAAATGGAATACTACATAATCGTAAACTCATCCAATTAGATTCAAGAAGGCTCGAAAGCAAAGGTTCCAATAAAGGAATTAATATATTCATTACTTGATTGATTCACATTTGCACATATATGATCGCATTCGCAATTTATCACAATAAGACGCCTTTTTGCAAATGAGAAGAGATGTCTTACATAAATAATGGGTACCTATATCATAAGTAAAAAATCATTCATTCATTGGACCACTTTTCTTAATTTTTTGCACATATGCATAATACTGCTATAATAAATGAATCAACATTAATGTTTGATTCCAGATCGAAGCGATGCTTCTACCTTTTTGATAGGACGGACAGACAAACATGAAAAAATTACTTCAGAGACTTTAATACTTCCATTCCTTGATAAGAGATCATTAATGTACGACGGAACAAAGCAAAGGTGTTGTAAGTTGATAAATTGTAGAGGTATATGTTACTCTCTTCTTCAGTTGCAAAATACCGATAGTATTGAAATAACATAATACAAAATAATAGCAGTAGTAAGTACATTTCATACGTAAGTTTCTAACCAAAGTAGTAAATATTATATCCTCAGCAGCGCAACAATCCAAGACAATGTGTCTGCTGCTGGTCTCTCTCCTGCTCCTATCTCCCTTCTTCTACCTACTTGAGCACGCTGTATTACTGCCAACAATTCTTTTCTTTTTTTTCCTCTTCTTTTTAAAGCAGCTCTGTTCTCGTCGTCGTAGTAGCCAAGATACCGATACGTGGACTAACTAACTGTTCAGTTCCCTTACTTCTTCTGACTATTACGTCGTATATACCTAGCCATTCAATCCTTTTTTTGCACTCCTCTGTGGTTTGCTTGGTTTTTGGTTTAGCCGTGCAGAGTGCAGAAGAGGCATGCCTGCTGCTTCTTTACTCTCTTCTCTGGCTTTGTATAAAAATGAGTGTTGTCATGTGTGTATGCCTGCAGTAGTACATAGCGCCAGCACAACAACAGTAAGTTGTAGAGAGAAACCCTTTCTTTTCCATTTTCGTCTCCTTCAGGTAGGAATTATTGCAAGAGAGACGAGAGGAGAACCTAATGCAATATAATGTAATGTAATGCACGACCGTGTCTTGCCGTTTCGTGCGTGAGAGTGTAGTGTATAATATTTTTGCCTGGCCGGAGACCTTTTTTTCTCTCTCTTCTATAACACATTATGCTGCTGCTGCTACTCTTGCATTTCATTCTACATTAAATTTTGTTAAAGTTGTTATGCTATATGATGATGGCGTGATGGGTATCTCCTCCTTTGAAACATCTCCACCTCCACACACACACACAGTCGAGTCGACAGATTCAGTAAAGAAAGGGTTTCCCAGCTCTGCACATGTACCCGTAATAATAAAATGTGCTTCTCTTCTCTCGCCTTCTTGTGTAATAATATGAGGAGGAGAGCATGGATGGAGTAGTTATGGCAGTGTAAAAAGAGGCATAATAAAAAAAACTTTCTTGCTTGCTTGACTCTCGTCGTCTCGTTCGTTCGTTCCTTTCTTTTGTAAAGTGTTTTTTTTCTCTCTCTCTGTTGTGGTGCTTGCTACTTTTGTACCCATCGCCATCATCGTGCAATACATAAATGAGTCTCATGCTGCTGCTGCTGGTTTTATACGGTTGGTTTGCTTGAATGAAATTGCTTTGCAGAAGACCTGCAAGGCAGAAAACTCAGAGAGCAGAGCAACAAAACACAGAACGTAGAGCGGAGAAGAGAATGATGAGGAGACGAACAAAAATGAAAATGCCCATGCACACACAGAGTCAGAGAGGCAGTGTGTGTGTATGGTTTGTGATGTGTAATGGATGGATACACAAGAAATGAGAAAATACCTTTGAATTTTTGTTTCCCTTCTTTATCAAAGTGTGCTGACTGAGGATGATGATGATGATGTTGTGCCTTCAAACAGAATATAGAACGTATAAATTTGTATAAATGTAATAATGATATATGAATAAGATGAACTTTCTGCAGCGTTTTTTAACTTGGTTACTACTACTACTACATACATACATGAAAAAAATGATTCCATTCCATATTGCAGCTGTTATGTATTATAGAACGGAAAGAAGCGGATGGATGGCCGGTCAGAGAGTAAATTTTTCAAGTGGAAGAGGCCAGGCAAATGCAGACTACACGCCAAGAAAGAAAACATCCAAATATGAGAGAGAAGAAGATAAACACAAAAGTGATCTTGGGGATGAGGAGAATTCTATGGAGAGCAGAAGAAGAGTTTGGTTTTGCTATATAGGAATTACTACATGGATCTTATGTAGTCTGCCTTACCATCAATGTAGGTATATCTACGCTTAGGAAAGAGCTGCTTTCAGAATTCAGAATGTGTTGCATTGGGAGAAGTACGTGATGGTAAGCTGGTTGGGATATTGAACAAGAGAATACCCAGTCTGCATCAGGAACAGCAGCGGCGCTGTTACATGTTCACACAAGAGTGTGTGTAGACAAAGCAGAAAATGAGATTTGTTTTGGCGAAGGTTTGTCAGTCTGTCTATTTCAGCGTGCTAATTTACTAAATAGATCAGCGATCATCTTTCAGAATTTGTGAAAATTCATATTCGTACAGGAAACTTGCAAAAGATCCTCAATCAAATTCAATTGAATATATGCAAGTAAGTGGCTAAATTGGTTACACTCTTTAATATAAACTTGGGGTGACTTGAGATTATGATAAATTAAGCTAATGAATTTGATTTCATTGTCAAATTAATGTAGAATGAGGATTAAATGTAGTTTCTAGTCACCCCGCTACATTCGTACGATGATCTGCTGAAGGGTTATTTTATTTTCATTTACTCTCTTCTGCTACTGCTCTTTCCTCCACAACAATAAAAATAATATATCTATTTCATCTTCATCCCCTATAACCAAGCTAGCTCTCATATATATCTCTATATACTAGAAAATTGTAGTAGGAGGACACACACACACTCTACTCAGGGCACAGACAGAGTGGTGTGGTGGACGGTCAAGCAGGAGCATTCTGATATAAAAACTAGAGAATTCTGCTTACTAAATGATTATCATAATAGCATCATCATCATGATAAGCTATACAGACGCATAAACATAATGTAGAGTAGATTCCTCTAGGCACACCAGAAGAGACGAGAGGTAATAATGAAACTAATATTATGGAGTAGTAGGAGTACCTACAAACAACACACACACCACCACCACCATCACGGCACACAATAATATGTTTAGTGTGTCTTTGTGTAGCAGTTGCTAAAAAAGTACAAGACGATCGAGAGGAGCCAGAGAGAGAAGGGAATCAAAATATTATATTAAATGTTTCAGTGTGAGAAATAATGAACCGTGTTTGTTGCTCTTCTGTGTCTGCTGCTGCCTCAGAATAGAAGTAAGTGTGTATGTGTGTGAGTGAATGAATATATTGACTATACATGCATCCATGGCTAAACAACAAGAAGGGGAAAATAGTTAATCGGCCACAAGACCTCTACTAAAGCAGGCAGGCCATCGTTTTGTCGTCGTAGTTGTTGTCAACTTGCTGTTCAAGAAAAAAAAAGACAAACAAAAAAAGCACATCAATAAATGATCAAATCATACACAAAAATATTATACAACATTTTGCAATATACATGTACTCTCCCTGTGACTTGATAGCAATTAAGGATCCTCAACAAATCAGCATAATTAATTTTCAAAAAGTACATATATATTCTACATACATACATACATAGATGATTTGAAAACAAAATTGCAACAAATACTGGAAAGTAAGTATATGGAATAGGTGCTAACAAAATTTTTGGAAATATTATATACATAAATTAATTAGGAAGGAATAATGAGAATGTATTTCTTGTGAGAGTGGAAATAATTTTGTACAAAAAAGTTTGGTTTGTTTCTATAAGAAATTTTGTATTTTTATCAAAAAAAGGTTTACAATTGTTGGTTGCTCGTGAAAAAATGGTTATTATTGTGCTACGCTTTTTTCCATGTTAGATTATCGATTTTCTTTTGTTTCGGACGGGAGAGGTGTTGATCATGATCATTGGTGGTGGTAGTTGTTGTGGAGGAGGATTTGTTTTGTTGTCATAGTCAACTTAATCGCCATGCTGATGATGATAGTTTTGTTCTCGTATATATTACGCTAATATCGAAACTTGGAAGTAATTTTTGTGTGAAAATCTTCTTCAATAAGCAAAACCAAGTTCTTCCTAATAGGAAGTTCCTATACGCTACCTAGGTGAAAGTTTACCGTGAGTTGAGTGTGCTAATTTCCGATGTATATTATTATACATACATAAATAATTATCAAAATGTTATCGAGATGTTTCCGTCAGTAATGGTGTTGTGTATTTGAGAGAGGACCGCTCATCGTGCATTTCAACACAAAGTGAGAGAAAAGTTTGTAACTTGAGGGTAAACTGTGTGCGTGCGCACTGCTTCACAAATTTTAGAATTACATTTTATTTTATCCATCATATCGCCCAGTTCTACACATAAATGCACATCTTTCATAATCTATCATTACGATATATCTGCAAGCTGTACATTTTGCAACGAATATTATTGATTGGCAATTGCAGCATCAAATGTTTGCCGGAACAGCGTCACAATCTCTGTTTTTGGACGCATCTCATTCAATATTATCATTATCGCCCTGGCTAATTGTAATTTGTTACTACTACTATTGCGGTTGGCAATGAAAGTCTGTGCGCAATATATACCACTTAGAAATGCCTATCTATTTCAGAGTAAACGGTTTCCTAAATCACTTTTTAATTGCGTCTGGTTCCGTTTCTTTTTTTGTACAGTAATTAGTATTATCGTGTGTTCCTGGTAAATATTTTACAGATATGAAACTGCACCTTTTAACTTTTACTGATTATCAGAGTCGTGGTGGAAAGTAATGGCCTTAATGCCTCCTGATAACAGTTTATTTTTGATGCTCAATATGAAGCAACAACAAAGACTTTCAAAGTAAAGAATTTCAAGAGAATTCCAATACACAGAGATACAACAGCCAAAAAACATATTCACTTTCTTAACCTTTCCACTAATTACTATGCTAATCAGTTAATACTGTGAATATTTATCATTCATCATTAGATGCTCTTGAGTGGCAACAAATTTGAAGGCATTATACATTTCCAGGTGTGCGCGTGCATTATGCACCAGACCAGAAGTAAAAACAGTTTAGTTTGCGTTAATTGTCAATCCAGTTACTTTTCTTTCGTTAACGTTTTTCAAAATGGAGTTTAGTTTGGCTCTTGCATTTCGGTGCTTGTAAGTAGGTTTAATTTGCAAGCAATTGTAAATTGCTCAGAGATAAAGCTTTTGACCAATACTGAATATTGATAATTTTGTTTCATGCTCTCCGTTGTCATTTATGGCAACATGATATTGGCTATTTAATTTTTATAAACCATACTCATACGTCATAATGTTATGATTCATGATTCTTACTGTCCATCTATGGAATATTGTAAAGTTTTTAAAAGTGTCGAAAATTTTATTGCTCTCTCTCCTACTGGCTATTTTATCGCGTTTCAAATAAACTTACGAGCTATCTGAAGTGTAAGATTAGGCGTTACTATTTCTATATCTCTATCACTCATGCATTCGGTAAAAGGTTCCTGGATTTTTTCGACTCTCTGAGACTGCCTTGTTAACAGTGTGCGAAGTTGCCAATGTAAATGTTGTAATAATCACCATGATAATAGCCAATTTTACGACTTTTGTGCTCATCTCTCTGAAGAGTCGTAGGCAGCAGACAACGGTGCATTCGGTGTTCACAAATTTGCAACTGTAAATCATATAGATGGCAACATTTATAGTTTGTTTTTCACTTAACAGGCATGGACGGTGATATTCAATTATGATTGCATATGACGAATGATGAACAGCAGTCAGTTGCACGGCTTATTTAAATATTTTTTTTACAATTTAGATTTCATCCTTTGTGTAATCTTGTTCACCACGACTGTCGTTGCCATTGCCATTGTTATTATTATTATTTTCATCACAAAATATAATGCAACATAATATTTTTTGGGTACATTAAATTTATCCATGTGAACTTTTGCTTGCATTTGCTTGTTAAAGTAGACAGTAATCATAATGGAATGATACAGCTTGTCACAGCACGAGCCCAAGCACTAAGCACATAAAAAATATAGCATGTTTGCTTTCCACTCACACTTCATCATCACATAATATATCAACGCAACTTTTTATCAGTCAACTTTCATGGATAAACATTACGCTAAATGTGTATTTTTTTGCAAAACAGTAATCGACAGAGAGAGAGAGAATGATAAAAAATATTAATGATGATGATAATGATGATGAGATGAGCATACTTGATCGAGCATTGCATTGCAACTCTGCTGCAAAATCAGATTCACTTTCAGTTGTGACTAGAATCTGGTGCTGGAAGGGTTTCCCTTTCAGGTTGCATGTCTGTGCTTTCCAAGAAAGAGCATTTGGTGATAATCAGCAGTAAAAGGTGACAACAGCAGTGGCCTTGCTACCTGAGAGCTGAGAGTGTCGAAGATACTTATTTATAGAAATATAGAAATCGAATGTGCACGAAAATAGCCTTTGTGTCCCCACAACTCTCGAGTTGAGTGAGGTGTGCACTTTTTTGTGTGTACGATGTGGTAGGAGAGCGGACAACAAAAAGGTATGAGACTTGAGGGCTTGCTCTCTACTTTACTCCTTTTGTCAACTTTCACAAATCAACACGGCATTTCAAGGTAAAAATTCGTCCCAGACGAAGGGACATTGCTGTGTGCATGGTAGTGGCTATGATGCTTGTAGTTTTTATAACCGATTTGATCTGGTTAATGTAAATGGACATTCATTGATTATATTTTTGTGAACAATGAGTGAACGGTGGTGGTGGCCACTAGTCAAGGATAACCATTATCGTCATTAGTCCAATCACATCTTTGTTGTCAGTCATATCCGCATGCATTCAATCAATAAACATTGCACTTAAAATAGAATTAAATATATACCTACACTGCTTTGATGCGGCTACGATTCTGTTTTGATTTATTTTTAACACTTTGATTATAAAATTATACCTTCAAGTGTTATATAGCCAATATTTTGCTTACGGCTGCAACATATGTGTATCCACCTACAATAATATCCAGCATGAGCTTGCGCCAATGTTGAACTTTGAACCTCAACGAAGGCTGCAAAGTGGATATTTAAAGTTTTGATCTTTATAAAAAGAAATATATGAAGCCGGCTCTTCCTAATTACCATTACACATCTCATAGTTTAATTAAAACCATTTGTTAGAGCTTAACAAGGATTATAGTAGAAGCAATAAATTAAAGAGAGACATACATGAAGAATGAAAGGCATGCTTGTTTTCAATACGTCCGTATTATGCACACTCAAAGTAACCCTTTCATTGAGCAGTCCACATTCCCAACCACCAAAATGCCAATAGAATTTATAGAATAGAGAGGCAAATTACATAGAAGGCAATGTAAAAGCAATTTATCGTTTCCGTGTTTCAACTTTTTGGAAGTGGGGGGTTGAGTACTCAATACACAAAACTACTTGTTTGTTATTCATTTTCCCTTCTCTGCTCTGAATCTCCCACTTTTCCTTATCGTTCGTGGATACTGTTTCTCTCTCTAAGGAAACGTAATAACCCAGTGTACTTTTGTACAACAACTTATTATTACCAATTTTCATCAGCTTACTAAAATAGGCCGAACTAAAGAAATTAAGCTTAATTTAGTACTAAATACTACCGTTTTGCTGTGTGGTGTGAGCCAGAGGCTAGAATAAGTCAGGAGAAAGCACTATCATCACGATAATGATAGACGTAGACATTCCTCTGTTAAATTTGAATTTAGTGTTACATACACACCCAATCAATGTTTCATTTTTTTTTGGCTAGCCTCACACTTTCAAGGAATGAGTGTGTTGGATATTATTTACTTTTGGTCAAATAAGCCACTGTACGAAAAGTTGGTATGAAGCTATTAAAGTGTTACATTCATACATGTTACCTATTACGATCTTAAGCCTAAATTTGTAAGATGGTGTACCAATTAAATTCGCTTCTTTCATATATACAGCACCTCTAACTTTGTTCCTTTTGCACTGAGCGATTTGAGTTTATTAAAAACATAGCATTTTTTACGGGTTGTGACCACTCACATGCTATGCCTTTCGCATAGGTACAGATTACTCAACTCAAGGTTCTTTTTATTGCATCTTATAATTATCATCTTCTTGGCTATTATATAGCAAATCGGTGGCTTTACTACATTTCCACTTGTGTGAGTTGTGTTGGGCTAGTGGGCAAAGCTATCATATTACACCGTTTAGGCTTCGTGCTAACAAAAATCATGAAAAATATATTATGTTACAAAACATCCCAACAAAACAACGAGCTTTCTATCTTTTTGCTATCGTCATCATTCACCCAGAGAAGGGTATTTCACCATCATCGTGATCGTCATTATTATTTCCTGGTTATGTATGAACAATACCACTTTATAGAAAATTATTGACAGTCAGTATGTCCGTCCGTCGATTCTTTTATATATTATTACACGTTGACATTTTTTGTCTCCTCCAAGCGATTATTATTTCATACAAAACTACAAATCAGCTTTAACGAATGTAGAAGTTGCAAAGCACTGTTTTGACTTTTAATCTTTTGCGGATATCTTTTACCTTCCTAGAAACAAGGCCTTTTGTATGGTAATATTATAACAGTTCATTAGTAACCGGTGAGCATCGATCTACAATCTAAGATAAAAATGAGGAGACTCTGAGGAGGAAAAATAATACGAGCCCTCGGAAAAATCTATGGAGGAAAATGACTAAACAATATGATATTACATATTATTATGATTTTTTTGCCTTTGGTGATTATAATAATGATGATGATACAATCAATCTTCTCGAGTGCACCATATAACATTGCAAAACTGTTGCATATTATTATGTAGCTCAATTTAAGTTAGCAAGCCATTCTACTCCTACCAGTGTCTTATAGAGAGTAAGTCGGGTCATGATTCATAAATGATAATACTGCTGTTGTACGGCAGTTGTTGCAGTTTTTTTGGTAGCGTCAGCAAATGCAGCACAGCGTTCGTTATACTGTAGTTTTTTGAGCAGACGAAACCTCTTCGTCTGAGAGAATGATACAAATTTTTGCCCGGCCAAACCATACAACTTACTTAGCCTCATTATTGTTACCACCAACCAAACCAAGCACCACAAAGATCACCTCAAGATGATCATCTTCATAATCAGCTACACATAATATAATACACAGTAAAAAAAAGAATAACGATAAAAATGAGCAAAGTAACTAACTACTACACGAGCAGCTTTAACTCTGAATCGGGTACATTTATGTATTTAGTATGCATTACTTATCCCTATTTTAAAAGATGCATCTGTTATATACCCACTCCCATCTTCTTTAAATAAAGATTATTGCATTTTTGCATTACTTTACATTACATTTTACTATGACGACGACGCTGAACCGGGGCTGGTGCTCCGTCTTATAAATAGAGAGAGGGACTCTATGGCGACCACCACCACCAGCACCGCACGATCATAATTATTATACGCTTTTCACAATAACTTACCTTGGCATATTATGCATGAATCATAATATTATTTATTACTGTTGAACTACATTTACCTACCTATAAAAATATATATAATACGCGTAGCGATTTTTGCTGTGTAGTAGGTAAAAAAAGGGAACAAAGTAAAGTGAGAGAAGAGACTCTCAGAGGAGCAGCGTGCAGCATCATGAGAAGAAAAACGAGAGAAACTCTTCATCCTGTTATTGTTACTGCTCTCACATTATTACCACTACTTTGCCTTCCTTTCTGTGGCTGGTTAGTTAGTTTACCTGCATATAATATTGCATCAACTTTAAAACTGAAGTGCATTGCCTTCTATTTTGCAAATGATAACGTGACGATGAAGGTAATAATAATCAAAAATTTAACTGCGCTAAGCGTAGCAACAGCAGCAGCAACGCGGTACAGTTTTTTTTATCTCTCTCTCGTTCCTTTCGAAAAACTACATTCATATCACTACTTACCTACTGCGCTCCCTGTTTTGTTCACGCTTGCAAAAAAGGGATTGAAGGGAGCCTCTCTCAAGAGGAAGAATTTATTGTAGGCACCTTGTAGTAATTGGACTGTATATATACGTGCATGATGGTAAGTGCCAGCCAGCTTGCAACAATATTTTATTATAACGCTAAGGCACTTTTTGTTGTGGAAAGTTTGCAACGAAAGGAGTGGTAGCGCTGCTGCGCTGTGTGCAGCACTGGCTTACATTGTTGCAGTTTTTTATTTTTGAGTTTGCGTACCGTCTGTCTTGACTAGCGTTGCAAGTTGCAACAACAATGAGCTAAACAACGCTGCTGTTACTTCTACTCTGCTAACGCTGCTGAAAAAATCATTGTTATGACAACACTGCTTATTCGTTCCCTGTTGTTTTGCAGTGTATGCTATGCATGTATTTACTCTCGTTTCATTGTCATCATCAGCATCTATAATAAGAAGGGTATATGTAGGGATAATAATTGTTGCAACAATCGGCTGCTAGAAGTAAGCACAACTACCATTACGGGTGTTTTTAATGCATGTACATACATTAAATTGGTAAAGTTGCTCGCGAGTGTGCATGTAGAACTTATTGGGCAATAATATATAATGTAGTTTGGTTGTTGTTGGCAGTATCTATTTCAGTAAACTGGGTATGACGCTGCTGCTGCTGGCACAACTATAATATTTATATACTTTTAAGAGATCAGACAGTGAGCAGTGCATTGTTGCAACTGGTGGTGGTAGTATGTAGTATCGACAACAATAATAGTAATAATAATAACATTTAGAGATATATAGCACACTCAACATCATCATAATAATTATATACATTTCTATGTAGTTCTTTAAAAATGTGTTTTGTGAGAGGTTTTTCAAACTCGCGTACGATCGTAACTATGCACATTATATATACATGCGTACGTACCTACGATCATTATTGATGTTCCTTCACATCATCATCATCAACGTCATTACAGTATATAATGATCATGCCTATTAAGAAGTGCGGTTGGGGAAAGTAGCCATTTTTGACGAGCCAACATTATTGCAGTACTATAAGATTACCTATATGAGAGCACCACCAACAATTACTTTAAAAAATTTTGTTAAAAGTTTTCAAATGTGAAGTGAAGGAAAATGGAGAGGCAGATTGTTTGTGTGTGTGGAAGTTTTCTAATTGCCTGTTTTTGTCTTTTTTCTAATGAACGCAGATGGAACCGTTAGAGTGTCAGATTGAGGCATATTCTTCCTGTTCCATCCTCATCGCCACTGGGCAAAGTCTACAAGGGGAATAATAAGCCGATCTTTTGTTCAAATTGTCCTAATGTCCATCCCTCTAACGATGATAATGATGCTGCTGAGTAATATAAGCTGAAAAAGGATCTTATATGACAAATATGGAACTGCCCACGTGCTTACCGACGGACGACTGCTGGAGCTTGAGGAAATCTTGACAAGAGGGAAGGAGTCTCTGAGAATATATTGTAGCATCAGTGAAAAAAATAAAATAAAGTGAAATAAATGTGTTCTGCTGAGTGCTGCTGCTTCTTTTGCTGACACGGATATGACTTTTCCGTTTGGAGAGCATTTCTCCGCAACATGATATAAGAGATCATCTTCATAATATTATATTGGAAGCAAATAAATGATTTCATATAATATATGTCAAGCAATAAACAAAGACGCAATACCACTTGATGCCAACACAACAACATCATCATCATCAAAGGAGCGTGAAATGATTGAGCGCAACAAAAAATCAATAATGTGAATGTGTTTCCGTTGTAATTCATCGACTACAAAAAAACTGACAAAACTGTTTGTGTGTCTGTGTGCGGTAGTAGTAATAATGAATGTCGATCTGCAAGTTCCAGTTCAATTTATGTAGTTTTTTCTTCTTCTTCGCCGACGACGCATCGTGTGGTGTAGAATCACGTATCTTTCTTAAGCAATAACGTGATGCATTTGTTCAGGAAATAATAGTGTTCAAACAAACCAAAAGAGAAATAATAATATCATTTTTTATATATATACATTTCTCTTTTTTCTCCTCCAGAGCTGGGCTTCTTTTTTTTGGTAACAAGCATGTAGTTTTTAGGGTGAGGAAAGAAAAAAAAAGTTTTGGAGCAAATAATGCAATGGCAGTAATAGACTTGTCCCTCGTGATGGACACAAATAATAGGATGTAGTAAAATAAAATACCTCTACTACGCGTTAAGGCTCTGTGATGTACATTTAGTTTAAACAAAAATTTATGGTAGCTCTACAAAAAATATATTTCCCGAGAGGAGCGAAAAAAAGGACAGAAAAATTCATAGCGTGATTTGCGAATTTTTTAAAAAGTTGCATGCTGAATGCATGTAAATCACAAAAGTATATTATAGTCAGGCAGGAAATATATAAATATTTCATCCC
Source organism: Sinella curviseta (assembly GCA_004115045.4). NCBI lineage: Eukaryota > Metazoa > Arthropoda > Collembola > Entomobryomorpha > Entomobryidae > Sinella > Sinella curviseta. The sequence goes on from CM065489.1 coordinate 30,948,808, forward strand.
AAAAAAATAATTCTCAATCGGGAAAAACCGTTACGGTTTTTTTTGACGGCGTTGACAAAAGGTCTGTCACAAAACAAACAAAACAAGCATTTCCCTCCTTGTGCGTTCGTGTTTATGTCATCTCTCTCTCATTTGACAAGTTGATATCATTTCATTGTTATCTTCAACTACGACAACAAAATAACAACAGCAACGAGCCACGACCACTATTATCAATCTTCCTTGTTATCCTTTAAAAAAAATTTATTATCAGTCAGTATTGCTAGGACCAAACCAAATAATTAAGCAAAGCCAAAATGAGCAACACTCCGACAGATTATCAATGGTAGGTGAACTTTATGACTTGCAAAATGTAATCTTTTTCTGTTCATCCTTTTTGTCATCAAGAGATGAGTGTTTGATTTTTGATAATAATGAATAATTCCAGGGCTTATGCCATAATGGACTCTTCGCGAGTATCCACCTTCCTCATTTCAATCCTTTTAATCGTCTATGGAAGCTTTAGGTATGTTTAGTTTATTCCAACAAAAAAACTCCGCATTTCTGTTTTTTGTTGTTCAATTGACAATTCATCATCCCATCGCCATCATCATCGTCATGAATCAATAACATAAAAGCTGCGCTTATTATTATTATTATATTTTTATGATTTTGATTTTATTGCTTGTTGGATGAAAATGATTTTCAACAAGCCCATGAAATTAGCACAATTATATTTACAAATGTATTAAAAGTACAGATATTTAGGAAGCCGTTGAACTGGTAGCACGTATATCCTGATTATTTGATATACACAGAGAATGTAAACACTTGATTGATGGCGACAATGTCTGTTCTATTTTGATTGCTATGAACCGTTGACATTTGACTTATGAAAAAAAGAGTCACGATTGATTACGAACATGATGATGGTGATGAGTGCTTGAAATGGTCAAATAAACAAAGTGACATTGACCTCTGATTTATCATTTGTCATCACAGGTCATTAAACATGGAGCAAGAAGCTCGGGAAAGGGAAAAAGAGAAAGAACTGGCGAAGTTAACTGGGATAGCCAACAACAACGAAAGCAGTATGTTCTTTTCATTGCTACTTTTTCAGTTGTACATGAAATCAAAAATATTTATAATCAAACATATAAGTATGTAATTACCATTAGGCGGTTGTAATGATTAAGTTGCAAACACGCCATGTTGTATAGTGTTTATGTATTAAAAAACTCTTGAGACGATAATAATTGGACTTATCTTGCAGGAATGATATTTTGCATGGGTATTATGGGTACGTATTCTATATCTTTATGTTTGATTCTTAGACTTAAATAATGAGTCGCCTGTTTTCTTTGACTGAGCAAGTGACAGAAAGTTGACGGCTATTGATTTCATATAAATAATGTGCTCTTCTGTGTGTTGTCATGTTATAAAAAATGACATATATATCCTCCTCTGTGTGGGTCGATTCATTCTTAGTTACTTCGCTGAATTAGCAGTTTTTTGTGTGAAAAAAATAATAAGTCTAGACTTTCTGGGAAGACCCAGACCAATCAGTTAAGTCAGTAGAGTAATAGGGCGTTCAATCAATCAAATAAGCCGGTATATAAGCCTGAACACGTGCACAGAACCAAAGCACATTTTTTATTGTTAGAAGAAAGGATGAATAATAAATAAATAAATAAAATTTCCAGTTAGGTAGGTAGGTGTATACACAAATGTGTACATTTTTATTCATGAAATTATAGGAATAACGATAAAAAAGTAATAATTTCATATTTATAAATGGCAAGCTCAGTCAGTAGGCGTGCTTTGTATGGTAGATTAGGTTCGACATTAACAGAATTTGTTATGATTAGTTGATGTTATGTAAACATTTGCAAACCGGTAGCATAGCGACAACCACGAGAATCTTTAATTCTGTTGTCAGTTGTAGCAAAATATTCATGAATGGAATATGAGTAGTTTGTAGGAGCAGAATCTTGACGAGAATAAACGGACGTAAATATTTTTGACGCCATACATATATACATTTTAGCAAAGGTTTAAATTAGTTTGTATCACAGGATACGGTGAGATATGTCGTCTCAAATGGCACCATTCTCAGAATTAATGAGCTGTATATGAAAATATTTTACTTTGATTGAAATTCATTCTGGATCAAGTGCAGTAGTACGTGACGATTAAGATGCATTTTACTAATTCAATGTCAAGGCTCATATATGCACACAAAATTGTTTACCCGTTTCGTCGTGAGATTTAACTTTTAGCATTACCTATGTGAATTCAAATACACACGTTGACACGCCTACAAAATATTTAAGTGAACCCTTTAACACTGAACTCGTTAAATCATTTGGGATTGTTTTTTTAATTATATGATTTCTAGATGTACAAACGTTGGACACAATGCAGGCACTATGCCTGCCTCTTGGGGCTTCCATATCCCTTTTAGTGATGTTTTTCTTCTTTGATTCCATGCAGATGTTATTCGCAATCTGCACCGCAGGTAAGAATACCAGTATTGGTAATGCGCTGAGCACTTATCTGTTGCATTTAATAACGAAACTTACATAACACTCTTTTGTAATCAATTTTACAGTGATAGCTACCATAGCGTTGGCATTTCTTTTACTTCCGATGTGTCAGTACATCATTCGACCATGCTCCTCAGGCAACAAGTAAGCTAGCCTCAAAATCATGGAAATATACAATCACTGATTTTTAATTACATTAAATATGACTAATGTGGACTGTGTATTGATTAGAATTTCGTTTGGCATCTGCGGGAGATTTACTGGAGCAGAACTGATGTCATTTTCTCTCTCAATCACCATTGTATGCATTTGGGTTCTTACAGGCCATTGGCTGCTAATGGACGGTAAGGATGATTAGAAATAATGTGACATAGTATGAAGGTCATTTTGAGATAATAATGTTTTTGCCTATTTTGGTATTACTAACGACCTTTTCTTTAATTAAAACAGCGATGGGAATGGGCCTATGTGTAGCATTCATAGCCTTTGTGCGTCTCCCAAGTTTAAAGGTTTCTACTTTACTTCTTACCGGGCTGCTCATATACGACGTATTTTGGGTATTCTTCTCATCGTACCTATTCAACGCCAATGTCATGGTGAAAGTGAGTTAATGACTTGTTATTATTATTATTATCACTGTAAAGCATTTTGGCGTTCCAATATTTGTTGTGTACACATCGTTACAATTGTATGTCTTTGTTTACACTTTAGGTTGCGACACGACCTGCAGAAAACCCAATGGGTCTCGTCGCTAGAAAACTCCATTTAGGAGGTGTCGTTAGAGAGGCTCCTAAGCTTTCCTTGCCTGGAAAGTTAGTTTTTCCCAGTATTTACACAACCGGTCATTTTTCGATGCTTGGCTTGGGTGATATTGTAAGCAATCATAATTATAAAAATAAACACATGACATAAACGATGATTTTATGCAATCATAATTCTTTTTGTCAATGTTTACGGGTTATATAACACATTTGTACTTTTTTCTTTAAATTGTTAGGTAATGCCTGGGCTCCTTTTATGTTTTGTATTACGATATGACGCTTATAAAAAGTCACAAGCTATGCACCTAGGAGAACTAGGTGTTCCCAATCCAACGCATCTCAGTAGAATTAGGTATGATATTTCCAGCTAAAATAACTACATTTGTTAATTGCCAACTGAAATCAAGGAAGCCAAAACTAATCATGATTACAATTTTTATAGTTATTTCCACTGCTCTCTCATTGGCTACTTTCTTGGACTGCTGACTGCCACCGTTTCCTCAGAAGTATTCAAAGCAGCCCAACCAGCACTTTTATATCTTGTTCCTTTTACTCTTTTACCACTTCTTACCATGGCTTATTTGAAGGTAAGTGCAGTTGCCAACTTTCTCTTGGATGGTGTGATGATGGTATCAATTCTGGCTTGCGACGTTAACAACAATAACGGTATTTTCTTTGAATACAGGGTGATCTGAGAACAATGTGGAGTGAACCATTTATAACGCACGTCCCATCGAAACACCAAGACGTGTGACATCAACTCTATGCAGCCACATCGAAATATGTTTAGTTTCATAAATATATACCTAATCATCAATTACAACAATACATGAACAAATTCGTCAACCGTTGGCGTCTGTTTTTTATGGTAGCTGTGAATTATCATTAAAATTATTACTACATACATACATAAATAAACTTAGTTACTGTTTGTTCTCTCATTATCAATCGCTGTTAGAGTATATTTGAAATATCCACAAATTATTGTTACATATTATTAGACATTGTAGTAGAGTAACACACCGTTAGACATAGGACTACACACACACTATTATACAAATTTTTTTTCTTATTATTCTCGTCTTTAAGTATCTTCAGCAGAATAGTAAAATGCGTAAAAATATCAACAATAATTGTAAAATGCTACTTACGCGGCATGATAAACAAGGACTGAAAACGCTATCTGTCTAACAGAAAGTATTATTGTAAAAACAAAACAAGAACTAAAAATACACAACTTTAAAAAATAACTAACCAAAATAACGCCAGGTCTAAATACTTTCAGTCCTACTTTTTAAGGTGAATCTCTTTTTGTTTTGTTTGTTTTATAAAAAACATATATATATATATATTCCTCTCAAATCTCTCTGTCCCTCTCGCTCCAATCCAGAAAGATTACAAAAGTCTTTGTCTTTTTTTGTTACACTTGAGAAAAAAATACCAAAAAATATTATTATTATTATATTATATTATTATGATAATCGTTAACTACTGGCCGTCATGTGTAGGTACATTAACATTTATGAAACTGGAAAAAATACAGTAGCAACTACAGTAATAAGAATGTGTAAGGACTACATAGGAAAAAAATTTTTGTGTAAAATATTATCATTATTATTATTAACTATTATTATTATTATATGTATTAATGTATCTACATAGAGAGGATGTGATATTTTGTCGTTGTCGAACATGAACACAACATGTATAAAAACAAATAATGAAACTGCGTCTCTACTTCTACATTCATATATTCATCATAATCAAAAGAAAAGTATATACTATATCATTACCACCAGTTTATAATGTTGAACTATAATGATAAAACAACGAAAATCAGTTCTGAAGTTACCAGGTATGAAAAATAAGCACTACACATCATCGTCATCAACATGATCAGCAGAAGAAGAAGAAGAATAAGAGGAGTCCAGTCGAGAGAAAAAGGAAATTTAAGAAGAAAGGAAAGACGCTGCTAAAAAAAGAATAAAAAATATATATTAATGAGTAATCAAAAGGTGTTTCAAGCGGGCCATTGTTTGGTTTAATTGTTTGATTGATTGATTGATATAGGAAGGTATAGATCAGTAGTTAGCAGGCAGGGAAGAAGGGTTGGGAATGGGAAAGAAAGATGATTAAGATTGATTGATTGGAAGAAGGAATGAAGGGGAAAGAAAAATGAGTCTACTACTTCTACTACATAAACTACATCTCTACATAAAAAAAATAAATGTTAGTGCCCTTTTTGGTTGTTGAATTTATAATAGTCGCGCAGTTCAGCTCTTGAGACTGTTAAATACTATATATTATTATGTGTAAGGTATCATATATACGTACATATATATATTATATTTGTGAAATTACGATTTTTATTATTCAATTTTTCGCTACATCGCATATTATTATTATTAATAATAATTCATACATATATAAAAAAAAGAATAATCAAACAAGATTATAAGTTTGTTACTTTGTATAAAAAATAGAAAACTCTGCTTTTTTGTCACCATCTACATCTTACTTAAAACAAAAAATGTCTTTGGAGAAAAAGTAAAAATATAAAAATAAACTTTTTACATATTACATACGTAAAAAAAGTAACCATTTCTCCCTGTGCGTGCTCTCTTCATTAATAATCGTAATAATCATTATTTTTTGCCTTGGACCGTGGACACCTTTAAATCTATCCGTGGACTTGTTTTAAAACATCATCGCATTATTGCTTACCTACAACACCTCTTGGGTCTCTCGAGACGTCTTCAGCAGATTGCATTTATCATTATTATGGAAATGAGCTAATTTGCAAAGTTTAATTAAAACCTATTCAAGTATGCATGAAAAGGGAATGGACTGATGCGAGGCGAGAGACGCCACCTTATCCCGATTGCAACAATAAGAACGGTGAGAGAGATCAAGGTGGCGGATTTATGCTCTGTTTCAACAACATCAACAACCCCGGCGGCAGCGGCGGACCGGAGGAGACAAAGTATCGGTTGACCTGATAACCAGATTTGGTCCCAAAAAATGTTGCCGTGCGAAAAAAAACGCTCTCCTCTTTTTGCATATTATAAACCAACGCAACGTTACAAGATTCTTGTAACAAGAACAAGACACAAGAAAGAAGAGAGATTTGGTTTTTGGGAGTTTGGGACGGCTCATGTCCAAATGTCCATCTCATCAGAGAGCCAATGGCATTTTTGGACGGAAAAATTTATTCTGTGCTGCTGACTTTGTTTATAGCGGGTTTGCTGGTTGATCTTGGTGTTGCCAAGTACGCTCTCTTTACTCGTATTCGTATTCCACATCAGACACAAGTTGCAACGCAGAAGGCGGTGCTTAGAACTTGCGCTGCTTGTGTTGCCACCGGCAGATTTTACAGTGGATTGTGTAGTAAGTAGTGTGGTGGTTTTTCATTTCTCTCTCAGCACCTGACATACTGCTTGCTGCTGCTGTAGTTAGTAGTAAATGGTGCTAAACTAGTCAGACGGACGAGTTGAGAGAGAGGACAAACCGAGTCTTTTTTTCTGCTGCTGGCTGGCTGGCTGCTGCTCTGCATGTTTTGTTCTGTCCTGTCGTCTCTCTTCTCTCTCGTGTTGTTCGTTGAACGAAGCAATGCAAACGGAGATTTGACCGTTGGTTTTTTTTGAGGTGGCAGAGGACTCATCCTGGCCGTGTGTGTGTTCGTGTTCTGTTTCTATTTTCTTTTGTGCCCTTCACAGTGTTCGTTGGTCGCTTCCAACAACAATCCCATATTTTTAGCTGAGTTCTGTCACCGTCTTTAGTTAACATTTTGAGGTTGTCTGATTAATTCAGAGTTTCGTGTGGTGTCTGGGCTTGGGTCAACAAGTCAGAGTACAAGGGACAGAGTGAGAGAGAGTCGGTGCTCCAGTTTTTCACGTTATTTAGATAGTGAGAAACCGGGAGCAAGCACGGTTGTGTGGTCAGCGAGGACAATTTTTTAGTTGAATTCTGTGACTGTGACAAGAAGACATCTTATAAGAAACTGATTAAGTGAAACGTGTGATTATTTATTTATTTACGTGCGTCGCGTCGTTGTCGTCAGGCCACTCATGATGGCTGCGTCGTTAGGCTCGACTGGTGGGTCGGTGGATGTGGATTCCGGGTCGCCAAATCAGCGCCCATCCTACTTTGATTTCTCCAGTACCTCGGGACTTTATCCCCCGCAGCATACTTTCGATGAGGCAGTGATCAAGCGCCTGGATCCAGAACTTTTTGATGAGACGGGCACTACTGATAACACAGCTAACATGACTGCTGATGATGAGAAGCTCAAGACTTTTCTCCGCATTCGCCCATCACCTGGAGCAGAATTCCAGTCTGTACGTCTAATGTGAAAATGATATAATAATTATTTTAATTATGTAACAGTATAGCGGTCATAATACATGGTTTAATTGAACTGTATGATTTTTTGTTTTTAATTTTCTCTAGTCGCTGAGTGTCAAGGATGAGCACACGGTGGTTGCGTACACGAACCCAAGGTTGAATGTCCTTCGGGACTGTGCCCGGAAGCAAACTGAGTTCCAGTTTACTAAAATCTTGGGCACAGAATGCGGCCAGTCAGCCGTTTTCGAAGAATGCGTTACTCCTGTGATTGAAAAGTTCTTGCGGCATGAGAACTGCTTGATTTTTAGTTATGGTGCCACTAACTCTGGGAAGACGTACACAATGCAAGGTATTCTAGAGTGTTATGGTTTTGTGTTTTTTAAAATAACTATGCAACTTTAAAAATAACTTGTTTCATTCTTGCTTTATCCTAGGGTATGGTACGGAGTATGGCATTATTCCAAGGACCCTAGATTCCATCTTTAGCAGGATCCATGATCGGCAATACAAATTAGGAAACATACGCCCGTACCTTTATCAATCATTTCTTCACCTGAATCAAGTGGAGATAAAAGCTCTTCATGATAAACGAAATAAGATTATTACAGATGCTAATATTGTGAGTTGCATTCGTATTACCATTAATCTTCAAAATGTTAGCTGTTCTTGATTTCAAGTTTTTTTTCATATGTATCTGTGGTTCATTGTGTTTTATTTCAGAAGCAGGAGCTGATGAGTTCTTATCGACTCACCCAATCCACATTTTCTGATAGAAGTGGGTCTGGCTCTGCCGTTGATCTTGTTGGAGGTTCGTTTTAATAAAATATATTGCTGCACTGATTTTATACTGTTTTGTTAACTTTTTAAAAAAATTTATTAGCTGTGTTCGACCCCAACGCGCTGTACACTAATTCTACCCTTTACAGCATTTGGGTATCATTTGCGGAGCTCTACAATGAACGTGTTTATGATCTTTTGGATTCTTCAACCATTGGAAAAAACAAACGCCGTAAAGAATTGCGTTTGATGCAAGATAGTAATGGATTTGTTTACATCAAAGGTTGGTTCAGTTACCTAATTAGAAGATTGTTTGAAAATTGCTGGTAGTATGTGACTCCCTTTTGATTTTAATTTTAAGATCTTACGGAGCTTCCCGTCACTTCAGATGAAGAAGCGTATAAGTTATTTCTTGCGGGGAGGAGGAATTTGCAGTTTGCTGCAACGCAGATGAATCAGCATTCTAGTCGCTCTCACTCGTTTTTCACAATTCGCGTCGTTAGCATTGGTATTGGAGAGGGTGCAAACCCGTACCCCAAGACTGTTCACAGGTTCGTTGATTTTATATTCAAAAATTCAATTACGGAAATCTCAACGGGAGTGAAAATCAATTAATGAAATCATATCAAATCATTAAATCCGTAGGATGACGTTCTGTGATTTGGCGGGGATGGAACGTGCCAATCAGACTGAGAATAGGGGATTCAGACTTCAGGAATCTGGAAACATTAACAATTCTCTCACGGTGCTCCTGAAGGTTATTCGAGTTCTAAGGTATTATTACACCTAAGCCAAAGCCATCAGCGTCAATGTTTTGTTTTAGCTTTTAGGTTTGTAATTTAGTATCTTTCAAATAAATGCTCCTTAACTTGTATTTGCAGAGAAAAGCAGGCCCACAATAACGCCATGATCGAAACGATTCCTTTTCGTGAAAGCAAGTTAACTCACATCTTTAAAAGCTACTTAACATCTGCAACTCACATATGCATGGTGGTTAATGTGAATCCTGATCCTGCAATGGCTGAATCCACTCTTCAAGTGCTCCAAAATTCGGCCATCGCTAGTAACGTAAGTCACAATAATGACATAATTTCTAGATATAGCTTTTGTGTGCTAATAATTTAATTTACTAATGTTTTGTTTTTCAAATAGGTGATCGTATTCCGGCCAATGGAGATTAATGTTCACGCTGTGCCTCCTGTAGCAGCTAAACCTCTAGTTGCCAAGCCTCCATTACCTCCACAACATAAACTAACGCGTCCCAAAGAGAAGCGGCCGCTGCCGGAGAGCGAGGAGAGTAGTAGTGACGCCGAAGAATATGGCGTAGAAACCGTTGTCGCTCCAAAGACAATGATACAGAGAATAAAACTACTTGAGAATGAAGTGCTTCGATTAAGGAAGCTTCTCATCGAAAGTGAGGAAGAGAAAAACAAAATGCGAGAGGAAGCGATGAAGCAAATGAAGGAAGATAATCTGCGCTGGATGTATGTTTTTATTTCCTCCCCAAAAGATTGTGATTTGTTATAAGTGTAGTAATTACACGGACCTGATAATATCCATTATCTTCTTAATAATTTTTCAGGCAAAAATTTCAAGAGGTTAAAGTGAGCGAGGAGATCTACAATCGGCGTCGTCTTTCTCTGATGTCATCAAAGCTGCAATTATCACCTAGTTCTAAATGTGGGACCTGCAGGCCTCCAACTATGGATATGGAGGATATCGATGAAACTTTCGAGGAGGGGGAGGAAGAAGAAGAGTATGAGGAATCAGACGCCGAGGCTGATAAGGAAAACCGAGAGCGCTGAGATTGGGTTTAATTAGTCGTAAGAATGTAAATATGGAATTGCTATCCACTTTACAAGAATATTGTATAGAATAATGCTCATATTGCGAAAAGCGTGTTTTACAAGTAATTAATATATATTTGGCATTTTTGTAAACCAGTTACATAGTACCAAAAAACAGATTCCTCTTTACGTTCATTCAGAGTCAGATAGTCAATGTATGTCAGTGAATATTTTTTATAAAATAGTACTTTAAACAGTTTTATACTTTGTATTACGGAATGGAAACTCGTCTCAAACATGAATTGTTTGAGTTTTGTCAATCAAATAGCCTTATCCCTTAAGTTAGAGTAAGTTTTCAATGAATTATTGTGTGTCATATCTTTGGTACAAATTTTACAGGACGTAAAAATAAATACATGTTTTTACAGAAATGACACGTGTTGTTTGTCATACGTCATATTTATTTTACATAAGAATTTTGTTTATGATGTGGAACAATATTTACAAGTAAATCTTGGATTTTTTTTATGTAAATGGAGAACAAAAAAGAGGTAACAGTCCGCATATAAAAAATGCTCCTTGTGCTACTGCTATATAGCACCTTATTAATTAGACAGTGTATATTAAATATGATGACAATTCCTTGGAATAATTATCTAGCATATACATTTTGTTTTGCCAAGGTGACCACTTAATTGCTTTGGACGATCATCCAGCGAAGACCGCTCCATAGTCATATTATTATTATTATCATCAAGCTTTAGTACTCACCTGCATGACGTTATCATTCTTAGAGAGCATAGCAGCAGAATCGCATCATCACCCACTACTACCGCCTGCCATACTATATTATACAAACACTCGGTACATAAATTATCTTGGTGAAGTTGTTGTTAGGTTGGTGTAAACGAAAACGCGTGTTTCCATTATAAATTACATAGGTTTTTTTTTGCACAGCAAAAAATGCCGTGTACTTGGTTGCTGTCGTCAACACCTTGTCTATGCCTGTAGACCCCTCTCTCGCACAAATGGTATGCATGTAACTGATCATTGATCAGTACACCCAGAGATTATTTTCAGAGGTCCTCGTTACTATTATTATTATTAAAACATTTCTAACCTCTTAGTCAGCTAAATATCTTGTTGTTAACTAAGCGAATTTAGAAAAAATCTAGTACACGTACTTCTTGCTGCATCATCCTTCGATGTAATCCAATTTATGCCTTGTTTGTAAGAAAGAGTAGTACCGATCACAAGAATGATGCACCTTCTTTCCTGTCTTTGTTTGCACGTACATTTCTGTTATGATTATGATTGCAATAATATGGACGGAAAAAGAGGACTCAATGCAAAAGAATTATTGTTTAAATGCAGACCTGTTATTTGATACAATATATATTTTTTCCTCGTCTCCCAAATAAATATCTATATCTGGGTTAAGAATTACAATTAGCAGTAATAAAATTATGAATATTACGATTAGGAAATAATCAATGATTTGTATATCGAGTGACACTGACACTCCTCTCTCGAAAAGGTACTCTCTCATATCAAATTCTTCTCTGAAGGAGTCTGCATGACCTGCAGCAGTTACAAGGAAAATCAAGGCCTTCTGTATTATCTCTCTGCTAAAATATACAGTTACAACAATACCATAATATTATATGCACTTTACCAAAAGTCTGACATGAACAAAAAACGACTTGAATTGCTGCAGCTAGCAATTTTAATTGCTGAACTTCATTAAATATGTATGTATGATGTGTGCATTTACCTTTGACATTTTCCTTTATTTTCTGATCAGTGGATTGAGGATGCTGAGTGAGTGATCATAAAAAAACGACACATTCATCTAATGCATTTTGCAGCGCAAATACAACATCGCATTTATTTTACAAGAGAGGACCAGCAGGAGCACCAAACAACCAGCAGCTAAAGCACAAAGTGACTTTTTATCACGTTATGTGTTGGTGTTGGTCTCTCTCTCGAAATAAAAAAAATGCTTCGTTTCGTATCCTCCAACAACGGCATACTTTTTTTTTTCGATAACGCTACTCAAACTCAAACTCTTCTTTTTCATGTCTACTCACAAAACCAAAGCGTATACAATATTTTTTTATAGTTCTTGCCTTTAACTTTTGGTAGCACGATTGTTGTGTAGTTTTTTGAAATGTAATTTACGACCCCAAATCTTGCTTGGCTTTTAAACAATACACTCATTGACCATCCATTATATAAACGGATGAACAAAGGAGCCGAGTTGGCTTGGCTCAGAGCATATGTACTTGGGTAAATTGGGGGTTAAAGGCCAACAGGATGGTGGTGTTATGCCACTCAAAGATAAGAAAAAAATTATGCACGATTTACATGATACTGACCTAATCAAGTCAAATGAAATGTCATGCCCGTTTACATATTAGTTGATAGATAGTGATTATTATTTCGAAATCAGAATTTGTAATGAGAAGGTATCATTGACCGTTTTGTCTATGAATCTGAGCGATTGATTACCGAAAACACATTTCGAAATCACATGAAAATTTGAGATTAGAGACGTGCGAAAGGAAGTAAATACCTATTGTATATTGAATTCATTAAGTCGTCCAATGAAGTAAAAAAATGAAATGTTGTTTCACATCTGCTCTTGCATGTTTAGACGTAGAAGAGACTTGGATTCGAGAGAAGCATCATAAATCATCACCACAAGTTATATTGTGGAGGCAACTTGGATCCTCCCCCTTTCCCCTGGGGGTGGACCAATTTATTTGCTGAAAAATGAATAGGAGAGTTAATTTATAAGTGCAAAGTAAGGTCTTATCTATGCATGATTTGAAAAAAATGGTGGAGCCACATTTCAGAGAAACGGTTGCCACACACAGACAGACGGCGCAAGCAATCTCATAAATTTGTAAACGCTATAGCTCGCATCCTATAATACATCGTTTGTGCTCTGTTGGTTTTGAGTATGCGAAACAAGAGCGGAAAACAAGCAAGTACAAGCGACATGTTGATAAGATCAGTGACACACGAATTTCAAATAATATGCAATAATCATAAATCGTAAAGCCTTGCATTCTCAATTCTCCGCTCATCTGAATGAAGTATGAAGAAAGTTGCTCTTATCGACCTGTGACGATCAGAAATATTATACCGATAATAACGGAAGTCAGCGAGAATGAGACCGTATCATCATGAATTTTTTGGAACACTCTGAATTTCAAATATATAATATGTTATGATGAAATGAGGTTACATGGAGATCCCTTCTGTAGATAGATTGGTGAAATGGTTACAAAAAAATAATATGATGGTGGTAGTCGTAAAGGATATGTAGTAGGGATTGGATATTTTTAAAAGGTTATTGTTATTTCTTTGTTCTTTCCCTGGAGACGCCATGAATCATCCGAGAGCCAGCGCTTAGGAGAGGAAACAAAAGGCAATGAACGACAAACAAACACGGATCATTGCACAATGCAAAGCTATAAAAAATGCAGTTTTACTTTAGTGCACTCTCTCATTGCTTGCATATTATTATTACTATTACTACTGCCTTTAGTAGAGGGAGCAAAGTTACAAAAGGAAACATCGCTGGTTTTTTTATGTCTCGTTCGTGCATGTATTTACGGACAATTTGGTGGTGGAAGAGTGACAAAGTGACAATTATGGAGTTGCCTTTGATGTTGCTGGATGAGTTGGTTTATGGCAAAAAGAGGGCCGCTCTTTGCTTTTTGCAACGGTTTTATCACCTCGGTGTTTACAGAACTCTGCTGCTAAAAAAACTGTAGAACCATTGCACTTTATTTGCAGCCAGCCTATAATTCCTGAATGTAGGCTACCATTAGTATATAAGCTTGCTTTGTTTTTAGCATATATTTAAATTCCGACTGGAACCAATAATTAACGGAATTGTAAATTTTTTGTAATGCAATGAATGTAACAAGAAAAGGGCCTTCCACTGTCATTATCATCTTCATCATCGTCATCGTACTGTGGTGGTGGAATCCGAGCTACAAACACATTGAAATGCATTGGGTGGAGACTACTCTGGGGCAATTCATCTTTGACTTTCTACTACACGGTGGTACACCAACCTGCCAACATGTTCCATTATGTTCCTGGCAAAAAAAGTAGAAAATTGCTGCAAAAGGAAACAAGTAAAGCATGTAGGTAAATACACAGTATATCCCCAAATTTGAAATGTTTACAGGTAAAATTAAGTTTTACATGAAAGAAGCAAATGTACCGTTTGTGGCAAAAGCGTATCTTTGCATGTGAAAAAGTGCATGTTTACCATTAGTCTGTCTGAGTGCTCATTGACTTTACATGATTTTACGAGAGAAAGATGATCAATTTTGAAAGCCCTTTACCAGAAAATGGACCAAAGGAAATTACCTGTGCAAAAAGTCCACGTACAATAAGTGGCCACCAAGTCCACCAAGTATACCTGTATGACTAACGACCCAAGGGTAAAAAATGGGAGAAGAAAACGTGATAAAGTGCTTTGATGCGATTTATCGTGCAGACAGACGGACATCAGAGGGCAAGCTTATGAAAAATGCTTTTAGGGCACTACTGATAACAATAAAATGTAGTGCTCAGGCAGGCGGGCTACTTATGTACTGCAATATATCCTTGTAGTATCCACCATCAAGAATAAGATGATGTACATTTATTATAAAAATATATAACAAAGGAATGGTCGGAGCGAAGGAAGAGTTTTTTTTCAGTAAACAGTAACTTTTCTAAAGATCGACCTGGCAAGTTACTCGAATAAATAGACATAACACGATAACACACATAAATAGGGTTTTTTATGAAAAAGCTCCAAATACAGTTTACGTCGTCCTCTGTATTACGACCATCACTACTGGGCCAGCAAACGCTGCTGCTACTGCTGAAGAGTAAAAACGGAAAATGTAGTAGAAATAGTAGTAGTAGTAGTGGCATCATCATCAAAGAAAAAATATGCAGAAAAAAGAACTACCCACATTTTGAGGAAAAGCTCTCCTTCTCCTCCTCCGATGAAGAGTATTATACCGGAATAAGGTGGAGAAGTTGCGATAAAAAAATATAATATATAAGAATCTACACTCGGCACGGACACGCCACGTCGGTCTATATGTACCTTTTTAGACTGAAAAAAGAAGACCTGGCCTACTAACTTTTGAGCAAGCCTTTGGATCTTCTTTTATACTGCCTGACTCACAGAATGAGAGCGAGAGCAAAAGGAAAGAAAAAAAAGAGAGGAGACGAGCGAATAAAAAGAAGAAGAAAAAAAAGTTTTCTTTTTAAAAGAAGAATAAGTAGATATGGCATGGCGAGAGAAGGAGGAGGATAGGTAGAAGATGATCATCATGATGACGGTACTAAGTATGTTGGTACAAAAGGGATGAAAAAGACTCGAGGAGTAGAGAGAATGGCACTGTGTGTGTGTGCTTGTGCTCTATATATATATTTGCAAGAGAGAGAAAAAAAAGAGAAGGAAACACTTGATCGTCTTCTCCAATACTTGGTTTGGCTTGAGTGTGGGTAAAGTGCATAAAGAAAGATGATCTAATATGTATATGCACACCTTCGCAGTTTGCTTACTTTGCTCCGGGTAATACTTTTCCTACACTTTTTTTTTCATGAGCAAGTTTTCTTTGAAAAGCAGAGTTTAGAGCGCAGAAAATAGAGAGTTCCGTTTTGTTGCAGAAAAAAATCATTTTTTTTTCTTCTTTTTTAGGTGGATTGGTTAGTTGGCTATGCTTACTATAGTCACTCGACTATCCGAAAAGCGTGAGTAGGGAAGGACGAGAGAGAGAGAGAGAGAGAGATGATTTAGTTCTTAATAACTTGGGAAAATCTTTTTAAAGAATGCGGCTCTGAGTTAGTCAGTATAAGACCGCAACGAGGTTCTCCATTTGTGGATCTCAAAACGGCCCTGTCCTCTCTCAGAGGAAAGTGAAAAGTAATAAAACGATATATGATGGGGGTACCCGGTGAAAGCCATGCGGTGCCCTGTTAACATAATGTGATTATTGGACAGAAAAATTAAAGTATTTTAACGTATGCATTGGAAAATAGAAGAGAAAAAAAGGAAATTTGTTTCGCGATACCCCATTTCCCGTGACAAGAGAAAAGAAATGGGATGGATATAATCAATGCGGGTCTATTCTCTGTGCGGAGAATAGGCAGATAGACTAGACACACACAGAGACAGACAGGCAGTGTTAAAAGATAATTCATTTCGCTTTAACAAATAGAAGCACGGGAAGGAGAGGGAATGGAAATATGTCGTGTATGATATGATTCGGATAATTATTTCTGGGGAGAAATTGAAATGGAGAATAAAATGATGTGTGGAGGAGGAGAAAATGGGACGGATAATGGAGTGATCTTCTTCTTTTCCTTTCGGTTTATTATGATTATATTTTTTTCTTCACCGCTCCTTTTTACCCTTTTCACCGAGTCTACATGACTTTTTTTACGTGAATCCATCTATATATAATATTCATGCATGCACTATTATGTGTGCCTATTATGAAAAGGAAACGGAGAGGATTTGTGGATGTGCTGAGGAGTCTTCTTTTCTCATTTCGTCTCATCTCGTCGATTTCATCATCATCTCTTTTTCTTTGCTCTTTCCCGAGACTCTCTCTGGACATGCTACCTTACCTAATAATAATATGTACATTTTAATGATGAGCCTCGCACGGTGCTCGTGTGTCTTGTGTGTGGTGGTGGTGAAGTCAATGCTAATACCAACACTACAAACTGCTGCTCCTCTGCCTCTTCTCTGATGACTATTATGATGACGACGCAAGTTACACCTACTAAAAAAAAGAAGGCCCATGAATCAAAATGACGACAGGAAAAAGCTGGAGTTTTGGTGCGAGACCGGGTTCTCTCTCTCAGCTAAAGACTGCTTGCAACATGCCGTCCCATCATCATTACCCTTCTGATTAGAAATTCATGTAGCCACCGCTATTTAACATTCCCTCATGCATACATTCCTTTTGAATGAGAAGCAAACATTATTACGAGAGAAAAAATATGAATGGAAAGAGGTCTTAGTCTTGGATTTGTCGGTTGGTGGAGAAAGAAAACATGTACATACCTAATATATCTATCAACCTAAATGGTACTACCATGGAAGAGGAGTAATAAGCATTATATATCGTGGTACTACTAAAAGGGAAAAAGGTGACTTATTCTCCCGTCGAAAAACTCCAGCGCTGACTTAAAATGAAATCTGACAGTGGTAAGGACAGTCAGCCAGAGGATGAAGGAAGATATGATAATTTTCTTGTCCTGCCACTGATGATGTAGCTGATAGTCAGAGCGTGTAAAAAATTACATTAAATACTACCATATCCAGTGTGCGTATACACCAGCAGAGAGCACATACACAAGACTTCTGTGACAGAAGCGCGACGTAATAGTAGTACAGACATAATGGAATTGTAGCATAGGTCACAATCCCAAAATATATATACTGCATATTAATATGGAAGAGAGAGAGAGAGAGTTTTAGAGACAGATATAAAAAATGTTCACTCCACTCGCGTCACTCTTCCCTTGCCTGGTTGTTTGATTAAAAAGGAAAAAGACGCTGATGATGACACTTTACTTGTTGTACAAAGTATTATACGCAACACTCGTCCTCGGAGTACATGAGGGGAGTATATAAATATAAAAGGAAACATGCTGATGCTGTTGTTGTTGATGATGATAATGATGATGTTCATAATAATCATCTTGTCATGAATGACTACTGCTATTTTGCCTCACCTCTTCATCTTTTTGTCTTTTTGTTTAAAAAAAAGCTAACAGAGAGAAAAAGAAGAGTCGCGCAGTCGGTCGGTTCGGTGAACATGAAAGTACACTAATAATATTGCATACCATGCACATTCACACCACCACACACTCTACAGAGTTCAACCGAACCTTATAATGCGAGGAGGTGTAGCATGCAGAAAAAGCAACAGCAACATCACCAAAATATAGCGTTCAACAACGTGCAATACGACTTTTGGTGGCGGTGCGGTGGTGGCGAATGTGAATAGAGGTTGA
Source organism: Sinella curviseta (assembly GCA_004115045.4). Classification (NCBI taxonomy): domain Eukaryota; kingdom Metazoa; phylum Arthropoda; class Collembola; order Entomobryomorpha; family Entomobryidae; genus Sinella; species Sinella curviseta. The sequence continues at coordinate 30,967,057 of CM065489.1, forward strand.
TACTGGATTGGATCTTCTTGAAAAAAATATTTCTCTTTCTCTCTCTCTCTCTCTCTCTCTCTCTCTCTCTCTCTCGTTTGCTGTTGTCATCAAAGCTATAGTAGTACATACACCGCGGCGTCGGCATATCAGTATAAAAATATATTATTATTATTATATCCAAACTCTGATAATATGTAGTGGTAGTAGTAGTAGTCGTTCATCCAAAAAAAATTGCGATGGTGGTGGCGATGATGATGATGATGACGATGTCATTGTTCAAAAAAATAATAATGTGAGGCATCCAACGACATACAAGGAAAAAAGGAGCATATTTATGAGCCACTTTTTTTTTTCTTGAAGAAGCTCATTTTATGCATATTGTTCCCTCTCTGCATTGTATACACATGGCACACATGACGAAAATGATGATCATAATTATAGACGACATGATGCCAACAGAAAAGCCAGCAGCCAGCAGCGAGCCACCTACCACCAAATAAATCCTCAGTAACATCAACATCTATATATGACGAGAAAAAGCCCAAAAGCCGATTATTCTAATACAAATACACATTACATTAGGAATAAAAAAAAAGTTGGAGAGCGAGTAGGAAGACTTGCTTTTGCTCAGTCAGTCAGGGTGAGAGAGTGAATGAGTGGTGCTGCTTCTCTCCACGATTTATATGAAATACAACGGCTGGGTGAAATGTATCGATGATAATGATATTGCAAGTAGTGGTGGCGGTGGTGGAAGTAGTATAGTGAGTGCTGACAGTCTTTTTTTGCACAGACGGACAAGTAGTTCCAAGGAAAGTCGCCACCACCTCCGCCGCCGCTGCTTGGAAGACGACACTTGGCTTTTTCTCTTGTAGGACCCTCCACTACGCTCTCATTTCTCTTTCTCCCAGAGTACGTAAGCATACATACATGGGTACGTGTTCCAAGAATGTACTTATTGACTCCTCTCTCTCTCCCTCTCTCCTCTCAATAACAACAACACACGCAAACGCAACACAATAGCGTCAACAGCGTCTCATGAACCTTTTTACACAGATACCTACCTAGTCATTTTATTTATGTATTGTTAGTAAGTGAGCTGAGCCTCAGGTTAGATTATGCTTTCACCCCGTTCCTTGTATTCTCCCTCTGCCTGTTAAACGTAATGTACGGAAACAAGGAAAAGGGATTTACTGGCTGACGTATTGCCGGTTCGCATTTACTGGGCTTGGAAAAGAGTTGTTGTTGTGTGTGTGCAGAAAACGGATTAAAATTTGAAGACTTGTCACTTACAAAATGTCTTGAAAGCATTAATAATAAGACAGGTTTCCAACACCCCCGCTTTTACATTTTCTCGGTTTTACTCTGAAAGGTAGTACAAACCACTTGCCGTTTTAAAAAATATATTTAATGCCATCACCATGTCACATGAATTCTAGCCGTAATCGTACGAAACAAGCCATTCTTTTTTTGCAGTTTTTTTATCTATTGTATCATACTGCGTCCGTCAGTTGGTGTTGGTTGGACCAGTGGATCTTGTACAAGTACCTACTCCAAATTTATAGCCAAAGGGCATCATCTATCCAGTGAGTGCCTCGTATCCGTGGTAATAATAATATTTAATCATGCATCTCTCTCTCTCTCTTTCGCTTCGCGCAATCATGATTCTGTTCAGATGTGCTGTCACCATAATACAGACACTCTCAGTCAAGTCAAACACATAAAATATATATAGTGCAGTCAAAAAGAGATCATTCTCATACTAACAACGTCAAGCAAGGATTTCTACATACTTCAACCACAACTCCAACCACGACGTCGTCGCTGCTGCTGCTGTTGTTGATGCAAATATCTCTACTGAACAAACTTTGCTATTAAATTAGTAGACAGCCGAGTTAAACGCTGATGCTGCTGATGATGTGCATGCGAGAGGATGACACGACACACGAGCTACATCACATCCGTCCTTGTGCGACAATAATAACAATAATAGCAGAATAGCTCATTCTCCATTATTCCTCACGCTTTCATTGATTCAACTTGAAGCACCCAACAAGCGAACCCTATCATCATAGTCCTCCGTCGTCGTCGTGGATCTATAGAACCTGTACCTATAAACTATATACGACGAGGCATTTTTGTTAAAATAAAAATCATGTCAATCTAGATGAGCGCCGGTTGCTGTCGTTTGGTTGCTGCTTCTCTCTGCTTTTCTCCTGTTGTTGTTGTTGATTGTGAAGAGTAAAGAGGACTGCCATCGCTCTTTACGTTTTACGCTTTTACTGCTCACTCAAAACATTAGAGTGCGAGAGAGAGAGAGAGAGAGTGAGAGAGAGCATGCCACTCCAAGCCATCATACAAGTTATATGAAGAGAGAATGAGAGAGAGAGAGGAATCATTCAGACATCAGCCCTGCAAAGCATGTGCCTTTCTCCTATTTCTCATCTGAGAAAAGGTATGAAATTTCAGAAGGGGGATTTCCGGATGCTTCATTTTTCGCTTCAATACTAGGTGACAAAAAGAATTCACATGTCATGTCGCATCTCATCTCAATCTACGTCCCACTTAAAAAATCCTCTGCCTTTTTTTCCTCCTTTATCTCTCAATATATAATATTGTTTTATTACAAGCTCTGCTTTTCCATAGCATTATCATCATTCTCATCGTCGTCATAATACACTTTTCCTCGATTGCTTCGAGCAACGACGAAAGGAACGCAAAATGCAGCGTCGTCTTCGTCGTCGACGACAACGAAAACGATTATGATTATGTTACATGAATCACTCAACTCACTCAATCTGACGACTACCCAAAACTACAATATTATTATTATTAAATATTATTATAATATGAACACAATATACATTCTCATTTTTTTTCTCCTTGATTTTCTTCGTCTCTCTCTGGATATTTTTTTTCTCTCCTCTCCTTTATCCTGATCTGTGTGCACCCTCTCTTAAAATGTGTTACATGAGATGACATACCCATTTAGAAACTTCAGCATCAGCAGCACTCTAAAATCCTCTCTTCTAAGAGTCTGAGTGTGTGTGTGTGCAAAAGTGCAAAAATAGAAGTAAAAAATATGCCATACTGGCTTACTACCACACAAACTACGTCTTCATCATCATCTCTATTCACACTCCTCCTCCTCCTCCTTCTTTATCCTCTAGTCGTTTTTTTATTTATTTTTTACCTATAAGCATGTATTATATAGATACTATTTTTTCATGCATGTCCATCATCATTTCAAGATGCATGCATGCATAATATGTACTCTTTACGAACACATCACATAGTTGCTACCCTGTAAACGCCTATTATTATCATCATTCTCATTCCTAAGAACTCCAACTTCAATAATAAATACTACACACTACTGCTATTATGCTTCTGCTGCTGCTGCTGCTTTCTGCTGCCATGGCTCAAGCATCAGTGCTCCTTAGGTCCAAAAAGAAAAAAAAATCAACCTCTTTATTTTTGTAGACATGAAAATGTGTATACACTTATTATTACGGATAGACGCACATTCATGATGTTTTTGTTGGTTCCTTTGCTGCTGATTCTACGCCATGCTCAATTCATCTTACTTGATCATCCACAAAATCCACACACACACGTATAATATATTAGTATGTACCTAAATGCATACGAGAAGGAGAGAAGAACCAAGAATGAATACTACACACATTATTATTATTGAGGCACAACTCACAACTCAGCGTAGTACTCACACACAAACAGAGATGATCATGTTTCTCCAAGATTCTCTTTTCGCTCTAGTCGTCGTCATCTACACTGCAAAAGTTTCATATAATATATGTGGTGTGTCTGTGTGTGTGCCTCTCTCTAATAATGTATACTGATCATCTCTCTCGTTTTTTATAATATTGCATCATAGAGAGCAAAAGAGGAGCGTGCTAGTGTCTCCTTTGCCACCGCTACTTTATGCTGGTGAGCTATCAATATTATTATTATTCTGCGAATGTAGCTGATGCATTTTAGATTTTCATGTTGTATGAATGTATACCATGTAGGACCTTTGCTTTTAAAAGCAACCAGAGAGAGAGAGAGACGTAATCGTCGTAATGATTATCGTGGTCGTCCTCATACAATATGAGTGCGTGAATGGCATGGTGGTGGTACCTTAATCATACTCCGCGTCGTATGCATGTATACATACTACATGCCGTAAAACTTGGAATAGGAGCCTCCGCCTCCGTCTGAATGGGGCCAGGGTTTTTAAATGACGACTTATGCGCGAGAGGAGAAAGTTGCGTTGCTGCAGTCGCGGATTAGTAGTAGAGCCGGAGAAAGTAGAAAGATGAATGGAATGCTCGTTTGCCGAGGACTGAGAAATGAAGTGGGTGCGGACGGGGTAACCTGAGACTTTTGCATGGTCACACAAGTGGTGTGCCTATCCACTTTCATATTTGAGGGTCGTATAGTATGTGTGGGGTATAAGCATTGAAGCTCTGGTGAAACTACGCTGCTGCTGCTAAAAGCTCATCTTTACAAAGCTAATTTTTTTTTGCTGCTGCTGTTATTACAGCACACAGACCCGTTACGTTTAGAGAAATTACGGCGTTTTCTTTTCTCCTCTCTCCTTTATTGTCCTCTCTGCTCATATGTTGTATGTGCTCACTCACTCACAGTGCCTATTATTCCTCCTTCTCCCTCATCTCATCAATCCACTACATTATTATTATGCTGGTACTCAACTCAATAGTGCTCTGGCTCCTTGGCTAAATTTCCTTTTTTTGCATTTAACTTCCCCCTTTAAACGTACATGCTCCTATTATGTAGACACAACAGAGATGGAAGGAGAGAGAGAGAGGGCATAGAAGCACACAGACAATCAGACAACTACTAAAACAACTCTACAAGAGTAAAACATCTTTTGTATACCTTAGAAGAAGATTGTGAAGCTCTCTTATGTCGTGTCGTTTTATAAGAAAAAGGTTATGTACATTTTACACTTACATACACGCTACTTTTGTACACACACACATAACTACTTACTCTACTACATACTCGCTAACTCTCAAATCAGCAAAAGTAAGCAACAAAGTAAGTAGTTAGTGTTGTTGGTTTGCCTTTTGTGTATATGAGGAGCAAAAGCAGCAGCATCACATTTTCGCATATCGCATCATCATCATCGCCACCGTCGTTTTCGTCGTCCTCGTGTTTTGTGTACTCTTTTTTTAGAGAGGCACCGACGGACGACCAGCAGCAGCAGCAGTCAGTCAGCCAAGTTAAGTACCAATTGGATGCACAGTGTCTGTAAACCCTTTTTTTTACTCAGCTTTATACTCCCTCTGCCACATTACTTACTTACTTATACTCCACTCGAAAAACTCCATACTCACTTGTAATATTATCACGAGCAGCAGAGCAAAAGCAAGCCTCTCTTCATTCCTTTTTCACATTTTATTTGTGTTTTTTTGTGTACTACTCCAATCCACCAACAACTTGGTTTCCGTTTCCACTACTACGACGACTACAAAACTCTGTCTCTCTCAGAGAGAATGGCAAAAAGGAGAAAAAACAGCGCTGGTGGTGGTGGTGATGGTATAGAGGAACAGCACTTTTCATAATATCTAACAGTCAGTCACTAGTGCAATATTATTCTCTCTAGTAAGTAGTACTACTACCACCACCACCACCGCCACCACTAGAGTTTTTTCTCCTATACTCCTACAACTAACTATATTCAATATATTGCTCCTTCTGAATTTGCCATACCATCACCTAACCTTACTTACAATATAAAAATGTATATAAAAAAAGCTTGTCTCTCTCACTCACTCTCCTTTTTGGCTACAAGCAAAAGCACAGGCAAAATCATCTCATCTCTCTTCTTTTTTCGCTGAGCGAGCTAGCTACTACTATTGCTAGTAGAAAGAGAGCTACTACGACGAGAAACAGCACCAGGCCTTATATTCCATTTTTCGCGTTTTATGTTGGTAGTAGAATGAACATTTTGAGAGCACACACACACCTTACTAGTCTTACTACTAGTAGCTCTATAATATGAAGACCATCTCTTTTCTGTGAGTGAGGAACCAAAAAGAGAGCCAGAGCCAGACACACACACATTTGGGTATGAAAAGGCTTGCAAACATACTCCAGCTTAACAACCTAACATAACATAACACGTACACACAAAATATTATATCATCGTCATCTAAATACTCTTCTGCATCTCCACACAAGTCGCAGAAAAAGAAGAGTGAATAGTGGAATACACACACACACACACATACACACAAACACATTATTATTTCGGCTTGCTGCTTATGTCGTCGTCGTCATCATCATCATCATCATCGCAGCAGCGTCGTGACCGTGTGCTGTGTTGTTACGGCTGCGAGAAAGAAACACATGCATACTTACTACTTACTACTCTACATTCACTAAAAAATATATTGAGGAACCTCGCGCAATTCACCTCCTCAGTCAGTAGTAGTCGTAGTAGTTTCTACTCTACTACTTGAAAAAACTAAACTAAACTCTTTTATTTTATTTTTCTATCTTGTCGCCCATGCTACTTGTAAATGGCTCTGTTGCTAGAGTAGTAAAATAGATGTACATAATAGCTTATAGTAGTAAAGTAAGTTGTATGTAGTAGAATGTGGTACAAACAATATATAATATTCTATAGAATTTAATTCTTATTCTCGTTTCTATACACACACACCACACACACTACTATTACTACTACACGGATGACTGAGGACAGAAGAGAATCGGGTTCCTCATTCTCCTCCTCATCATCATCATCCTCGTTTACCTTTTTCCTCCTCGTGAATTGAAATGCCAGGCCAGGCCACCTCGCCTTACCTAAGATTACTATCATCATGTCCTAGTGCAAGCCAGAGCACTGTGGTGATACATACCATTTCTCTCTTTTCTGCTCTCCTATATATCTCACTTTTTTCTACAAGTAGGCATTTCCTTCGACCATACACACCAAAAAGACTCTTTTTACTTACAAAAGATTTTTTTTTCTTCTTCTACGACTATTATTGCTCTAACAACAACAAAAGCAAAAAAAAAGACCATCATCATCGGCAAATAGCAGCAACAGTAACAAGAGCATAGCAGCAAAGAAAAAAAAAGTAACTGCTACTCTCTGGCTATTTTTCTGCTATATATTTTACTACACTACATCATAATTACTATGTCTAGTATAGCATTTATTATATATTTTTTTCTGCCAAAGAATTAGACCAAACTTTGCTGCATGGTACAGAGGCTAATAGATGATAGATAGCAGAAAAATATCTACGGCATGTACACAACCTTCAAACATTTTTTCTTATTAAAAGTATTTTAGCCAAAAAAATATACAATATATTGTTGGCGACGACGACAAGGAGCATATTCTTGTCCATGATCATCATTCTCCTCGCCAGCCCAGCATCATCATCTTTCCCATGCCTAATCTTTATTGTAATCTTGATCATCATCATAATCATAATCATGAGAAAGGATAAGTAGTTATCATAGCAGCAAGAAAGTAGTAGCGAAAAAAGCAGACAACATCCTCATCTCATCTCGCGTCCCTCTATTTCTCTCTCACACACAATTTTTCATACAACACAATCGACAAGACAGAAAAAAAGAAAGAAAGAAGAAGAAAAGAAAAAAAAATAACCAACCCAAACTTGAGGAGTGAAGAAGAAGAAGAAGGGAGAAAGGAAGAAAGAAAAAAGGGAAACAAGTACTACATACATTCTATTACATACTTACTATTACGTTCCCATCATAATAATCATCTTTTTTTCTCTTCTTCTACTTCTTCATCTTCCATCTTCTGTTGTTACTGCTGCTAAGAAAAAGTAAAGAATCTTTACTAAAGATATATGATAAGTAGTAGTCGTAGTACGCAAGAGAGAAAAGGGAGAAGCACTCAAGAATAAAACGGAGAGTAAAGGAGAGATAAAAAAAATATGTATCAGTTGTGTCAGGAGGAGGATGAGAATCATCATCCAATCCAATCCACTACCACAACACAGGAGGAGCAGCACCCACCACAAAAATTTCTGCTTCATGTCTCTTTTATCCCGATGATGTTGATGTGATGTGATGTAGCCATAAATTCTATTGTTCTCCTCGCACATAAGCATTCAGCTTAAGGAGCAAAAGCAAGCACACACACACACACATATAAGCAGCAGCACACATAAGCACACAAAAAGCAACCAAGTTTTTAGCAGACATTAAAAAACAGTTGAAAGACGAGTAGTAGTTGTTGCGAGAAAAGAGAGCGAGAGAGAGAGACATAGACAGAAAGAGAAAGAAAAGAAAGATTTTTTTTATTCCAGCAGCAACAAGAAAGAAAACATGAATGGGTTTGAGTACTTAGCATGTATACGTGTATTTACTGTGTACTCACTCGGATTTTTGTTTAAAATATAATAACATATAATAATAGTAATAACAATAACTACATGATATACTTTTAAGAAGAAGAGAGAGACAATGCACGTTGATCATGTTTGTTAACGGTGCTGATGTTCACAAGGAAGAAAAGGGGAGAAAAATTGTTGGAGAGAGAGAGAATAATAGAAGGAAACGTGGTTTGTGTTTGTTTACTCCAACAAGAAGAGTGAGAGAGAGGGAGTGATGTCGTTGTGTACGGTCAACAATAAAAAATAATTTATTTCGCTATATATACTACTCTTCTTCTCCAGTCACCAAGAGGGAACTTTCTCCAGTGGAAAGAGAGAGAGAGAGAATCCAGCTATGCAAACATTCTTCCAGTGATGGAGACAATTCCGGATCGGTAGCAACAAAACAGCAACAAGAAGGACGAGAGAAACACTCCAAGAGTGTGTGTGAGTGAGAGAGAGAGAGTGGCTCTGTGTCTGTCTCTTATTTAAATGTTTGCCAAATGATGATCACAGGCTAAGGTGTGGAATGCCACCACGGAGAAAAACGGATACTTGTGTCCTGGATTCTTTTTTTTATACTTCTTCGCCTTCGTCTCCCAAGTAGTATGTAATAACGGCAACAACAACGACGACGACGTCCACCACCTCTCGCATCATCCTCATCACAATCAGATCGCCTCCTCCAAAAAGGTTTCTCTTTGGGAGTAAAAAAAGGAGAAATAATATAACCAGTAGTCCTACTACTACTACTACGACTTCGACTACAATTCACTTTACTCCAGAGCGCTAAGCTACACAAATATACAGTCAAGTCGCTTGTTGTTATATTATTATTACAAGTTTTTTTTTGTGTTGTGTGTTTGTGTGTGGAAACCCTGATAAAATAACTGTTTTGTAGTATAAAACAGACTTGTTGTTTGTTAGTAGTAGAGTGCGAGAGGACTTTTGCAGCACTTATATTACTACTACATCCATTACATATTACACTACTGAGCTACTAGTAGTACAACTACCAGCACTGCTCTTTTTGCTGCTGCTCCCTTTATCTCCGTTTCAATAGTAATAAAAATTGTGTAGTGATAATTGCTGTTATTCTCACATTATCATCATCATCATCATCGTCGTCATCAACATCATCATCTTTTCCCATCCAAAAACCCAGATAGACAAAACACAAGACTATATAATAATAATCATCATAATAGGAGAAGTAGTAAAGTAAGTGTGAGGAGAAGTATTATAGACAGCAACAAACACACATACACAAAAAAACAGTAGCACACAACACACAACAGTGAAAGTAGTTGTTGTAAGTAAGATTATTATTATTGGTGATATAAAAGCGACTCTGTTTTGTTGTGTGTTTTGGGAACGGCGAAGAATATAAAAGCTATTATTATTGGTGCTATTTCCAGGAAGAAGAAGAGAAAAAAAACAGTTTTAGCTACTGACTGAGAGAATAGAGAAGCCATAAACAAACAGTAATAATAACAATACTACTACTAATAATAATAAGAGTACTAGAGAAAGTGATTCTATTTTCTCAGATTTTTGAACAATAAGCAGAAAAAAACCATCCCAGAAAGAGTGTTGTAGTAGCTCTATATATACTCTATCTTGTTATCATCATCAACATTACTTAAAAGACTGTTTTTATCCGTACGTGTAACTGGAACTACTGATGACGATATATATAAATATTTTAGCACACCTACTTAACTAAAAGCCACTTTTTAATAAAAAAGTCTCTATACAATTTGTATATATTACATTTGCGTGTATTTTTAACAAGTTTTCTTACAAGTGGCTTTTATTCAACCACTCTATCGACGTTATTAACTACTACTACTACAAAATTACTACTTGTACGAGAAAAAAATATAATAACTATTTTTAGAGTATTATCATCATCAATTGTCAGCAAATTATCTCTTCATGAGTCATCATCAGAGGATGAGTGTTTCCCGATAAGACGACCATTCAAAGATTACAAACATTTTACTTGGTAAAGCAGTTATCTTGAACACAAGAAAGTGTCGCTCGCGCTCTGTTGTCGCTGTAGTAGATTTCTCTAAAAGGTTCATCTTATCATGACTCGAGTATTTTAAAATAAAATACAAAAATATATATAAAAAAACTGTTGCTCTGATAAGAGGGGTTTTTATCCCAGTTTCAAGTGTGAATGTGACTTGTTCGTGCTCTGTCACCACGTCATTCGCCAAGTCTGTTATTTTTTTATTTCATTCTGTCCTGTTGTCCTGTTCCATCAATCCATCATCCCAGCAGCGCATCATTTTCATCAACTTCTCCAATCATCCTCATCGTCAATACAAAACAGGAATTTTTAATCATTTCTGCTGATTCCTCCAACAATTTTCTCCTCAAGTAATCACAATCATCACTGCCGCCGCGCGGCCGCAACAAGATAAGCGCCGACCGACGACGACATGTGAATTGACCTTTTGCTTATCGCCATCATCATCCTCATCATCATCACGAACGTGGTGATGTGCTGTTGTTGTTGATTTGTTGAGAGGGTGGAGGAACGAAGCTCGGAGGGGAAATAAGGAGGAAAAAATATAGATAGAGGTGGCAAGACAAATATACAATGACGACGGGAGTGATAAAGACAATGGATAGATTATCATGTAGCAATTGTTGTCCCGCTGATTATTGTAGATGACACCAAATCATCTCTCCTCTAATCAGACTTTCTAACTAACTGCCTCATTATAATATTCTGCTCCGTTTTTTGAAAGATATATTAAAACAAGAGCTTTTTCCAACACCAGAGTTGTGACTACCAGACAAGAAGAAGAGTAAAGAACAATTAAAAAAACTACATAGTAAACTAATTACAATTATCTCATCATCATCATGATTAATATCGACTTTTCCTCTTCTTCGCCATCAACACCATCATCATCATCATCGCCGTGCTAATAATTAATTCCTCACTTGTTCGTCTTCTTTAAGCCTTGTTGCCTTTTTTACAAGAAAAAAAAACTCTCCTGCTGATCTGGCGAGTGTGGTGGTGTTTGGTGGCGGTGGATGGTGTTTTGTGTGTCGTGTCTCTTGATACACAACAAAAAAAAGTAATCTTCTCTACCTCCTGCGCCTTTTGTACTAGTATAGTAGCCTGTTAGCTTTATAATATATTTGTTTGTTTTAAAACATAAGCAAGATTTCAAGAAAAGAAGAAGAAGAAGACGACGACGAACAAGAGAGGTTGTTGGAGTTTTTTTTAAAGGAGGAATGTGAGTGAATATTATTATTACAATGTCGTGTTGTTGTTGATGTTGGACGGAAATTCGCACACACACACACATAAGAAGTTATAATACAAGAAGAAAGACTCTTTTTTTATTTAATCTAGAGCAGTCAAGGAGGAGGAAAGTTAAGAAAAGGTGTGTGTGTTTTTTTGTGTAAGCTCTTTTTGGTTGGTGTAGTATTTTTCGTCGTCGTGTGTGTTCAGTTGTTGTGCTAAATAGATATATAACTGAAAAAGAAAGATGGTGCTAAAAAACAGTTAATCGTGTTCATTAAAAAAAGGAATTTTAATGATACAGACAATTAGCGCGATTCCTCATCACACACATTGCAGTGTTTACAAACAAACATTTTGTGTGTGATTGATTGATGTTATTTGTGCAAAAAACGAAGTTGCTAATTGTGGCGGAAACAAAAGTAATAATAATCTAGTTTCATTCGTCAGTCCACTTACTCTATTTAAACTGTACTCATCTATTCATCATCATTATAGGTAAAAAATGGTATTGATTAATCTTTTTATGAGACTTTTAATTAAAGGGCAATCATGCATTCAATGTGTAGGTGTATATTGTGTATGTAGTCATCTGCTGGAATCTGGAGTAGTAGTGTGGGTCATGTTATATTTAGATCATTCATTCTTCTTAAATTGCTCATCATATTTTTGCTCAATAGTGAGTGGTATCTGTAATTAGTAAACGGAGAGCATGTAATACATAATTTTGAGAATAGTTATTAGAGAATTTCATGTTGTTGGTGGTGCGGTGGTGGCGGTGATGATGATGATGATGCGCCCTTCAGTTAAAAATAAAACTGTTTTAGTTGTGGTCCTCTCATCTTCTTCATCTTGTTGTTAGTCTGGCTTTCTTCGTATTTGTGATGATGATCTATTGAGTGATTTACGAGTACGTCAATGAACATGTCGCTCTTTCTGACTATTTTTTAAGTATGTCAGCTGTTCGCTTTGCTACCTCATCTCCTCCATGCTTTTCTAAAACTTGAGGTTCAATTGAGGAGCCGTTTGTTTTCAACCGTCGTGCCACCACCGTTTCTCCTCTCCGCGCTCAAGTATGGTTAGTCCATTTGTTAGCCATTTTCCTCCTCGCTAAAACAGTGACAATAATTAATGTTGCTGAAATAGAGCAGAAAATCATTATGGAAAAATAAACTCACTCTCAGAAAGAGAGATATGGATTGACAATGAATGAGGAGGATTGGAGGAGACGAGTCCAGATTAGGCACACAATATGCAAAATATCATGGCTCCTTTCATTTTTGTTTGCATTTAAATCGACCTTTAGTCTATGACGGTTTATTATATAAAAAAAACCATGCCCTCAAAATAATGATTCATCTGAGGAATGCTGCTGTGGTCCGTATTTTTTCGTAGGTAGATAATTGCTCTTCTAGCGTTAATGTGGAAGTAGACATCATTACTCTTATTTTTTTGATAATGATTATTAGCGTTATTATTGAAATTAAATGGGAGTGTTAACCGACTGGACTGAGATGACCATCACAGTTTTGCTAACTGTGCTGGATGTCCAATTATTGACGTACGTGTGTGTACGAATTACATCCACTTGTACTTTTTAACTGTTTGGACGTTTAGTAGGTAATGTGTGGCAGAGATATAGTTCAGTTCATCGTATACCTAATACCTAAGTATCTTCATAATAATAATGTTGATGACATCATTGATGATGATGATGGATTGTTGGTTGATTAGAATTGTCTGGCTTTAATATATCACCTCGCTGGTGTTGTTTCCTACTTACTTACATACTACCACCACCGCCATCAGCAACATTACATATTATACGATCAACTATATCCAAAAATCCAAACGACTTATGTGCAATTAGCTTTAACGTTCAACGTAACACGTTCTGCATTGCTCTCTCTCTCTTACTGATCTACTCTCTGTTCAATTTTTTGATAAAACTTGATTCGTACTGATTGATTGTTCATGGTAAACCATTTAATGTAATATATGTTTAGTTTTGTGTATATATTTCATATGGCGAGCGGCAGCATAAAAACCGTGTGTGTATGTTATATCTAATGGCTACAGTAAACAGTTTTTTTTTCAGCAAAAAGGCCAGGCTTGCGATTTTGGTTGTTATTATTGTCATTATTTTATTTAGCATGGACACAGGAACAAGGGGAATCACGTACTCCTCTGATAAATAAATATGTCTATAAAGGTGTATTCAATGACTAATCGTCAAATGATTTTTGACTTGATGGTGATGATTAGTGTTTCATGATGACAGTGTGCTCCACTGCTGTTTAGTAGTAGTAGTACATATTATAATACTGACGTTGCGTTGCTGTTATAATATGATTCAATATGATTGTTATTTTTATTCGTATATGTGCATACACATGTTTATAATATACAGGTTGATTCACTCAGGCAAAAAAAGTTGACCTCCGTTGATGATGGTAGCATGGTGACCTTATCACGACGGTTGTTTTTGCTGCCGCGTTTGCTACTACGTACCAAAAAAACTAACTGCTACTTACATACTACCTGCCTTGTTGTCAGTAGACCAGTTCATGAACAGATGGATGCAATTATCTTATAATAATTATTTTTTTGCTCTGCACTTCTCAATGTTACACAGTTCATTTTGCTGGTTAATTGCGTCAAAAAATAAGTAGAAATGGCAGAGGGAATAAGGGGAAGACAGTGAACGATGACAAACAAAAACGGCATATATGTATATATACCTATTATTGCGTTGACGAAATTGTATTTTGAGCAAAGCATTGGATTTTTAGCATATTTGTCCGTCTGTCTGTAAAAAGATTCTCTATCTGGTCTAATTTCTATAAACTTTTGCCATTGACTTTCAGCCAATTTGGTTATTCCCCAGGGCATACATAATGGGATTGTCAGAGACGGGTTTAAAGTATATTTATTACAGCAACTTGGGACACATATCAAAAAGGAGGGAATCGAAAGCACTTGTTGAACACTTTTTATGATGGATCACACCTTCCATAATGGGAGGAGGAGGCAGGCAACATGGGTTTCTGTTTGCATTTTCAATATTATGTCCATGCAAAATAATAATATGTTCATCAATAAACGCGATGTAGTGGAAACTGTTTCCGGATAATAATGTGAGCACAGGCATCAATGAAAGTAGTACATACTTTCATTTCGCAAGATAGTTTTCATTGTAAGATAAAGCAGTGATTTTAGCAGCTGCACCCCAGCCCAGCAGCACCGCTGCTTATCATTTTCCGCTTATCGTTTTCAGCAAAGTCTTTATCATCGCTTTAGTCGAGCTTTTCTTTTTTTTTGTTTGTCATAATAAACTCGTGGAAAGCCAACCAGGTCTAGGATTAGGGCGTAAGCAAAGTTGTCTTCAAAGGAAATGTGCTCTCTCTCTCTGCTTTTGGTAGAGAGAGAGAAGACGAGAAAACATGACATGAGCTCTAGTGAATTCATTGGAGACTTTATGCCACTCCAGAAGAAAACTTTTGACTCCATCGCATTAAAAGTATTCAGAATTACTTCAGTTACGGTTCGTCAAGACCACTTTCATTGCTTGTCTCTGTGAGAAATCCAAAGAATTTCTAGACTCCCACGTAACATGAAGCAATTTTCTTCTCTTGGCACAGAAAGAGGAGACTTAACAGAACAGAGAGACGAAATTCAATATGTCATACCTACTCAACCAACAAAGTGTAGCAAATTTCTGGTCCACTGTGCCGACTACACACGGACAGACAGGAAGATGTAACAAAATCAAGAAAGTGCTTCATACTTGACTCCACTCCTCCGTAATAATGTGGATCAGTAATAAGCAATAGTGAGTGATATGATGATGATGATGATGAGGGTAAGTAAACGCCGCCGTCCTGTCCTCATCGTCATCATGATCATGATTGGACATCACCTGGTCTCTTCTCCACTTGGTCTATAATATTATGTCAGAAAAAGAGCATTATCTTTTATGAGGATTGAGTCTGATGAACTTGCGTACGGCACACACTACTAATGGTAATACTAGTGCATATAATATACGCAACTTGTCTCTGACTAATGGGTACGGCCACTATATTGATAAGGGCATGTTGTTGTACAGCACGTTGAGGATCAAAGGCTTTAGGCAAGTAGCAAAAGTAAGTTTAGAGTAAGCAAAGCGGTTACAAAGTAGCAAAACTAAAAGTAAGATCCCACTACTACGACGACGACTTCTACTAGTAGTAAGGCAACCAACAACGTTGAACGCATGAATGACATTAATGACAGTCTGTAACAGTAGTCATTCATCATCATTGTAAGAAGAGCACTGACTGAGCCAAGTTCATCATCAACAGATCACACAGAGAAGAAGAAGAAGTAGGGAAGGAAGTGAGCTAAAAGAACGGCTCACGCCACACATAATAGTAATAAGTTGCAATATTAATAATATGCAAATGCATACATACATACAAACCACGTATAGAATTGTTGTAAAGTTACATCCAGGGTGATAATTTTGAGTAAAACACATGTTGCCCCAATTTTGCAATCTCATTTGTTCAGGTGCACAGAGGAAGCATGGAATGGGAAGTTGAAATAGTATTTTCTTTCTTGTTTTTACAGTGCATGACAAAGGACGGAAATAGTTTTGTTTTATGATTCAGGAGCAGAAAAACAGAAAAAAAATACTGATCATAAATACAAAATAAAAGTCAACCCACTTTTGTGTGCCGGCATCATGCGTCATGGAAAAAAGGAGTTGAAAATTTACGCCGAATAGGAATACTGCAAATTTGAACGCTATATACACGTACAGCGGCAACAAAGAAGAAAAAACGACGCAACGTCCTTTTTTTCTCTCTAACAAACGCTGACACGAAGAAATAGTCGGAAAAGTTTGCTATGCAAAACAATGGTGACAATTTTATGATGATTACTACGACATCGTGCTAATCCCAACAACAACAACACTAACGAATTCATCTCCAAAAGCCCATGTATATTTTTTTCAATAAAAACGCGTTGTAACAACCCCACATCATCATTATCCAATGTATCAACATCATCATCGTCGTCATCATCATCATTCTTACTTGTCCAAGCTGCTGAAATAGTAGTTACTAAAGTTACACAAAAAAACGAAGTGTTTTCTGTTTGTGTTCTACATGAGTCTATGTATAAAACATAAAAAAATAACAAACAGGAGCAGCAGCAGCATCATCATCAAGAGCAGAGAGAAAAAAATAATAATAATTGCTCTGCGCATTTCTCACTAACCAACCAAGCTAATCAGTTCAACGACTTCCATCATCGTGTAATCGTAGGTCTGCTGTTGACGACGACGACGGCAACGACAACGGGCCCTCCTCCTGATACAGTGGAAAAAAAGTCAGTCAACACTGAGCATATATATATACTCGTCATCATCTCATCATCCTCAGCGTTTGCTCTGTATTTTGTACAGCAAGCAGCCTATATAAAACTCATCTCTTTAAACGTCAGTTTTCCAAACAACATCAGTCCTTTATTTTTAAATACCAACACATCAACCACAACGAACGACATGACAAAGTCCCAATGATCAGGTCGTGAATCCTGGCTCTCTCGCGTTTTGTACACACAGAAGAGAGTGAGACACAAAGAGCAATATTAACTATTATTATTCAGTTGTGTGTGTAGTTTGTATTGTAGTTTTCACAAGAACTCATTTGTATGGACTTGAAATATGAATACGTACACACATAATAGGACATAACATAAAAAGGCATAACAATTTTTTTTTGTCCAGCAATCATCGTCGACTGGAGAGTGAGAGAGAGAAAAAAAACTTGTCAACTTCCTCATCATCTTCATCGCTCTAATCGTCATCAAAAAAGAATTGCACGCAGGCTGTTGTATAAAACAAAATAATTTGAGCCAACTGGACGGAATTACAATTGAGAAGAGAGAGAGAGAGAAAAAAAAGTCATAATATACTGTTATTATTATCGACATGTCATAATCCTCTCATCTGCATAATATATATTGAATCATTTCTGTCGTAAAAGCAAGTTGTGTGTAGTAGAGAGAAAGGAAATCTGACTGAAAGAAGAATGACTGAAAAAATAAAACGAGGTGACGGTGGTGGCAGTTTTGTGATAATTGTAGATTATTATTGTTATCACGACACATTATTTTTTCCTTGTTGCCAGACGACAGAAGGAATGAGTATCTTGTCGTGTCCGTGTCTCTAATGACCATTTACGCTCAATTAATGGAGGTAAAGACACTTGCCCAAAAGAGATTTCCAGAGATCAACGGCTGGTAACACAGGACCTGGTTTCGGATTCCCTGTTAATGGCAATCAGAGAAAAAAAAGTGAACAATTTTCTCGTGTGTAGTGTTAATTAGCCACGAACGAACAAAAAGATGGAACTCTCATTTCCATGCCATTAGTATATCCACTCCATTTTTTTGTTAAGCTACCTCACACACATATTCACACACACACTGTGACGACGTGAATAATAAGGCTAACTGAATTGTAGAGAATGTCTTTGGATACGAGGTATTAAAAAAGCACGAGCGGAACGGAACGAAACTTTCATCCTTCATTTCAGAGAATGGAGAAAGCAACCCCTTTGTAGTTTCATTCAATATCCGTATGTAATGTAAGCAGAACGCACAATCCGCCTACACAAGGTTTACTGAGACCTCTTCTAAATTAATAAAAAAACTACCTCTATATAGCTTTTTTTGCTGGGTCGTAGAGTTAAATCTCCTTTGTAACCTTAATACACACATACGCGTACATTGTCAAAAGAAATACATAATTAGCTAGGCTGCCTCTGATAAAACCTAAAAGTATTATTATATAAAGTAATCCGTAAGATTGGAATAAATAGCTGTCGTGTGGACAATCGAATATCTTTTTTTTACGGAGAGGACGACTACAAAAAAGACACATACCGTACATAATTTTATAAAATAATATTTCTAAAGTCTTTAAAATACACTTTTAATTGTAGGATTGCAACAGAATAAAACTTGCAGTATAGGAGGAGTATATATATATAAATAAGAATTAAAATATATTTGACAGTTAAGGTTCAATTGTACTGGTTCATCACAGATGGGAATGCCAATTTGTTAATTGTTGAGGCTATTTCCACTTTAAAAAATACGGGCAAAAAAGAGAACGAGAGAAAAAAAAACGAAATCATTGCATCGTAACACGTGTGTCAAATTTCTTCCAGTATGTCAACAATAATTGTAGAAGTAGTCACTTGAATAATAATCCGTTAGTGCTCTTAGTTACATTTTCATGCACTCTTTCCGGCACGAGAAAGAAAGTAACGAAATTGCCAACCAAGGTCAATCAACCTTCAACTTGACTTGATATATTAAAAATTGAAGTAAATGAGAAGCTGCTCGCTGCAGAACCGTGCGATATACTAATAAATACACACACGTGGAGAAAATAATATTTTTAAAACAGACTTCTACGTATAACAAATATATTCACGGCTTGAATGCAATTATTTTTCCTGTCGTTTCTATATGGAAGTATTAGACGACTAAGGCTGGAGAAAGTGAACTGTTGAATTGATAGCTTTTTTTCGCTATACAATTTACAAAAAACCTGTGTTGTTGTTACTCTTGTTACTGCCCAACGTGCTTTTTTCCTGCAAGAAGGGAGAAATAAATAAGAAGAAGAAATAAAGTGACATTTTGACATCAGCAACAATGGCGGACCTCGAAGCTGTCTTGGCTGATGTTAGCTACCTGATGGCCATGGAGAAAAGCAAAGGCACTCCAGCGGCCAGGGCTAGCAAGAAAATTGTTCTTCCGGATCCCAGGTAAGACAAGTTTATCGGATTTTACATTATTCTCTAGTCTATTAACAGGGAACAACGCCAGCGAGCGAAAAATTACGCTGCAAAAACATTTCCCACAAATCTGCCTCGGTGTTTTGACAATGTGTCTTGAGTGGCATGCTTTTTTTTGCATGCTCCTCTTTTACTACGGAACAAGAATAAACAGAGCGAAACGATAATCGTGTGCATTCTGCATAAAGGTAAAAGGTACGACTTGTGCAACTTTCTCTGTCAGCTTTAAATTTGTAATACCGCAGAGTATACAAGCTGAGTCACGCACTGGTAATGAATTAAAAGTTTTTTTCTCTCGTGAAAGTAAACTAAAAGTTTTAGGAGAATCCACAACACTCTAATGTATTCAATGACGAGCCTTGCTCAATTGATACTTTTTTAATAAGTGTTCGTTCAATTGCGTACTACAAATCCACAAAATGTCGCCATTTGTATTGCTATTGAAATTTAAAGGGAAAGTATTTTTGGCATAAGGGTAAAAACGTAATGTATCTTTAAAATTTTGATACTCCAATTATGTGAACGCTAATATAGGTACTACAGAGTCGACCATCCCAAAGGAAAACAGATTCAGAGTTTACACTGACTATTACCAATGCAAAGACATACACCCACCCATTAAATGTTACAAGCATAAAACTTGTTCATCCGTATGATTCACATCATAAATATCATCTCGTGCTGCGATATAGCTGCGATTTGATTCCCTAGAATTCAGTTTTAGATTTTACTCCCACACCACGCGAAATAGTTTCCTTTTCCGTGAATATCGAATTAAATAAGGTAGTCGAGGTCGGCCTCTCAGGAAGAGCTTTCACTTAACAATAATGTCATCCATCCATCCATTCATTTCCTCGATATTTCCGGTCAACGTTATCCAATTGGGCGTACTGAATATTCCCCAGAATTTTAATTGCAAACTAGTGAACACTTTGTGGGCTCCATTGCTTTCACCAAAAGCTCTTTACATACAAAATGTAGCAACAGCAGAGCCCTTTTCCAACCTTCCATGCACACATTTTAAAAGAGAGAGAGAGAGACGAAAAAAAAGATTTAAAAAACAATGTGATGCTAAAACGAGTGAGTTTGGATTGTATTATTTATTCATGAGCAATGAGCCGGTTGCATGTAACCTTTTTTGCTTTCACTGCTCGTGTAACACATAATCGAGGCAACATGTACATATATAAGTAACGCGACCTATCTACATACCTGCAGCTGCCCATGTAATATTATCCACACGCCATATCTGATGTCTCTATACATATTCCTGTACACAAAACACACACACACACATACACACACCTACGTAACGTAACACAAGGGTAATTTACTTTCACTCTTCTCAGTTCTCACCTTACCTTCCGCTATTCCTATGCTTTTCTGGTAAAAAAGTGAAAGTGTAGATGCAGCCTTCTCCTCATCATCGCCAAAGGAGTACAATGGAAGCAAATCTACTGTGCTTTCACGCACACCCAACCCCGGGCATCCAGAGCTCCTCTCTGCTACAACGGGTACTTTAATAACTTTGTCGTTGTAGTTTTTTTGGACTTGGTTGCGCCTTCCTCTTGGCCCGAGATGCAAACATTAAAAGTTGTAGATACCGTGTAGATACGGACGGTAAAATTATTACAAAAAAAGAGTTGCTATATAAGTTGCCCAGTATCCATAATAGGACACAAGACGGAAGGGACAATATAATGTGAGGAGTAAATGGATATGGAGAGAAGTGAAAGTACCTACACCCTATTCTACATACAGAGTAGAACCCTGACCCTAGTACATTGGTAAACAAATCTACATATATCAGCGTTATTACACTGTTTTTTTTCATCTCCGCTAGTTGCTTGTTAGCAGTCATATCCAATTTACCAGCGTATCTGATAACCAGTATTACGAGCTTTTAGTTTTGACCGCACAACAAGCGGCTTTTACCTTGGCATCATCAGCATCATCATGAAAAATCGTGAAAGTTCGTACAAACCTATAAACATTACATGTCAGTTCAATACGAACAACGGGGATTCGGGGCTTTTAAGCAAAATTTAAGTCGGAGAAGTACATAAAGAGAAAGTAAAAGAAAGAATAAATGCATATGGGCAAATGAAAATGTTTAGGGGGAGAGAAGAGCTGAGATTTTGGTCCTAAGTCCGTACATATATTAGTAAGTGTGTGCATATGCATACTACTGGCTTATTAAAAGCTGGAACGTGAAAAATTTTGTGTTTTTCGGTGGAGGAATGAACATAAAATTTTATGCTGATGATGAGGCGCATTTACAGTGAACTCACCATTGGGATGGTAAAAGTAATGTACCGACATGCGAAAGGTGTTGGAGCACTTACATGACCGGAGGCTGAATGTATAATGTATTTTAGAAGGTAGTACAAGAGGTAAAATGCTTTGGAATAGAAAGTTATAGTTACGACGACGATGAGTGTGCAGTGAAGCGCTACTTATTTCTACCCAAATTACCAGGGAGCAGTGGCGGTGGTGGTAGGTAGGTAGCGAGCAAGTATAAACTATATTTAATTGAGTGGGCTGTATGTTAACCTGGTAGAAAGTATAAAAAAATAACTCTCCCCCATCTCCCCCATCTCTCTCTCTCCTTTTTTCCCTTTCCCTTCTCTCCCATGCTCACACATGAATAAAATAACTATAAAAGGATACCGCTGTCTCAGTTGTCATATAAAATGGAGCAATCATGTAATATTTTAATGTGTACATCAAGATTGGATTCAAATTAATTGCGGTATAGCCATCATTTTGGTCCTTGTGGGCCAGCGCAGTTTTACACAACAGGGTTGCGATTTTAATGGGAATTTTATGGATGTTGTTTGTGTTCCGTCTCTGTCTTTACCCTTTACCTATATCGAGTTTTGGCGAAAAGTAGTAATGAAAAACCAATTAGAAGATCCAAGGATGGGGAAAATTGGAGAGAAAATAAGCGAGAAGGAAGAATGCGCGTCTCTGTATATGGATGTGAGAGCATGTCGTTCAGCAGGGGAAATGAATGGAATCATCATGAGATGTTTCACATTACGATCATCATGTCGATGATCCTCTTGATCGTCATCCTCTCTTGTTCGTCATAGAGTGGTTTTACGTGTAGCATACCTTTGTTTGCTGCTCGTGTGGTGGTGGTAGCTGATATTGAATGAGGTGAAAGTGAAATGTGATTACGGAATAGTAATGCGAATCTGAGTTACTCTTTCTCTCTCTCTCTCTCTTCCTTTCTCCTCTTTCTCCCTCCCTTTCGCTCTGTTTATTCTTTGTTGACGTCTAGCATAGAGGAAGTAAAACGATTGAAAGTGGAAAAGGGAAATAAAGTCGTTACACGTTACTCTCTGTTGTGGGGAAATAACGCGTTTCTCGAGAACAACGACGGCAGCGGTAGAATAAGACATTGGAAAGACAATAAGAAATGAGTGGAATGAAAATAAAAATAACATTGGCCTGTGATAATGATGATAATATGATCCGTTGTTTTGTCTGTTCTTTTTTGTGTGTTTAGTGTGCGTAGCGTAATGCACAAGTACTTGGAGAAAAAAGGGGATGTCACGTTTGACAAAATTTTTGGACAGAAACTGGGTGAGTGGTTCAGTGATTTCGATTAAATGTTCACGTTCGCTGCTCGTATGTTTACAAAATTCAATTGAGCTGTGATGCGTCATGGCGTGTGCGCTAATATGTGGTTGGTCAACATTTCTCTTGTCCTTTCAGGCTATCTTTTATTCAAAGACTTTTGTGAGAATGTAGTTGAAGAGCCAATACCTCAAATAAAGTTTTATGAAGAGGTACGTATGCACACATTATTATAATATGGATATTTTTTTATGTAGCTGTAACAACATCATGCATGTATTTTTTTCCGCCGTGATGAACTGGACTGACGAGAGAGAACTCATGCATGGATAAATTATTGACTAAAAAATGTACCTGTCTCACTCCCTTTGTAACGTAATTTGATTTTTCCTGACAGATTAAAAAATTTGAAAAGATGGAAACAGTAGAAGAACGAAGAAAAGCGGCTAGGGAAATTTACGATAATTTTATTATGAAAGAACTGCTTTCGCATAC
The DNA here is from genome assembly GCA_004115045.4 of Sinella curviseta. Classification (NCBI taxonomy): domain Eukaryota; kingdom Metazoa; phylum Arthropoda; class Collembola; order Entomobryomorpha; family Entomobryidae; genus Sinella; species Sinella curviseta. The sequence goes on from CM065489.1 coordinate 30,990,633, forward strand.
ACATGTAAGAAGACGTTTATATTAAAGTCACACACACAACTTTCACGTTTCACATTAAAACATTTTCCGCCGCTCACAATGCTTTCATGGATTTAAATGAATTTTCCCTTCCAGAATTTCACAAAAGAAGCTGTAGACCATGTTCAAAAACATTTAATTAAGAGTGATGTCCCCCAGAATCTTTTCGAGGTGAGTACTTCTCTCTCTCTTCCTTCTCTCTTTCTAGTAACAATTTAATGATCGATGATGACATAGTTTAGTGTGCACGAGAAAGAATGAAAAGTTTGATATCAAAGTAAAAGTATGGCTTTATATATACAATAATGGACCTTTGTGTTATTTTCGGGGCGCAGCCGTATATCGATGAAATTTTCAATTATTTACGAGGCGAACCATTTAGGATGTTTCTTGAAAGGTTTGAGACTAATTATTTTCTTCTCTCGTATACATACATATACATTATATATATACGCTATTCAGCAAAATAAAAAAACTTTCTTCTCCAAGAAAGGTATACCTCTCACTCATGCACACAAATGCTTTTTTCTTGTTATTACCCTATCTAGTGACAAATATACTCGTTTTTGTCAATGGAAAAATTTGGAGCTGAATATTTCCGTAAGCAGACATAAAAAAGAGATCCCTTTGAAAATACTTTACTTTTATCCTCTCTTCTCTGCTATCTTTCAGAGTATTACACCATTGTGCTTTGGTTGACTAACGAATTTCTGGTTTTGTTACGATTTCAAATAGCTGACAATGAATGACTTCAGTGTTCATCGTATTATTGGGCGTGGTGGTTTCGGCGAGGTATACGGCTGTCGGAAGGCAGATACTGGTAAAATGTATGCAATGAAATGTCTGGACAAAAAGCGGATAAAAATGAAACAAGGAGAAACGCTTGCTCTGAATGAAAGAATCATGCTCTCTCTAGTCAGCACGGGGGTAAGTCCACTTACACTTTTTTTATCCTTTTAATTATTTAACAAAAAAAACGTAAGCCACACATATAGAAAGCAAGTAAGACGAAGAAGAAGAAAAAAAAGAAACAGATAGGTGCAGACTGCTTATTGGAACATGTAACAAACAACAAAGCCAACATTACCATCCACCATGCTGGGATTTCTCCACTCACTTTGCCATATCCTTTGTGATAGAAGGAAAAAAGTACAAGACTTGACAGTCGATCTCGTTAGTCTCGTCCTCACAGAGCAAACCGTTTTGTTGTTGCTATCACATCGTCGTTCTATTCTATTGTATCATGTACTAGTAGTCGTTATAGGCTTATATATAATAGTGAGGGAAATGGATGGAGTGAAAGGCAAAAGAAGACGAAGAAAAAAACAATATAAAAAAAGGAAAGCATGTACATGTAATCAAATTAATACAGTATTCAGTATATTGCCTGCAGAAATGGAGGTAAAAGAGAGGAGTGAAACACTTCAACCTGAAAGAATTCCGACTTTCCCGTCGCGACCTCACACCGATCACGTATATATACAAAAACGGAGAGAGAGAACAGCAGCCTACACATACTATTTGTTTATAAATGCAACCATTTCGTTTTTAAAGAGTTTTTGATGTCGTTTTTCTCCTGCTTGAGCAGTTTTCATAATAGTTTTTGCGTTTTGAGATAAATGAAGAAAATTGAGCTGGGAATAATATTCAGGGCTTTCATTTAACCACGTTTTGAATGGTCAAAGAGGATATAGGGGGGAAATGTTAATTCCAAGTATTTTGTTTCACTACTTGTACCACTCATTCCAACAAACAACAACGTAACTAAATAACACAAAAGTGATGCTCTTCTCTCTCTCTCACTCCGTTTTCTCTGGTTTTAGTTCTTTAAACGAATATAAATGTAGAGCAAAATGGGTAGTAGGAATGTATGAAAATCTTGGGTATATTTATGTATGCCTTGCTCGTTTATTATAAATACCCAGAGTGTGCCATATAGCCTATGGCCCTTTTTCGCTATATGGTGTCAAGTTGTAAATTTAATGTGCTTGTTGTAAGAAGAACTTGTCTGTAATCATCTAATATTGCAACAACAACAAGTACAACAAGAACAAAGCGATTGCTCTCGTTCCTTTTCATCTTTTCTTTCTCCGCGTGTATGTATTTGTGTGTGTGCCTCTTGCTTTTCATGCGATATGACCCTAGTCCTGTCTGTATTATTAATCTGTTAAGTATTAATACGGCTTACTACCTGCCATCATTCATAATTAATGTTGTTGTATATATTATTACGCTGCTCCAAACAACAAAACTGCGGCGCTGTGTTGATGATGAGGAGCGAGTGAGGGTTGTGTGTGTGTGAAGAGCAGTTGTTGTTCTTGTTATTGCAACCACGCAAAAACAAAGTTGACTAAAAGGCATTGTTGTAAAAAGTAGTGGTGGTGGTGGTAGTATTTCACCCTATTGTGTCTGCTAACCAAACTTGATGAGTATAAAGAAATCAGCACAATGGCAGGTACACACAGACACACACACAGGTGTAAAATGATAATGACTCTGAACGAGTGAACAAAAAGAGTAAAAAGGTGCTTTAATATCCTTTTTGTCTCTTTCAATTTTCCATTCTTTTCAAAATCTGGTTTTCTTGTTTCGTGTGATGAATCTATGCAGGCGGACTGTCCTTTTATTGTATGCATGACGTATGCCTTTCACACCACGGACAAACTGTGTTTCATCCTCGACCTGATGAATGGTGGTGACCTCCACTACCACCTGTCCCAACATGGCGTTTTTAACGAGCAAGAGATGCGCTTCTACGCGGCGGAAGTCATTCTTGGTAAGTCGTCAATTGTAATGATGGAAAAAATAGTATATGGGAATTAATTAGGGGCGACGCGAGTTGCCAGACAGATGGCAGACGCACACACCATCACACCGACTCTCGATGTACAAAAATGAGTAATTCATGAATGGATTTAAATTACACACATATGTACACACATTCTCACACAAAAAAACACACTTATTTCACATTATTTAAATGCGAGTATTTTTTTATATATACATTAGATAATAATTAATGACCATGTTTATCGATTTAATCATCGACGCAAACGAGTCGAGTTATAATGCTTTCAACCACATACTCCACAACAAAACTTGTTAATTAGAAGCCACTACAACATTACAAGTTTTTAATGCTTATAATAATAATAATATTATGCTGTTTTTGGATGCTACATATAAGTCGTCTCGTGAGCACTTTAGCAACCACTCTCACGTCCAAGAATTGGTTTAATGAAATGTGTACAAGCTTTGTCTAGAGAAACCATGTTTGAGCTTGAGATGGAAGCGTAAATGATTTGATTACTGTCTGATTACTCTTGTCTCTCTCTTTCTTGTCTTGTAATGTTTTACAGGACTTGAGCACATGCACAAGCGCTACATAGTTTATCGAGATTTAAAGCCCGCTAACATTCTCCTTGATGAGCACGGTCACGTTCGAATATCGGACTTAGGATTGGCTTGCGATTTCTCCAAGAAAAAACCTCACGCCAGCGTGTATGTGCCCAATCAATAAATACCTGTCCAATATTATTTCTATATCATTATTATTATGATTCTTAATTAGTGTCTTTGTTACGTATTGTCCTTAAAGTAGAATGATTTGTAGATATTGTATATTTTCATGGAATAAGAATGTTATTTTTTTGGGGTGGAGTGGTGGGCATTTTGTGTTGGAGAAAGTTTGACCCTTTTTCTTTTTGAAATGTCTGCAGAGGTACTCATGGCTACATGGCTCCTGAGGTGTTGTCAAAAGGAACTGCCTATGACTCGAGTGCAGACTGGTTCTCATTTGGTTGTATGCTTTATAAACTTCTTAAAGGACATAGCCCCTTCAGACAACATAAAACTAAAGACAAGCATGAAATTGATCGGATGACCTTAACCATGGTAAAGGGTGGACAAATCTATAATATGGAATGATAATATGATTGTTTTAATGGAACCGTCTACATGCATGCATGTATATGTACATATGCATTTGCTGTTTATATCAAGTAATGTATGTTGTCTCTTGGTTTTTATCAAAAGAATGTGGAGTTACCTGAATCATTCTCGCCCGAATTGAGGTCGCTGCTGGAAGGCCTCCTTCAAAGAGATGTAGACAAACGACTAGGATGTAAAGGAAGGGGGTAAGTGGAGTGGAACGTTATAAGTCATTAAGTTTGCCCGTAATTACCACGTGATGATGATCTATTCGAGGAAAATGAATTTTTCTCCTTGTAGGGCGGAAGAGGTGAAGGAGCATCCATTCTTCAAAGGTTTAGACTGGCAATTAGTTTACCTTCAAAAATATCCACCACCGCTCATTCCTCCCCGTGGTGAAGTGAACGCCGCGGACGCTTTCGACATAGGTTCCTTTGATGAGGAAGATACGAAAGGAATCAAGGTAAGTGTGCGCTGCTGCTGCAGCAATGTGACCTTGTCTGTTTGATGGAAACGAAATTTTTCAGGCTTTGTTGAATTTATTATTATTTAACTTGCTGTTATCTGTGTCCCTCTCTTGAAACAGTTGCTGGAGTCCGACCAGGATCTTTACAAAAACTTTCCCCTAGTGATTTCAGAACGGTGGCAGGCAGAAATAGCAGAAACTGTTTTTGATACTGTGAATACAGAGGCTGATAAAATAGAACAGAAGAAACGAGCTAAGCACAAGCAGAGATATGATGCCGATGAGAAAGAATCTGACTGCATTTTGCACGGTTATGTGAAGAAATTAGGAGGTCCTTTTGCATCAGCGTGGCAGACGAGATACGCCAAGCTTTACCCTAACAGGTAACTTGATACGATCATATATACCCTGTTTTATTATTAGTCTCTCTCTCTCTCTGGAAGAAACATTTAAATCTACGGAATAGAGCAGCTATGCATATTATGCCGCATGAAACATGGAATCCAATAAATAAAATATTCCAATTCAGTTTTGAGAAAAAAAGTGTACTTGCTGAATATAATATTCCTACCTTCCTTCAACTTGACGTCAGCTTCTCTAGAGCTGTTCACAATTCATAGTGGATGGTAAATGATATTTGCTCTCTTAGATTTTGTGAAAGTATAAATTTTTGAATCTTTGTAAATTTTTCCACATTGAGTCACGTTGTAAGTAGAGAAAATCTCGGCTGACAAAAAAAACTACCCCTAATGAAAAAGCAAACGAATGGGATGTCTGAATTAATTTTAAACAGTTTGGATGGAAATAGATTGTATGTTGCCTATTTGTACACATGAATGATGCTATCTGAATATTTGCACGAGACGAAGTGACGTTCAACGTTTGACTAGGTATGCTACCTGAACCGTACAAAATAGTTAGTTTGCGTGGGATGAATTGGTTCTACGTGAGAAAGGTCATCATGATTCTTTTCTTCTTTACATCTTTTCACCAGCATTGTCTTTTCTGACAAGGAATTTGAGGGAGTAAAAATAAATCAAACTATTGGAAAGGAACTGTATTATAAAAAGTTTTTCTCTCTTTGTTTTCTCCTTACAGACTAGAACTTCATCCAGATTCTGGAAGTACAAAACCCGAGTTAGTATTTATGGACTGTGTTGAAGAAGTCGCAGGAGAGCTGGTTACTGTAAAGAATGAACAGTCTGTGGTTATAAAGATGAAAGATCAGAATAAAGTCGTCATAACTAGCTCGGTAAGTGTAATGTATATACAAATGATTGATGCTCCATGTCGGCGAAACTCAAAACAATTCCAAGCTTCCATTTCAAAGAAACGAAAAACTATTTATTTTATTTTTTTCCTTTTTCTATTTTTTCAGGACGAGATAGGTTTAAACGAATGGGCAATATCGTTACGAGGCGCTCATAAGAATTCGCTTGAACTCCTTAGTAGTATGGCTCGCAAGGCTGGCAAAATTTATGGGGCAGAAATTGATGGTAACTCTAGGAACTCTCCGGTCGTCAATCGTTCTGCCAATGGTGGGACTAATTAGCTATTAATGCTACTCCACAAAGCAAGACATCACTATATTTGTAATATTTGTTGAGTGTTTTTAAATATAGACATTAAATTATTCTTTTTCTGAGAACAAAAAAAGCAACATTATCCTACTAAGTATCTACTAGCATTTATATATTTAAAAAAATATCTATACAAACCTGGAGAGAATGAAATCATTTGTCAGTTTTTTCTTCCACTACTTTGACTCTTTAGTCATAATAATTGGTCAATGTATGACGATAGATATTATACATATTCTTGTTCTACTTGCCCTAATTCTTGTCAAAGAACTTAAAATGTGTAACCCTACGTTGCTCTATATATATATTTATCCCCTTTCTTTCCAAATTCATTTTTTCAACCAAACTTCAACAATTTAAAATTTCATGTCACAACAATGTATAAAAAACAAAAACCGATAGCTTTGCTTTTACTGTTCCGACTTTTGAGACACATGCGCAACAAAAAAAAAGAACGAATGTAAACGATTGCATTTTTTTGTTTTATGCTTTTAATAAACTTTGATTAAAACGGCTACACCTGTTGTAATTAAGCATAATTTCTCGTGGCGTTTGATACGCCATTATTATTATTATTATATAGACAGAGATATTCCCGTCGACTCTAGGTTTTTTGTTGAATAAAAATAATAGTATTCTGTTATCATTATGAATAAGAATCTCTTATTGAGTGCTAGTCATTATGTGCCAGTCAACTGTTCACAAAAAGCTGTGCAAGATGGAGTTTACATGTGGAAACAGTGACGTTTAATTTTTTTGCAATTTTAAATAGGTAGGCATTAAATGTTTGTATTAGATTTACCTAGTTGGACTGTGAGACGAAAAGACGCGAAGCTCTGGTGTGTGTAAAACACATGCATAGTAGTAGAGTGACGATAATGGAAATGGTCAATAAAGAAGAAAAAAACTTCGTTTCCAAGAGTTTTTTTTTGTTAAATGAAGAAAAGAAACGAATTCAAATACTTGATACTGCTTCATTAATAAAAAAAATACTTCTACTTGTTCTCTGTCAGCAACATATCCGGTGGTGTGACCATTCATTCTGTACATGGAAGAAGAAGAAAAAAAATACATAGAAACCTTATATTATTATTAGAAACTGGGTTCATTTACTAGCTTTCGTGATATTTGTAACCTTGTTATTATTATGGATTGTAAAACTATTAAAAAAATCAACTGAAGAAGCTAAATACTGCTACATATATGAAAAAATACATACTACTATATGTACTCTTGCACGGTATTATAAATATTATTATTATTATTATGATTACTACATTTTTTGATTACTATTCATGGTAGACATGTTTACAGTAATAACTATCGTATAATGGTATGGACTAGTATAAGTTGATAATGTTATTAAATGAGAATAATTAAATGTGTGTCGATATGGACTATTTGTGTGTTTCTAAGGATAGTAACAATAAAAAGCCTTTCAGAAAACAAGGCTCTGTCTGTGTATTGTTAAATATTGTATGAACTATTCTTAAACTCCAATTTATATATAAACTATATATAAATAATGTATATATATAAATAGGCACATTAAATATTATAAAAATATATGACAATTAGTGTTATGATTATTATTATTATTGGACCCGTCTTCTCTCAGTGATCTACATAATAATACTACAACTACAATTATTAAGTACATAATATATAATAAATATATATACATGTTGTACATTGTATTACACACAAAATAATGTAGTTTTGTAGAGTGTACAATATTGAATATTATTATTATACGAATTTGCTACGAACAACGCATATAAATAATAATAATAATTAATATATTGATACGTTTCATATTATGATTATTATTATTATTACAATTATTATTACAATATACAAAAAAACATACAATATCCAAAATTATAAAAAAAATGCATTTTTAACGATTAGCTGTATAAGTCATGTAAGATGATTACATTTTTAATAATATAAATATATACACACACAAAACTATATTAAAGTAAACAATAAACAAGGAATGCTCTGTGCACTTCGTTTTACGCTGATGTTGAAAGATGAAGCTTTATCATTATTATTCTTATTCTATTATTATTATCATTATGATTATTATTCTCTATTCTTATTAGCATTGTATTATATTATAATTATTCTTGCTGTTAGTAAAAAAATATATGATGTATCTGTACCATGGTTGTTGTTATATTATTATTTTATTGATTCACATTAAATGTGCTTGTCATATAAAAAAAGACGTTTGTAATTGCCAATTGCGATGCAAAAAGTAAGCGCAAACGATACACGACAAAAATATATATGATATATATATATATGTATATTATTGTATTCTACACACGCCGCACGCACCAAAACTCACCCACGCAATATTATTATTATTATTATTATTATTGTTATATTTAGCCAAAATCAAAGCTTTTCTGTAAAAAATTGGGAAACATGATTGTAATAAATCATGTACCAGTTTACACACTACATGATTGATAATTAGTAACCGGAAAATATTAAATGAATAATCGGTTTAAAAAGAAAAGAAAAAATAACTTTTTATTATTATATTCAGTTCAACTCAATCAAACAAGTTCAAAAAAATGGTTATATAAAAAAAATTGATACGACGGAGATAAGCGATGCATTGGGAAGTTATTACGAAATGTGCCAACAACAACAACAGCAATGACTACATAAAAAATGGTGTCTACATTCTTTTATTATTATTATTATCATTATTAATATTATTTTTAATATTATAATTATGATTATAATTACTGTTAAAATGAGAAACCTGTTAAATGAATACGATCTAATTTCGTATGATAAAAAAATGATAAAAAACATGAACATGTTGATGATGACTTGACTGTTTGATTTTTTTAGTATCTGATTGTTACTATATTGTCATATACGAAAAAACTAATAATCTTTGTCATAACAGCAAATTATTACTATACCGTGTTATAATAATATACATATAAATAATAATGTTTGTAAGTAAAACATTGTTATATTTTACCTATGACGATGACGACGACAGAAGAAGAAGAAGAAAATTGCATCCTTTTCTTATGATTTAATAATAACTCAAGTATCGGTTCGTTAATACAATTATTATAATTTCTTTATTACTGTCAAGCATTAAACGGCATTTATATAGAAAAAAATCTTGTTTGGTTGATGATTGTATAATGATTATGATTAAAGAATCAATCATGCGTTATTATAGTACTGTTTCGGAAAGGGTTTTTACTAGAGATTCCAACAAAAAAGCTGTAGCCTTTAGCGACATATTTGATTCATTCTGTCAAACGTATGTAGATTAATTAAAATAATACATTATATATCTTCTAATGAAAATGTGTGTGTATCAAATAATACAAAAGAAAAGATGTTGAACTTGGAATTCATCCTGTTTCCGCTCTTGCTCATTTTATTTTTCATTCTTGTCTAGGAACCTAACCTAACACAATCTTCTCGGTATACTTTTAGGTAATAAAATAACACTTTTGTACTAAAGTACGGAAAGCGAGTAACACGACTACAATGCAGGCATAAACTTTTCTTCTAGTGGCACAATGAAAACTTATCAAAGCCATTCTCACCTTCCACGTATCTTGTTACATGATGGAACAATAAGCGACAAAGTCATACAAAAGTATACAGCCCTGCACATTCCTTCACTAAAACGGCATTCCTCCATTAGCTCAACTCAATAGAGTAAAATGATTTGCTGAATAATTGAATTTCATAACCTCTCAAGTTGAAAATTAGATGAGTTCCATTTTCACAATGGGCTCCAAAGCCCCTGCATTCAATATCATCACCTTGCCAATTTTTACCCATTCAACTCATCCAAGCAGAGGACGCCATTTGAGTTAGTGATGTTTTTCCCCTGAAATCTTCTTTGTTGCTGTCTTGTTTAGACTGAGTTGCTCATTTCCAACTAACATAAATTGTTGTCTGCTCTGCTGTTATTGTAAATACAAACATAAGTTGTCTTATTGTTCCGGTCCCTAGCAGCTTACAATAATTGGCATTTGAAACGGAGGACGTGCAGTTTCCGTCTGTAAATTCCAGCTTTTTTAAACGAAAGTTTAAAAAGTGCTTGCATTGTACATATATTTTTTTGAGATAGGCATTCTCTGATGATTTGCACCTATTCAACTTCAACCTTCCACACTACTCATTTTGCACAAAACGACAAGCCATCAAAATTAGTCATGACCATGGCACAATAAAAAAGCATATCTACCTAATGTACAATAATGTAGACTTTTTTTACAATATTATAGTGCGTTGTTGTATGTCAGTCAAAAAATAAAACTGTATGCATGACTGTTTCCCATTGGGATCATCTTTTTGTGAAGCGGAAAGCGGAACAACGACTCTGCTGAAAAGTATGACGCTTGATTTGCTTTGTTCACCTGTGACGACCAAGCGTTTTGGGAGCAGCATTTCGCACGGCAATTCCATTCAGAAAGTTAAAGTCAGTTGCAAGTTGCAAACTGTTTCGCTTCATACTACACTACCACAACTACTTGCAGTCACAGAGTACATGTCATTAATCATTTATTTCATTCGATATATTCCATTTACATTCTATCAATCTACCATGTAGTAGTACCCCAGGCATGACATAAAAAATACATGTCTAATCGCGTGCTAATATCATTGATGCTGTCATGTCGGCTTCAACAAATGACCGACTCTTTGCATGCATGCATATTCACTCACAGAAAAACCATAAACAATGATCAGTAAAGCTTAAAATAAGGTTTAATACAACAACAATCATTGTAAATCGAACTGCATCCAACCAACTAATCCAATATCAATGAATATTTTACTCATATTCGCATAAGCTATTATTGCTTGTAAAACAGAGTGATGTGTTGACGGATGATGATATGAAGCAAAAAATATTGACGATATTTCACAGAAAATGAAAACAAAGTCCAATGAAAGCAACTGCACAGGAGACAGAATTTCTTGAACATTAAATTTATTTTCGTATACATAATGGCACGTTATCCATGACTCTCTTAAAGGCTATAAACTTTACATAAAAAATCTAATAATACTATTTAAAATTCAAAAACAATGCTGTGTTTTGCTCCCACAACAACATTGGTCGTGTCTATCGTTCCACCAATTATCGTATTTTCAGGTTGATAGTCAACACTGGTAATGGTCACGTTAGCGCTGCTGGGTACACCGGTGAACTCCATCGGAGCATTCACGGTATGCTCTTGGTTGTCAAAATTGGCCAGATAAGCGAAGCCCTTGCCTTTGTAAATTCTGAGGAAAAGATATATAAGATCATATTAGTATACCGTACCCATAATTCCTTTTGTAGTTATAATAACCACCTCTTTCTAAATTGATCGCCTGCTTACCTGGCAAAGCCAAAAACTTTTCCGCTTCGTAGCGATTTGGACTCGAGAGATCCATACCTCCACTCGTCAGAATGCCGCAGTTTTGCAGTTTCCGTGTAAACCTTCAAATGAGTAAGATTTGCAGAAGTTTTTTGGTCTTCCACGTTCATAGTTGGCCAGTCGGGATGCATGGGGAGCCAAGTCTTGTCTGCGGTGGAGAACCCAGCGTTTTTGTCATTGCCATTCCACTGCATAGGCGTTCTCTCTGGTTATTGAATTTAAGAAACATTATGCATAAGTTGTTAATAAAACATGACAAAGTTGCATAGAAATTAAAATACTTTGGTAAGAAATGCTTGACTGACCTGGATCTCTGGAGAAAAGGTGATATCTTTCAGGTCCAGCAGCGCAAGCGGGAGGATCTACGGTATCCTCCCAACTGATGTCGGCGTCCAACATTCCAATCTCCTCGCCATAGTACGTTACAACATTTCCGGGAAGAAGCAACATGAGCATGTTGAAAGCGTCCACAAGTTCAGACCCAAACCTGGAAGCAACCCGCTTGTTATCATGATTACCCATCAGCCAATTCGCAGTATTTCCCTCTGGCATTTTGCAGAACCACTCGTCTACGATTGCAGCCACGTCATTTCCGTCAACATCGGCGGGCCCTCTGATAAACTCAAAGTTGAATGGAAAGTGAGCGATGGGTCGCTCCTTTGTTCCGTACCATTTGAACAATGACTGTAACGTGGGGTTAGTGGCTTCTACCATCATGACCCTCTCCACACCGTCAGTCAGACTGAAAACGTCCACGAGTTGACGGAATTCTGCGAGCACATCATAGCAACCTGGAAGATCGTAGGTGTGAACGTGATCAAGGTAAGCGTGGTCAATGGGCAGTACTTCTGGACCTCTGTTAGGGTTGAGGGGCTCGTTCAAGAACTGTTGGTTTTCAAACATGTGCGGAACGGCGTCCATCCTGAATCCATCGACGCCCTTCTCCATCCAGAATTTCATGATGGACAGCATTTCCACGATGACATCATGGTTTTCAAAGTTGAGGTCAGGCTGGCCAATGGTGAACTGGTGAAGGTAGAATTGCCCCCTTTCTGCAACCCATTCCCAAGCCGAACCACCGAAAACGCTGAGCCAATTGTTTGGAGGTATTTGCTCACCAGTAGTGGCGTTGACTCCATTGGAGTCCTTCCAAACGTAGTAGTCTGCGTACTTTCCTTCTCTGCTGATAGACTTGTTGAACCACTCGTGCTCGTCACTGGAGTGATTTGGAACAAAATCCATGATAAGCTTGATGCCTCTCGCTTTCATGGCTGCAGAAAGGCTTTCGAAATCTGCCATTGTTCCAAACTGAGGCTCAATGTCCTTAAAGTCAGAAATGTCATAACCAAAATCCTTCATGGGTGACCTTTGTGAAATGCGGGATAATAATGTTCGCAAATTAGTATCTTAATTTTAAGGATATAATGTGAAATTAATGTACATTTGTTAGTTATTTCTTACTTATAGATGGGGCTAATCCATACTGCCTTCACGCCAATATCTACAAAGTGGTCAAGCCTTTGCTCGATGCCCTTGAGGTCTCCAACCCCATCTCCGTCACTGTCTTGATGAGATCGTGGATAGACTTGGTAAATGATGTCTTCTTGCCACCACGAAAGTGGTGCAGGATTCTCATCTGAAACTTCGGGAAGTTTTGCACCCTGACATAATATTGCACCGCAACTTACAAGTGTAAGTTGGACCAGAAATGAAAAAGGTGTCATGGTTTAATTAAAAGTCAAAATATAAAGTATTAGAATTAATGTAGATGTGTGGGCGGGTTGATGTAGTCTCTGCGTTTTGAATGAAACTGACCATGCTCCACAAGAATCGCTTGTTTTTATTTTCCCGTGTTACAAAATGCAAATAGTATTGACCATGAACAATTAAGAGTGCAGGAGGAATTTCTAGATAGTTATCAGATAAGAAAGGGACAATGATTGGCAGGTGTCATTTAACTGTTCAGTATTTTTCAGGAATCCATGCAATTGCCTTGTTTGAAGAGGGACAAATATTTACAAATTACTCAATAAACACACGATACCAATCAACGCATAAGTGGATTTTTCTAAATCATTTCACGCTGCATGTTGGTGATTGATTCATGAAATGAGGTGATGATGTATGATATGATTGTCGCACATGGCTTTATTTACTACTGATACATGTACTAACCACGCCAAGGAATTATGATAACTTCATATATAGTTATAAGTAATTGCGATCACTAAATTATCATGCCGGGCCAAGTTGGTTTAGGCCCACATGAAACCATAATTTAATTACCAGTTTATCTTTTATTTCACGTTGCGTTGAATGTTCTCTGATTTTGGGTATTTTGCACGCATGGTTAAGCCGAAGTGCACACAACAAAAATGGTAATTGTCACATGTCACCGAATTCTTTACGAAATTAATGAAACGGAGTTGGTGCGTGTTTTTAAGTGATAAAATTTAGCCTCGAATTTTTTGAGGAAATATTCGGTTAATTTGGTAAAATGAGCCTGGCCAAAAGTGTGAGGTCAGAAGACAAGGAATGAAGTTAATGAATTTTTACATAAATAAAATCATGGCCATACTAAGCATTCGAAATTGCAATAAATATAATTGACATCTGAAGGCAGCGTACCTTGTACCTTTGTACCTTTAAGGATGTCAATTAATTTTTTATTGCAGTTACATTACATGTCAATTAATATATATTCTAGTCATAAAATCTAAAATCGTTTTTGCAGAAATGCAACAACACAATCGCAGTTGATACTGGTAACGTAGCTATGCCCTGCTTTAGATTTGTCAGGTTTTAGGGCTTTTAAAATAAGTGACTAAAGTGACAATGCGAAAGGTTGAATTTTTATGAAAGTTCATGTGTTTTTCCATCTAGGTGGCCAGATAGGTAAAGCTGAGTTTGAGTATCGCGTTGCCCCAATCTGTAAAAAAATCCATTTACATGACTTTGTCAAAAATTTACCTGTTTCCAAGTTGTTATTAATAAAATAAGTGGAAAGGATCACCATGGAAGAATGATACATTGCTGTTGAGTTTTTCCCATGAAGGATCACAGCATTTACAAGCTACAGGGCAGGGCAATTTCGAATTACCGTTATTTTTTTTAAATTTACATTTTTAGCCTTACATATATCAGTTTATATTCTTTAGAATGCATGTATGTTAGGAACAAAGGTGATTCATTTCGTGATTTATGTTGGCTGTCTATAACAAGTCAGAATACTTTATGCTATTTTGCTTGAAATTAAATTATTAGGCAATGTTAAATTAACAATGCCACGGTGCTATAGGTAATTAATTCTAGCTTTTCTAGTTGCAATTGAAGTACTAATTAGATATTTGATAGCTATCATGAATAAATAATAGCCTTAATAGCCTACAGATTCATAATTCATTTATGGTTCACCAAACAGCCCGTTTTTATTTCAAAATCGTAGACCTTTTATGCAATAATTTGGAGCTTAACTTGATAATAGCTGACAATGGATGTAGAAGAATCAATCCTCCAACATCCAACGTGTTTATGTAGTAATAATATTTATATTTTAACTGAAGAAGAAAATTAATGTTTGAATTACACAGCTTGTACAACAACTAGCATTCAAACGTGCATGAAATTCGCATTATTTCAACTTTGATAAAAGAAATACATACACAGAAAATGCAAGCCGCCGCCAATGCGGAAAGAACTTAAACCTATCATCAACTGTGCACGTTGGATAATAATAAAAAATGTTTTAAAAAAATTTCAGATCAAATATTTACTTTGCACAGTAATATGCGGATACAAGGGTATATACTAAATTAGCATCGACCTCTGTTACCTGGTCAACAGATAACAAAGTGTGGAAGGTTAAATGAAGCTGATAAATTAAAGCCGCACATAGAATTACATGACAGGATGATGAATGAAACTCTGAATAGCGTTTTTTTATTAGTCACAGAGAGGATTCTGCTGAGCATTTGTTCGTGTGGTCGTCATTGATCCTTTCATATTTAGTATGAATTTTATACTTTATACAGACTTATACATATTTTATACAGACTTTCTTTTTGGCGCAGGCGTAAAATTCAATGCACATTAGCAAAATAGCATGCTTCATGCCGTGAGTGCAGGGTTAAACGTGGTATCTGCGAGATCTCTGATCATTATGCATTAATCTTTAACGCCATACGGCAACGAGGTATTTTCAGTATCTAGTAGACTAACTGCGTATTAATAGAAACACTTGCATGTATGTGCAAGTGCATTTATGAAAATTGGTATGCTGTATAAAAGTAGCGTATGCAGTGCTAATGTTTTATGAATGAATTACACAGAAGATGTTATAACAATTATAATTATACTAAAATATGATTGATATGATCCATTCGAGGTTTAAGAAAATCGACAATGACTCATTTCCACTCAGGTTAAAATCCAAATCGTCCAGACAAACAGAGGAACTTCATCACTGCGTCATATTCATAAAGTATCTTTCATACTTTCGATACTCTAAAGATTGTGTTATTTATTATTATTATATTATTATTATTGTTATTATGGCATGATATTTTGTACGCTATATGCACCAATGACTTTCCACTTTGTTGATTCGTGTGCCACATCATGTCATTGTCAAGATTCAAGAGCATTCATTTAAGGTTATTTTCTGTGTAAATAGAAAAACGCACTTGGTGCAGCTTGCGGTCATAATTTTCACTCTTTAAATAGTCCATTAATATCTACACAACATGTACATTAATCCTATTCCGAGGGACAAATCCTAGTCTAGTTAAAGGTACAATTTGGTCAAACCCTGGACAATATTATTGACACACAGTAAGTCGGATCATGGTTTTTCTAAACAAATGTAAAATAAAGTCACCGACACAAGTAGGGATGTTATATTACAGGTTAGCGTTGTATCGATCGAAGATCCAACACTATTGCCATTTTTATTACGCGTTTCATGCCATTGTTGACAGGAAAGATTTTAAGCACGTGAGTTTTAAGTTCATGGCGAGAGGTGTGATACGAGAACTTGACGCTTTAATGCTAATGATGATCCCAATTTTTAAATAATGAAAAAATAACACTCCATGACATGATATTTTAGGTACCTAACTCCCTACTACCGCCTGTCACCGTTCTAGCTCCTGATCACGTTGCAGTAGTATACCATATAAAATGACTCTCTTCCATTCCACATTACAAGCTATAATTATTGTATACTACGAGTACAATCATTTATGATTCCCTTTTTGCACTTTGGTGGTTGGGTTGGTTTCGACGCTTTGCATTGTCTTGTGTGAAGTCGTGTCTACTAATCTTCATTTTTTTAAATGTACTGTGCGTTACTCGGTTATACAGCCACAGCATTTGTTAGTAAGACGAGAGAAATCCTTTCTTTTTCCTTCCTTACCTGTTTGCAGCAGTTAACTAACTAGAGGTGTAGAAGTACATATCTTGAACGCGGAATTCACATGCTGTTGTGAGTATACCATTGTGAAAAGATGAAAGGCAGCATTCTTTATGAAATTTATGATAAATTCATATTCCTCATAGTCTAGATACATAATGAATAGTAACTGTTTGAATAGGAAGGGTATACGCTAAAAGAAAAGCAAGCGAGACATTTGAATATGGGAAAATATGATAGACTTAAAAGTGATCTTGATGATGATGCTATAATGGTGTAGTCCTCCTCACCGCAAACACTGTAATAGCGATACTTAACTTTTAGAATAGCTTTCAAAAATATACCTAAATATTACTGAGCAGAATACAAGCCTATGTTCAAGTATTGGTTAACTACCTATAGTTTTAGTTTGAAGTGGATATTTTGCTAAATAAGTCTATCTCATACTATGATGAAGATTACTTACGGTTTGTAGAAAACTAAAGCTTTGCAGGCTTTCAGACAGTTTTAATTGACCATCAATAAGTAATACCTCTACGGTTTTCTACACTTGCCGTGTTCGATTCATTTGGGGCAATGGAAGACTAGAAGTGTAAAACTTGAGCATCACATAATTGATAATTACCTTACCCACATCAATTCCATTTCGATTTATTCCGCTACATTACATTAATAAATTATGGTGATGATGATTTGTATGATTCTATTAAATATTTATTCAGCTGCTGCTTCTGCTGCTCCTTTTTTTGCAACGATGAAAGTAAACGCGTTTATATATCGGCAACACGCAGCAGCAGCTTCTGATCCCAAAATAGACATGTCGCTGAAACTACAATGAGTAATTCCTCTCTGTGGCCGTAACTAAAAACCATGAAGTGTCGCTTTTTTATAAGCGTTCGCACTTTGTTTCTATTTATAGATATATCTCATGACACTATATTTTCCAGCATGTAGGCAGATTTTAGCAAAATTAGTTTCAGTCTTTCATTATGCCAAAATGATTTACAATCAACAGGTATCATTATTATCGTGTCAAGGCAATGGATCCAAAACAGTTACTACCCTACACCCTCCGGGTTTCCATTCTGACTCATCACCACATTTTCCTCATATTATAATTAGCTAATTAACAAAAAGCCACTTGTATGCTACATGACAACAGCCAAAGGCGAAAAGTCCCATAATGATACTGACAACAACGGTGACGCATATATACTATTATATGCGGCCAGTAGAGTGCTGAAAGTCGAACAGACAGATAAACCAGATTAAATCCCCTCTGACGCTTCTAGCATCACACTCACAAGTTGTAATGCAAATACAATGCACAAAAAGTATGTTTCATCCCTTTACTTTTAATCATCATCATCTTTCTAATCATCTCTCTGCATACCTGCATTATTTATTTCACCTGTGCTCCAAACACAAAAATGCATATACCATTTTACATACATCCGAGGCACAGACAAACAGACGACGACAAACATGCTTATGGCTTTGTTCACATATTTTTTACTCTCCCCTTTTACTCGCGTTACTATATAACCAGAGATGATATTTTTTGATCGCAAAATATGATTGGGATAAATATTATATTAGGGGATCATACTAATATTATTATTATATCACGATCAAGATAAGCCATATAACACACAAGCTAGATTAGTAAGTAGCAGCATTAAACATTGCATTGCATTTAGAAGGAGGAATCAGAGAGGCAGGGCCTAGCAAGCTGCTAGGCAAGGTAATAAATTGATAAGAAGAACCTTAATAACTTGCTATTATTGTGGAGTAGGCTACGAGGAGAGTTGTGCGATGCGGTGCTAAAAAAAGTGCATACCTTCACTATTCGCTATACTAACACCTCGCATCGCAGCTTAGCGCCGTCTACTGCTAAAAAAGCAGGAGAGAATAATGAACTGTGTTTGTTTCTCTTCTGCTGTTCATGTTACTGCTGCTGCTGCTGCTGTTGTGGTTTGTGAGACTTGAGAGTATATTGACCAGACAGACAATCCATACAGCGAAAAAAGGGGAAAATAGTTAATCGGCCACAAAGACCTCTGCTTCTGCTTGCATTACAACAGGAGGCAAGGCAGGCAGGCAGGCCATGATTTCATCTTCTTCGTCTTGGTCGTCGTTCGTCGTCCTACCTGTGTTTCTGTTTGTTATATAGACTGTGCTCCTGTTGTTGTCAACTTGCTGCTTGCACAAGAGCTGCTGTTCAAGAAAGAAAGTAAAAACCTCTTCTGCTGGCTGGTTGGCTAGTTGGCAGGCTATTTAACTTTTTTAGGTGTTTGGATTTGCAATTTGTTAACTGTTAATTTGCGACTTGAGTGAGAGTAATTAGTGAGGTGATTGGTGGTTTGGTTGTGGAGAAAATGCAGCTGTAGTTGCGCTGCTACGGAGGATTTAATTGGTGCGAATAAAGTTGCAAGTAAGTTGTAATTATTGTGGTTGTTGTAATGTAGTTTGTGAAAGTGGGAGGATTTGGGGGCTCATGTCAGTAAATCCTTCCTTATCGCTTAATTAGGTAATTACGCCAGGTGTGAAGTTGAGGATTAAGGGGGTGTTGAGGAAAGATAAGATAGGCGGATAAGCTTGTGGGTCCAGTTTTTGTTTGGTAGGATATCACCTGTATTGGGCCTGGTGGTGGGTTACACTTAATCCTTTGTTGTCGTAGGGTAAGGATCATGGTTTCTATTTAACGAGCATCTCGCTCATTAGTTTGGAGGTGGTTACTAAAATAGGAGTTTGTCGTAACTGTTCGTGTGACCAAGATTAGTCGGGGACGTGGGGGAGGGTGACAGTCAAAGATTTGGCGAAAAATTTGGGGTAATGCGCCGGCATCGCGTTTGTTGTTGTGTAATCAAACTCTTCTTAACTTTAATTGTTCGATAGTGTCCGATACTTTAAATTAAATGTTGTGTTAGGTAGTTAGCTCAGTCAATCTCTGCCCGACCATTGCCCTTCGCAGCATTTAAAGTGTAAATATTTTGATAATTAAAGTTCCGTCATCTGTTTGACTTCCATCAGTTTCAGCTGTCAGCTGATAGTTACAATATTAATCATTTAATTAATTGCATTCTTCTAATGTGCTGCTGTTCATAATTACTATTAGCTAACGCTGTTTTATCAATTCCTATCTTAATTTACAGATTAAACGAAAGAGTCCAAACATTAGCACAATTAGTGCATAATTGCTGTATTGGTGAAGTGCCTGTTAGTCAGTGATAACTGTTGTTGTACTTTCAGATAATCATTATTTGCAACATTCTGAAAATTTGAAGGAAGGCCGTAAATGTACTAAATCGATTCGGTGGATGCGGCAATAGAAGAATTATTTATTGCAACTGGGAGCCTTTAAAAAGCTGCCATCATGATGAGCTCTAGGGAGCCAAACGTGGAGGTAAGTTTTTAACAGACAATTGTTTTATATGATGTGCGTCTCTTTTTTCGTGATAATTTGTAACGGATAACTACTTTGTTTTTAACAGAGTCTGGTGCAGATTTTCCGGTGCTTTATCTGCATGGAGAATCTCCGGGACGCTCGAATGTGTCCCCATTGTTCAAAGTTGTGCTGTAATCATTGCATTCGTCGTTGGCTCACGGAGACACGAGCTCAATGTCCTCATTGCAGGGCGAATTTGCGAATTGGTGAAGTGGTGATTTGTCGATGGGCGGAGGAAGTCCATCAGCAATTGGATTCATTGCAACAGGCTATGCCAGCGAAGACGTTGACGACGTCAGCTTCTTCTGGCGACTCTGAACTGGAGAAATGTTCTGCACATCAAAAGGAAGAGCTATCAGTGTACTGCGACACGTGCAAATGCTGCATCTGTCACGAGTGCGCACTTTGGAGTCAAAATCATTCTGGACATACATTCAAGCCGTTGGACGAGATCTATATTCAGCACTGTCAGGAGATCAAGGAGCATGTCACCATTCTGCGCCGACGCTTTATGGAAATCATTAGCTCTGTTCAAGATGTGGAGAAGAATATTGAACTGGTGCGTACTGCTAAGGACCAGCGAGTTCGGGAAATTCGCAATGCTGTCGAGCTCATGATTGCTAGGTATAATCACAGTAATGTATAGTGTCCAATGCAATATGGTTTCTTAATGACAAGGTTTAACGAGATGTGTATTTGATGCAGGTTGGACGCCCAACTTAAGGCAAAACTGGCTATGTTAGTAAATCAGAAAGGTCATTTAACTCGCAAATCTGAGGACATCGAGTGTCTTTTACGAGAGGTATACTTATAAAGTATTTTACCGTATTTTCAATGTGACTATGCATATATTAGGAATGAAGTATTAAGTACCCTTGTGTTTTTTATATTAGATTGAGCATAAACTTAGCTCTGGATGCAAAAGCGATTTGATTCGTCAAAGTACTAAAATTCTCAAGGCCATACAGGATACTATTTCAAAGAGCACATTTGCATTGGCCCCCGTACTGCCAGATTTTCAGAGGTTTGTTGTTTTAACGTGATTTGCAATTTAACTTTTTGTGGCTATTGGATTACTGTGTAACACTTGTTTTTTGTTTTTCTAGTGAACTTGTTCCAAATTACGACAGCAAAACTTTCGTTATTCGAGGTTTCTCATTGCTTCGACGTAAAGGTGATCCATTCTATTCTGAGCCATTGTCAATTAATGGTCTTGACTGGCGCTTGAAAGTCTATCCAGATGGAAATGGTGTCGTTCGGGGATCATTCTTATCAGTATTTTTGGAGCTGTCAAGTGGGCCACCTGAAGCAGCAAAGTAAGATTTGTGAATTGCATGCAGATTTTGTAACATTATCACTTCCTATTTAATGTGGGCTTGAAAGTAATTTTACTTTGGTTTTCCTTCAGGTACGAGTACCGTATCGAAATGATTTACCAGATCTCAAACGACTCTTCAAAAAATATGATGAGAGAGTTTGCATCTGACTTTGAAGTTGGCGAATGTTGGGGCTATAATCGTTTCTTTCGACTGGATCTATTGGAGTCTGAAGGGTTCCTGGACAGGGCTAATGATAGCATTAAGCTACGGTTAGATTGACAAATTGGCAATTTTCAGCTTTTGTTTTATTTTCTTGTGAGAAATGTGTAATATACCATGTGTTCGTTTGATTCTAACAGTTTTGACGTCCGTCCCCCAACGTACTATCAAAAGTGCAAAGATCTAAATTGGTACATTACTAATCTTCAAGCGATGAATCGCTGCAAGTCCCGTGACTCTGAAAGCGCTCGTGCACCTCGTCGTCGCAATTTGGTCAGAGCTCCAGTGAATGATTTGGCTAGTCCTAGTGCCCGTAGAAGTACTCCTACACAATCTCAAGCTCACCCATCTCGTGAAGGTCGTCAGTCCGAAAAGAATGGATCTTCTGATAGTGGTTCAGGATCCGATACATCTGGTGATTCTGAGGTAAGTTTTGTCATAAAAATATTGAGTAGTTCGTATTTTTGATGTGATAGTTAATTTAATTAACTAACATTTGTTTCTTATGTTTTGAAGACTGAGCTCAACTCCACTACTGGCGCAGTGCGGCCTCCTATTTACAGCAATGACACTTATGCCTGCAGCTTATCGGATCTTAGTATTGCGTTAACAGATAGTCATTTGGGAGAGTCAGTTCTGGCTCAAAATGCGGTTCCTATCGATGATCATGGAAGCACCTGGACTGCGGATTCCACGTTAGAGTCAAACGGAAATTTAGATGAGTAAGATATCAATTGATTCAATATTAACTTCTCCATTTCCCGTATATTGTTGAATAACTCAATAACTTTGCATCTTTACTGTTTTTAGACTTGGAGCCAGTGGTGGCGACGCGTGTCACAATCCGTCTGTCATGTCTCCAGCTGCCATTTTTGCTGAACTCTTCAAAGGCTACATGATTGATGACAGTACCATTCAAATGCTCGACGACATAACATCTGGCGCTGCCAGTGATGCAATCGCCGGTGGTAGAAACGGATCTGGTCAGCCTAATAACGCCCGCGGAGGAAGCAACAATGACAGCGGTGGAGACTCGGCAGACGTGGATCCTAATGTTCTTCCCGAAGTCATTGTCGATAGCAACAGTGCGTCTGGAGCTGGTGGGGGTGGAGGTGATTCTGTTCAGCGTTTGTCAGAATAAAAAAAAATGAGTAGGGTGCCTAGTGAATCGAGAGGGATGCTGTCTGTATCTCACTCTTACAGAGAAATACAAAGCTATCTTTCCTCTTTTGTAATGATAAGAAAACAAGCAGCTCAGTCAATGTGATGTTTCTTTAAAAATGCAACCAACCTTTGATTCTCATTTTTTATAGAAAAGCGGGATTGTACACTATTTCGTTATTATTATAAGTTTCTTTGGTATTTTTGTAGAAAATCGCAATTAATACAATACAGCTAGTGTTACAAAAATCCTATTGTTAATTTATCTTCCTACATGTATCTATGTTCTTGTATTGTTATTACTTTCTCTTGGGGATGGTATGTAAGAGGAAATTATGTATTTATTCACACAGTGATAGATTTCGGGCCGATTTTTACAATTGATTGTAATCTTTGTTATCGTATGTCCCACATGAATTCATGTTCCAAATTCCAGTCATGTTTACAATTGATGAATTGATTGTATTGTAATTTTTGCTAACCTATTTATGTTCTACAATTCCACGTGATTTTGTTCCAAATTCCAGTCATTATTATTACACTGCAGTTTTTATGATGCTATCGATGTTTATCAATAAATTGCAATATTTAAATGTATAACCGTGTCTAACGTTGTGTCCTCCGTCAAAATTAACTTTCAAAACACTTGCCTGACCAAAAATTGTCCAAAATCTATATTATATTATATATTGATTGAATGACTCGCTTCTTGTTAGATTTGAGTGTTTACTACTGTTAACTTTGCAGGCTCATCATGTCCCACATAATATACTGACTAATTGCTATTATTATCAGTAATAATTTATTACTGCCGTCACTTCCTCCATTCATTCCTTCTTATTTCAAAGACTGAACGATCTCCAGGATTACCAACTACAACAACTCCGGTTATCAGTCGTTTATGTAATATAAGGTATACTATTACTGTCGCATAATATGATTCTGGTGCACTAACTTCTAACAAAACTAAAAAAACTACTTCTCATAAGGGAGATATTTGCGTTTGCAGTTAAATTAAGTATTTACTGTATATCATTTCTCTCTATGACTGCCTCCAATCAAACAAACGATATTATACTATAGCAATTATAAATAAATGCATAATAAAGGAAAAACCTTTTTATGGACAAGATGAAACAAATGAATTTCCAGCGTCGTCAGTGATTATTATTATTTTCATAGCATCATCACCTTTATTTCATAAAGCATTATTTAATTTTTACATCATCTTTTCAATTATTCTCCAGAGATCCATGGTAACCAATTAAACAAAGAAAAAAATTATTCATCAGACGAGTTCATTTCCTTTGATTAAACTAAATATAATTATTATCATAATAGTGATGTAATTAAGATGTAAAACAATATTAATTAATAATTCTAATATAATAATAATAATATTGAATATGTACGTATAAAACATTTTTAAAGCCTAGAAAAACACCGAAAATTCCCGGTAATAAACTTATTTGCTCATTTCTTCAGTCATATATACTTCCTTTTTTTGTGATTTCCTGTTTCCTCATCTTCAATCCGCACCTTCATGAAATTTCACTAGCGACATAAGTTATATAAACTTCCTATTTTTATTACCAGAATTAATTGAATTAGCGATCGTTATCATGTTTCATCACCGTTTCATTTACAAATACTCAGAAATAATCAGAAATAAAACTTATAATAATAATTAATAGTAATAATAATATTGAAAAAAAAGATAAAATAAAAACTAAGTCGTTCAACGTAAAGTTTCATCATTTAGCGTCTCGTAAAAATTCATACTCGCAATTATCGCATTTTGATCATAATCGTGATCGTTACTGATCGATTCTGATACTCTTATCTCTACATGTATTTATTGTAATACATTTTTTACTACGTTATCTTTTTCGCGCGTTCGAAAACTAATCTTTAAAAAAACTGAAATAAAACTTTTATTGTGAAGCGAACAGTTTGGTAACGGCAGACGAGTAAATAATATAATAATAAAAATTGTAATAATAATATGGTACAGAAAGGAAAAAGAAAAATGTAAATCGATCATTTTTTAAAGATGAAATCAACTAAAAAGCCGTCGAGTTCAGCACATCCATTTTTGTAGCTTATCCAAATCATTTCTATAGAGCAGAAAGAGTGAAATGTCTAAACAAAACAAATCTTGGACTGTAATAGTAATAATAGTAGTAACAGTTTTAACACTTTTTTCATCGTAAACACTTTTTTTGTCTTGTTGCTTTGTTGGTATAAAAATAGACCAGAATAGTATCAAATATCAAATCCTCGTTACAGATTGAATGAGTATTCCATAGTAATAATTTTTATTAATTATAATTATGTATGTTTTTTTCAAGGGCCTGATCGATTCAAGGTTGAACTTGTGACAGAATGAATAATGATGACCTTGCGCATTAATCATCACCACCAAGAAAGAACGAAAGTAGTATTGTTTGGTTGTTGTAGGTTTAAACAGACAGAGAGTTAACAGTGGTGTATATTCATCAGTCTAATAGCAAGTAGCACAAAATGGAGCGACATGACAATTGTAATATAAAATGTTTGATTTTTTTGTTTGCTTTCTTCTCTTATCAAGATATGTTTTGTATAGAGTTTGGCATTTTTATAAAAACAATCAATTTAAAAAGTTTAAAATAATAATAATTATTATAGTAAGCTAAGCTATATAGTTATTTAGACAACTCTCACCAGTCATATTTTTTAGTGTACTTGTAACCACACGCAAATATTAATCTTTCTTCATTTTTTCAGCGTTTTATTTTTGTGCACCGTTCGATCAAATTTCTTAACATATAGTAGCATTACACGATTGAAAATTCACAAATATCCAAGGTTCCAAGATATAATCATAATAATAATGATAATAATAATAATAATAACAGTTTAAAGAATGTATTTTATGTAGTTTTTGACTTCTAAGTACTTCACACGACCCTTTCAAAAAAATTTAACTGTTCAATACAAAATCAACTACCTTCGTCTTAATCAGGCAAGTACATTAATGCAACACATCATAATAATAATAATCGTAATTTCACATAGCTTCTTCATTAATGTTCCGTAACTCTGATTGTTCCTACTTTACACTGGAGCAGCTTCATGATTCTGTAGTAAACTTATTCTCTTTGTTGAGAAATTACTATTATTATTTCTAGGGCGATGTGCTGTTGTTAATCAGGTATATAAGCAGTACTACTAACGAATACTAATAATGATAGTGATCATGTGTAAATAATTCAAAAAGAACAGTAATCATAATGCTATCTCATACCTGATAACAAGTGCTACATGGAAACAACTACTGCTATATTGCTATTGACAATTTTAATAATCATTATAATTATTTTAACTCTACAATTTAAACATAATCCGGACAATAGTAGAGTATTCAGATAGCGTTTCATTTGCTGTTTATCAATTTACTAACTATACCAGCAAGCGAAAATCACGATACAAAAGGCAACGCGCTTCGTATAATAGTAATGCAGTATAGTACTAATTTGATAAGGCATTGTTTGTAAATGAGTATTCATTATAATTACTTTTTTATTACCTTATAAACAGTAGTAGTGATGTTGATAAAGCAGAGCAAACAACAATGTTTAGGCACTTTGCGTTACAGGCAAGCATTTTCCAGTAGCAGTATAAGTATTAATATTATTAATATATTATTATGATTATTTCATTACATATTCTACTAATTTCTTACTAGTAGCAACATGGAAGCTTAGCTTAATGCAAAGCTTATTTTTTAATTCTTCAGTAACGAGTTACATCATTGCTTTTGGAGTAACTTATCCGTATAACGTATCTGTAAATTAGAAGCTATCAACACAGTAGAGAATTGTAGCGGTAGTTTAAATATACAAACAAATAACAAATACAAGAGATTTAGTAATATGAATAGTTACAATATATATTGAATTATTAGCGTACGTATATTATTATTGTTTAATAATTTTATTAATGCGTAGCATGTACTTGAATTAAAAGTTTATTTCAGCCTAACAGGTTTTCCATTGGAGGCGCGGAGATTGGAGGAGCTTCGATGGGGTCATCGAGGTGAACACCATTCTCCTTGATGGCGTCCTGCTTTTCAGTCTCTCCATTCATGCCGTTAAGATCTCCATTCATACCACCGTTCATCGCATTCAGTTCCTTAACGCCTTCATTCCCCTCGCTGGAGTTCAGCCCATTCTGTTGAATTAATTCCGCTTTTTCACCGCTCGCTGCCGCTACTTTTTTGTTGGTGGTAGATTTAATAGACTTGGCGGTTGCATCAGCCTTCCCGAGAGCGGTAGGAGCAGGCTTTTTGGACTTTAAGACAGACGATTCAACTTTCTTCGCGGTCGTAGGTGCCTTGGAGGTGGGAGCAGTCGTTGTTCTGCCTGCGAGTCTGGTGGAAGTAGGGCCAGTTACTTTGCTGCTATCAATGGGAGCTCTGGGAGCTGTTCTAGCGGGTGCGGGTCTGCTGGCTGTTGACATAGGTTTGGGTGGTGGGACAGTCCTAGTCGATGTCGGAGCTGTGCGAGTAATGGGAGGCCTAGTAGATGTTGCCGTGGGCTTAGCACTTAATGTTGAAGGTTTAGGGACAGCAGGCTTCTTAACATCAACTCCTGCTGCTCCAACTTTAGCTGTAGTGGAGGTGGTCGTAGTTGCTGGTTTGGGACGAGGTCTATTAAGAGCAGTTGCTGGCCTCGGTGCAGCATCTCCGCCAACCTTTGAAGCTGCTGCGGCTGTGGCAGGTCGGGCAGTCGGTGCTCGTGTAGGTGCGATGGCTCCGACAGGTGCAGCTCTCTTTGGCGATGTTGTTGTTGGCAATGGAGCCTTCGCTGCTGCTGGCTTGGGTGCTGGAGCAGTTGTGGGCCGAGTTCGCATTGTAGACGTCGTCGCTGGTTTAGTGGCAGCGGCCGCCTTGGAGTCAACGCCATTAATGCCCTTGGAAGGAGCGGTACGGGTAGCTGTTGCTCCGACACCTCCAACACGAGATACACCAGCGGCTTTAGTTGTTGTTGCAGGGGCGGTCCTTGTGGTTGCTGGCCTGGGGGCCGTCGCAGTGGGCACTTTTGGTGCTGATCTAGGTACTGCGCTCTTTCCGTTGACTAAACCAGTTGCTTTGGATGGTGCGTCGGGCTTGGTAGGCGACTGTCTTGATGGAGCGGAAGAGTTTATCGGTGCCTTCCCCTTAGACACAGGAGCCTCCGGTTTCGTTGGAGACTTTGCAGATTTTACATTGGGCTTGTCTACCTTTGGTTTGCTAGATATTCCCGTTTTTGCTTTTGGTGGAATTGGTAAGTCCACAGGCTTGGGTAGACTTTCCTCGCAGACCGGAGCTGGCTCATCCAGTACACTAGATTGGCTGACATCGAAAATTTCTTGTTTCACTACAATGACTTCTTCGTTTTGATCGAGAGGCATCTTCCCAACATCAGCATCAATTGAGACGACGGCAATTTCATTAGCATTAGCATCGGCTGAAGGGGCAATAATTTCACCAGCATTAGCATCAGCTGAGGCGACAGGAATTTCATCACCAATCACGTTAGGCTCGGCCTTCACATCACCAAAGGGATTATTTGATGCTGCTTCAATTAAGTTATCTACCAAAGGCTCCTGTTCAACCTTTACTACAGCAACAGGATGCTCTTCTTGTTGATTAAACATAATTGTCGGATCAACATTGACAGTCTGGTTGGAAGGTTTCTCAAATTGCCATTCATCATCGGCCTCAGCGTCGCTCAGCTCCTCAACTTCTTTTCTGCCAATCCCCTCTGTAAACAAAATGCAGAAAATATTTTGATTTTAACAGAGGCAAAATGAACATTAACTAGTAAGGTGTAACCTTTAATACATAACTACCGGAAGAGTGATTAATGCAAAAATAGCAAATATGGATACATATTTGACCATTACACTACGCTTTTGAGGTTCAAATTGATAATCCCAATCGATTTATGGCATAAAAAATTTTGACGACTGGGGACACCCACACTTTGACGGCCCACCCCACCGCCAGGTGACCGATTTGACCCATGGTGCCTTGGCAAAAAATGATCGTCTTGAACTCCTCTATCGATTTAAACAATAAAAGTTTTTGACGACATGGTCATCCCCACCAGGTCGAAGACGCCGACCCCCATATTTCCGGTCAATGATGAGGTATATGGCTGAAATTCAATAGGGAACGTCCCCTTGGGGAAAGGTACCTCTATGCCAAATTTGAGCCAAATCGGTCATCGTGGAGGGGAGTTAGAGTGTTTACGGACAGACAGACAGACAGACAGACGGACAGACAGACAGACAGACAGACGGACAGACAGACAAACAGATCAATCGCTATAACTACCTTTCAAGCATTTCATGCTTCCGGTAGTTAATAATAGTAAAAATAATATAGTTGTCGTATTTTTTCTACGCAAAGCTTAGATAATTAAAATGTAAAGCTGCTTACCATCACATGATAGATTTCCTGCTTCGTTGCCAATCATCTGCGCACCACTCTCTGTGGAACCACCAAACGCTACGAAATCCACCAGTAGAGACCCTTCCTTAGCATGACCGTTCATCTCTGATAGGAATGGGTTTGTGCCTTCAACTTCTTGTGCTAGTAAAGAAATAATGAGAGAACATATAATCCATGAAGACAATGTGTCAATGTATACAAGATGCATTTATTTGTCTTACCAATTGGCGCAATTGGCAAATCCATAGACTTGGGGACACTTTCCTCGAAAAGCGGAGCTGACTCATCCAGGACACTCGTTTGGCTGACTTCGAAAATATCTTGTCTCACTGCAATGACTTCTTCATTTAGATCAAGGGGCACCTTCTCGGCTTCAGTATCAACTGAGTCCACAGGAGTCTCTTCACCAATGACGTTAGGCTCGGGTAGGTTCACATTTCCAACGGGAAGATTTGATCCCGTTTCAGTTAAGTGATCCACTAACGGTTCCTGTTCAAACTTTTCAATAGCATCAACAGCGGGTTGTTGTTGTTGTTGATCCCAAAATATAACTGTCTGATCAACATTGACAATCTGATTTGTTTTTTCAAATTTCCACTCATCTTCCTCAGCGTCGCTAACATCTTCAACTTCTTTCTTGTCAATATCCTCTGTAAACAAAATGCGGAAAAGTATTTTAATATTTTTGCACAGACCAATTAAACATACTGAAAAAGAATGTATTTTATATTCTGTATAAATAAAGAATAAAGAAATAAAGAATAGTTGTTTACCAAATAATTGATTTCCGGTTACGTCACCAATGACCTGCGTATCACTTTCTTTGGAACCACCAAACGATGCAAAATCTACCAGTGGAGACCCTTCATTAACATGACCATTCATCTCTGATGGAATTGAGATTCTGCCTTCAAGTTCTTGTTCTAGAAAAAATGTAACAAACATATAATCCATGAGGATATACCATTTTACTTGAGTATGCCCATTTAGCCATATAAGTTTATTTTAAATGTTTTCAATCAAATGAAACGTATATGAATGAATATGTAAAGAAAATATGTCAATGGTTTTATATATGATATATTTATTTGTCTTACCAATTGGTGGAATTGGCAAATCCACAGACTTCTGTACAATCTCCTCGAATAGCGGAGCTGGCTCAACCGGGACTGTCGATTGCCCGACATCGAAAATGTCTTGTTTCTGAACAATGACTTCTTCATTTTGATCAAGAGGCACCCTCTCGGCTTCAACATCAACTGAGGCGACAGGAATTTCATCACCAATGACGTTAGGCTCGGGTAGGTTCACACTGCCAAAGGGGTTATTTGACCCAGTTTCAATTAAGTTATCCACCAAAGGTTCCTGTTCAAACTTTTCTATAGCATCAACAGCGGGTTGTTCTTGCTGTTGATCCCAAAAAATAGCTGTCTGATCAGCATTGACAGTCTGATTGGAAGGCTTTTCAAATTTCCATTCATCATCTTCCTCAGCATCGCTCTCATCTTCAACTTCTTTCTTGCCAATATCATCTGTAAACAAAACGCAAAAAAAAATTTAACACATGCCAAATGAAATTCAAATGAATATCATAATTAAAATGAAAAGCAGTTTACCATCACATGATTGATGTCCTGCTTCGTCGCCAATCATCTGCGCACCACTCTCTTTGGAACTATCAAAGGATACGAAATCCACCAGTAGAGACCCTTCCGTAATATGACCATTCATCTCTGATAGAATGGGGATTCGGCCATCAACTCCTTGTGCTAGTAAAACGAAATTATCGAATGAACAAAAATAACCATCGAATATATCAATTTATATAATATGTATATATTTATGCTTACCAATAAATTTTTCCATTGGCATTGCATCAACAGGCTCAGGGGATTGTTTGAACATGGTAACCTCAGATTCTGACTCAGGCTCCAACACTCCTTCGTATCTGTTTTTGATTGACTCTAAAGGTTCGAGGAACACAACGATTACACTGATGTTGTCCTGGGAACCCTTCTGCTTGGCTTGCTGGACCAATTTTTGGCTGACTGCTGATACTTTAGCTGTTAAAAAATTTAAATATCCAGATTTACAACGAGTCTGTTGAATTCATTGCATCGAATTACATAAGAAGGTCAAATACTCACTTGGGTCGGACACTACTTGACGACGAACTATCTGTGCTGCACGTTCGGGTGAAATTTCATCCCAGAGGCCGTCACATGCTAAAATTAAAAATTCTTCGGATCCATCGAGCTCCAACATTTTTATGTCAGGAGTGGCAATTATAAACGTTTTGTCATCCGCATCCCCTACAATGTCATGAATTATAATTAGAACATTAGCATCTTCACGTAAATGCAAAAGGATCATTCGTTTTGGCAATTCTTTCAAATGCAGACGAAATGCAAAGTATAGTTAGTTACCAATGGCTCTGGATACAGCAAGATTTCCATTGACACGATAAGTGTCATGCATCTTGATTACATCACCTCCCATACTTCTGATTCGATCCAGCTCATCCTGTAGAAAACACCATTTAATTTAACGTTATATGAATCCATACTATATGCACTACATGTACACTGACATTGAGACAACGTTAGAACTAGTTACTTACTTTACGCTCTGGTTTGTGTGGAGTGACCAAGTTGTTTATTTCATTGTTTTTGGCGAGCACAGCCTGTGAATCCCCAAGCCAAGCGACGTACAATTTCTCTGGCATGATAAGAGATAGTACCACAGTAGAGCCACTTTTAACTTTCCCACTGCGGCACTTCTGAATAAACGCCTCATCAATGCTTTCAAATGCATCGCTAATGCTTGGAATGATGTCCTGATGTTGATTCATACTTTGAATAAGATACTGATGCAACTGCGCAGCACAATATGCAGCGGCCTCAGCACCGTTATGACCATCAAACACCGCAAAGTAGCTCACCGGGGAAGGTAGCTAAAATATAACAACAATCATAATTAACATAAAAAATCACTGGAATCAACAACGCAACTCAAAACCAACATGACATTAACAGGAAAACTAATTTTAAGTGTTGTAACTCACGTTAAAGAGTCTGTCCATTCTGGGGAGGACTGCCATTCGATCCTCCATAAATCTACGCGAATTTTTAATGTTATTATAGGACACGGCGAAGACGTGTGGCAACATGTCTGGAGATTCCACCATCCCATCAACACTGTCATGGAAGTCCTCCCTTTCCTTTACGCAGATTTCATCCAACTTCTTGACAATTGCCCGCATCAGTTTGAGTGGCTCATATCGAACTTCATGTTCTCCACAGACGCTCCCGTCTAAGGAGTCATCTGTGGCCTCCGCGCAATGTGAAAAATCAGTCTGATGTACCTCCTGGTACAGCTTCTCGAGAATGTGATTAATAAGTGTGAGAGGGCATGATCTGTTTAGAAAAAAATGTAAAATTGAAGTTAATGTACATACGTCAATATAGTTAAATAATACATGTTATCAACGTAGGAGTTGAGAGTTACCTTTGATCTAAGTAATCGAAGCCCCAATGAATCGCTTGTCCTGGTATCTCCTCCCTTATGATCGAGTTTCTGAGTACCTTAATGGGGAGGGGATCCTTTTCAATATCTGTAACCTGGTAACTGTCCAGAAAACTTCTAGGATCCATGGTTAATATTCACATTCAATTATCCTAAACAAAAATCAAAGAAAATGGCGAAATTAGAACAGAGTCACTGGAAAATCAAAATAGTTTATGTGAATCAGCTGTCAACTTTTGCAGGTAGTGTAATTGGTATTACTGAATGACCTCATGAATTATTATGCACCAAAAATGTTTAAAAAAAGTATGCTGAAACGCACATTCTTCCTAAAATAGCAATAACTGACAATGAATAATAATAACAGGATATTCCTATCAACTGCGAATTGATAAATTGATATGCGCTGCACATTCTTATCGTTATACCTCCAATAATCGATCACTTTCACCAGCTGAGTTTATGCAGCATATTTTAGATAAAGCTGTGAAACGTCAACAAATGACAGACCGGGATAGATAACAAAAAAACAGGTGGAACACGTTTTAGTAGAAATATACAATGAAGAAAGTAGCAATGCAGATTGCAGATCACCAATAATGCGCATAAAAGCTGTAATTACCACGCAACTAATGTATCTGTTGTCAATAATGAAAAAGGGCCCGCCCGGCTTTCTTACTGAAATGATGTCTTTAGGTAACAAAGTCATTTAAGACAGACAACAATTTTTTTTAAACCGACTTTTCAGAGAGATTCAGTAGAGTGGATTATTAATTAACTCATTAACTGTAAGCTTATACCCAGTTTGATATTTGATCGTCAACTCCACTTACGGAATAATTTCACTTGTAAAACGTGACGTTAATATTTACTTTGCGCATGTGAAAAATGACACATTCCACATTCAACGTTGCACTTGCACCGTGTGTGATGTTGGCTGACTTTATGTATTTACACAACAAAAGTCCGAAAGTTCGCCACCAAATGCCCAAAAAGATAACAGACGGCTGATGAGTCATCAACGATGATAGTAAATTACCATTTGTAATGTTATGTGCAAAGATCAACCAAACAAGATCGCATGCAACGAGATAAATGAGATGAGAGAATATTCAATATAGTAGATTATAATATCATGGGCTAATAAATGTAAACACTCAACAACGCAGTAAGGAAGTAGAGCGCCAAGCTAATAAATCTGCTCACAAATAAAAAAAGTAGAAAGATAATTCAACCGTTAATTAATGCCACTTACTTAAACTTGTTTACTGTAACGCTATTTGAAATCGTTGTAGGAAATTTCACGCCGTGCTTTCAACCGCAGCAATATTATGCTCTGCTCGAGAAACCCGATTGGAATGATGATGTAAAAATGTCATGCCAAAAATCACTTCAAATTTTTTTGAAATCGTAACAATTAACTGCTTGTGTTCGCACACAAAAAATATAAATTAGTTAAATACACAAGTAAAGTATGTAGACCATGAAGTTGCCGGTACAAGAGTAGGTAGAACAGTCAACAAAACAGACTCATGAGAAGCAACACCGCGACTGCCTCTCTCCTAAAAACCGTTTATCCTTTTACGAGTTTTTTTTCCTCTTCACTCACTCCATTCGGTTTCCTGTCTACTCAACTCCTGTCGACTAAACACTAGAAAGCAGAGCGGACGGACATTTAAATGTGGAACAGTCAAAAAAGAAATTATCAAGTCGAAGGAAAAAGAAGGGAACACGCGGAGTCACAGGGAGTGAGAGCGAGAACACACCCTAAATATTTGCTTTTCCTTTTCCACTTCCATTCATTCCACGCATCCATGTAGCCAGTTAAGCTCCCACCCCACCACCGCACCAGTATCACCCCACCACACAGTTGTAAAACATGCCAGGTTGTAAACTGGTACTACTAGTCATCCTACTACCACCACCACTTCTGCTAATCATAATAATAAGTCTTCTTCGAAATCCCAACGCACCACAAGAATGACTCATGCATGCCATGTTGTTGTTGGCGACACAGCCTAGACGGAAAAAACTTCCCCCTCCAAACTTTCATCCATTCAACTACCTACTATCAGTTTGTGTTCCATTTCTCGGAGAATTGCATTACAATTACAGGCACAAATGCACACATATACCCGAAAAAACCGAGTAATGTGAACTTTTTGTGTTCTACACAATAAGTTCACATATAGGGAAACTGGAACCCGAGTCAACTTATTTCTTATCATTTTGAGCATGATGATGGGGGTAGGTAAAGGAGAAAGGCAACAAAACTGGTCAAACAAACACCATGCCACATCAAAGGAAATGCATTCTACTTACTGTTCCTTAATTTATGAAATGGATCATAATGATCATTTCCTGGCTTACTCGATATGATTAGGGGACTGGAGGAAAACATTCTAACATTTTATACACACGGCTTCTCCTTTGTTGCCGTTTTATATATGCCTATATATCTAACGAGGAATTTGGAGGAGGGTAGCATTAAGTTAGGCTGTGGATGCTGCTTTTACTAAATTAGATGTCTTAATTGAATTAAGGACATCTTTTGCACAAGTGTAGGGACTAGGGACGACGCGTCAGACAAATTACTCATTATCAATAATGAGTCATTATATAAAATAAGTGGATAGACCATCATGCATCTATGAATCTCTAATCTCTATAATATCTTATCTACTTAACTTAAGTCTTTTCTCAATTTAAAACGCTTCAAATATCTTACGTAACTCTGACAAGTTTACACAACCACGAACTTAAGTACAAACTAATAATACTTGAGTAACCGGTTGAGTTAAAGTAGTTCTGGTAGTACTTATTGTACTACACGATGAGTAATGTCTGCAAATACTTTTTCTTTCATTAAATAGAAGAGAAACTACTTAATAATGAGCAAACAGTCAAATATGGCTTTAAGTACTGTATTAACTCTCACTTTAATATGCCTAAATATGAAATATGCCCCAATTATCAAAACATACTGCGTAAAAAATAGCTTAGAATCATCTGACTGAGTATCTGCAAAGGTTAGAATGAAACAATGGGCATCTTTCGGGAAACGTTAAGAAACCACATAATATATTCATTTCAGAACAACTCTAACTAATAGATTAATAGCATAATAATAATTATGCATATACCTATCAAATATTTACTTTCCACCTCCGATAAAAATCTTACTTGCAACTTGTGAATCACCACCAGTTGTTCACTGTTGGTTTGATAAAAACAATAACACAACCAAAAGAGGTAATTTTCTATCATGTAATTTTTCAATGGAGTTAATTACTATACATTATCTCATTATCTTCATCAATCTCAGTCAGTTCCTTCCAACCTCTATACTAACACCATATTATAGTAAAGTAAATAAATTATGGATTAATGTTTTTAATTATTAGTATTACCTGGTGGGCTCTTAACAATGTGATGTTGTAGTAGTGCACTGATTTCTCATCAGGTAATCAAATGCAAACAGTAAACATGTCAGTCAATACACATTTACAACCTGTAGTTAACTCATCTCCCAAATGGTTGACGACACTGAAATTATGGTGATAAACCAGAAAGTGAGAAAATTACCACTTTGTCTGGTCACACACAACATACTCTCCGACATCAACCCTAACAACCTGCCCACTCTTTCAATATTATTCTTATGAATAATAGTAATAATAATAGCTCGTAATAATAATCACAACAACGTGCTGACAATAATGATATTAGAAGTTCGTGTTGCTCCTAAACAGCCTACAATCCAAAATCAGCCATTATTAACCAAAAAAACAAAGGTTTGGTTTTTAAAAAATATGAACTTTATCATCCCGAAAAAATAACTAAGAATAAAAAGGGTATAATAGCCAACTCACAGAGGAATATATACTTAACATGCACCTTTAAAGTTTAAGCACGAACACCTCTCCAAATAAAGACTGAATGACCAAATCTGATTGTTTTCAAAAGAATATGTCCAAAGTCGAAGAAAAAAACACATTCGGTCCGACGTTCTCAATAAGTGCCTGACAGGTTTATTACACAGTCTCGCCTACGACCACCAATACAATGTAATTAACAATTATATTAGGATGTGCAATTTTCACATCTCCAACAACAACAACAAAAACGCTGCTGCTGCTACAAAAGAAATTAGCAGTTCGTAACGATTCTTTGAGAAATAATTGCAACATTTGCAAATACAATAGCTCTGGCCAAATAAACGACCCAAACTTTTATCATATTATCTGTTGCTATTATATTTACTCCACTAAACAAATGACCAGTGTGATAAGACAATGACAACAGAATAAACAATTCTGAATAGCAAATGCCGCTGCCGCCGTGAGAAAATTAATTGCCAGATCCAACCTCTCCGGTTTAGTAGTCATGATGCCTACGTGAAGATCATAAACAATTAACCTTTCACACATCAAAATCAGAATTTTTGTTTTACTTTGTCATTTGCGATAATAAATCAACTTTTCCTTCTGAGAAATTGTTGGAACTCTCGGGGACGTGTCAAAGCAAAGAGGAATGTATTATGCATGACATGAAAACCAACCCATTTTCAGCGATTCAAAATCGACTTAATTTTTAATTGAATGAATAGTTTAAAAAACATTATACACACAATATAATACTTAGATAATTGCCTTACCACCACACGCAGCATGAAAAATGAAGAAAGAATGAAGACACCGGTTTAAAAAACATTAAAGTTTCTAACAATATACGCTTGCACCGTGGTCCTGTCAAAACTCTCTTGTGTAATAAATATTGAACGTCCATAAATCATTAAGTCTTCAACCAGCAGACAGTTTGGCAGTCAGAGAACCAAGTTGGGTTTTTAAAATCGTCAGAGAGAAAGAAAGAAAAAAAAATGTTGCTCAACCAGTTTGTCGGATTAAAAGTGATAATTCCCACTGACTGACACTCTGCATACACGCATAAACAAATACGCACACATACACAAGACCATCTCTGTCTATATCTCTCTCATTCATCCGATTGTACTTATTGTACGAGTTTAACAACAAAAGGGATTTTGTGCGATAACTGATAACAAATCACAAACTAAAAAATATGTTTACTCATCTTCCGCCTTCAGCAGGATGGATGCTGATGCTGATGATGGACCAAGTTTTAAACCCCTATAAGCGCAATACAATGACCAATGATGACGAATTCAGCAATAATTCCTTTTTACTCGTTCTATAATATGCATCACCCCCAAAAAAATTATATATTACAGGTGTACAACAATCAGTTACAGGTGGTGATGGTGCTCCACTGCAATATATGAACCAGCTAGTCAAGTTTATTCACTTCTCTCTCAACTCAGCCGCCCACCACAACCATCATCCCAACAACGACATATTATTCTCTAGTCTACTCTACAAACCTACCAAGCCAACTGCTTTTTTATCAGACCAGACAACACACACTAAAAAAGTTAGTTTTTTTATTTCAATTGCATGACTAAACCAATAATCTCCGAAGACCATATATAGAAAATACGGACCTAATTATTATGAAAAAAAGAATATATATGCAAGAAAGTAGACTAGAAAATCTCGATTGTTGTGAGCACCCTGCAGAAGAAGAAGTATGAAAAATGTCTTACAATCGCACGTGTTTCTTCATTCATCATCATGTCATTATGTAAACAAAACAATGATCCCACACTCAGTTCTCTCTACTGAACTGAATAACTGAATATTCAATTGGAATCGCTTAGGTATATGTATATGTTCGTTATATGTTATGCACTATTTAGTATGCTTCGGTTTGAACTTTTAATGTATTCAATATTTTTTATATTATTAAACATTATTTCAAAAAACTTACTACCTCGTTGACTAACGACAACCAATGTATCCAAATGATCAGAGATCACCTCCACGCGAAATGGCAGTTGGCACTGAAGTAAATTGTGTATTAACGATCGCGTTCAACTCAAAATCTCACACTACTTAAGTTTATGTACGTGGTTTTACAAAACGGAAAAGGAATAAATAATGAACACAGTATTCGTTATTCAGTATTCCATATTATTATTATTACGTATTTTGATCTTGACAGACTCTCTTGTAGAAAATGGAACACAACAACAAGCAAAAGTGATGTCAATGTCTCGCTTTGAGACAAAAAAAAAATATTATCTTATCCTGTTCCGGAGGATTCAGTAAAGTTCGTTGCATCCATCCAATGCAATCTCTTATTACCCACACGACGATGCGATGCTATTTTACTGCATCTTTATTGGCTGGCAAATGAAGGCTTCACTCACAGACTTCACACACAAGTACAAAGATTCTTAGAATCCCACCAACCACATTATATATATTTTTTGCATCATGTTTACCAATTTACTCTGAAACCAAGACGCATTAAAAACAAAACCGACTACTACCCACAAACTCTATCTAACAAGTGCCACGGACTTGCTAATAATGCAAAATGTTTACTAACACAAGATGAGAAAACACTGGACTGGTCGAGTGGGGATATAAAAATATTCAGTTTTCTAAACGACCGTCTTGCATTTTATATACGTTATAATATGTACATTATGCAGTTAATAAGAATATTGGAATCAATTGTTTTTTCAAACACCAGCAAAGCCCAACTGAATTCCTAGAACCTGAATTATGATGATGGAGAATTAACGAGTCCATACATAAAATATGCTTTGCTTCTAGCACTTATTATTTGAATGGGAAAACTCTCAGATCATGTCGATAACATGGCTGTTTCTTTCAATTCAAGCCTCCACTAACTTCCAATTTGCATCTTGAAGAGGAGACACATTTCAATGCAGTAAAATAGTAGTGAACTGCCGCATTGTACTCGCTTCTCAAGGCTATTACCTATTTGCCAAACCACACCACGCACCCCCATAGACCATAATGCCACAACTGACAGATAACCATTAGAGCGGAAGGCTATATGGTAGTAGTAGTCAACATCGCAGTAAGTTTTACAAAATTATTTGCCACCGTGCAAGTTGTTTTTGTTTCCTTACAAAATTACAACGCACAATAAAGTACAATAGAAGTACAGTGAGTGATAAAAAATTTGACGGACATAATGAGCATATATTATAAAGCATATAATGAAACTCTTAAACTATCCTGCTCCTTTCCATTCTAAATACCAAATAGGAGCAGCACCAATAATTGTTTTTCAAAGTTTAGTAGTAGTTTGTTTGAATGCATACGCATATATACAAGTGCATTAGTGGCATAATATACTGTATAGCACTTCTATTGTGCAGTGTAGAAAAATGTTTAAAAAAATTAAATATAACTGACAATAGCTACCACAATACTACCACAAATACATCCTCCTCGTCGAGGAATTGTACCATAGCTAAATTATTACAAGTCAAGAATGATTTTGCTTGGTGGTTCGTCTTCTTCGGTTCGGTTGGCTGGTGTTACTACAGGATACCGCTATCATCACTAATCTGATACTTGTTTAACCTAGAAAAGTAATGTTACAGACAGAAACATAACGCTACTTTTTCTGCATTTTTTTACAAAGCTGAGTACACACAAAAGATTGTTCACTGCTTCTGTTTTCCTGTGTTTTTTCGGCCACCAAACACTGTACTACCTTCTCTCCTCGTCTCCTCATCGTTCCATCCTCCCAATTTCTCAATCTGTATTACCATCATAAATTCCTTTCTTCTTCCATTACATCAACCTCCTCTCTCTCTCTCTCTCGCAATAAAATTTTCTTTCAATTTTCTTCGACATAAATAATGTTCAGTGTGCTGAACAATGCAATAACTGAATCTATGCATGGTGCCCGCCCTGTGCGCGTAGTACTCTGGCTTTGCCGAAAACATTTTTACAATTTAGCATTGTAGCAGAAAAAAAACTAATCTAGGTTTTCCACTTAACAATATGCCATGTTCCCCTTTCTTTATTCATTCGCATTACTTGCAAAAGGAAAGGATGATTTTCGTGAAAGAGGAATTCAACAACGGCACAAGGGCACATTATATTGCACCTCACTCCTGTCAAGAGAAGTCATGCCGGGGCACCCGAGTTGACTGAGCGACGCGAACAACCAAGATTGTTACATCCGTGTGCATGCAAAGCAATCAAAAGATCAAAGGGAAAGAAAGAGATGGCTTGTGTGTTTGCAGTGCCCTCACCACCACAACGTCTTCCTCTTTCTCGCTAAATGCAAGCCATGCAAAATCAAATCGGCAATGGAAAAAGTCAAGCCGTCTGAGAGCTCTTGGCGTTTTGTTCATAAGGACGACGAAACAAATGAAAAGTTCTCGCGAGCGAGGCAAAACGTCTGCTTTTAGATATTTCTGCCAATAATAATCGTAATGAAATGGCAACAACGAAGACTAAAAAAATAGAAGTGCTTATCATCATCATTATACCTAGTAACGCCACTATATGAAACGCGTATTCATTTTTAATAAATTCCTATCCTATATAACGAAATTTTACATTTATACATATAGGCACATAATATAAAACGACTGACTACTTACGACTTTTTACGGTTGATGGCTGCTCTGTTTTTTGTATGTGTATTAATATACCTTGCGATTCTTGCGAATCAAAAAAGTTATGCTTATGCTTAAATGCTTGTTATTATGATTAAGAAGGATTCGCCAAGTTCTTGTTTTCTTCAAAATGGTCTACTCAAGTTTTTACACTCGAAACATATATTTTTGAATGTATAGAAAGCACTGTGTTTATAAAGTAACACAACAATAATATTATTATTATTATGAGTTGAGTAGGTATGTGTTCTTGTGCTGAGCACGACTCTGGTTTCGCGACTCCTACACTTTCTGCAACTCACTAAAACTGCACGAAAAGTTGATTGAAAGTTTATCATTAAAAAATATTTGCCAGTCACTCAATCACAAACTCCCAGTTCAGTTTTTGATTTTCGCTACCAACAACAATCAGTGGTTTGGTTGGAATGGAAGAAAAGCAGACAATCATCATCTTTGAAAACAAATCTACACGGTTGAAGGGGTGGGTGGGGTGAGCTTCATGATTTCTATTCTAGACTAACATACTAACATCTAGAATACGTACAGTAGATAGTTATGTGGCTAATCATCAATGCACACTTACATCGTTACATCATCCATCAAATATTTCAATACTGTTACCTATAACTTGCTCATGGCTCACCATAACAATGGAATACAGTAGAATATAATATGCCCATATACACAAGTACAAGTTATCATAATGCATAGAGTTATTGGTGAGAAATATATGTTATGAAAACGCAACAACTCATACTTATAAATCTATATAGTTAAGCATGCATATTTAAGCACATCCTTTTCAAAAATGACCAGGGTTTTTTGCTGTAACTTTAGTAGCTTAAATTACTTGACCATAATGATAGTGATGACCCAACAACTCGACTCGATCTACTATAATTTTGCGCTTTTTTACTTACTTACTTAATGACTTTGTGCAGCAGTCCTTGTTCTTGATTTCATTACGTCTTTTAGAGAATCTTCATACCTAGTTGAAGACCCGTCAAAGTCGATTTCAATCAGTATCTCGAATGTAATCAAAGTCTACACTTGCTGCTGGTAATGGATGTGATGTAACGTAATTAAACGTCAGAAAAGCGATTAGCTGCTTCAGTCGCGTTGCGTTGGTATTTATGCGTCAAAACCTATACTCATACGTGTTTTATATACACATCCAATCGTATAGGAATTTTATGGCTGCTACTTGTCAGTGGTTTCGAAGAATGTTCAATAGGAATAGATCTGCACAGAAAAAAACTTTTCTTTTTTAAAACTCGAGATGGATTAAAAATTTCGACTTTTAATTGTCTAAAATTAGCTACCAAAGACTGAGCATGTAATGTGTAGTTATCACTTATCGCTTAAAAGTCTTGCCTTAAAGCTATTATGAAATTTTTCTAAAATGTAATACTTACATATGTATAATGATGATATTCGCATAAGAAACAGAACAGACAGCGACCACCATATCATATCGAGTACATGCTGGTACATCACTGTTGTCCGTTGCAAAGAGGTTCTTATAATGTGGTACATACATACAATTAAGTAGGTACATAATAATTAGAATCTCTCGCTGAGATTGCAGCAAAGTGAGGAAAAAGTCATAGGAAAGCAATAAATTCCTCACAATTTGCTTTTTATACGAAACTTTAAAATATGTATTATATTTACTTTGCTGCTATACTGTGCTCATAGTTAAGTTAACAAGAATACGGGTACCATGCAGGCATGCAATGAAAGCAACTACTCGAGATCATCACTTCATCATGCTACTATATGTTGTGCTGATTAAACAGCGATCTGCACAGCGAGTTTAGGTAAACACATGAAGTTATGAATGTGAAATATATATAACGCGTGCTTCTCACTCACAGTTCTCATCTCATTACTAACGCAAAACACATGTATCAATGATATCTTGTCTACAAGGAAAGCGTGCAACTCGTGATGATGATTTGATGATGAACATGTCCAACAAAATGGAATTATTTACTAAAAGATGATCGACCAACCGATGAACCTGTAGAACCGAGAGAAAATGATTGCTTTAAATTAGTACTCTTTTCATCTCTCATCTATCTACACTTGTTATATTACGCTATATATTATCTTATGACTGATATAATACACATTTTCGAATCTTACAGAATGAAGTGACTCACGTCAGAGAAGAATTCGAAATCCCAGTCACTTGAGAATATATGAACTTCTATGTAGCTACATAAGTTAGAGCTCGTTCATAACTACC
Source organism: Sinella curviseta (assembly GCA_004115045.4). NCBI lineage: Eukaryota > Metazoa > Arthropoda > Collembola > Entomobryomorpha > Entomobryidae > Sinella > Sinella curviseta. Next base: position 31,034,400 of record CM065489.1, read on the forward strand.
CCTTTCCGAAAAAAAATGATATGCTTCCTATTATTCCGCAACAGCATGAAGACAAACAAATAATGCATATGAGAATCTAGATTAATACGCAATAGCAATAATAGTGACGGTGGTAGAGTCATTAACGATAAATGAACGTGTTTAGTTTGGTATGCATGACTTTTACAAACACGAAGCTTGTCGGTCGGCTATTCATTCGAAATATAATATCATGTTTTATACAGTACTTGGTTTATCTAGAGACAACAGGCAAACAGAAACTGCCGATAACTTCGTTTTTAACAAGCTTGCGAATCGTAAGGCATCTATAAAACATATATTGATGAGAAATGTAGCCAACAACAATAATATGACAACGCTTTCCCGGAGAATTCAAGGAACATTTAGAAGTCATGTATGTATCATTACTATCACAATCATAAATAATGTACATAATCAGTTAGTTAAGAAAATAAAGGATGATAGAGATTATGCATACTATTATTGTGCTTGAACAGGCAAACTCAGCTGGTGGCGCTGCCTGCTAAAACATAAAACGCCACCGTGAACATTCGAAGTGACCCCCCTATTTCACCAAACGACCAAAAACACTCTGCTCGCAATATTTGCTTTAATAAAAAAGACACGCTGCACGATATATGAAGAACGCTTCTGCATTAATACGTACTAACTATTTTTTGCCGAACTTTTGATTAAGTAGAAACGTTTATCCAAAAATTAATGTACAAAAATGTATGTACAAAACTTTTGTTGATATCAATCAAATTTAGTTTTGTTGGAAGCAGAATACATATTGTGGATTAAATGAAGAAAGCAATAATGAATGACGGTAACGTGTCAAACACCACGTTTTCGAAAGTAACGAGTAACGGAAAGGCTGAGATACTTCAACTCTGTACAATTTTCCATTTGAATTCATCTTCTCAAAAATGTATGTAATATATCATGCAGCCTTTCCGTTACTCGTTACTTTTGAAAACGTGGTGTGTGACACGTTACCGTCATTCATTATTGCTTTCTTCATTTAATCCACAATATGTATTCTGCTTCCAACAAAACTAAATTTGATTGATATCAACAAAAGTTTTGTACATACATTTTTGTACATTAATTTTTGGATAAACGTTTCTACTTATTTAATCAAAAATTCGGCAAAAAATAGTTAGTACGTATTAATGCAGAAGCGTTCTTCATATATCGCTCAGCGTGCCTTTTATTTTATTATTTAGCCTTACATATGTGGTCCATAATGTTGTTAGTGTAGGTAGTAGTTGTTAAGCAAATATTGCGAGCAAAGTGTTTTTGGTCGTTTGGTGAAACAGGGGGGTCACTTCGAATGTTCACGGTGGCGTTTTATGTTTTAGCAGGCAGCGCCACCAGCTGAGTTTGCCTGTTCAAGCACAATAATTGCATATGTCTTTAATTTTGTTCCCAGAGAAATTGAAAAAAGTTGTGTACACTGCAGTAAATAGAGCAAGAACGGAAAAGCGGTATCGCCTATTATTATTAAGAAGACTTTCCGGTATATTATTAAGAAGAAATCTATTTGTCTTTCATTTATATCGGAACTCGAGCGAAACAACCATAATTACTGAACTGCTAATGAGAAAATTCGGTTTAAATTTTAAAGTAGCTTCGACAAAGCAGCCGTATATTCGTTGTCAATTTCATTTTATTCTACGCTGTAATACATTTCCTTTGAAACTGTTTACCTTTACTAACGACAGTGGTGATTACTACACGTGGGTTGGAGCTTCGTTTCGTGAATGCCTGATCGAGAGGACTAGTTTGTGTGTGAATTTTTTCTGCATCTTGAATCAATTGAGAGCGGCTTAGTTTTAGAGTTCTCATTCTCACATTATTAACACACAGTTTGAAATGGACACTCATTTGACCTTCTATTGATTACCCTATTATTATTTTTAAGCTCAAATTAGTCTTGAGGCCGAGGCAATGAGGTTCGCAAGAAACCGTCTCATTCGATTTGATTCTTTCCTTGAATGCATGACTGAAACAACAAATTGCATGTACATCAATAATATGCACAATTGTGTGCATACCCAAACACCTACAAATATTGATTATTAAAGTAACGCTAAAAAGCTGTAACAAAGCGGATTGATGATTCAACGACATTTTCTTATTGCCAAATACAGCGTAGTCAACCGTTCGGCGTCTCAAACAACCATGGGAATGTAATAATAATATCGTGATTAATATAATGTATCGTGAATCATGATGTATTAGCTCAATCTGAATCATCAGCGAAGAAAGAAATATATGCCGATGGGTAGAACAGAACGATGAGCACGCAAAGACTAACAGCGATCGGTGAAGATAATTGGCCATAATAATACTGAATTCTGAATTGCATTCAACGGATCAAAAGTATACTGCGATTACTATCACTTGCGTCATTTTTTCGCATCAGACTGATTAAGTAACCGGTAGTAGGTAACAACTACTTACTTTGAATTTAACAAAAAATCATAAACATACCAGCTACAAATATTAGGAAATGCAGTATGACAAAACAGAAATAAAAACGTTGTTGTAAAAGAAACACAAAGTTTAGCATATCTAGATATCAATTGATTCATGTACAATGTATGTATGTAATTCAACGCGAGCAATGAAAGAAGGAAACATGGCAAGGCAAGTCGAGATTTTTCATACTTTGAGAAGCACCAGCCAAGAACCGTTGTGTTGGACTGTCATAGATCTCTATCAGGACAAGTATGCAAAAAGTATATTGAGCATTGAGCAGTTTGCTCATAAATTGTTCCGGACAGATTGGAAACGAACGCCGCGGTCCAAGTTCGGTAATAACAAATTTTATGCCTTTAATAAACATTTTATCTATTCCACCACGCTTCAGCTTTCTAGGTCAATGCGCTTCGGAGTAATGGACGACGGCTAATACGCAAAAGAACAGGAAAAAAACATACAAAGGATTTCGGTTTCCTGCTTCCGCTACTTAACAATCAAGACATTTAAAAACCATTTCAATTCGCCATTGCAAATTTACAACAACCCGAGCTACAAACTGCACAAATAAATTATAAATGTCTGTTCACTTCTGACATGGCAAAAAATTAAAATGGTTGATTGTGTTAACAAAGTTCATTCTTTTTTATGGTGTGTGGTTATAAAGATAGTACATGATACGCTGTTGTTTGGTATTTTATATCTGATGGCAATAATCATTGCATTGATGTAATCTTCCATGCGCACACATATGCAAATAGTAGCATTATTAGCAGTAGTAATGTAATAAACACCAATAATACTAATACCAGTTATTTCGATTCGAGCCTATCGTAAGTTCGTGACCAAATATTGAAATTCTTTGCGCATTCTGTGCTGCTGAAGGTGATCGAGATAGAGGTGGTGAATGCGATGATGTGATGATGAAATCTAACACATGTAAAGCCGGTATCAACAATCTCAATGACATTAGTTATTTCGAAAAAAAACTATATTTTATGCACATATAAAATGAATGAGTCACGCTTGGATAATAACGCAGAAAAATTCCTAAAATATCATATTATATTACGTCTACTATGTACGTGTGGAATCAAATGGCAAAAGTATCTGGCGGCACGCAAACGATATAGCTTTTTTTACATATGTATCACGATGATTATCATAAAAAAGTGCAACAGAGAATAATAATAAAAAAATGTGACGCTATATATTTCCTGTGTTTGCGCGAGCACTCGCTATTAAAATTGGGACTAACGACACAGCCACTCCATAAATATTGTACACGCATTTGCAAATATAATATGCAATAAAAAAAGGCAGCTGAAACTGAACAGGCGGAAAGTTGATGTGAAAGAATAGTCAAGTATTATGTAGCTGATTTTTTTTACACTTGTATGAATATGTTCAGTAAGTAGTTTTTTTTGGTGTTATGTGTCTCTGAACTCTCACTGATTTACTTAATACTTTGATTTACCTTTTTCATGATCTGATTTTCTGATTTGATCAATTGAGGAAAAAAAAGAAGAACAAAAAATCGCTGGTTTTCAGTCACGTTCTCAAATGGGTAGATTGAATAAATCTTAATAAATTTGTACGCTTCCATTGCCACAAAAGGGAATGTAAAGGCAGGACCATTACAATTTGCCGCTGCCACTTGAAGCATGCGACTATATATTTCGCAAAAATGTGACATTTCAAATTTAACCGTTGCTCTTTAGTGCAACACAATCATGTACAGGAAGACAAGCTGAAAATATGCATGGCTTTTAAACAGAGACAAAAAAATGTACTACGGCACGACGCGGATTGGTGTTTTTTAACGCATTCATTCATTAAGCAAATTGCGCAAAATGGAGTGAGGTGATGATGAGGGTGAAGCTATAACTATATTCTTGACAAAATCGGTTAAACAAACAAGATACAAGGATTACGATCGATGACGGACCATGCACCATTTCTGGCATTTTAGAACACAGCACACACTCATGCTCAATTTGCAGACAAAATGGATAACTAATGGAATAACACTTCTTGATTAAAGCTACTACGTGACAGTTTAAGTAAAAATGTGTAAATGTCATGTTGTAAAATTTTCCAAGACAAAACATTATTCTCATTGTCGCAAACTGCTGGCGTCAACACTGTTGGAGTTGATAAAAGTTTAGAAGAATAAAGAAAGGACGGTGCCTATGGATTTGTCCAATAGCAACAGTGAAATGAATGACAAGTTGACATAAAAAAGTATAGGGCACAATATATTTCTTTACATTACTGCATTGCTGAGAGCGTGTACAATATTCTACACGAATGAAATCATGAACATAACTCATCTAACAATCCAACTACAGGAATTCGAAATATGTATCTATTTTAAGGATTTTATGCCTTTCTCCGCATATGAAATGTGGAGCTTAAGATGAATCTCCACCACGGACTCTTTTTATCTGCCATGTTATCAAAAGCGGCAATGCTGACAAGCCATGTTATCTTATCTCGCAAACTTAGTCACGCCTGGCTCGTTTATTTTCCTGGCCGCCGTTCCTTTCATCGTTGAGAAGAAGAAGAAAAGAAGAATACCGTTAAGACGTTCACATCCCAGCCTGTCAATTATCATCACGGATTGCCAAAAGTACGTCAACTTAATCTGTTCATGTGAAGAGTCAGGTGATTTAAAAAAGAAGAAAAAGAACCTGCTCTCTACACAGTCAAATTCTTCCTCTCCCAAGAAGTAGTCATTAAGCATTTTCGCAAAGGCAATGTCACATAATTAAGCAGTGACAGGAATCAAAGAGATAGATGAGAATTTTACAGGAAGTTCATAATTATCTAGGTTTGAATAGAACAATGACTTCATTGTGCCCTAAACGTGTATTCACTAATTAAAAGATAATAACACCTTTTATGCCCAATAATGTTCTATATTGATGTGAATGATGATGTATAATGTTAATAATGTCAACCAAATGAATGTATGCCTAATGACAAATGATTTTCCTATGACCATTTTAACCTGCTATCATATAAATCTGTGCATATTTAATTAATTTAAAAAGAACAAAACTGTCTCCACTTACGTTTCTCCAATTAAGTAAAAGTATACAAAGCCTGACGATTAACCGATCTCTTACTTTCCACGCTAATTATCCAGAATACAGCAAAACCTGAAAGTAGAAAAATACACAATTTTTAGCAATTAATTACATTTCCAGTAGTATACCTTATACAAAAACAGTATTATGTACTTTAAAATTGACTATGTTGCAATAACTAACCACCTACTTACATTACTTCTAAACAGCTAATAATAATAATGACTTCAACACCTGCACACCTCGTGAATAAACTACCTACATTTATTAGCAAATCTGTCATCCACAAACAAGGGATTAATCAGCCTTATTAATAAACGGTGACCTTCTTGAACCAATAAATATTTTGACACCTATCCTATTACCACTCTCCTCTGATAACACTTTTTTCCAAGACTCTGGATCTATCTAGTATAATCAAGTGCCTGACTGGCGGTGCTGACAGAATGATATCTTGTGACGAACTACTCGACTGATGAAAGATGAAACCATCAGAGAATTTAATCAAGACAACAAGAAAAGCTAAAAAAGAAGTTGTGTAAACATGTGAGATGTGTGATTCTATCACGAGAAAAACACGAAGCGAGAGAAAAACTCAAGTCAAGAGATTACACAACAAACAGCACTACGGCTTGCCTTGCTGCTGCCTGTCTGCCGGGACGACGGGATCATGTCAAAAAAGTCGTGAGCGGCGTTGAGCACACGAGATTACAGAAGATTTGACAATGCGCCGCACCGCTCCACCAACCACCACCACAACGAGTGCTATTATAATATCCCGTTTTTACACACAACAACGGCGACAAAAATAATCGTTCAACTTATTGCAATTATTGCATCACACTAACTCAAACTCCCTTTGTCGCTGGAGAAAATGCACATAAAAGTTATCTTAATTGGCCCACTAATGAAAAATGCCCTCATGATTGTTCTGGCACCGCCTAGAATAACTGTTTATTCCCTAACATTCCCTATCCCAACGTAAAACTCCAATTCAATGAAAATGAAACAATGTGGAATGTTATCCTGTTTGATTTGGCTAGTAAAATAGAAATCAGGGGAAATAATAATTACAAAGGTAATAATGGTGAATGGATAAGAGAGATAATCTGGCCAGGGAATCTCGTTTTTGAACCTGGTGTCCTACCGACTCAACGGTGCTGAAGGACAAAGGGTAATAAAAATTAATTATGGCAGCAATAATGATTTTTACAGACAACAACAGAGAAGAGTGACACGTTACCGTATCTACCGAGCAGCAAAGTCAAATAAATAAAGTAGTTGAGTAGTTTGAGTTGTTGTTGTAATAATAATAATAATAGTAATAATGGATGCACACACGCGCAAAACAAAATAAAAAAGTCGTCGCAACTGTTTTAATTTTTGTGGCATATACAACCGACACCGATGCCGTAATACTTCCAAAAATAAAAATACCAATGACGGTGACGATGATGACGACGAGGATGGTGCTAGCTGCTATTCTGACTTGACTACTGACTTCCTTTTCATTTTGTGACACCATATCACACACAACAACTACTTTATTAAGCGTATTATACTGCGGAATAGTGTAAAAAAAATAGTTATGACTGGTGTCATCATCATCATCATCGTCTCTGCAGCTTCGACTAACTGCGCATGTTCCAAACCAATTTCAGCTTGCAACAAACCAATTTGTGTGTATGACTCTATCATGACCATGATATGCTGTTGTATGACAATGACACCATTAGTCACATTAATAATGCAGTTGTTTGTACTTTTTAGAATTTGACAATGCATGCAATAAATTTTTTGTTATATTGCTCTATATTATGCTATTTTACTCCAACAATTGCATTTTTCGCAATAATCGTAATCATACTTTAAGTATGGCTACAATGGTTAATCAATAATAATGTAATGGTTACTTGTTACTTACTTGACTCACGTATTTTTTTATACTCCTTTCCCAACGTGCTCGTACTTTCCGTTAGTCTGGCTTAAAATGACTATTACAATAGTCTACTATAGTACTCCAAATCCCAGGAACAAAAAGTTAGCGGTCACGAAATACGATGATTAACCTCCAAAAACTCCACTTTTCTCCAACTTCTTATTTATAATATATGTTCGTTATTAAAACCGGGTGGACAATAAAACTAAAATGTACTATTTTCTACTAGAAAATATTATTATATAATACACTTTCTCTGTTACGACGATATTAAAACTTATACATGAATTCACCAAGGATTAAAAAACACCGGTTATTTTTTATATTAGCTCTCCCGTGTCCTGCCTCCGCAGGCTACAATTTACAAATGCGACTAAAAACTTGGACAGTAAATCCAACAAAGAGGAATAATAACAGGTAACTATTTAGAGGGAAGAAAGGAACGCTACAGTAATTTTATGTTTTCTTTAACGGACAAAACTCTCTCCACTATTTGCTTTGGTGACAGTTCCCAAAATATGTCCACTTGCACAAGAGTTTAGCATAAAAAAATTTCCAAAATATGCAAAATAGGTACAGTTTGTTCGTGTTCCACTCTCAGGAAAAATCTCAAACAAAGCACAAAAAACTCTGGGTCCGTCCTATATTTTGCGGTTCGTTCTTCTTCTTCTTGATCCACTCATTCACATATACACACTCATACAAAAAGATCAACAATTCACATTCCTCTGAGGACAGATAAAAACCCTCCAAAAATATATTTACTGGTCTCCTGTCAACGTCTCTCCTGAACAACAACAGTAGTAACAATAATAGATTACGATAATTTTGTGTATACCGACTCCTATGTTCGCATATAGTACAGGTATTCTTATAAGTCGTAAGTAAGTTAAGGAAAATGGATGATGATGATAAGTCAAATTATGATAATGCCACTTCTTAAAATATTTACTTTACTATGGTCTATAATTGTCCTATATAAAAAGAATGTCTTCTTCCTTACAACCTATTACACACATGTATTATATTTATCGCTTTTCTTGATTGTTCGCTTTCTGTTTCTTCTTGCAAATTACCGTCTCCTGTTTTTAGACAATAAACTTTTTCCTTCCAACAAAGCACACAAAAAAAGTAATATAAAGTAGTAGTGTAGTAAGTAGTGCAGGAGTAGTAGTATGGATATAGCGAGTGATTTGACTTGACTTCTTTCTTGCGTTTTATATTATTTTGGGTTGAATGAATGTTTGTCTCTCTCTCTGTGATGATGTACTTTACTATTACAACTATCGTAGCGAACTGACTGAAACGAGACTAAAACTGAGACTTTCTTACGCTCCTTCTTCTTCACTCTGCTGCTGTTCTGCTGTTTTTTCGTCTTTCTATCTAGCTTGCTTGCTTTTTGCTTTACTTGTTCATGTAGTAGTAGTAGTAGTAGCACCACCTCTCCTTATTCTGAAATTCTGACATGAATTGAGTGACGACGAGAATATAACATTTTTTTTCCTTAACTCTCTGAGAGCTGCTCTCTGCACACACTACTTACTATACTGCTGCAAACTGCACTACTACGGCAAACTACTACAACTCCATATTTGCCTTTCACACAAGTTCAAATTGCGTGCTGTGTGCTCTCTTGTGGTTCTCTCACACTCTCTCTGTGAATAACATTAGTGCATAGACTCATATAGACAGAAAGAGAGGCTTTACTGCCTGGCAGGCCAGCAGAAAAAAAAATGATGATGAGGGAGAGTAAATAGTATGTAGTACTACGGCAGCAGTAACAACAGAAAAGTTAGAGCAGAGATGCAGTATTTGGGATAAAAAATATATATAATAATAATATCAGGCTTACCTATTTGACAAATAATTATTCGTATTTGTCAAATAACAAATAACAAATAAATTATTTGTTATCTGTTATTTCAAATAAAAATTTTATTTGACATTTATTTGTTATTTGTTATTTCAAATAACTTTTTTATTTGTAGGTTATTTGTTATTGGTTATTTGAAATAACTATTTTTGCTTTAATTTTAATTTAATCAGAGGCTCATTCCTGAATTTATATACCGTAGGCATACATCCTTGTGTCGAGCATTGTATAAAATTTTCTATTTTTGAGATTTCACTGTTGGATGAACATATATCTATACTACTTGTAGAATATAGTCCTAGTGGCAATTGTGGTGCCGGAAAAACATAAACGCGGACAATTCTGCGTATTTTCCGGTTATATTCCAATGCACGCTGTTTGTCAAATCCTCTTCATGTTAAAGGGTATATCCCACTAATGTTAATGGGACGGCAAAAAGTTTCAAGTTTTAAATGTAGGCCGTGCCTTGGAATATTTACTGTATGTATCAGTGGAAATTTAATTTTCTACTCATCAGTTCTTGTTTCTTTTTAAATTAAATCTCTTGATAAATTTTAAAAACAAAAGTAAAAGTACTAAATAGTATAATTTTTAACAACCCAAATAACTTTTTAGTTTCAAGATAAAATTTATTTGAAACAAAGTTATTTGTTATTTATTATTTGAAATAAAATTTATTTGGAACCGTTATTTGTCATTTGTTATTTCAAATAAAAAATTATTTTGGATTTATTTGTTATTTGTTATTTGAAATAACTTTTTTATTTTAAAGTTATTTGTTATTTGTCATTTCAAATAACATTTATTCACAAATAGGTAAGCCTGAATAATATACACTACTAACACTACTACCTGACACCACACCACACACACACCATTCACTATGATCATCATCATCGGAAAAGTGAACAGAGTAGAGCTGCTACTACTTCAACTTACAACATTCTCTGGGATTTTTTGCAGTTTGGAATGGAAGTTGGATGGACGGACGGATATATTATATGCGATACATGTATGCATTATATGATTACTATTACTACATGTTACAACAGTCAGACAGAGTCTCACAAAAATATCATACTATTTTTTTACTATCGCTTACAATATTTTTTTTACAACAAAGTACATGATCAGCTAACTAAACTGCGTTGTTGTTGTTCTGTGTAAACTTATGGCATGGTGTATGAAGCTCCATTCAATGCTCGCTTTTTTACTATTTCCATTACTACCACCACCACCACACTAGAAAATGTTGTTATTTGTTATTATTATTATTCGTATGAACTTTACTTTTTTTGTGAGGAGGATGAGAATGATAATGATGAGGAGCATGGATTATGGTATAAAAAAGCATCATCATCAATATCCTCAGGATCATCGTCTCTGATCGCTTATGCCATGCTCATGTCTTTCTGCATTCTGCTCCTGGCTCTCTGGTGATGGTGGTGGTGTGATGGAGGTGGAAAGAGAATGATGAGGAGACGTGAAGAGAAGGTCTCAAGAAGAAGAGGAGCCACCCAGCACTACTAAACAAGGCACAATAGGACAAAAATCTCTCAATCAAAAAAAAATAAGAAAGAAAGAAGAAAAGTGCACGGGAGGGCGACGACGACGGAACGAATGAATGTAGTGTAAGGAGAAGATGAAATGGCAGGAGGAGTAGCAGCCGTGCGTGGCCATAATATATTATACATATATGCATATAATATATGTAGCAGTATGAAAAATGTAGAGTGGAGAGTAGTAAAAAGTACATAATAATGGTAGTAATAATAAGATGAAGAAAAAAATTTAATTCTTCTTCTTGTTGTGTAGGTAATAATGATATGCATGTAGGTAGGTATGGATATGTGTGCGGGTAAAAAGATGGAGAGAGAGAAAGATATGCTGTAAGGGAGACTTTTTGCCTTTTATATTTTTTTTGTTAAGCACAAAATTCAGGAGGAGGATTGCTCTTCATCTTGTTCATACCGCTACTTGTGCTTTTTGCTTTTGTAAAAGTGAGAGAGAGAGCTTTTAAGTCTTTTGCTGGTGATGAGATGATGGTGTGGTATGGTATTTTGGATGAGATAACATTCTTTTCTTAGAGGGCTTTCTTCTGGTTGGTTTGTTTTTCGTGCTTTGCTTGGTACGCTCTGCACATTTATCTTATAGCATCTTATAAGAAGATTCGTATATTATATAGAGTATGGATGATGGTGGCGTGTTGTAGTCGAGGGAGTATCATCATCTCTCAACTCAAATGCGAGGTATAATCTTTTTACAGGTTTTTGTACTTACATTTTTTCTCAAGTTTTTGCTCGACAGTACAGAACCGAGAGTACAACACAACGCACAAAACAGAGACATAGACAGATAGACACACAGAGAGAGACTAAGTAAGTACGCTAAGAAGACTACACAGACAGATAAAAAGCACAGGACATTATATAATAGCAGCAGGGAGCGTTTTTCGCTATATTATGGCATCATGAACAACGGAAAGCGGAGACACTGGAGCGAAGATGACGATCATGTTATATGACTGTCGAGAGAATGAATGCTTATGCAAAAGAAAAATCTACACACACACACGTATAATCTTACCTTATATAAATGTAAAAAAGAGAGAGATAGTTAAGTACGTTAATAAACTTGTGATGGTAGTCGGGAGAAGAAGAAGAGCTGAGAAACATTTTTATACTTTCATTCTTGAGGGAATAGCATGCAATATGCACACAAACAGAAAGAGAAGAAGAAGAAGCAAAAAAAAACGTAACGACGACAGCGGGATTCTCCTTTGCATCACAATTACAGAATATGGCCTGGCAGGACGAAAAAGAAGAAGGAAGAAAAAAGAGATGGACTGACTGTTCGAGGGCGAAAAAGAAAGAAGCGGATGCGTATTTATTGTACTGTACTTGGGTATAATAATATGTAACGTGGAAATGTAGGGGGTGGAGGCGGAGTAGAAGAAGTTGTTTAAAAAAGAATCCATGATTTTGATTTCTTTCTTTCAAGCTCGCATAAAATGTGTGGGTAGTAGCAGAGTAGTAGGTTCATCTGTTGGTCGGTCGGTCGCTACAATAACTGCATAATATGATTTTGTTTGTTATAAGATGGGATAATTCGGCAACACGAATCAAATGCATGGACTTACAAGGAAGAAAATGCGACTAGGTTAGCTACATTGTTTTGGCTTGATTCTTCAGCAGCCGGCATGATGGACGAGGAGTGTTCCGTACCTTTTATGTCGAATGTAATGAATACGCCAATTTGTGATTCGGGACTGAATTTTTAATGGAACTTATATTCGTGCCAAGATGCAATGCATGCAGTTGTCTTATTTATGCTTCGTTACTAGTATACACGTAAAAATGACAACTATAAGCTTGTGCATTTTGCTTTAGTAACATGTAGGAAGGAACACTAACACTGCACACAAATTGAAAATATATGGAGACTGGCATAATAAAAGGAACATCTCATCTACCGGTTGAACCCTCATGAATCAAAAGCAAACAAAGGAAATGCACATAATACCTATAATCATATCTCTAGGAGAGTACATATTTACGTCTGACTATTAAATGCGTTTCTATTAATTCGGATAAGCGAAAATGTTATTGGCAGCGCTGCTGGTGTGTAAATCTCATATTTTAGACTCATACATGATATTGATATAGTTGAAGAACCGTGGAAAGTTACGGATATTATAGTAGACATGAATTGCCTAAATATTTTACATTAAGTTTTTTTAATGAAAGCTGCTCATAATTAAGCATATTGATATAAACCTATCGTCTCTGAATCGGAATTTATTTTTTTCCATGACTTTCATTTTGTTCTTGTGGCGCTGGTTTTGGTATAAAAACTTACTTGGCATTGCTTTGCTTAGTTGGTATTTAATACATCACAATATATTTGTGGGAAATATTTCACTCAAGATAGGTGTAGTAATAGTTTAAGAAATCTTAGATTTATCATCAAGCAGGTACAGTAATTTAGTTTGTCATAGATATTTATATTCATTCTTTAGTTCCAAGAAACATTTTTGACGCACATTGTTTTAATATTGTCAATCAGCCTTACACGCTTAGAATCAACTTGTGACCTCAAAAATTGATGGAGCGTCAGGCATGTCAAATTGCAATAGTTGTTCCAAGTAAGTGAATATTAACTTTTTAATATGAGCTTGAAATTGTTTTTATACCTAGTTATCTCTCATTATAGACTGATTGTGTGGCTAATTTGCATTTCCTTTCTTTTCTTCGATCCTTGTTGTTTAGTAAGCACTTTACAGACATATTTTCTTTTATGATTTTGCAAAGATCATGCTTTGACTTTGGAAAAGGTCTTTTTATTTTGCATCGTGGTTTCGTCAAATAGACAAGCGTATTTTTTTTCTCCTCCTCATCACTCTTGAACACTAAATTCGTGATGCCTTGGACAGCGAGCAGTCAAAGCCATATATTGTTTTTATTCAGAAACAAGCATGTTGCATGCTTGAAGGTTCAATACTTTCAGCAAATTGGGAAGCTTTTCAAAGATTAAAGAAAATACTTATAATAATAGCATGCAGAAGAGAAAAAAAACTTCGGAATCATGGTAGGCACAAGCAAACTTCCATCATCGAAGCCTTGATTCGTACTCCGACCAGCATGATGCAGCTTGTTGACTTTGTTACCATCAAGAGAAGAAAAGACTTGGTACGCCACATCATATAATGCATGTATGTATATCCGAGCCGGTGTTTTCATGATCACACAATACAGTATATTAACAGGCATATTAACAGCAGCGCTTTTCACACACAAAAAAAACTTTGTTGGAAGTATTTAAGTAAGTAATAAGGAGGCAAAAAAACTTTAAACGCAGGCATTTTTTATTGTTATTCCGAATCTTTCAAAATGGAAAAGGCTAAAAATCGTGATGATAATGATGATGTCGTCGTGATGATAATAGCGGCTGCAAATGAGCGAATGTACTGTCGCTTTACATGCTAAAAGCTGAAAATGAGTAGAAGAATCGAAGAATTCCTGTTGTGGGAGTAGGTGTTTTGGAAGAAGCAGGGTGAGCCCAAGTTTTTAAAAACGATTTTTTTGTCATCATCATCATCCATCGTCGACTTTATGTTCCTTGGTAGTTAGTATACCTATATATAGGGTTTAATGCGCACATACATATTATCATTATGACCTGATGCATATTTTGTGCAAGCAATGCACTTCAGCTCACTGAAGAAGTTCAAATTCAAATGCATGCAGCATCGCTTCATCTTTGTGTAATCAGTTTTCTAATAGGCAGTAGTTTGTAGAATAGTAGTAGTTTGTTAGTAACTTCTAGGTAGTGTACGCCTTAATGTACGATCTATTTTTGCTAAAGTAAAAATTGCTACAGTCCGTCTGTCTGTCTGCCCGCAAGGACAAAATATTTCCCGAAGTCCAGATTTCTAATTATATTCATTGCATGCACGTGTTCAATATAGAATTTGGCTTGATACTCTTAGAAATTGAGTCAGATAGTCAGATTTGACCTTATGAAACAACAAGGAATAGTATCCCATTTGTTTCACAATTTTTATCATAATCCTCGTAGCAAAAAGCAGGTCAAAGTTTGAATAAATTCCATTAACAATATGACGTCAATGTCTCTGCTTATTAATTCCAGCCCTGCTTTAGCTACTTTTCTATATTTCCACTGTACAGCTAGCTTCTTCGGTTAAATATTGTGCAATGAAATGCAATTGATATGCAATGCATGTGTGCATTTCACGTTCATATCATAACATCAACTTGAGAGCCCAAAGCCCAGAACAACATCTCAAACTCTGTTTGAAAGTTTCTACTGAAATAGTAAAAAGGAAAGATTGTGTTTGGGACTTTGTAGACAGCTCTTCTTGGTAAAAATACCAACTTGGAAGAGTATTCTGGCAATCTATAAATGTGAAATGTGTAAACAGGATGTCAAATTGTCGAATGGAAACCACTCTGTCTATGAAAGTGAAAAAGATGCAGTGGTGTGTGTGTATCCATGTCGAGAAGAACGAGTTGTTGTTGGGTAGGTAGGTATTCTTAGAAAATTCTGGCAAGAAAATTGCCAAAGAGTGAGCACGAGTAGGAGGCAGTTTAGTAAAAGGTTGATGAGATAAAATGAATGAGAAGTGCAGAGAGATGGACGAGATGAAAGAACGATGCGCTGGTGCCGGTGTGTGCAGGACATTTTATTCATCTTTTTCTCTCTGACTTTTTGGTTTGCTGGTTCGGGTTTGTTAGCGTTAATAGGACGCGTAGAAAGGAGAAAGACGACGACGTGGATAGCCTACACGTTGATGCGTCCTAGTAAAAATCCAGTAAAAGGAGCATGTCAAACTAGCGCTGCACTACTACTCAAACATGCATGTATGCTGTTCGAGTCCAAAAATGAATGACTCGCTAGAAAAAAAGTACAAGTGAACGACACGCATGCATGGGGAATGCCCTCAACTCATACTTTCAGCTTTTCTTAGTCTTTTGGTCATAAAGGCTTGTGGAGGGTTAGAGTGAGTAATAATATCGTAGTATGTAGTAGTAGACGAATGATAAGTGTTATACAGTTATTCACTTCACAAAAATGAATAATATGTGCATATGTATATCCCCTATTTATATGAGAAATGAGGATATGAAAGGTAAGGTGAGTCAATTGGAGCATTCGAGTTTGCCATTAATATTAACTTCTACCTACCACAAAATGCTAGATTATATGTGAAGTGAGACAATACGCAATTCCATCTAAATTTATATGGAATGATTCAGACTGCTGCAGAGACTCGATTTTACCATGTTCTCCACCAACAATAATGAATGTAGCAAAGGGACAGAGAAGGCAAATCAAGTGGAACAAGGTTTGTATTAAAGTTTGATAGATGGGAGAGAATTGGAATAGAGTCCAAACACTCCATCCAAACTCAACAACACCGAATGACTCAGGCGGAAATTGGATAACTCCAGAAGCCAAGATTGAACCACACTGCATCCTTTATGGTGTGTGGGTGTAAGGATTTATCATTTATCTCGTCCTTTTTTTATAGGGATAAGCCTTTTAGTTGGTTAGTTGGCTTTTACATCACGCATTCTATGGCCAGCTTTACTCATTACATGACATGGGAAAATCAGTGTGTAAAATAATATATTTAGGTAACGAAATGTTTTTAAGAGTACAAACTTTTTAGGCATGGTTAACAAATGAAATATCTTGTTAGTACACACGTAAAGCTGCCTACCCAAGATGATGATTATTGATGATAAATAATAGTAGTGGAAAGCTAAAAAATGAGTGAGTGCGGGGTAGGTGTAGAAAAAGGCTAAACTGGTGCTGTTGTTGATTTGAGAAACCATTGCATTTTGCATTGATTATCTTGCCATTTTTATAAATACCATTCATCATCTAGGAGCTAGACGAAATATATACCTCATTTATAACTCTGCTTGTACTGCCAGGAGCCACAACCAACTATAACTAATAAGCCCATGAGTAATTTAATGCCAGGTCAAATGGAGTGAGGGATAATATATGTTTTATATATATTTACAGAGAATATTTTTAATACGACGTGAATGTGGAGCAGAGGAGTAGAAAGAAACTGCACTGAAATAGATACGAAAATCGTTTAGTACTGACTTTATGCAGTACTCTCTCTGGTCGAAGTAGTTGTATGCAGGTGCTTGCTCAAATAAAATTGCTCTCGCGTCTTCATGTAACGTGGTAGCAACAACACCACACTGCCTAGCAAATTGAAATAGACACGGACGGCTTCGCAAAACTTTTATGAAATATCCGAGCAATGTATAGTGAATTACGTATGCCTAAGTATAATATTTTAAATTCCCCTTCTGGTGAAGATAGAAATGGCGAAAATGCGAATTTTTTTGTACAAGTTCATTGTCAGGAAGGATGTAGGTATACACGCTAAAAAACATTCAGTGTATCTCCGTACAATATGCAGCAGCAAGGAACTTGTATACTATGTAGATTTTTTTTTGCGCTGTGTTATAGTCTCACCTCTGCTGCTTACTTCTCAGAAAATTACATGCTTCTTTCTTCTGTTACTTTTTTATCCCTTTTTATTTAATACAGTAATAATAACAAGAACAAGATGCTAACCGCATAGACAAGCTTTCATTGTGTATTTAATGCACCTAACAACAATATATAGTACGTCATGAGATGCACAAAAGCTATATAGCATGAGTAATACCAGCAAATATAGTACACACCAAAAGAGATTTTAAAATAACATCACGTTTTTGAAGACGTAGCAAGCTGAGTGACGGTATATATTACATACCTATATTTTATTATGAGGATATGTATATAAGTACGTACAATATTATGTGTAACATGGCGCATTTTTACTATTTTTATGCGATATGCAATATGTGTAGTCGTCTGTCGTACCTATAATTTACCAGGCAATGACTTACGACGATAAGGAGAAGGCATGACTACTTACATAAGTTTCACATGAGTGTCATTATCATCATCACAGGTATCAAAATAGATCCATAAACACAACGTAATGAATAAACAAGAAACGTGCTGTGAAAGTATACACCGCGTCATGTCACACACTGAGCAACCGTTTCTGACTGAAGTATGAAAAATGCCTTTCTTCCAAGAATTTGAGACTCTAGTAGAGCTTATTGTTAGTGCTGGAAAGAGTTTCTCAATAATTTGGCATACGCATGGCAACTCATCCGATTAAGTTATAATTTTTGTCTGCTTGTATTAAAAAGTCATGATCTTCATACACATTACCTAATTTGTGTAAACATGACTACTTACTCGTGAACGCATTGTGGAATGTAAACATTTTCATAAAAATATCTCCCAATTTGAAGTTGATTTTCTTTCATCCAACCTTACATCTCCTTTTAAGCCTCACTATTTTTTCCATCTTGAAAAATATGAAAAGTATATGAAAAAACAGCTTTCTACATTTTCATTCCTTTTCCCCTGCTGTGTGTGTGTCTGTCATTATTACCAAAATTGTAGGTGGTTGAGTTAGTTATTGGAGAATGTTCTTTATCAGTAAATAGTTTCGGGATTTAGGAAAAGTCGAGTGCATTACGAGTGCTACCAGGACCAGTGCATTACCACATTATATTTGGTGCAGTTCGACTATATAAAAAGTAATAATAATATTTCAATGACAATGGTAAAAATGCAATTTCCCGACGCTATCATATATAGCAAAGAAGGCCAAAGAGGTAACAACTCTTTGTTGGTTGGATGGAGTGAGATGGAAATAACTAAATATTCAGTAGCCGTCTCGTAATGTGGTGACTTGGCGTGTTTTCTTTTTTTATGAACAAGTCTCACACTTTTTTATTCGAACTGATTATTGGTGTTGTTATCATTCCATTGCCCTGTTGTATCTATTATTGTTATTTTAATACCCGCAGCAGAGTACAGGGAAAATGAGAAGAGCCTTTGCCCTTACATGGTCAAATCAAATGAAAAAGTGGAATTTTCGCTGTAAGCATATCAGCATGCAGAAAAAAATAAGGAACACTCACTCCGAGCAAACTAAACAACTTAAGCTTATGGCATGCTTGGCCACACGAGGACGACGGCTCATTCATGCTAATGATGAGCTCCATGAGCACAGACTTGGCCGAACACTAAAAGCGACCATAAACACGTAGCTGCCCTGACGACAATGAAATGATCAGTCGGTAAAATCATGGCGATTGTTGTTTGCTATAAAGTTATTGCTTCAGCTGAATCATTAAGGGAAAGCTATTGTATTATTTTATAGCGGACATTGCTGGTGCTGTTTAAACATGTTAGCTCGGATATTGGTCGTTAACGAGATAGCAATGTTGGTACAGTACACAAGTCATAGTGCCAAGAGATCTTTCGTCATCATGTTCCTGATTTTCATCGACCGAACCATTCCGCTGACGATTCTTTATTCAATAATTTGTAGCCAAACCAAATCTGGCGACAAAATGGTGGTCAAGAAGGATGCCAAAGGAACGGATAGACAGACAAACTCGCGAAATTCAGCATAAACCAAAAAATGCTTCCCGAAACGTAATAAACTACAAATCTACAGTTTTGGTCAGGAATGTGGAAAAAATTACCCTAAACTCGCCCGTAATAATAGTACTTATTTTTTTAGTTGTTGTTCGTACGTAGGTAGACTGCCACGATGCACACACACAACGTGCACAGTCCATTGTTAAGACGATGCGATGCGTTATTATTCCTTTTTATACCTGTGTTTTTATATACAACACAAGTCTATTTCAGAGTATGCACGCTGAATTGTATTGTCTACTTCACTTCGCTGTTGAACTTTATGGCATCATGCTGGCTTCCTAAATCAAAATTTATTTTTCATGGCATTTTGAATTTCAAGTGCGTCGGCTCTCGACACGCTGCAAACAAGGTAAGAGAGGAGCGAGAGACAGAAGAGGTAAGATATTATGGACCGAACCGAGGTAGCAACCAACTTCAAAGCTAACTATACTCGACATTGCATTGTACCTACGTATAAGTTGGGTAATCACCATAAAAGCAAAGTTTTTTGGTGGTCGCTCATCCTGCCAGAGAGTTGTTAATGTGATATGATAGGAGGATGGATGGGCAATTTTTGTTGTTGCTGTTAAAGTTGCCTGTGTGCGTTTATATGTTGTGTTCTGGGACTTTTTTGAATTGTAAGTTTGTAAATGCAAAATATTATTTACAGCAAAAATCCCCAAAATGCATTATCCATTTCCTGTTTTCCCTCTGTCTCCTCATCAACCTCTCCCTCAAAACATTGCGACCAAAAGGTATGCATATTCCATTTGTTGCAGTAGACGCAGGCGACACGAAAGCCACCTACAACTATTTCTCTTACTCACACATACAGTTTGTTTACGACGTCAGTATGCCAGGCAATAATGATAATGAACAAGATAACGGCGACGACGACGGAGACAAACGTAAACAAATAGTGGAAATCACTTGAATTGTACATGTCATGAAATGTAAAGAGCAAAGACGCGCTCATAATTTATTGTCCCTCTCACCAATTTCAGGAGAGTGAAGAAAAGGAATCCTCTGTTTAAGAAGCTGGATCAGAAGATGAAAACACAGACTCATTCGTATTTTTGGTGCATGATGCAAATGTGAATAAGAATGATTCCCGAACGCGAGTGTATAATAATAACCATGATTCATGATACTTGGGTCTGTCCGCCATAGTTCACAGTCTGTATCATTATTACACTTTTCAGTCATCATCAATAAAAAGTGTTAGAGTGGTAGTCATAGTTACTCAGTTTATTTCCACTCGTAAAGAGTCACAAATGTGTATGTACAATATAGGTACCCAGTTGTCCTTATCTATTTGATGTATTGTTTAATCTCTCTGTTTGTCCTCCTTCATCTAGCACGAAAACAGTAAACATGCAGCCGATTTGTTGAAAACTCTCCAGGTAAAATGCCCTTCGCTTTTCTACCACAACAACAAATTTCGGGCTAGGTACATACCAAATATTATGCATGATTTCTGGAAATCCAGGTTTTAGGTACTAATATTAGACCAGGAGTAGTAGTAGTAACGGTAACGATGCTGCAGTGCTTGTGGCTTATTCATATGATGGTAATGGGAAGTAGTGAAGTAGTAATTGTCTCTCCTACCATACCTATCACCAGTATTATGCATGGAAATAACAACCGACAACCACCACCACCAGCACTGCACCGTTGAAGATAGGGAGAGAATGGAGCAGGAAAAACAAGCGAGTCATTTTATCATTCCTTATCCTTGTGTCTTCCTGGAATCCGCTTTTCCATTTTTACAACTTTACATAATATTCTACTTTTATGCACGTGTAATCTGCAGTGTAGTAATAATCTTCCTGGAGGAGGATGCGGATCGAGAATGCACAAAAGTACGACATGAGCTGAAAACGAGATAATATGCGTGTACATAAATTTTCCTTTAAAGGCAAAGGCAACTCACAAACAGGAACAGGAATACAGAGTGTGCCAAAGCACCCTCGAAAAAAGGAGTTTTTGACTTGCTGTATTCTATTATTATCATTATCGTCATCATTATTATTACTGCATGTTACGTGCCTTCTGCAACTGACTAACTGAATCTAGCTGAATTCTGAATATTTCGTCGTTGCTGCTCTCAGCTCATGTCTATACTTTATTCTCGCATTCGGTGGAGTGTGCTTGGGCTCAACTGCTACCGAGATGTACAAAAAAATTCTTTAATTTTCCTATCATCATTGCCGATACGAGCACGAGACATTATATTCGCTTACAAATAGTACTGCCTTTTAAACCAGTTTGGTAAATCAAATGGCTCAAACTAAAAATGGTCCACAGCAGACAAATCAATGATCAGATCAGACCTTTCCCTACATACATCAGCTATTGCCAATAATAGGATTCATTCATGCAATCCGTTTGTTTCTCTGTTCACTCAACCCTTTATTTATAATTTGACTTGTATGCTTTTTCTGCATATTAGGTGTTGGATTGGTTCAACCACAATTATACACTTATCATACACACTAATTGTGTTTGCTATTGAAAAATGGTTTGCTATTCATACTTTTATTTACGAAAAGATATACCTAGACTCTTTGATTATACTACTAAACTGCAGCTTTCGCTTGTTTGAACACACAGTCATCCGCTCTGTTAGTGTACGCAATAATATTTGTTACTTTGTTTGTTTCTTCTCCTGTCTTGTGGGTGGTAATAGTGGTAGCAGTGTCTTTTTGCGGTGTTTCCCAAAAAAGACGAACATTCGATCCGAGTTTAGCTTCCAACTTGACACATGGACGGGAAAGGGGAGGAAGAAAGAGAATGGATCTGAGTAATGATACTATATTCGTATGAATTTCAGAAAGAATAAAAAATGCAATGCTACCGCCTACCGGCTCGGATCGTGTAAAAATCAAGTATTATGTCATACCGGCATCAGTATCAAGAGAACCCGTTCAATATGCTGTGGAAATGCTGCGAGTTGCGATCTCTCACTCTCCCCATCTCTTGTAATGGTAGTAGTGGTGGTGGCGATGGTGTGGTAATACCCTGGTAAATACTCTGCAAACAAAAAGTTTAACTTGCTTGATCGTATGTAAACGAAATGAAGGATGGAAGATGGAAACGTGGAATATGACATGACTTTCGCTTTCTTCCCTGCTGCTGCCGTTTATACTCTTTTTTTGCCTTCTCCGTTTACATGGAGGTGTGTAAATGTTTAATGTATAACATTGGCAGTGCAAACAGTCAGGTTTGGCTGGTTGTTACGACGGTAAATATATAAAATGTGAATGGTGTCATATCTGTGTGACTCACTCATGAATGAATGATAATCTGTAACATGAGCACTTTTATAGGAAAAGAGTGAAAGAGGGGTGAACTCGGTGAACAAGCCAAAGCCATGATGTCATACCACCATACCGTGCTCACTAAATGGCACTCCTAGTTTAGGGGTAAGTGCATAATGCAACAATGACATGCACAAACCATTATTGTTATTTTAACAATTTTAGGGAAGCCTCATCCAATATACTGTAAGCTCTGTTTACTTACACGGCAGCAGCATCAACATGAACATTTTTGTCGCTGTTATCATCGGATGGACACTCCAAGCTTCTTATTTATAACTTGCGAGTACAAAATTAATATTTATCTGCCACTTGACCAAATACATTCCATATTAAAGCATGACCAAATTACTTGACTTCTCAGCTTGACATGACAGCTAGTGTACCTACCCACCTGGGTACCAATGTACGTCACAAAACGCTGGTTGTTGTAGTAGGTATCATTTACCTGTTGTTTGCCACCACACACACTCTAAATTTTAAATTGAACCCATCGTGTTGACTGATTATTATGACATATCATGATGAATGACTCTAGCTACTGCTCCTGAATTCTCTCAGTATTGTGCGCAGCTCTAAACATTCCATTATATGTACATACATGTACCTTATGCATTGTTGCTAATATGCCCAAGCTACAGCAGACATGATGACGATGATAGTAATAATGATCATTGATACGAGGCATGCTCCCAAAAAATATATATATTGTTACGGACAGGTAGAAAGGCAGGTATTGCCTATGGCTACACACAACTACTAGGTAGTTAGGTGGAAAAGGGCAATAATAATAATAATAGTAAAACGCAATAACAAAATGGTGTGTGTTGTGCAGCAGCCGCATTCCTGAATGAGTCACCCCCACTCACTCAGTCAGCTATCAGCGATAAGCATGTTATTAGTACCTTTACCTTTATTTCAGACACACCAAAAGGTAATTTTTACCACATAATTTTTATTTTTTCTTCGTTTAAGGCAAAACTGTATATAGTAGATGCTTTTGGGATTACATGCCTGGAAACCAGGATACATAAAACGGGTTTATGATACTTTTTTCTAGGAGATTTGTTCAAAAAATACTGTTTCTCTCATAAATGACGATATTAAACAAATGTAGTGACTATGCGACGTCAGCGTACAGCATTTGTGTAATTTGTACTTCAATTCAGAGTAGCACCATCCAAGCATCACTTATATTATATTGTAGTGTAATGGGATCGTGATCAGGACAATATTTTATGTAGCTTGTGCCGTTGACTGACAAATCCTATGATTAATATTATAATTTTGCATACTATTATTACCAATTTTTAGCCATTGCCAGAAAACGTGCGTTCTGTTTTCAATTCTGTGCGCGCATTAAATGTCTCTGCTTCAGTTATCTGTTTTGCTTGAGTAATAATAGTGGTGGCTGAATGGAGTTTTAAGATGACAGTAGTTACATAAATAGACGTGCATAACTAAGTCTTGTCTCTCTGTCGTCAATTGGTCCTATACTTTTGTCAAATAATAAGCCAGCCAAGCATGAATGTGGTTGTACTCCATTACATTGCACTAAAACTTTGCTTACATACAATTACACATGCACATCAGAGAGTGAGGACACTGCAAGGAGAAAAAACGACGACGAAGAAAAATGGAGAAAAAAAAGTTAGAGAAGACGAAAAACCAAAAAGAGAGAGAATATGTGTGTTGCAATGAAACGTATCAGAGAGAGTGTGTATTCTTTACTCCTCATATTATCCATCTTGTTATTCTATACCCTATCTCAATCTTCGTCACTTTGTTAAGAATTTATTTCCACCACCACTACGAAACCACAACAACACGGATTTTAACTCTGAGAAAAAGTACGGTTTTGTTGTGTCATCGTCATCATCATCAAATAGCACACAGAACATGAACAGTACAGTGCACTGCGAATAGATATGATATTATGATGATGATCATGAGAAATTTCGGGGGAGGAAGGGAAGGTGGCTTTTTATATACACACACTCACACATTTATGTTTCGGTATGTTATAAGTTTTTTTTCTTGGTTCGGTTCGTTCTTTGATTCAGCAATATGTTTCATGTTTGTCTCGACGTTCATTGGACCTTAATGATATTGCATAGGTACATATAATATATACGTCGTATACTTGCATGTGTGTGTACAAATCGTTACAAGATGGCTTTTTTGGGTATAAATTCGGTGAAAATGCATTGTTTGGGGTAAAATCAACTAGATAGGACAATACGACATAAAAGTTTGTAGTGGTACACATACAGTCACACCATGACAGCTAAAAGTAGGAAACGAAAGATGCCTATGGGACCAATCTATTGTGTTGAGCAGGAGGAGAGAGGAACTTACATGCACGCGAAAAGAGTAAGTATTTAATCGAAAAGTATCCAGAAACAAGACAAAGGAAGGAGCGAATGACAAAATAAAAGGAGAATAAACACGACCATTTTGTATTTTGTCAAATCGGAAAGTTACTTTATAGGAAAGACGTGTGTACATCTGTTTGTGGGTAATATATATATATGTACCTATATATGTAATATACTAAAAGTCTGTTGTTGGGTTTCTTCCTATTAGATAAGCCATCTGCACCAACCTTTCACGGTGTTATTATTTTCTCTTTCGCTACTACTACTTCTACAACTACAAAATATTCAGTTTGTACAAACTTTTGTTCAATATATTTCCAAATAATCTATTGTCATTGTTGCTCTTTTATCTTTTTATCCTTATTCACTTTTCGTCTCTTCTTGCACACAACAACACGTACGACATATATATGTACCTACATGTTTTATAGCTTATGCTGCTGCTCCTTGCTCCTCGTGTTTCTTGGAGGATTTGACTCCTTTTTCTTTGCGACTTTATTTATTCTCCTCCAAAAATAATGTCATGAAACTTCTCGCGAGGCTCATGCAAAATAAATGAATTTGTAAAATAATGTAATGATGATGATCACGATGTTGGTGATATGGTGGAGTAGTAGTAAGTATAAGACATAAAAACACCAACAAGATAAAAGCTCACAGCGTTATCATCATCATGGTTAAAAAAAGGAGTGTGTCTAGTTGTTGGGATTTTTCTTGCTTGGCTGGGGTGAGAGAACATGTGTCTCAGCAGCCCTTCCCCGGAGATGGTAACGAACCAGCCCATTATTCCTAAGAAAAAAGGCACAAAAAGAAGAATCAAAGTGTCACTTTGTCTGTCTTTTTCCTGTCATGACATTCACTTTAGTCATAAAGGAACAGTAAGCAGCAGAGGCA
Source organism: Sinella curviseta (assembly GCA_004115045.4). Lineage (NCBI taxonomy): Eukaryota > Metazoa > Arthropoda > Collembola > Entomobryomorpha > Entomobryidae > Sinella > Sinella curviseta. The sequence continues at coordinate 31,060,430 of CM065489.1, forward strand.
ACTTGAGGCAACATCCATTCTCTCGTATAAAGCATACGCATACCTCCTTTCCTTCTGGTTGAAAAAAGTTTCTGTTTCCTTTTTACCATTTCATTTCTTCCTTCTTCTTTTTCTTCTTCATCTCACTCTCTGGCGTTCAGGAAGGATGAAGTAATCAGTAATCGGAAGGATGAACGACTTTGCTACCGCTGCTGCTGCCGCTGCTACTACAGAACTGAGTAATGTATTTGTATACAAATCAAGTAGGATGTTTTGGGCGATGATGTTTCTAGTTTTGGTTCGTTTTCCTCTTGTTCCTCAACTAGCTTTTTGCATTCAACTGAAACATTGCCGGTTAGCAAACTAACGAAAGACATGTGTGTGCTTACTCTTTGGAAAAGAAAAAGAAGAAGCATGGAGGAGAAAACATAAAAAACGAACGGATTTTTTTCTCTCTCTCTCAAAGAGCCTTCTTTGCTGTAACTGCGTCTTGAACATATCACGTTTGTTGTACATCTGGATGTGATGCATTAATCAAGTAAAAAGTCAATTCAAGATTTTTACACAGTTGTTGTGCAGTATATATTTCAGATTCAGATTCTTATTCTCAAAGAAAAAAGACTTTTCTAAAAAACAATTCTTTAGAGCTAATAAACCCTATCCTGTAGTTGGGCCCCTCACATATACATACATATGCATTCCTTTTTGGTGTACTATGGTTTCTTCGGATGGGTATAAATTATTAAGTGGCGTAGCCACTTTATAAGATCGAGATGTCCGTCCGTCCGTCTGTCCGTCCGTCCGTCTGTCCGTCTGTCCGTCTGTCTGTGCGCGCTCTAACTCAAAAACGGTTTGACTTTTTTGAAATCTGTTTTCGGCAATCGATAGGTGGTCACCTCAGAAGGGTCCAGCGTGTTTTTGAAATACGTAGGTCAACGGTAACCGTTAGAAACCGTTACGAGGTCACTTTTTTTAAATGGTAACATATGGCAAGTGGCATATCATTCGACTCGTATATGAACATAACGCACAGATCTGAGGTCATGTTGAGGTCAAAGGTCACCGTTTAATGGTTACAGCGATTTTAAATAATTTTACATTTTAGGCTCTCCTGCTTAAATGGTTTGGAATTTTGGACTTCTGATTTCGGCAAACGACTTGTCATCACATGGGCTTTACCTGACATGCTTACCAGCTCCAAAGGTCAACGGCAACGGTTAGAAACCGTTACAAGGTCAACTTGTTTAAATGACAACATATGGCAAGTGACATATCATTCGACTCGTCTAACAACATAATACACAGATCTACGGTCATTTTGAAGGTGACGGTTACAGTTTAACGGTTACGACGATTTCAAATGGTCCTGTTTAAATGGTCTTGAATTTTGGACTTCAGGTTTTGATAAACGGCTTCTCACCACAAGTGTATTATGTGAGAAGCTTGGCAGCCATAACGGCCAACGGTAACCGTTAGAAACCGTTACGATTTCGAAATTTTTAAAAGTCACTTAGGGCAAGTGGCATATCATTCGACTCCCCTGAGTGTTCGTTATGCAAATTCGAAGGCATTTTAATCGTAACGGTTACCGTTTAACGGCAATACCTGATTATTGGTTTTTATGTTCTAACTTGATAATGGAATGAAGTATATGCATTCTGTTTTTAACAAACGATTCCTTATAGTGGTACTCAGTGGTCTATTTTGAAAGATGCATGTTAAGGGTGTCCCTGCTACGCCACTTTGCTACATGTTAGCTTGCTGAGTTTATTGTATATGGTATGGTTCGGCTACTGGTGGTGGTGGTGGTAGGTGATGAATGAAATGCATCGCAGAAATCTTCATACACACTCGTACTCATCATCATCATGATAATAATCATGTAGACACCAGCCGCTCTTGTTGCAGCAGAGATCAAACTTTGGCAGAGGAAATGGAATAAAAACTGGCATAAAACAAGATAAAAAACCATGGCCCATTATTATGCAATGTAGCATTCCATACGCTATATCTGTATCATATGCCCTTTACATAATGTAGAACAGAAAAAACAATTCCACACAGTGTAATTGAGACCGAGATGATCATGAGCACGCTGATGTAATTGCACGTTCTATGAACATTTCGACTAAATGACTTCATTCATTATATAAATTTTTAGCGACCGACGAAAGTCACAGCCCGACTGAAACAATGCATAATATACCTATTTGCATAATAATCCATTCAGTCTTGCATACATTATGTACATACAATGCAAGTGCATCTCTGGGAATTTCATCCCTTTTTTATATTTCATTATTATGTCGCGATGCAAAGTTTTGTCATCGCTCATCGTAGTTTTTTTTGGAGTGATGATGAAAACACCTTTTCAATTTCCTGGTTTCATCACAATAATTTTCTTCGCCATCTTATTATTATGTATGAGTATTAAATCTGCTTGCACACGTGAGAGCAGGAAACCGAGAGGAGAAGGAGGCATTAGCAAAGAAGAAGAAGAAGCTGATGATAATGATGAAGAAGAAGACATTGCATTGTTACGTGAGCACAAAATTCCTTTTATTCTCTCTCTCTCCCTCTAACTCACAGCGTCTTGGCATTTATAATAAGTAATTTTCTTTGATCAGTTACAGTTGGCAGAAACTGAAAGGTTGTGCCTCTCACTTCTCAAGCTTGTACGTATACGTGCAGACTCCTTTTTTGTTGATGATGGGCTGTTGTAGGTTGTTGTAACGCAACGCAGTATTAGCCGTCATTAAGGAAGCACCACCATATTTTTACGGCTTTAGCAACGTAGCGAAATGTTATTTTCCTCAGAGTGAACATTACATGATCAAATTATATAATGCCTATTATTACCGCGCTCGCGATGATGGGAAATGGACAGACAGACACAAAGAGCCATCATCCTATTTATAGTTTAGGAGGAGGTAAGACACCACAGAGTGTACACGACGACGTTAATGCGAGGGTGGAATTTGCATGTGACTGCGACTGCATGGTTGCTGTCGGTTAAAGGATTAAATGGATGGATGGCTGGTGTTGAAATATTTTGGAGATGTGCAGCCCTTCTCTCTCTCTTTATTATTCTTAAAACATAAGGAATATCTCAAATGCTTCCTTTTTATTACTAGCGTACGCGCTGCTTCGTGTAGGCTTCTTATTATTACTCTACTTGCCTACAACTATACTTCCATTTACTTCCCTGAACTTATGTAATGACGTTACTGGTTGGTTGCTGTTGGTAAATGGCAATCATCATAATCATCACATCGCCATCATGATCATCAGCAGCAGCAGCATGCTTAAGTGCAGAAAAATTTTGCCCAGGGAAGAAACATTCTGGCACTACCATAAAAATTCTATCCAACTATAGTAACAAAAAATGATAATAATATTATGGTTATATTCATTCTGCTGCTGCTGTTGTTGTTGATGATTCGTAGATGATGATGCACTTTAACTTTTTGCAGTGCAATTTTCTTCTGTTTTTTTTCTCCTGCGGCGTATGTACGTACTTTTACCAGTACACCTTGTGCAGGCAAACCATGCACTTTTACACGTAGCCCCCTCATTTCTTTATAAATAATCCTTGTCTACTCACAAAATATGTTTTTTTGCAGTTTAAGTCTAATTTTCAGACCAGCTTCTTATGATGCTGCTGCTCTGTTTTTAAATGTGCTGATCGGCAACACTACACACAAAGCTGAGTAGCTGCTTTTCTCTCCCTCTTTTTGCACAAATTGAAAAAAATATCATACCATTGCCATCCGTCAAATGAGATACAGAGAGGGATGTGAATAAAATTATATTCTCACCAGAGAATCGCACCGTCGTCGTCGGCAGCCAAAGGAATATTTCTGCTTTATATAAGAACCATGACTAAAAGTCTATTATGTATAACATTCTCATTGTCATTAGTCACTATAATATGCTCTCATCTTCCATCGACATTAAAGTGTGATATATTGTTATGTAGTCGGCTAGTGTCAAAATGCCATCACCCTGTTACTAGCTCTGGCAATACTGTAAATAAGGGGCTTGGTTGGGTTAAAGCAGATGTGCAATATCTCGAACATAAATGCGTAAATAATACTCCAGGCAACGGCATGCATGCATGCATGCTAAGAAAGATGGCGATGGTAATAATTATGACGATGACAGCAACGATGAAGATACTAATAGATATACACGCCGTCTCGGCGCAGATAAAAGTAATTTATGCCTCCACTACTGTTCTCTTAAACAATAAAATTAAAACTTTCAATAGAGGCAAAAAAAAGAGAATGAAAAATTAACTTGAACAGAAAGGAGAACCGCTGCCGCTGGGAAAAATATGTAAGGAGGATAATATAATATTGCATTGCATTGTAAGTTACCAGGAGATTTCTCTAATCTGAAAGGTTTTTTTCTTCCATTTGCCAAATGTACAAAGCAAAGCGTATTGAATATTACATGAAAACTCTACACTAGTGACTAGTAATAGTGCCCATGATCATTTGTGTGTAAGTAAGCTTCTTTTTACAAAGTAATCCCTTTATTACAGAGTTTTATAACTACATCATAATATCATAACGCATCGCGACGCGACATAATATGAAGCTCCTGAATACTTCTTTTTTCTCTATTCAACACAAAAAAAAAATTTGCAGTTGTATGATATGTTGTATAATAATGCATAATGGATGGGGATGTACTTTGTTGTATACTATTTGCAAGGAAAATGCAGAAAAATATGTACAACGAACGCAAAAGAACTTTTACGGACTATGAGAGGAATTCATGCTAAAAATGACGTGAGAGAGTAATCAACATGAAGCGAATTTTCTCTTTCTCTGTTTTGTGGTAATAAATGATCTGAGAGGCTTACAGCAGCAGCAGCAAATGTACAGTACAGTCAGTCGAGATTTTGACGATGATGATCATGATAATAACAACAAGCTTCATAAAATGATCCCACGCTTCTTAAACTTGATGTTACATTGTTGTTCCCGTTGTGTGTATTGTAAATATTTGTATGCATTTGCTTTCTGCTTGAGTCGTTACAATATTTTATATCTGCATTATCTTGTCCCTTTACGTAAATAAGTATATGTATTGTGTGCTTATATAATGATACTTATATCGTTCAAACTTTTTTATTAAAAAAAAGCAACAGATGCACTCTGTTTTGTATTTACATTACTTTTGCAAACATACCAAAGGAAGGGTAATTTTGGTATTTGTAGTATGCAAAGTCATGCAATACAAAAATATTATTATCATCCATGTGAAAAGCACATCAGACGTACATAATGTATTAAAGCACGAAGGAAGGATACAGCAAAAAAAAAGCAACTTTTACAAAAGTAAACTGTGCAATTTAAAAATGTGGAAAGTTGAAATGATAATCTAAAGAAGGAGCACTTTAATGGAGACGCTCAAACGTTTCAAGTTCCAAAAATGCTTTACGTGTCGCTTTGTTGTGAAAATATTATGACAATAGCTACAGTTACGTATAGGTAATCAAACCGGGTAAAAATAAGAGAGAACCCGTAATCATTGCTTTGCGTACATATGGGTACTCGGAGAATTAATTTTTCACGTAATGGGCACTAGCACCCATTACCCATTAACTTTCGGAACACAAAAAAAAACTTTTTCTCGGATTGAATTGAATATTATATACACCTTATTGTTAGGATAACTTCTGTTGCTGTTGTTCGCGTTCGCATCATCATCATGGTTGGCTGGTGTACTAATTTTCACAACAAGACTAGAGCATTATTCATTTACCTTTTTATTGGGTATAGCGAATATTCTTACTAAAGTTTTAAAGCTAGCACGCATCT